>CATORF010000357.1:12500-1212500 GCA_951804975.1 Anthophora plumipes | reverse complement strand
AGCTATTTAATGCGAGAATCACGTTATCTGGTGTTTTCACCACTCCACAGTGCGTTTGATATGCAGTACCAACGATATCTTGGTTTTCGTCGGGTTTCAAGCTGAGATATGCATTTTCTACGATAATCTTGGTGAAACCTCTGTCCGAAGTATGCCGAATCATCGAGAGCGCTCTATTCGAGCTACTTAATGCACGAAGCACGTTTTCTGGTGTTTTCACCACTCCACGGTACGTTTGATCTGCAGAACCGGAGATAACTCGGTTTTCGTGGTGTTTCCAGCTGAGATATGCATTTTCTGCGATAATCTTGGTGGGTCTTTTGTCAGAAGTATGCAGAATCATCTAGATCGCTCTTTTCGAGCTACTTAATGCACGAAACACGTTTTCTGGTGTTTTCACCACTCCACAGTTGGTTTGATATGCAGGACTGGCGATATTTTGGTTTTCGTCGGATTTCAAGCTGAGATATGCACTTTCTACGATAAACTTGGTGAGACTTCAGTCAGAAGTATGCAGAATCATCGAGATCGCACTATTAGAGCTATTTAATGTGAGAAAAACCTAATCCGGTGTTTTCACCACTCCACAGTGCGTTTTATATGCAGAACCGGCAACATCTTGATTTTCGTGAGGTTTCGAGCTGAGATATGCATTTTCTGCGATAATATTGGTGAGACTTCAGTCAGAAGCATGCAGAATCATCTAGATCGCTCTTTTCGAGCTACTTAATGCACGAAACACGTTTTCTGGTGTTTTCACCACTCCACAGTACGTTTGACATGCAGAACCGGAGATATCTTGCTTTCGGTCGGGTTTCAAGCTGAGATATGCATTTTCTACGATAATCCTGGTGAGGCTTCTGTCAGAAGTATGCAGAATCTTCGAGAACGCTCTTTTCGAGCTACTTAATGCGCGAAATACGTTTTCTGGTGTTTTCTCCACGCCACGGTACGTTTGATATGCAGAACCGGAGATAACTCGGTTTTCGTCGGGTTTCAAGCTGAGATATGCATTTTCTACGATAATCTTGGTGAGACTTCCGTCCGAAGAATGCTGAAACATCGAGATCGCTCTTTTCGAGCTAGTTAATGCGAGAAAAACCTTATCCGGTGTTTTCACCACTCCACAGTGCGTTTGATATGCAAAACCGGCGATATCTTGGTTTTCGTGGGGTTTCAAGCTGAGATATGCATTTTCCGCGATAATCTTGGTGAGACTTCTGTTAGAAGTATGCAGAATCATCGAGATCGCACTTTTCGAGCTATTTAATGCGAGAAACACGTTATCTGGTGTTTTCACCACTCCACAGTTGGTTTGATATGCAGGACTGGCGATATTTTGGTTTTCGTCGGATTTCAAGCTGAGATATGCATTTTCTACGATAAACTTGGTGAGACTTCAGTCAGAAGTATGCAGAATCATCTAGATCGCTGTTTTCGACCTACTTGATGGACGAAACACGGTTTCTGGTGTTTTCACCACTCCACAGTACGTTTGACATGCAGAACCGGAGATATCTTGGTTTCGGTCCGGTTTCAAGCTGAGATATGCATTTTCTACGATAATCCTGGTGAGACTTCTGTCCGAAGTATGCAGAAACATCGAGAGGGCTCTTTTCGAGCTATTTAATGCGAGAAACACGTAATCTGGTGTTTTCACCACTCCACAGTGCGTATGATATGCAGAACCGGCGATATTATGGTTTTCGTGGGGTTTCAAGGTGAGATATGCATTTTCTGCGATAATCTTGGTGAGACTTCTGTCCGAAGTATGCTGAATCATCGAGATCGCTCTTCTCGAGCTATTTAATGCGAGAAAAAACTTCTCCGGTGTTTTCACCACTCCACAGTGCGTTTGATATGCAGAACCGGCGATATCTTGGTTTTCGTGGGGTTTCAAGCTGAGATATGATTGTCCGCGATAATCTTGGTGAGACTTCTGTCCGAAGTATGCTGAATCATCGAGAGCGCTCTTTTCGAGCTATTTAATGCGAGAAACTCGTTTTCTGGGGTTTTCACCACTCCACAGTTCGTTGGATATGCAGACCCGGCGACATCTTTGATTTCGTCGGGGTTCACGCTGAGATATGCATTTCCTGCGATAATCTTGGTGAAACTCCTGTCCGAAATATGCTGAATCATCGAGATCGCTCTTTTCGAGCTATTTAATGCGAGAAACACGTTCTCTGGTTGTTTTCACCACTCCACAGTACGTTTGACATGCAGAACCGGAGATATCTTGGTTTCGGTCGGGTTTCAAGCTGAGATATGCATTTTCTACGATAATCTTGGTGAGACTTCTGTCAGAAGTATGCAGGATCTTCGAGAACGCTCTTTTCGAGCTACTTAATGCGCGAAACACGTTTTCTGGTGTTTTCACCACTCCACGGTACGTTTGATGTGCAGAACCGGAGATAACTCGGTTTTCGTCGAGTTTCAAGCTGAGATATGCATTTTCTACGATAATCTTGGTGAAACATCTGTCCGAAGTATGCAGACACATCGAGAGCGCCCTTTTCGAGCTATTTAATGCGAGAAACTCGTTTTCTGGGGTTTTCACCACTCCACAGTTCGTTGGATATGCAGAAAAGGAGATATCTTGGTTTTCGTGGGGTTTCAAGATGAGATATGCATTTTCTGCGATGATCTTGGTGAGACTTCTGCCCGAAATATGCTGAATCATCGAGATCGCTCTTTTCGAGCTAGCTAGTGCGAGAAACACGTTAGCTGGTGTTTTCACCACTCCACAATGCGTTTGATATGCAGAACCGGCGATATTATTGTTTTCGTGGTGTTTCCAGCTGAGATATGCATTTTCTGCGATAATCTTGGTGGGTCTTTTGTCAGAAGTATGCAGAATCAACTACATCGCTCTTTTCGAGCTACTTAATGCACGAAACACGTTTTCTGGTGTTTTCACCACTCCACAGTACGTTTGACATGCAGAACAGGAGATATCTTGGTTTCGGTCGGGTTTCAAGCTGAGATATGCATTTTCTACGATAATCTTTGTGAAACATCTGTCCGAAGTATGCAGAAACATCGAGAGCGCTCTTTTCGAGCTATTTAATGCGAGAAACTCGTTTTCTGGGGTTTTCACCACTCCACAGTTCGTTGGATATGCAGAAAAGGAGATATCTTGGTTTTCGTGGGGTTTCAAGATGAGATATGCATTTCCTGCGATAATCTTGGTGAGACTTCTGTCCGAAGTATGCTGAATCATCGAGAGCGCTCTTTTCGAGCTATTTAATGCGAGAAACTCGTTTTCTGGGGTTTTCACCACTCCACAGTTCGTTGGATATGTAGAAAAGGAGATATCTTGGTTTTCGTGGGGTTTCAAGATGAGATATGCATTTCCTGCGATAATCTTGGTGAGACTTCTGTCCGAAGTATGCTGAATCTTCGAGAACGCTCTTTTCGAGCTATTTAATGCGAGAAACACATTATCTGGTGTTTTCACCACTCCACAGTGCGTTTGATATGCAGTACCAGCGATATCTCGGTTTTCGTGGGGTTTCAAGCTGAGATATGCATTTTATACGATTATCTTGGTGAGACTTCTGTCCGAAGTATGCAGAATCATCGAGATCGCACTATTCGAGCTATTTAATGTGAGAAAAACCTTATCCGGTGTTTTCACCACTCCACAGTGCGTTTTATATGCAGAACCGGCAACATCTTGATTTTCGTGAGGTTTCGAGCTGAGATATGCATTTTCTGTGATAATACTGGTGAGACTTCAGTCAGAAGCATGCAGAATCATCTAGATCGCTCTTTTCGAGCTACTTAATGCACGAAACACGTTTTCTAGTGTTTTCACCACTCCACAGTACGTTTGACATGCAGAACCGGAGATATCTTGGTTTCGGTCGGGTTTCAAGCTGAGATATGCATTTTCTACGATAATCCTGGTGAAGCTTCTGTCAGAAGTATGCAGAATCTTCGAGAACGCTCTTTTCGAGCTACTTAATGCGCGAAATACGTATTCTGGTGTTTTCTCCACTCCACGGTACGTTTGATATGCAGAACCGGAGATAACTCGGTTTTCGTCGGGTTTCAAGCTGAGATATGCATTTTCTACGATAATCTTGGTGAGACTTCCGTCCGAAGTATGCTGAAACATCGAGATCGCTCTTTTCGAGCTAGTTAATGCGAGAAAAACCTTATCCGGTGTTTTCACCACTCCACAGTGCGTTTGATATGCAAAACCGGCGATATCTTGGTTTTCGTGGGGTTTCAAGCTGAGATATGCATTTTCCGCGATAATCTTGGTGAGACTTCTGTTAGAAGTATGCAGAATCATCGAGATCGCACTTTTCGAGCTATTTAATGCGAGAAACACGTTATCTGGTGTTTTCACCACTCCACAGTTGGTTTGATATGCAGGACTGGCGATATTTTGGTTTTCGTCGGATTTCAAGCTGAGATATGCATTTTCTACGATAAACTTGGTGAGACTTCAGTCAGAAGTATGCAGAATCACCTAGATCGCTGTTTTCGAGCTACTTAATGGACGAAACACGTTTTCTGGTGTTTTCACCACTCCACAGTACGTTTGACATGCAGAACCGGAGATATCTTGGTTTCGGTCCGGTTTCAAGCTGAGATATGCATTTTCTACGATAAACTTGGTGAGACTTCAGTCAGAAGTATGCAGAATCATCTAGATCGCTGTTTTCGAGCTACTTAATGGACGAAACACGTTTTCTGGTGTTTTCACCACTCCACAGTACGTTTGACATGCAGAACCGGAGATATCTTGGTTTCGGTCCGGTTTCAAGCTGAGATATGCATTTTCTACGATAATCCTGGTGAGACTTCTGTCAGAAGTATGCAGAATCTTCGAGAACGCTCTTTTCGAGCTACTTAATGCGCGAAATACGTTTTGTGGTGTTTTCACCACTCCACAGTACGTTTGACATGCAGAACAGGAGATATCTTGGTTTCGGTCGGGTTTCAAGCTGAGATGTGCATTTTCTACGATAATCTTTGTGAAACATCTGTCCGAAGTATGCTGAATCATCGAGAGCGCTCTTTTCGAGCTAGTTAATGCGAGAAAAACCTTATCCGGTGTTTTCACCACTCCACAGTGCGTTTGATATGCAAAACCGGCGATATCTTGGTTTTCGTGGGGTTTCAAGCTGAGATATGCATTTTCCGCGATAATCTTGGTGAGACTTCTGTTAGAAGTATGCAGAATCATCGAGATCGCACTTTTCGAGCTATTTAATGCGAGAAACACGTTATCTGGTGTTTTCACCACTCCACAGTTGGTTTGATATGCAGGACTGGCGATATTTTGGTTTTCGTCGGATTTCAAGCTGAGATATGCATTTTCTACGATAAACTTGGTGAGACTTCAGTCAGAAGTTTGCAGAATCATCTAGATCGCTGTTTTCGAGCTACTTAATGGACGAAACACGTTTTCTGGTGTTTTCACCACTCCACAGTACGTTTGACATGCAGAACCGGAGATATCTTGGTTTCGGTCCGGTTTCAAGCTGAGATATGCATTTTCTACGATAATCCTGGTGAGACTTCTGTCAGAAGTATGCAGAATCTTCGAGAACGCTCTTTTCGAGCTACTTAATGCGCGAAATACGTTTTGTGGTGTTTTCACCACTCCACGGTACGTTTGATGTGCCGAACCGGAGATAACTCGGTTTTCGTCGGGTTTCAAGCTGAGATATGCAATTTCTACGATAATCTTGGTGAGACTTCTGTAACAAGTATGCAGGATCTTCGAGAACGCTCTTTTCGAGCTATTTAATGCGAGAAACACGTTATCTGGTGTTTTCACCACTCCACAGTGCGTATGATATGCAGAACCGGCGATATCTTGGTTTTCGTGGGGTTTCAAGCTGAGATATGCATTTTCTGCGATAATCTTGGTGAGACTTCTGTCCGAAGTATGCTGAAATATCGAGATCGCTCCTTTCGAGTTAGTTAATGCGAGAAAAACCTTATCCGGTGTTTTCACCACTCCACAGTGCGTTCGATATGCAAAACCGGCGATATCTTGGTTTTCGTGGGGTTTCAAGCTGAGATATACATTTTCTGCGATAATCTTGGTGAGACTTCTGTTAGAAGTATGCAGAATCATCGAGATCGCACTTTTCGAGCTATTTAATGCGAGAAACACGTTATCTGGTGTTTTCACCACTCCACAGTTCGTTGGATATGCAGAACAGGAGATATCTTGGTTTTCGTGGGGTTTCAAGCTGAGATATGCATTTCCTGCGATAATCTTGGTGAGACTCCTGTCCGAAATATGCTGAATCATCGAGATCGCCCTTTTCGAGCTATTTAATGCGAGAAACACGTTCTCTGGTTGTTTTCACCACTCCACAGTGCGTTTGATATGCAGAACAGGCGATATCTTGATTTTCGTGTTGTTTCCAGCTGATATATGCATTTTCTGCGATAATCTTGGTGGGTCTTTTGTCAGAAGTATGCAGAATCAACTAGATCGCTCTTTTCGAGCTACTTAATACACGAAACACGTTTTCTGGTGTTTTCACCACTCCACAGTACGTTTGACATGCAGAACCGGAGATATCTTGGTTTCGGTCGGGTTTCAAGCTGAGATATGCATTTTCTACGATAATCTTGGTGAAACATCTGTCCGAAGTATGCAGAAACATCGAGAGCGCTCTTTTCGAGCTATTTAATGCGAGAAACTCGTTTTCTGGGGTTTTCACCACTCCACAGTACGTTTGACATGCAGAACCGGAGATATCTTGGTTTCGGTCGGGTTTCAAGCTGAGATATGCATTTTCTACGATAATCTTGGTGAAACATCTGTCCGAAGTATGCAGAAGCATCGAGAGCGCTCTTCTCGAGCTATTTAATGCGAGAAACACGTTCTCTGGTTGTTTTCACTACTCCACAGTGCGTTCTATATGCAGAACAGGCGATATCTTGATTTTCGTGGTGTTTCCAGCTGAGATATGCATTTTCTACGATAATCCTGGTGAGACTTCTGTCAGAAGTATGCAGAATCTTCGAGAACGATCTTTTCGAGCTACTTAATGCGAGATACACGTTTTCTGGTGTTTTCACCACTCCACGGTACTTTTTATGTGCATAACCGGAGATAACTCGGTTTTCGTCGGGTTTCAAGCTGAGATATGCATTTTCTACGATAATCTTGGTGATACTTCTGTCAGAAGCATGCAGGATCTTCGAGAACGCTCTTTTCGAGCTATTTAATGCGAGAAACACGTAATCTGGTGTTTTCACCACTCCACAGTGCGTATGATATGCAGAACCGGCGATATTATGGTTTTCGTGGGGTTTCAAGGTGAGATATGCATTTTCTGCGATAATCTTGGTGAGACTTCTGTCCGAAGTATGCTGAAACATCGAGATCGCTCTTTTCGAGCTATTTAATGCGAGAAACACGTTATCTGGTGTTTTCACCACTCCACAGTTGGTTTGATATGCAGAACCGGCGATATCTTGGTTTTCGTGGGGTTTCAAGCTGAGATATGCATTTTCTGCGATAATCTTGGTGAGACTTCTGTTAGAAGTATGCAGATGCATCGAGATCGCACTTTTCGAGGTAGTTAATGCGAGAAACACGTTATCTGGTGTTTTCACCACTCCACAGTTGGTTTGATATGCAGAACCGGCGATATTTTGGTTTTCGTCGGGTTTCAAGCTGAGATATGCATTTTCTACGATAATCTTGGTGAAACATCTGTCCGAAGTATGCAGAAACATCGAGAGCGCTCTTTTCGAGCTATTTAATGCGAGAAACTCGTTTTCTGGGGTTTTCACCACTCCACAGTTCGTTGGATATGCAGAAAAGGAGATATCTTGGTTTTCGTGGGGTTTCAAGATGAGATATGCATTTCCTGCGATAATCTTGGTGAGACTTCTGTCCGAAGTATGCTGAATCATCGAGATCGCTCTTCTTGAGCTATTTAATGCGAGAAACACGTTCTCTGGTTGTTTTCACCACTCCACAGTGCGTTTGATATGCAGAACAGGCGATATCTTGATTTTCGTGGTGTTTCCAGCTGAGATATGCATTTTCTACGATAATCCTGGTGAGACTTCTGTCAGAAGTATGCAGAATCTTCGAGAACGCTCTTTTCGAGCTACTTAATCCGCGAAACACGTTTTCTGGTGTTTTCACCACTCCACGGTACGTTTGATGTGCAGAACCGGAGATAACTCGGTTTTCGTCGGGTTTCAAGCTGAGATATGCATTTTCTACGATAATCTTGGTGTGACTTCTGTCAGAAGTATGCAGGATCTTCGAGAACGCTCTTTTCGAGCTATTTAATGCGAGAAACACGTAATCTGGTGTTTTCACCACTCCACAGTGCGTATGATATGCAGAACCGGCGATATTATGGTTTTCGTGGGGTTTCAAGGTGAGATATGCATTTTCTGCGATAATCTTGGTGAGACTTCTGTCCGAAGTATCCAGAATCACCGAGATCGCTCTTCTCGAGCTATTTAATGCGAGAAACACGTTCTCTGGTTGTTTTCACCACTCCACAGTGCGTTTGATATGCAGAACAGGCGATATCTTGATTTTCGTGGTGTTTCCAGCTGAGATATGCATTTTCTACGATAATCCTGGTGAGACTTCTGTCAGAAGTATGCAGAATCTTCGAGAACGCTCTTTTCGAGCTACTTAATGCGCTAAACACGTTTTCTGGTGTTTTCACCACTCCACGGTACGTTTGATATGCAGAACCGGCGATATCTTGGTTTTCGTGGGGTATCAAGCTGAGATATGCATTTTCCTGCGATAATCTTGTTGAGACTTCTGTCCGAAGTATGCTGAATCATCTAGATCACTCTTTTCGAGCTATTTAATGCGAGAAACACGTTATCTGGTGTTTTCACCACTCCACAGTGCGTTTGACATGCAGAACCGGCGATATCTTGGTTTTCGTGGGGTTTCAAGCTGAGATATGCATTTTCTGCGATAATCTTGGTGAGACTTCTGTCCGAAGTATGCAGAATCATCGGGATCGCTCGTATCGAGCTACTGAATGCGGGAAACACGTTATCTGGTGTTTTGACCACTCCAAAGTGCTTTGGATTTGCAGAACCGGAGATATTTTGGTTTTCTTCGGGTTGCAAGCTGTGATATGCATTTTCTACGATAAGCTTCGTAAAACATCTGTCCGAAGTATGCAGAAACATCGAGAGCGCTCTTTTCGAGGTATTTAATGCGTGAAACACGTTTTCTGGGGGTTTCACCACTCCACAGTTCGTTGGATATGCAGAACAGTAGATATGTTGGTTTTCGTGGGGTTTCAAGCAGAGATACGCATTTTCTGCGATAATCTTTGTGAGACATCTGTTAGAAGAATGCAGAATCATCGAGATCGCGCTTTTCGAGCTATTTAATGCGAGACACACGTTATCTGGTGTTTTCACCACTCCACAGTTGGTTTGATATGCAGAACCGGCGATATTTTGGTTTTCGTCGGGTTTCAAGCTGAGATATGCATTTTCTACGATAATCTTGGTGAAACCTCTGTCCGAAGTATGCAGAAACATCGAGAGCGCTCTTTTCGAGCTATTTAATGCGAGAAACTCGTTTTCTGGGGTTTTCACCACTCCACAGTTCGTTGGATATGCAGAACAGTAGATATCTTGGTTTTCGTGGGGTTTCAAGCAGAGATATGCATTTTCTGCGATAATCTTGGTGTGACTTCTGTTAGAAGTATGCAGAATCATCGAGATCGCAATTTTCGAGCTATTTAATGCGAGAAACACGTTATCTGGTGTTTTCACCACTCCATAGTTGGTTTGATATGCAGAACCTGCGATATTTTGGTTTTCGTCGGGTTTCAAGCTGAGATATGCATTTTCTACGATAATCTTGGTGAAACCTCTGTCCGAAGTATGCCGAATCATCGAGAGCGCTCTATTCGAGCTACTTAATGCACGAAGCACGTTTTCTGGTGTTTTCACCACTCCACGGTACGTTTGATGTGCAGAACCGCAGATAACTCGGTTTTCGTGGTGTTTCCAGCTGAGATATGCATTTTCTGCGATAATCTTGGTGGGTCTTTTGTCAGAAGTATGCAGAATCATCTAGATCGCTCTTTTCGAGCTACTTAATGCACGAAACACGTTTTCTGGTGTTTTCACCACTCCACAGTACGTTTGACATGCAGAACCGGAGATATCTTGGTTTTCGTGGGGTTTAAAGCTGAGATATGCATTTTCTGCGATAATCTTGTTGAGACTTCTGTCCGAAGTATGCAGAATCATCGAGATCGCTCGTTTCGAGCTATTCAATGCGAGAAACACGTTATCTGGTGTTTTCACCACTCCACAGTGCGTTTGATATGCAGAACAGTAGATATCTTGGTTTTCGTGGGGTTTCAAGCGGAGATATGCATTTTCTGCGATAATCTTGGTGAGACTTCTGTTAGAAGTATGCAGAATCATCGAGATCGCACTTTTCGAGCTATTTAATGCGAGAAACACGTTATCTGGTGTTTTCACCACTCCACTGTGCGTTTGACTTGCAGAACCAGCGATATCTTGGTTTTCGTGGGGTTTCAAGCTGAGATATGCATTTTCTGCGGTAATATTGGTGAGACTTCAGTCAGAAGTATGCAGAATCATCTAGATCGCTCTTTTCGAGCTACTTAATGCACGAAACACGTTTTCTGGTGTTTTCACCACTCCACAGTACGTTTGACATGCAGAACCTGAGATATCTTGGTTTCGGTCGGGTTTCCAGCTGAGATATGCATTTTCTACGATAATCCTGGTGAGACTTCTGTCAGAATTATGCAGAATCTTAGAGAACGCTCATTTCGAGCTACTTAATGCGCGAAACACGTTTTCTGGTGTTTTCACCACTCCACAGTGCGTTTGATATGCAGGACCGGCGATATCTTGGTGTTCGTGGGGTTGCAAGCTGAGATATGCATTTTCTACGATAATCCTGGTGAGACTTCTGTCAGAAGTATGCAGAATCATCGAGAACGCTCTTTTCGAGCTACATAATGCGCGAAACACGTTTTCTGGTGTTTTGGCCACTCCACGGTACGTTTAATGTGCAGAACCGGAGATATTTTGGTTTTCATCGGGTTTCAAGCTGAGATATGCATTTTCTACGATAAGCTTGGTGAAACATCTGTCCGAAGTATGCTGAAACATCGAGATCGCTCTTTTCGAGCTAGTTAATGCGAGAAACACGTTATCTGGTGTCTTCACCACTCCACAGTGCGTTTGATATGCAGAACAGTAGATATCTTGGATTTCGTGGGGTTTCAAGCTGAGATATGCATTTTCTGCGATAATCTTGTTGAGACTTCTGTCCGAAGTATGCAGAATCATCGAGATCGCTCGTTTCGAGCTATTTAATGCGAGAAACACGTTATCTGGTGTTTTCACCACTCCACAGTGCGTTGGACATGCAGAACCGGAGATATTTTGGTTTTCGTCGGGTTTCAAGCTGAGATATGCATTTTGTACGATAAGGTTGGTGAGACATCTGTCCGAAGTATGCAGAAACATCGAGAGCGCTCTTTTCGAGCTATTTAATGCGAGAAACACGTTTTCTGGGGTTTTCACCACTCCACAGTTCTTTGGATATGCAGAACAGGAGATATCTTGGTTTGCGTGGGGTTTCAAGCAGAGATATGCATTTTCTGCGATAATCTTGGTGAGACTTCTGTTAGAAGTATGCAGAATCATCGAGATTGCACTTTTCGAGCTATTTAATGCGAGAAACACGTTATCTGGTGTTTTCACCACTCCACAGTGCGTTTGATATGCAGAACCGGCGATATCTTGGTTTTGCGTGGGGTTTCAAGCTGAGATATGTATTTTCTGCGATAATCTTGGTGAGACTTCTGTCCGAAGTATGCAGAATCATCGAGATCGCTCGTTTCGAGCTATTTAATGCGAGAAACACGTTATCTGGTGTTTTCACCACTCCACAGTGCGTTGGATATGCAGAACAGTAGATATCTTGGTTTTCGTAGGGTTTCAAGCTGAGATATGCATTTTCTGCGATAATCTTGGTGAGACTTCTGTTAGAAGTATGCAGAATCATCGAGATCGCACTTTTCGAGCTATTTAATGCGAGAAACACGTTATCTGGTGTTTTCACCACTCCACAGTGCGTTTGATATGCAGAACCGGCGATATCTTGGTTTTCGTGGGCTTTCAAGCTGAGATATGCATTTTCTACGATAATCTTGGTAAGACTTCTGTCCGAAGTATGCAGAATCATCGAGATCGCTCGTTTCGAGCTATTTAATGCGAGAAACACGTTATCTGGTGTTTTCACCACTCCACAGTGCGTTGGATATGCAGAACCGGAGATATTTTGGTTTTCGTCGGGTTTCTAGCTGAGATATGCATTTTTTACGATAATCTTGGTGAGACTTCTGTCCCAAGTATGCTTAATCATCGAGATCGCTCGTTTCGAACTATTTAATGCGAGAAACACGTTATCTGGTATTTTCACCACTCCACAGTGCGTATGATATGCAGAGTCGGCGATATCTTGGTTTTCGTGGGGTTTCAAGCTGAGATATGCATTTTTTTCGATAATCTTGGTGATACTTCTGTCCGAAGTATGCTTAATCATCGAGATCGCTCGTTTCGAACTATTTAATGCGAGAAACACGTTATCTGGTGTTTTCACCACTCCACAGTGCGTATGATATGCAGAGTCGGCGATATCTTGGTTTTCGTGGGGTTTCAAGCTGAGATATGCATTTTCTGCGATAATCTTGGTGAGACTTCTGTCCGAAGTATGCTGAAACATCGAGATCGCTCTTTTCGAGCTAGTTAATGCGAGAAAAACCTTATCCGGTGTTTTCACCACTCCACAGTGCGTTTGATATGCAGAACCAGCGATATCTTGGCTTTCGTGGGGTTTCAAGCTGAGATATGCATTTATTACGATAATCTTGGTGAGACTTCTGTCCGAAGTATGCTGAATCATCGAGATCGCTCTTTTCGAGCTAGTTAGTGCGAGAAACACGTTATCTGGTGTTTTCACCACTCCACAGTGCGTTTGATATGCAGAACAGTAGATATCTTGGTTTTCGTGGGGTTTCAAGATGAAATATCCATTTTCTGCGATAATCTTGTTGAGACTTCTGTCCGAAGTATGCAGAAACATCGAGATCGCACTTTTCGAGCTATTTAATGCGAGAAACACGTTATCTGGAGTTTTCACCACTCCACAGTGCGTTTGATATGCAGAACAGGCGATATCTTGGTTTTCGTGGGGTTTAAAGCTGAGATATGCATTTCCTGCGATAATCTTGGTGAGACTTCTGTCCGAAGTATGCTCTATCATCGAGATCGCTCTTTTCGAGCTAGTTAGTGCGAGAAACACGTTATCTGGTGTTTTCACCACTCCACAGTGCGTTTGATATGCAGAACAGTAGATATCTTGGTTTTCGTGGGGTTTCAAGCTGAGATATGCATTTTCTGCGATAATCTTGGTGATACTTCTGTTAGAAGTATGCAGAATCATCGAGATCGCTCTTTTCGAGCTATTTAATGCGAGAAACACGTTGTCTGGTGTTTTCACCACTCCACAGTGCGTTTGACATGCAGAACCAGCGATATCTTGGTTTTCGTGGGGTTTAAAGCTGAGATATGCATTTCCTGCGATAATCTTGGTGAGACTTCTGTCCGAAGTATGCTGAAACATCGAGATCGCTCTTTTCGAGCTAGTTAATGCGAGAAACACGTTATCTGGTGTCTTCACCACTCCACAGTGCGTTTGATATGCAGAACAGTAGATATCTTGGTTTTCCTAGGGTTTCAAGCTGAGATATGCATTTTCTGCGATAATCTTGTTGAGACTTCTGTCCGAAGTATGCAGAATCATCGAGATCGCTCGTTTCGAGCTATTTAATGCGAGAAACACGTTATCTGGTGTTTTCACCACTCCACAGTGCGTTGGATATGCAGAACCAGAGATATTTTGGTTTTCGTCGGGTTTCAAGCTGAGATATGCATTTTGTACGATAAGCTTGGTGAGACATCTGTCCGAAGTATGCAGAAACACCGAGAGCGCTCTTTTCGAGCTATTTAATGCGAGAAACACGTTTTCTGGGGTTTTCACCACTCCACAGTTCTTTGGATATGCAGAACAGGAGATATCTTGGTTTGCGTGGGGTTTCAAGCAGAGATATGCATTTTCTGCGATAATCTTGGTGAGACTTCTGTTAGAAGTATGCAGAATCATCGAGATCGCACTTTTCGAGCTATTTAATGCGAGAAACACGTTATCTGGTGTTTTCACCACTCCACAGTGCGTTTGATATGCAGGACCGGCGATATCTTGGTTTTCGTGGGGTTTCAAGCTGAGATATGCATTTTCTGCGGTAATATTGGTGAGACTTCAGTCAGAAGTATGCAGAATCATCTAGATCGCTCTTTTCGAGCTACTTAATGCACGAAACACGTTTTCTGGTGTTTTCACCACTCCACAGTACGTTTGACATGCAGAACCTGAGATATCTTGGTTTCGGTCGGGTTTCCAGCTGAGATATGCATTTTCTACGATAATCCTGGTGAGACTTCTGTCAGAATTATGCAGAATCTTAGAGAACGCTCATTTCGAGCTACTTAATGCGCGAAACACGTTTTATGGTGTTTTCACCACTCCACAGTGCGTTTGATATGCAGGACCGGCGATATCTTGGTGTTCGTGGGGTTGCAAGCTGAGATATGCATTTTCTACGATAATCCTGGTGAGACTTCTGTCAGAAGTATGCAGAATCATCGAGAACGCTCTTTTCGAGCTACATAATGCGCGAAACACGTTTTCTGGTGTTTTGGCCACTCCACGGTACGTTTAATGTGCAGAACCGGAGATATTTTGGTTTTCATCGGGTTTCAAGCTGAGATATGCATTTTCTACGATAAGCTTGGTGAAACATCTGTCCGAAGTATGCTGAAACATCGAGATCGCTCTTTTCGAGCTAGTTAATGCGAGAAACACGTTATCTGGTGTCTTCACCACTCCACAGTGCGTTTGATATGCAGAACAGTAGATATCTTGGATTTCGTGGGGTTTCAAGCTGAGATATGCATTTTCTGCGATAATCTTGTTGAGACTTCTGTCCGAAGTATGCAGAATCATCGAGATCGCTCGTTTCGAGCTATTTAATGCGAGAAACACGTTATCTGGTGTTTTCACCACTCCACAGTGCGTTGGACATGCAGAACCGGAGATATTTTGGTTTTCGTCGGGTTTCAAGCTGAGATATGCATTTTGTACGATAAGGTTGGTGAGACATCTGTCCGAAGTATGCAGAAACATCGAGAGCGCTCTTTTCGAGCTATTTAATGCGAGAAACACGTTTTCTGGGGTTTTCACCACTCCACAGTTCTTTGGATATGCAGAACAGGAGATATCTTGGTTTGCGTGGGGTTTCAAGCAGAGATATGCATTTTCTGCGATAATCTTGGTGAGACTTCTGTTAGAAGTATGCAGAATCATCGAGATTGCACTTTTCGAGCTATTTAATGCGAGAAACACGTTATCTGGTGTTTTCACCACTCCACAGTGCGTTTGATATGCAGAACCGGCGATATCTTGGTTTTGCGTGGGGTTTCAAGCTGAGATATGTATTTTCTGCGATAATCTTGGTGAGACTTCTGTCCGAAGTATGCAGAATCATCGAGATCGCTCGTTTCGAGCTATTTAATGCGAGAAACACGTTATCTGGTGTTTTCACCACTCCACAGTGCGTTGGATATGCAGAACAGTAGATATCTTGGTTTTCGTAGGGTTTCAAGCTGAGATATGCATTTTCTGCGATAATCTTGGTGAGACTTCTGTTAGAAGTATGCAGAATCATCGAGATCGCACTTTTCGAGCTATTTAATGCGAGAAACACGTTATCTGGTGTTTTCACCACTCCACAGTGCGTTTGATATGCAGAACCGGCGATATCTTGGTTTTCGTGGGCTTTCAAGCTGAGATATGCATTTTCTACGATAATCTTGGTAAGACTTCTGTCCGAAGTATGCAGAATCATCGAGATCGCTCGTTTCGAGCTATTTAATGCGAGAAACACGTTATCTGGTGTTTTCACCACTCCACAGTGCGTTGGATATGCAGAACCGGAGATATTTTGGTTTTCGTCGGGTTTCTAGCTGAGATATGCATTTTTTACGATAATCTTGGTGAGACTTCTGTCCCAAGTATGCTTAATCATCGAGATCGCTCGTTTCGAACTATTTAATGCGAGAAACACGTTATCTGGTATTTTCACCACTCCACAGTGCGTATGATATGCAGAGTCGGCGATATCTTGGTTTTCGTGGGGTTTCAAGCTGAGATATGCATTTTTTTCGATAATCTTGGTGATACTTCTGTCCGAAGTATGCTTAATCATCGAGATCGCTCGTTTCGAACTATTTAATGCGAGAAACACGTTATCTGGTGTTTTCACCACTCCACAGTGCGTATGATATGCAGAGTCGGCGATATCTTGGTTTTCGTGGGGTTTCAAGCTGAGATATGCATTTTCTGCGATAATCTTGGTGAGACTTCTGTCCGAAGTATGCTGAAACATCGAGATCGCTCTTTTCGAGCTAGTTAATGCGAGAAAAACCTTATCCGGTGTTTTCACCACTCCACAGTGCGTTTGATATGCAGAACCAGCGATATCTTGGCTTTCGTGGGGTTTCAAGCTGAGATATGCATTTATTACGATAATCTTGGTGAGACTTCTGTCCGAAGTATGCTGAATCATCGAGATCGCTCTTTTCGAGCTAGTTAGTGCGAGAAACACGTTATCTGGTGTTTTCACCACTCCACAGTGCGTTTGATATGCAGAACAGTAGATATCTTGGTTTTCGTGGGATTTCAAGATGAAATATCCATTTTCTGCGATAATCTTGTTGAGACTTCTGTCCGAAGTATGCAGAAACATCGAGATCGCACTTTTCGAGCTATTTAATGCGAGAAACACGTTATCTGGAGTTTTCACCACTCCACAGTGCGTTTGATATGCAGAACAGGCGATATCTTGGTTTTCGTGGGGTTTAAAGCTGAGATATGCATTTCCTGCGATAATCTTGGTGAGACTTCTGTCCGAAGTATGCTCTATCATCGAGATCGCTCTTTTCGAGCTAGTTAGTGCGAGAAACACGTTATCTGGTGTTTTCACCACTCCACAGTGCGTTTGATATGCAGAACAGTAGATATCTTGGTTTTCGTGGGGTTTCAAGCTGAGATATGCATTTTCTGCGATAATCTTGGTGATACTTCTGTTAGAAGTATGCAGAATCATCGAGATCGCTCTTTTCGAGCTATTTAATGCGAGAAACACGTTGTCTGGTGTTTTCACCACTCCACAGTGCGTTTGACATGCAGAACCAGCGATATCTTGGTTTTCGTGGGGTTTAAAGCTGAGATATGCATTTCCTGCGATAATCTTGGTGAGACTTCTGTCCGAAGTATGCTGAAACATCGAGATCGCTCTTTTCGAGCTAGTTAATGCGAGAAACACGTTATCTGGTGTCTTCACCACTCCACAGTGCGTTTGATATGCAGAACAGTAGATATCTTGGTTTTCCTAGGGTTTCAAGCTGAGATATGCATTTTCTGCGATAATCTTGTTGAGACTTCTGTCCGAAGTATGCAGAATCATCGAGATCGCTCGTTTCGAGCTATTTAATGCGAGAAACACGTTATCTGGTGTTTTCACCACTCCACAGTGCGTTGGATATGCAGAACCGGAGATATTTTGGTTTTCGTCGGGTTTCAAGCTGAGATATGCATTTTGTACGATAAGCTTGGTGAGACATCTGTCCGAAGTATGCAGAAACACCGAGAGCGCTCTTTTCGAGCTATTTAATGCGAGAAACACGTTTTCTGGGGTTTTCACCACTCCACAGTTCTTTGGATATGCAGAACAGGAGATATCTTGGTTTGCGTGGGGTTTCAAGCAGAGATATGCATTTTCTGCGATAATCTTGGTGAGACTTCTGTTAGAAGTATGCAGAATCATCGAGATCGCACTTTTCGAGCTATTTAATGCGAGAAACACGTTATCTGGTGTTTTCACCACTCCACAGTGCGTTTGATATGCAGGACCGGCGATATCTTGGTTTTCGTGGGGTTTCAAGCTGAGATATGCATTTTCTACGATAATCTTGGTAAGACTTCTGTCCGAAGTATGCAGAATCATCGAGAATGCTCGTTTCGAGCTATTTAATGCGAGAAACACGTTATCTGGTGTTTTCACCACTCCACAGTGCGTTGGATATGCAGAAACGGAGATATTTTGGTTTTCGTCGGGTTTCTAGCTGAGATATGCATTTTTTACGATAATCTTGGTGAGACTTCTGTCCGGAGTATGCTTAATCATCGAGATCGCTCTTTTCGAGCTATTTAATGCGAGAAACACGTTGTCTGGTGTTTTCACCACTCCACAGTGCGTTTGACATGCAGAACCAGCGATATCTTGGTTTTCGTGGGGTTTAAAGCTGAGATATGCATTTCCTGCGATAATCTTGGTGAGACTTCTGTCCGAAGTATGCTGAAACATCGAGATCGCTCTTTTCGAGCTAGTTAATGCGAGAAACACGTTATCTGGTGTCTTCACCACTCCACAGTGCGTTTGATATGCAGAACAGTAGATATCTTGGTTTTCCTAGGGTTTCAAGCTGAGATATGCATTTTCTGCGATAATCTTGTTGAGACTTCTGTCCGAAGTATGCAGAATCATCGAGATCGCTCGTTTCGAGCTATTTAATGCGAGAAACACGTTATCTGGTGTTTTCACCACTCCACAGTGCGTTGGATATGCAGAACCAGAGATATTTTGGTTTTCGTCGGGTTTCAAGCTGAGATATGCATTTTGTACGATAAGCTTGGTGAGACATCTGTCCGAAGTATGCAGAAACACCGAGAGCGCTCTTTTCGAGCTATTTAATGCGAGAAACACGTTTTCTGGGGTTTTCACCACTCCACAGTTCTTTGGATATGCAGAACAGGAGATATCTTGGTTTGCGTGGGGTTTCAAGCAGAGATATGCATTTTCTGCGATAATCTTGGTGAGACTTCTGTTAGAAGTATGCAGAATCATCGAGATCGCACTTTTCGAGCTATTTAATGCGAGAAACACGTTATCTGGTGTTTTCACCACTCCACAGTGCGTTTGATATGCAGGACCGGCGATATCTTGGTTTTCGTGGGGTTTCAAGCTGAGATATGCATTTTCTGCGGTAATATTGGTGAGACTTCAGTCAGAAGTATGCAGAATCATCTAGATCGCTCTTTTCGAGCTACTTAATGCACGAAACACGTTTTCTGGTGTTTTCACCACTCCACAGTACGTTTGACATGCAGAACCTGAGATATCTTGGTTTCGGTCGGGTTTCCAGCTGAGATATGCATTTTCTACGATAATCCTGGTGAGACTTCTGTCAGAATTATGCAGAATCTTAGAGAACGCTCATTTCGAGCTACTTAATGCGCGAAACACGTTTTATGGTGTTTTCACCACTCCACAGTGCGTTTGATATGCAGGACCGGCGATATCTTGGTGTTCGTGGGGTTGCAAGCTGAGATATGCATTTTCTACGATAATCCTGGTGAGACTTCTGTCAGAAGTATGCAGAATCATCGAGAACGCTCTTTTCGAGCTACATAATGCGCGAAACACGTTTTCTGGTGTTTTGGCCACTCCACGGTACGTTTAATGTGCAGAACCGGAGATATTTTGGTTTTCATCGGGTTTCAAGCTGAGATATGCATTTTCTACGATAAGCTTGGTGAAACATCTGTCCGAAGTATGCTGAAACATCGAGATCGCTCTTTTCGAGCTAGTTAATGCGAGAAACACGTTATCTGGTGTCTTCACCACTCCACAGTGCGTTTGATATGCAGAACAGTAGATATCTTGGATTTCGTGGGGTTTCAAGCTGAGATATGCATTTTCTGCGATAATCTTGTTGAGACTTCTGTCCGAAGTATGCAGAATCATCGAGATCGCTCGTTTCGAGCTATTTAATGCGAGAAACACGTTATCTGGTGTTTTCACCACTCCACAGTGCGTTGGACATGCAGAACCGGAGATATTTTGGTTTTCGTCGGGTTTCAAGCTGAGATATGCATTTTGTACGATAAGGTTGGTGAGACATCTGTCCGAAGTATGCAGAAACATCGAGAGCGCTCTTTTCGAGCTATTTAATGCGAGAAACACGTTTTCTGGGGTTTTCACCACTCCACAGTTCTTTGGATATGCAGAACAGGAGATATCTTGGTTTGCGTGGGGTTTCAAGCAGAGATATGCATTTTCTGCGATAATCTTGGTGAGACTTCTGTTAGAAGTATGCAGAATCATCGAGATTGCACTTTTCGAGCTATTTAATGCGAGAAACACGTTATCTGGTGTTTTCACCACTCCACAGTGCGTTTGATATGCAGAACCGGCGATATCTTGGTTTTGCGTGGGGTTTCAAGCTGAGATATGTATTTTCTGCGATAATCTTGGTGAGACTTCTGTCCGAAGTATGCAGAATCATCGAGATCGCTCGTTTCGAGCTATTTAATGCGAGAAACACGTTATCTGGTGTTTTCACCACTCCACAGTGCGTTGGATATGCAGAACAGTAGATATCTTGGTTTTCGTAGGGTTTCAAGCTGAGATATGCATTTTCTGCGATAATCTTGGTGAGACTTCTGTTAGAAGTATGCAGAATCATCGAGATCGCACTTTTCGAGCTATTTAATGCGAGAAACACGTTATCTGGTGTTTTCACCACTCCACAGTGCGTTTGATATGCAGAACCGGCGATATCTTGGTTTTCGTGGGCTTTCAAGCTGAGATATGCATTTTCTACGATAATCTTGGTAAGACTTCTGTCCGAAGTATGCAGAATCATCGAGATCGCTCGTTTCGAGCTATTTAATGCGAGAAACACGTTATCTGGTGTTTTCACCACTCCACAGTGCGTTGGATATGCAGAACCGGAGATATTTTGGTTTTCGTCGGGTTTCTAGCTGAGATATGCATTTTTTACGATAATCTTGGTGAGACTTCTGTCCCAAGTATGCTTAATCATCGAGATCGCTCGTTTCGAACTATTTAATGCGAGAAACACGTTATCTGGTATTTTCACCACTCCACAGTGCGTATGATATGCAGAGTCGGCGATATCTTGGTTTTCGTGGGGTTTCAAGCTGAGATATGCATTTTTTTCGATAATCTTGGTGATACTTCTGTCCGAAGTATGCTTAATCATCGAGATCGCTCGTTTCGAACTATTTAATGCGAGAAACACGTTATCTGGTGTTTTCACCACTCCACAGTGCGTATGATATGCAGAGTCGGCGATATCTTGGTTTTCGTGGGGTTTCAAGCTGAGATATGCATTTTCTGCGATAATCTTGGTGAGACTTCTGTCCGAAGTATGCTGAAACATCGAGATCGCTCTTTTCGAGCTAGTTAATGCGAGAAAAACCTTATCCGGTGTTTTCACCACTCCACAGTGCGTTTGATATGCAGAACCAGCGATATCTTGGCTTTCGTGGGGTTTCAAGCTGAGATATGCATTTATTACGATAATCTTGGTGAGACTTCTGTCCGAAGTATGCTGAATCATCGAGATCGCTCTTTTCGAGCTAGTTAGTGCGAGAAACACGTTATCTGGTGTTTTCACCACTCCACAGTGCGTTTGATATGCAGAACAGTAGATATCTTGGTTTTCGTGGGATTTCAAGATGAAATATCCATTTTCTGCGATAATCTTGTTGAGACTTCTGTCCGAAGTATGCAGAAACATCGAGATCGCACTTTTCGAGCTATTTAATGCGAGAAACACGTTATCTGGAGTTTTCACCACTCCACAGTGCGTTTGATATGCAGAACAGGCGATATCTTGGTTTTCGTGGGGTTTAAAGCTGAGATATGCATTTCCTGCGATAATCTTGGTGAGACTTCTGTCCGAAGTATGCTCTATCATCGAGATCGCTCTTTTCGAGCTAGTTAGTGCGAGAAACACGTTATCTGGTGTTTTCACCACTCCACAGTGCGTTTGATATGCAGAACAGTAGATATCTTGGTTTTCGTGGGGTTTCAAGCTGAGATATGCATTTTCTGCGATAATCTTGGTGATACTTCTGTTAGAAGTATGCAGAATCATCGAGATCGCTCTTTTCGAGCTATTTAATGCGAGAAACACGTTGTCTGGTGTTTTCACCACTCCACAGTGCGTTTGACATGCAGAACCAGCGATATCTTGGTTTTCGTGGGGTTTAAAGCTGAGATATGCATTTCCTGCGATAATCTTGGTGAGACTTCTGTCCGAAGTATGCTGAAACATCGAGATCGCTCTTTTCGAGCTAGTTAATGCGAGAAACACGTTATCTGGTGTCTTCACCACTCCACAGTGCGTTTGATATGCAGAACAGTAGATATCTTGGTTTTCCTAGGGTTTCAAGCTGAGATATGCATTTTCTGCGATAATCTTGTTGAGACTTCTGTCCGAAGTATGCAGAATCATCGAGATCGCTCGTTTCGAGCTATTTAATGCGAGAAACACGTTATCTGGTGTTTTCACCACTCCACAGTGCGTTGGATATGCAGAACCGGAGATATTTTGGTTTTCGTCGGGTTTCAAGCTGAGATATGCATTTTGTACGATAAGCTTGGTGAGACATCTGTCCGAAGTATGCAGAAACACCGAGAGCGCTCTTTTCGAGCTATTTAATGCGAGAAACACGTTTTCTGGGGTTTTCACCACTCCACAGTTCTTTGGATATGCAGAACAGGAGATATCTTGGTTTGCGTGGGGTTTCAAGCAGAGATATGCATTTTCTGCGATAATCTTGGTGAGACTTCTGTTAGAAGTATGCAGAATCATCGAGATCGCACTTTTCGAGCTATTTAATGCGAGAAACACGTTATCTGGTGTTTTCACCACTCCACAGTGCGTTTGATATGCAGGACCGGCGATATCTTGGTTTTCGTGGGGTTTCAAGCTGAGATATGCATTTTCTACGATAATCTTGGTAAGACTTCTGTCCGAAGTATGCAGAATCATCGAGAATGCTCGTTTCGAGCTATTTAATGCGAGAAACACGTTATCTGGTGTTTTCACCACTCCACAGTGCGTTGGATATGCAGAAACGGAGATATTTTGGTTTTCGTCGGGTTTCTAGCTGAGATATGCATTTTTTACGATAATCTTGGTGAGACTTCTGTCCGGAGTATGCTTAATCATCGAGATCGCTCTTTTCGAGCTATTTAATGCGAGAAACACGTTGTCTGGTGTTTTCACCACTCCACAGTGCGTTTGACATGCAGAACCAGCGATATCTTGGTTTTCGTGGGGTTTAAAGCTGAGATATGCATTTCCTGCGATAATCTTGGTGAGACTTCTGTCCGAAGTATGCTGAAACATCGAGATCGCTCTTTTCGAGCTAGTTAATGCGAGAAACACGTTATCTGGTGTCTTCACCACTCCACAGTGCGTTTGATATGCAGAACAGTAGATATCTTGGTTTTCCTAGGGTTTCAAGCTGAGATATGCATTTTCTGCGATAATCTTGTTGAGACTTCTGTCCGAAGTATGCAGAATCATCGAGATCGCTCGTTTCGAGCTATTTAATGCGAGAAACACGTTATCTGGTGTTTTCACCACTCCACAGTGCGTTGGATATGCAGAAGCGGAGATATTTTGGTTTTCGTCGGGTTTCAAGCTGAGATATGCATTTTGTACGATAAGCTAGGTGAGACATCTGTCCGAAGTATGCAGAAACATCGAGAGCGCTCTTTTCGAGCTATTTAATGCGAGAAACACGTTTTCTGGGGTTTTCACCACTCCACAGTTCTTTGGATATGCAGAACAGGAGATATCTTGGTTTGCGTGGGGTTTCAAGCAGAGATATGCATTTTCTGCGATAATCTTGGTGAGACTTCTGTTAGAAGTATGCAGAATCATCGAGATCGCACTTTTCGAGCTATTTAATGCGAGAAACACGTTATCTGGTGTTTTCACCACTCCACAGTGCGTTTGATATGCAGAACCGGCGATATCTTGGTTTTGCGTGGGGTTTCAAGCTGAGATATGCATTTTCTGCGATAATCTTGGTGAGACTTCTGTCCGAAGTATGCAGAATCATCGAGATCGCTCGTTTCGAGCTATTTAATGCGAGAAACACGTTACCTGGTGTTTTCACCACTCCACAGTGCGTTGGATATGCAGAACAGTAGATATCTTGGTTTTCGTAGGGTTTCAAGCTGGGATATGCATTTTCTGCGATAATCTTGGTGAGACTTCTGTTAGAAGTATGCAGAATCATCGAGATCCCACTTTTCGAGCTATTTAATGCGAGAAACACGTTATCTGGTGTTTTCACCACTCCACAGTGCGTTTGATATGCAGAACCGGCGATATCTTGGTTTTCGTGGGGTTTCAAGCTGAGATATGCATTTTCTACGATAATCTTGGTAAGACTTCTGTCCGAAGTATGCAGAATCATCGAGAATGCTCGTTTCGAGCTATTTAATGCGAGAAACACGTTATCTGGTGTTTTCACCACTCCACAGTGCGTTGGATATGCAGAAACGGAGATATTTTGGTTTTCGTCGGGTTTCTAGCTGAGATATGCATTTTTTACGATAATCTTGGTGAGACTTCTGTCCGGAGTATGCTTAATCATCGAGATCGCTCGTTTCGAGCTATTTAATGCAAGAAACACGTTATCTGGTGTTTTCACCACTCCACAGTGCGTTTGACATGCAGAACCAGCGATATCTTGGTTTTCGTGGGGTTTAAAGCTGAGATATGCATTTCCTGCGATAATCTTGGTGAGACTTCTGTCCGAAGTATGCTGAAACATCGAGATCGCTCTTTTCGAGCTAGTTAATGCGAGAAACACGTTATCTGGTGTCTTCACCACTCCACAGTGCGTTTGATATGCAGAACAGTAGATATCTTGGTTTTCCTAGGGTTTCAAGCTGAGATATGCATTTTCTGCGATAATCTTGTTGAGACTTCTGTCCGAAGTATGCAGAATCATCGAGATCGCTCGTTTCGAGCTATTTAATGCGAGAAACACGTTATCTGGTGTTTTCACCACTCCACAGTGCGTTGGATATGCAGAAGCGGAGATATTTTGGTTTTCGTCGGGTTTCAAGCTGAGATATGCATTTTGTACGATAAGCTAGGTGAGACATCTGTCCGAAGTATGCAGAAACATCGAGAGCGCTCTTTTCGAGCTATTTAATGCGAGAAACACGTTTTCTGGGGTTTTCACCACTCCACAGTTCTTTGGATATGCAGAACAGGAGATATCTTGGTTTGCGTGGGGTTTCAAGCAGAGATATGCATTTTCTGCGATAATCTTGGTGAGACTTCTGTTAGAAGTATGCAGAATCATCGAGATCGCACTTTTCGAGCTATTTAATGCGAGAAACACGTTATCTGGTGTTTTCACCACTCCACAGTGCGTTTGATATGCAGAACCGGCGATATCTTGGTTTTGCGTGGGGTTTCAAGCTGAGATATGCATTTTCTGCGATAATCTTGGTGAGACTTCTGTCCGAAGTATGCAGAATCATCGAGATCGCTCGTTTCGAGCTATTTAATGCGAGAAACACGTTACCTGGTGTTTTCACCACTCCACAGTGCGTTGGATATGCAGAACAGTAGATATCTTGGTTTTCGTAGGGTTTCAAGCTGGGATATGCATTTTCTGCGATAATCTTGGTGAGACTTCTGTTAGAAGTATGCAGAATCATCGAGATCCCACTTTTCGAGCTATTTAATGCGAGAAACACGTTATCTGGTGTTTTCACCACTCCACAGTGCGTTTGATATGCAGAACCGGCGATATCTTGGTTTTCGTGGGGTTTCAAGCTGAGATATGCATTTTCTACGATAATCTTGGTAAGACTTCTGTCCGAAGTATGCAGAATCATCGAGAATGCTCGTTTCGAGCTATTTAATGCGAGAAACACGTTATCTGGTGTTTTCACCACTCCACAGTGCGTTGGATATGCAGAAACGGAGATATTTTGGTTTTCGTCGGGTTTCTAGCTGAGATATGCATTTTTTACGATAATCTTGGTGAGACTTCTGTCCGGAGTATGCTTAATCATCGAGATCGCTCGTTTCGAGCTATTTAATGCAAGAAACACGTTATCTGGTGTTTTCACCACTCCACAGTGCGTTTGATATGCAGTACCAGCGATATCTTGGTTTTCGTGGGGTTTCAAGCTGAGATATGCTTTTTTTACGATAATCTTGGTGAGACTTCTGTCCCAAGTATGCTTAATCATCGAGATCGCTCGTTTCGAACTATTTAATGCGAGAAACACGTTATCTGGTATTTTCACCACTCCACAGTGCGTATGATATGCAGAGTCGGCGATATCTTGGTTTTCGTGGGGTTTCAAGCTGAGATATGCATTTTTTTCGATAATCTTGGTGAGACTTCTGTCCGAAGTATGCTTAATCATCGAGATCGCTCGTTTCGAACTATTTAATGCGAGAAACACGTTATCTGGTGTTTTCACCACTCCACAGTGCGTATGATATGCAGAGTCGGCGATATCTTGGTTTTCGTGGGGTTTCAAGCTGAGATATGCATTTTCTGCGATAATCTTGGTGAGACTTCTGTCCGAAGTATGCTGAAACATCGAGATCGCTCTTTTCGAGCTAGTTAATGCGAGAAAAACCTTATCCGGTGTTTTCACCACTCCACAGTGCGTTTGATGTGCAGAACCAGCGATATCTTGGCTTTCGTGGGGTTTCAAGCTGAGATATGCATTTATTACGATAATCTTGGTGAGACTTCTGTCCGAAGTATGCTGAATCATCGAGATCGCTCTTTTCGAGCTAGTTAGTGCGAGAAACACGTTATCTGGTGTTTTCACCACTCCACAGTGCGTTTGATATGCAGAACAGTGGATATCTTGGTTTTCGTGGGGTTTCAAGCTGAGATATGCATTTTCTACGATAATCTTGGTGAGACTTCTGTTAGAAGTATGCAGAATCATCGAGATCGCTCTTTTCGTGCTATTTAATGCCAGAAACACGTTATCTGGTGTTTTCACCACTCCACAGTGCGTTTGATATGCAGTACCAGCGACATCTTCGTTTTCGTGGGGTTTCAAGCTGAGATATGCATTTTCTGCGATAATCTTGGTGAGACTTCTGTCCGAAGTATGCAGAATCATCGAGATCGCTCGTTTCGAGCTATTTAATGCGAGAAACACGTTATCTGGTGTTTTCACCACTCCACAGTGCGTTGGATATGCAGAACCGGAGATATTTTGGTTTTCGTCGGGTTTCTAGCTGAGATATGCATTTTTTACGATAATCTTGGTGAGACTTCTGTCCGGAGTATGCTTAATCATCGAGATCGCTCGTTTCGAGCTATTTAATGCAAGAAACACGTTATCTGGTGTTTTCACCACTCCACAGTGCGTTTGGTATGCAGTACCAGCGATATCTTGATTTTCGTGGGGTTTCAAGCTGAGATATGCATTTTTTACGATAATCTTGGTGAGACTTCTGTCCCAAGTATGCTTAATCATCGAGATCGCTCGTTTCGAACTATTTAATGCGAGAAACACGTTATCTGGTATTTTCACCACTCCACAGTGCGTATGATATGCAGAGTCGGCGATATCTTGGTTATCGTGGGGTTTCAAGCTGAGATATGCATTTATTGCGATAATCTTGGTGTGACTTCTCTCCGAAGTATGCTGAATCATCGAGATCGCTCTTTTCGAGCTAGTTAGTGCGAGAAACACGTTATCTGGTGTTTTCACCACTCCACAGTGCGTTTGATATGCAGAACAGTAGATATCTTGGTTTTCGTGGGGTTTCAAGCTGAGATATGCATTTTCTGCGATAATCTTGTTGAGACTTCTGTCCGAAGTATGCAGAATCATCGAGATCGCTCGTTTCGAGCTATTTAATGCGAGAAACACGTTATCTGGTGTTTTCACCACTCCACAGTGCGTTGGATATGCAGAACCGGAGATATTTTGGTTTTCGTCGGGTTTCAAGCTGAGATATGCATTTTCTACGATTAGCTTGGTGAGACATCAGTCCGAAGTATTCAGAAACATCGAGAGCGCTCTTTTCGAGCTATTTAATGCGAGAAACACGTTTTCTGGGGTTTTCACCACTCCACAGTTCGTTGGATAAGCAGAACAGTAGATATCTTGGTTTTCGTGGGGTTTCAAGCAGAGATATGCATTTTCTGCGATAATCTTGGTGAGACTTCTGTTAGAAGTATGCAGAATCATCGAGATCGCACTTTTCGAGCTATTTAATGCGAGAAACACGTTATCTGGTGTTTTCACCACTTCACAGTTGGTTTGATATGCAGAACCGGCGATATTTTGGTTTTCGTCGGGTTTCAAGATGAGATATGCATTTTCTGCGATAATCTTGGTGAGACATCTGTCCGACGTATGCTGAAACATCGAGATCGCTCTTTTCGACCTAGTAAATGCGAGAAAAACCTTATCCGGTGTTTTCACCACTCCACAGTGCGTTTGATATGCAGAACCAGCGATATCTTGGCTTTCGTGGGGTTTCAAGCTGAGATATGCATATATTGCGATAATCTTGGTGTGACTTCTGTCCGAAGTATGCTGAATCATCGAGATCGCTCTTTTCGAGCTAGTTAGTGCGAGAAACCCGTTATCTGGTGTTTTCACCACTCCACAGTGCGTTTGATATGCAGAACAGTAGATATCTTGGTTTTCGTTGGGTTTCAAGCTGAGATATGCATTTATTGCGATAATCTTGGTGTGACTTCTGTCCGAAGTATGCTGAATCATCGAGATCGCTCTTTTCGAGCTAGTTAGTGCGAGAAACACGTTATCTGGTGTTTTCACCACTCCACAGTGCGTTTGATATGCAGAACCAGCGATATCTTGGTTTTCGTGGGGTTTCAAGATGAGATATGCATTTTCTGCGTAAAGATTGGTGAGACTTCAGGCAGATGTATGCAGAATCATCTAGATCGCTCTTTTCAAGCTACTTAATGCTCGAAACACGTTTTCTGGTGTGTTCACCACTCCACAGTATGTTTGACATGCAGAACCGGAGATATCTTTGTTTCGGTCGGGTATCAAGCTGAGATATGCATTTTCTACGATAATCCTGGTGAGACTTCTGTCCGAAGTATGCTGAATCATCGAGATCGCTCTTTTAGAGCTAGTTAGTGCGAGAAACACGTTATCTGGTGTTTTCACCACTCCACAGTGCGTTTGATATGCAGAACAGTAGATATCTAGGTTTTCGTGGGGTTTCAAGCTGAGATATGCATTTTCTGCGATAATCTTGTTGAGACTTCTGTCCGGAGTATGCTTAATCATCGAGATCGCTCGTTTCGAGCTATTTAATGCAAGAAACACGTTATCTGGTGTTTTCACCACTCCACAGTGCGTTTGATATGCAGTACCAGCGATATCTTGGTTTTCGTGGGGTTTCAAGATGAGATATGCATTTTCTGCGTAAAGATTGGTGAGACTTCAGGCAGATGTATGCAGAATCATCTAGATCGCTCTTTTCAAGCTACTTAATGCTCGAAACACGTTTTCTGGTGTGTTCACCACTCCACAGTATGTTTGACATGCAGAACCGGAGATATCTTTGTTTCGGTCGGGTATCAAGCTGAGATATGCATTTTCTACGATAATCCTGGTGAGACTTCTGTCCGAAGTATGCTGAATCATCGAGATCGCTCTTTTAGAGCTAGTTAGTGCGAGAAACACGTTATCTGGTGTTTTCACCACTCCACAGTGCGTTTGATATGCAGAACAGTAGATATCTAGGTTTTCGTGGGGTTTCAAGCTGAGATATGCATTTTCTGCGATAATCTTGTTGAGACTTCTGTCCGGAGTATGCTTAATCATCGAGATCGCTCGTTTCGAGCTATTTAATGCAAGAAACACGTTATCTGGTGTTTTCACCACTCCACAGTGCGTTTGATATGCAGTACCAGCGATATCTTGGTTTTCGTGGGGTTTCACGCTGAGATATCCATTTTCTGCGATAATCTTGGTGAGACTTCTGTCCGAAGTATGCTGAATCATCGAGATCGCTCTTTTAGAGCTAGTTAGTGCGAGAAACACGTTATCTGGTGTTTTCACCACTCCACAGTGCGTTTGATATGCAGAACAGTAGATATCTTGGTTTTCGTGGGGTTTCAAGCTGAGATATGCATTTTCTGCGATAATCTTGTTGATACTTCCGTCCGAAGTATGCAGAATCATCGAGAGCGCTCTTTTCGAGCCATTTAATGCGAGAAACACGTTTTCTGGGGGTTTCACCACACCACAGTTCTTTGGATATGCAGGACAGGAGATATCTTAGTTTGCGTGGGGTTTCAAGCAGAGATATGCATTTTCTGCGATAATCTTGGTGAGACTTCTGTTAGAAGTATGCAGAATCATCGAGATCGCTCGTTTCGAACTATTTAATGCGAGAAACACGTTATCTGGGGTTTTCACCACTCCACAGTGCGTTGGATATGCAGAACCGGAGATATTTTGGTTCTCGTCGGGTTTCAAGCTGACATATGCATTTTCTACGATAAGCTTGGTGAAACATCTGTCCGAAGTATGCAGAAACGTCGGGAGCGCTCTTTTCGAGCTATTTAATGCGAGAAACACGTTATCTGGTGTTTTCACCACTCCACAGTTGGTTTGATATGCAGAACCGGCGATATTTTGGTTTTCGTCGGGTTTCAGGCTGAGATATGCATTTTCTACGATAATCTTGGTGAAACATCTGTCCGAAGTATGCAGAAACATCGAGAGCGCTCTTTTCGAGCTATTTCATGCGAGAAACACGTTATCTGGTGTTTTCACCACTCCACAGTGCGTTTGATATGCAGTACCAGCGATATCTTGGTTTTCGTGGGGTTTCAAGCTGAGATATGCTTTTTTTACGATAATCTTGGTGAGACTTCTGTCCCAAGTATGCTTAATCATCGAGATCGCTCGTTTCGAACTATTTAATGCGAGAAACACGTTATCTGGTATTTTCACCACTCCACAGTGCGTATGATATGCAGAGTCGGCGATATCTTGGTTTTCGTGGGGTTTCAAGCTGAGATATGCATTTTTTTCGATAATCTTGGTGAGACTTCTGTCCGAAGTATGCTTAATCATCGCGATCGCTCGTTTCGAACTATTTAATGCGAGAAACACGTTATCTGGTGTTTTCACCACTCCACAGTGCGTATGATATGCAGAGTCGGCGATATCTTGGTTTTCGTGGGGTTTCAAGCTGAGATATGCATTTTCTGCGATAATCTTGGTGAGACTTCTGTCCGAAGTATGCTGAAACATCGAGATCGCTCTTTTCGAGCTAGTTAATGCGAGAAAAACCTTATCCGGTGTTTTCACCACTCCACAGTGCGTTTGATGTGCAGAACCAGCGATATCTTGGCTTTCGTGGGGTTTCAAGCTGAGATATGCATTTATTACGATAATCTTGGTGAGACTTCTGTCCGAAGTATGCTGAATCATCGAGATCGCTCTTTTCGAGCTAGTTAGTGCGAGAAACACGTTATCTGGTGTTTTCACCACTCCACAGTGCGTTTGATATGCAGAGCAGTAGATATCTTGGTTTTCGTGGGGTTTCAAGCTGAGATATGCATTTTCTACGATAATCTTGGTGAGACTTCTGTTAGAAGTATGCAGAATCATCGAGATCGCTCTTTTCGTGCTATTTAATGCCAGAAACACGTTATCTGGTGTTTTCACCACTCCACAGTGCGTTTGATATGCAGTACCAGCGACATCTTCGTTTTCGTGGGGTTTCAAGCTGAGATATGCATTTTCTGCGATAATCTTGGTGAGACTTCTGTCCGAAGTATGCAGAATCATCGAGATCGCTCGTTTCGAGCTATTTAATGCGAGAAACACGTTATCTGGTGTTTTCACCACTCCACAGTGCGTTGGATATGCAGAACCGGAGATATTTTGGTTTTCGTCGGGTTTCTAGCTGAGATATGCATTTTTTACGATAATCTTGGTGAGACTTCTGTCCGGAGTATGCTTAAACATCGAGATCGCTCGTTTCGAGCTATTTAATGCAAGAAACACGTTATCTGGTGTTTTCACCACTCCACAGTGCGTTTGGTATGCAGTACCAGCGATATCTTGATTTTCGTGGGGTTTCAAGCTGAGATATGCATTTTTTACGATAATCTTGGTGAGACTTCTGTCCCAAGTATGCTTAATCATCGAGATCGCTCGTTTCGAACTATTTAATGCGAGAAACACGTTATCTGGTATTTTCACCACTCCACAGTGCGTATGATATGCAGAGTCGGCGATATCTTGGTTATCGTGGGGTTTCAAGCTGAGATATGCATTTATTGCGATAGTCTTGGTGTGACTTCTCTCCGAAGTATGCTGAATCATCGAGATCGCTCTTTTCGAGCTAGTTAGTGCGAGAAACACGTTATCTGGTGTTTTCACCACTCCACAGTGCGTTTGATATGCAGAACAGTAGATGTCTTGGTTTTCGTGGGGTTTCAAGCTGAGATATGCATTTTCTGCGATAATCTTGTTGAGACTTCTGTCCGAAGTATGCAGAATCATCGAGATCGCTCGTTTCGAGCTATTTAATGCGAGAAACACGTTATCTGGTGTTTTCACCACTCCACAGTGCGTTGGATATGCAGAACCGGAGATATTTTGGTTTTCGTCGGGTTTCAAGCTGAGATATGCATTTTCTACGATTAGCTTGGTGAGACATCAGTCCGAAGTATTCAGAAACATCGAGAGCGCTCTTTTCGAGCTATTTAATGCGAGAAACACGTTTTCTGGGGTTTTCACCACTCCACAGTTCGTTGGATAAGCAGAACAGTAGATATCTTGGTTTTCGTGGGGTTTCAAGCAGAGATATGCATTTGCTGCGATAATCTTGGTGAGACTTCTGTTAGAAGTATGCAGAATCATCGAGATCGCACTTTTCGAGCTATTTAATGCGAGAAACACGTTATCTGGTGTTCTCACCACTTCACAGTTGGTTTGATATGCAGAACCGGCGATATTTTGGTTTTCGTCGGGTTTCAAGATGAGATATGCATTTTCTGCGATAATCTTGGTGAGACATCTGTCCGACGTATGCTGAAACATCGAGATCGCTCTTTTCGACCTAGTAAATGCGAGAAAAACCTTATCCGGTGTTTTCACCACTCCACAGTGCGTTTGATATGCAGAACCAGCGATATCTTGGCTTTCGTGGGGTTTCAAGCTGAGATATGCATATATTGCGATAATCTTGGTGTGACTTCTGTCCGAAGTATGCTGAAACATCGAGATCGCTCTTTTCGAGCTAGTTAATGCGAGAAAAACCTTATCCGGTGTTTTCACCACTCCACAGTGCGTTTGATGTGCAGAACCAGCGATATCTTGGCTTTCGTGGGGTTTCAAGCTGAGATATGCATTTATTACGATAATCTTGGTGAGACTTCTGTCCGAAGTATGCTGAATCATCGAGATCGCTCTTTTCGAGCTAGTTAGTGCGAGAAACACGTTATCTGGTGTTTTCACCACTCCACAGTGCGTTTGATATGCAGAACAGTAGATATCTTGGTTTTCGTGGGGTTTCAAGCTGAGATATGCATTTTCTACGATAATCTTGGTGAGACTTCTGTTAGAAGTATGCAGAATCATCGAGATCGCTCTTTTCGTGCTATTTAATGCCAGAAACACGTTATCTGGTGTTTTCACCACTCCACAGTGCGTTTGATATGCAGTACCAGCGACATCTTCGTTTTCGTGGGGTTTCAAGCTGAGATATGCATTTTCTGCGATAATCTTGGTGAGACTTCTGTCCGAAGTATGCAGAATCATCGAGATCGCTCGTTTCGAGCTATTTAATGCGAGAAACACGTTATCTGGTGTTTTCACCACTCCACAGTGCGTTGGATATGCAGAACCGGAGATATTTTGGTTTTCGTCGGGTTTCTAGCTGAGATATGCATTTTTTACGATAATCTTGGTGAGACTTCTGTCCGGAGTATGCTTAAACATCGAGATCGCTCGTTTCGAGCTATTTAATGCAAGAAACACGTTATCTGGTGTTTTCACCACTCCACAGTGCGTTTGGTATGCAGTACCAGCGATATCTTGATTTTCGTGGGGTTTCAAGCTGAGATATGCATTTTTTACGATAATCTTGGTGAGACTTCTGTCCCAAGTATGCTTAATCATCGAGATCGCTCGTTTCGAACTATTTAATGCGAGAAACACGTTATCTGGTATTTTCACCACTCCACAGTGCGTATGATATGCAGAGTCGGCGATATCTTGGTTATCGTGGGGTTTCAAGCTGAGATATGCATTTATTGCGATAATCTTGGTGTGACTTCTCTCCGAAGTATGCTGAATCATCGAGATCGCTCTTTTCGAGCTAGTTAGTGCGAGAAACACGTTATCTGGTGTTTTCACCACTCCACAGTGCGTTTGATATGCAGAACAGTAGATGTCTTGGTTTTCGTGGGGTTTCAAGCTGAGATATGCATTTTCTGCGATAATCTTGTTGAGACTTCTGTCCGAAGTATGCAGAATCATCGAGATCGCTCGTTTCGAGCTATTTAATGCGAGAAACACGTTATCTGGTGTTTTCACCACTCCACAGTGCGTTGGATATGCAGAACCGGAGATATTTTGGTTTTCGTCGGGTTTCAAGCTGAGATATGCATTTTCTACGATTAGCTTGGTGAGACATCAGTCCGAAGTATTCAGAAACATCGAGAGCGCTCTTTTCGAGCTATTTAATGCGAGAAACACGTTTTCTGGGGTTTTCACCACTCCACAGTTCGTTGGATAAGCAGAACAGTAGATATCTTGGTTTTCGTGGGGTTTCAAGCAGAGATATGCATTTTCTGCGATAATCTTGGTGAGACTTCTGTTAGAAGTATGCAGAATCATCGAGATCGCACTTTTCGAGCTATTTAATGCGAGAAACACGTTATCTGGTGTTTTCACCACTTCACAGTTGGTTTGGTATGCAGAACCGGCGATATTTTGGTTTTCGTCGGGTTTCAAGATGAGATATGCATTTTCTGCGATAATCTTGGTGAGACATCTGTCCGACGTATGCTGAAACATCGAGATCGCTCTTTTCGACCTAGTAAATGCGAGAAAAACCTTATCCGGTGTTTTCACCACTCCACAGTGCGTTTGATATGCAGAACCAGCGATATCTTGGCTTTCGTGGGGTTTCAAGCTGAGATATGCATATATTGCGATAATCTTGGTGTGACTTCTGTCCGAAGTATGCTGAATCATCGAGATTGCTCTTTTCGAGCTAGTTAGTGCGAGAAACCCGTTATCTGGTGTTTTCACCACTCCACAGTGCGTTTGATATGCAGAACAGTAGATATCTTGGTTTTCGTTGGGTTTCAAGCTGAGATATGCATTTATTGCGATAATCTTGGTGTGACTTCTGTCCGAAGTATGCTGAATCATCGAGATCGCTCTTTTCGAGCTAGTTAGTGCGAGAAACACGTTATCTGGTGTTTTCACCACTCCACAGTGCGTTTGATATGCAGAACCAGCGATATCTTGGTTTTCGTGGGGTTTCAAGATGAGATATGCATTTTCTGCGTAAAGATTGGTGAGACTTCAGTCAGATGTATGCAGAATCATCTAGATCGCTCTTTTCGAGCTACTTAATGCTCGAAACACGTTTTCTGGTGTGTTCACCACTCCACAGTGCGTTTGATATGCAGTACCAGCGATATCTTGGTTTTCGTGGGGTTTCAAGCTGAGATATGCATTTTCTGCGATAATCTTGTTGATACTTCCGTCCGAAGTATGCAGAATCATCGAGAGCGCTCTTTTCGAGCCATTTAATGCGAGAAACACGTTTTCTGGGGGTTTCACCACACCACAGTTCTTTGGATATGCAGGACAGGAGATATCTTGGTTTGCGTGGGGTTTCAAGCAGAGATATGCATTTTCTGCGATAATCTTGGTGAGACTTCTGTTAGAAGTATGCAGAATCATCGAGATCGCTCGTTTCGAACTATTTAATGCGAGAAACACGTTATCTGGTGTTTTCACCACTCCACAGTGCGTTTGATATGCAGTACCAGCGATATCTTGGTTTTCGTGGGGTTTCAAGCTGAGATATGCTTTTTTTACGATAATCTTGGTGAGACTTCTGTCCCAAGTATGCTTAATCATCGAGATCGCTCGTTTCGAACTATTTAATGCGAGAAACACGTTATCTGGTATTTTCACCACTCCACAGTGCGTATGATATGCAGAGTCGGCGATATCTTGGTTTTCGTGGGGTTTCAAGCTGAGATATGCATTTTTTTCGATAATCTTGGTGAGACTTCTGTCCGAAGTATGCTTAATCATCGAGATCGCTCGTTTCGAACTATTTAATGCGAGAAACACGTTATCTGGTGTTTTCACCACTCCACAGTGCGTATGATATGCAGAGTCGGCGATATCTTGGTTTTCGTGGGGTTTCAAGCTGAGATATGCATTTTCTGCGATAATCTTGGTGAGACTTCTGTCCGAAGTATGCTGAAACATCGAGATCGCTCTTTTCGAGCTAGTTAATGCGAGAAAAACCTTATCCGGTGTTTTCACCACTCCACAGTGCGTTTGATGTGCAGAACCAGCGATATCTTGGCTTTCGTGGGGTTTCAAGCTGAGATATGCATTTATTACGATAATCTTGGTGAGACTTCTGTCCGAAGTATGCTGAATCATCGAGATCGCTCTTTTCGAGCTAGTTAGTGCGAGAAACACGTTATCTGGTGTTTTCACCACTCCACAGTGCGTTTGATATGCAGAACAGTAGATATCTTGGTTTTCGTGGGGTTTCAAGCTGAGATATGCATTTTCTACGATAATCTTGGTGAGACTTCTGTTAGAAGTATGCAGAATCATCGAGATCGCTCTTTTCGTGCTATTTAATGCCAGAAACACGTTATCTGGTGTTTTCACCACTCCACAGTGCGTTTGATATGCAGTACCAGCGACATCTTGGTTTTCGTGGGGTTTCACGCTGAGATATCCATTTTCTGCGATAATCTTGGTGAGACTTCTGTCCGAAGTATGCTGAATCATCGAGATCGCTCTTTTAGAGCTAGTTAGTGCGAGAAACACGTTATCTGGTGTTTTCACCACTCCACAGTGCGATTGATATGCAGAACAGTAGATATCTTGGTTTTCGTGGGGTTTCAAGCTGAGATATGCATTTTCTGCGATAATCTTGTTGATACTTCCGTCCGTAGTATGCAGAATCATCGAGAGCGCTCTTTTCGAGCCATTTAATGCGAGAAACACGTTTTCTGGGGGTTTCACCACACCACAGTTCTTTGGATATGCAGGACAGGAGATATCTTGGTTTGCGTGGGGTTTCAAGCAGAGATATGCATTTTCTGCGATAATCTTGGTGAGACTTCTGTTAGAAGTATGCAGAATCATCGAGATCGCTCGTTTCGAACTATTTAATGCGAGAAACACGTTTTCTGGGGTTTTCACCACTCCACAGTGCGTTTGATATGCAGAACAGGCGATATCTTGATTTTCGTGGTGTTTCCAGCTGAGATATGTATTTTCTGCGATAATGTTGGTGGGTCTTTTGTCAGAAGTATGCAGAATCAACTAGATCGCTCTTTTCGAGCTACTTAATGCACGAAACACGTTTTCTGGTGTTTTCACCACTCCACAGTACGTTTGACATGCAGAACCGGAGATATCTTAGTTTCGGTCGGGTTTCAAGCTGAGATATGCATTTTCTACGATAATCCTCTTGAGACTACCGTCAGAAGTGTGCAGAATCATCTAGATCGCTCCTTTCGAGCTACTTAATGCACGAAACACGTTTTTTGGTGTTTTCACCACTCCACAGTACGTTTGACATGCAGAACCGGAGATATCTTGGTTTCGGTCGGGTTTCAAGCTGAGATATGCATTTTCTACGATAATCCTGGTGAGACTTCTGTCAGAAGTATGCAGAATCTTCGAAAACGCTCTTTTCGAGCTACTGAATGCGCGAAACACGTTTTCTGGTGTTTTCACCACTCCACGGTACGTTTGATGTGCAGAACCGGCGATAACTCGGTTTTCGTCGGGTTTCAAGCTGAGATATGCATTTTCTACGATAATCTTGGTGAGACTTCTGTCAGAAGTATGCAGGATCTTCGAGAACGCTCTTTCCGAGCTACTTAATGCGAGAAACACGTTATCTGGTGTTTTCACCACTCCACAGTGCGTATGATATGCAGAACCGGCGATATCTTGGTTTTCGTGGGGTTTCAAGCTGAGATATGCATTTTCTGCGATAATCTTGGTGAGACTTCTGTCCGAAGTATGCTGAAACATCGAGATCGCTCTTTTCGAGCTAGTTAATGCGAGAAAAACCTTATCCGGTGTTTTGACCACTCCACAGTGCGTTTGATATGCAGAACAGTAGATATCTTGGTTTTCGTGGGGTTTCAAGCTGAGATATGCATTTTCTGCGATAATCTTGATGAGACTTCTGTCCGAAGTATGCTGAATCATCGAGATCGCTCTTTTCGAGCTAGTTAGTGCGAGAAACACGTTATCTGGTGTTTTCACCACTCCACAGTGCGTTTGATATGCAGAACAGTAGATATCTTGGTTTTCGTGGGGTTTCAAGCTGAGATATGCATTTTCTGCGATAATATTGGTGAGACTTCAGTCAGAAGTATGCAGAATCATCTAGATCGCTCTTTTCGAGCTACTTAATGCACGAAACACGTTTTCTGGTGTTTTCACCACTCCACAGTACGTTTGACATGCAGAACCGGAGATATCTTGGTTTCGCTCGGGTTTCAAGCTGAGATATGCATTTTCTACGATAGTCCTGGTGAGACTTCTCTCAGAAGTATGCAGAATCTTCGAGATCTCTCTTTTCGAGCTATTGAATGCGAGAAACACGTTATCTGGTGTTTTCACCACTCCACAGTTCGTTGGATATGCAGAACCGGAGATATCTTGGTTTTCGTGGGGTTTCAAGCTGAGATATGCATTTCCTGCGATAATCTTGGTGAGGCTTCTGTCAGAAGTATGCAGAATCTTCGAGAACGCTCTTTTCGAGCTATTTAATGCGAGAAACACGTTTTCTGGGGTTTTCACCACTCCACTGTTCGTTGGATATGCAGAACAGTAGATATCTTGGTTTTCGTGGGGTTTCAAGCTGAGAGATGCATTTTCTGCGATAATCTTGTTGAGACTTCTGTCCGAAGTATGCAGAATCATCGAGGTCGCTCGTTTCGAACTATTTAATGCGAGAAACACGTTATCTGGTGTTTTCACCACTCCACAGTGCGTTGGATATGCAGAACCGGAGATATTTTCGGTTTTCTTCGGGTTTCAAGCTGAGATATGCATTTTCTACGATAAGCTTGGTGAGACATCTGTCCGAAGTATGCAGAAACGTCGGGAGCGCTCTTTTCGAGCTATTTAATGCGAGAAACACGTTTTATGGGGTTTTCACCACTCCACAGTTCGTTGGATATGCAGAACAGTAGATATCTTGGTTTTCGTGGGGTTTCAAGCAGAGATATGCATTTTCTGCGCTAATCTTGGGGAGACTTCTGTTAGAAGTATGCAGAATCATCGAGATCGCACTTTTCGAGCTATTTAATGCGAGAAACACGCTATCTGGTGTTTTCACCACTCCACAGTTGGTTTGATATGCAGAACCGGCGATATTTTGGTTTTCGTCGGGTTTCAAGCTGAGATATGCATTTTCTACGATAATCTTGGTGAAACATCTGTGCGAAGTATGCAGAAACATCGAGAGCGCTCTTTTCGAGCTATTTAATGCGAGAAACACGTTATCTGGTGTTTTAACCACTCCACAGTGCGTTTGATATGCAGAACCGGAGATATTTTGGTTTTCGTCGGGTTTCAAGCTGAGATATGCATTTTCTACGATAAGCTTGGTGAGACATCTGTCCGAAGTATGCAGAAACGTCGGGAGCGCTCTTTTCGAGCTATTTAATGCGAGAAACACGTTTTCTGGGGTATTCACCACTCCACAGTGCGTTGGATATGCAGCACCGGAGATATTTTGGTTTTCGTCGGGTTTCAAGCTGAGATATGCATTTTCTACGATAAGCTTGGTGAAACATCTGTCCGAAGTATGCAGAAACGTCGAGAGCGCTCTTTTCGACCTATTTAATGCGAGAAACACGTTTTCTGGGGTTTTCACCACTCCACAGTGCGTTTGATATGCAGAACAGTAGATGTCTTGGTTTTCGTGGGGTTTCAAGCTGAGATATGCATTTTCTGCGATAATCTTGTTGAGACTTCTGTCCGAAGTATGCAGAATCATCGAGATCGCTCGTTTCGAGCTATTTAATGCGAGAAACACGTTATCTGGTGTTTTCACCACTCCACAGTGCGTTGGATATGCAGAACCGGAGATATTTTGGTTATCGTCGGGTTTCAAGCTGAGATATGCATTTTCTACGATAAGCTTGGTGAGACATCTGTCCGAAGTATGCAGAAACGTCGGGAGCGCTCTTCTCGAGCTATTTAATGCGAGAAACACGTTTGCTGGTGTTTTCACCACTCCACAGTTCGTTGGATATGCAGAACAGTAGATATCTTGGTTTTCGTGGGGTTTCAAGCAGAGATATGCATTTTCTGCGCTAATCTTGGGGAGACTTCTGTTAGAAGTATGCAGAATCATCGAGATCGCACTTTTCGAGCTATTTAATGCGAGAAACACGTTATCTGGTGTTTTAACCACTCCACAGTGCGTTTGATATGCAGAACAGTAGATATCTTGGTTTTCGTGGGGTTTCAAGCTGAGATATGCATTTTCTGCGATAATCTTGTTGAGACTTCTGTCCGAAGTATGCAGAACCATCGAGATCGCTCGTTTCGAACTATTTAATGCGAGAAACACGTTTTCTGGGGTTTTCACCACTCCACAGTGCGTTGGATATGCAGAACCGGAGATATTTTGGTTTTCGTCGGGTTTCAAGCTGACATATGCATTTTCTACGATAAGCTTGGTGAAACATCTGTCCGAAGTATGCAGAAACGTCGAGAGCGCTCTTTTCGAGCTATTTAATGCGAGAAACACGTTTTCTGGTGTTTTCACCACTCCACAGTGCGTTGGATATGCAGAACCGGAGATATTTTGGTTTTCGTCGGCTTTCAAGCTGAGATATGCATTTTCTACGATAAGCTTGGTGAAACATCTGTCCGAAGTATGCAGAAACGTCGAGAGCGCTCTTTTCGACCTATTTAATGCGAGAAACACGTTTTCTGGGGTTTTCACCACTCCACAGTGCGTTTGATATGCAGAACAGTAGATATCTTGGTTTTCGTGGGGTTTCAAGCTGAGATATGCATTTTCTGCGATAATCTCGTTGAGACTTCTGTCCGAAGTATGCAGAATCATCGAGATCGCTCGTTTCGAGCTATTTAATGCGAGAAACACGTTATCTGGTGTTTTCACCACTCCACAGTGCGTTGGATATGCAGAACCGGAGATATTTTGGTTTTCGTCGGGTTTCAAGCTGAGATATGCAGTTTCTACGATAAGCTTGGTGAGACATCTGTCCGAAGTATGCAGAAACATCGAGAGCGCTCTTTTCGAGCCATTTAATGCGAGAAACTCGTTTTCTGGGGGTTTCACCACTCCACAGTTCTTTGGATATGCAGGACAGGAGATATCTTGGTTTGCGTGGGGTTTCAAGCTGAGATATGCATTTTCTGCGATAATCTTGGTGAGACTTCTGTTAGAAGTATGCAGAATCATCGAGATCGCACTTTTCGAGATATTTAATGCGGGAAACACGTTATCTGGTGTTTTCACCACTCCACAGTGCGTTTGATATGCAGAACCGGCGACATCTTGGTTTTCGTGGGGTTTCAAGCTGAGATATGCATTTTCTGCGATAATCTTGATGAGACTTCTGTCCGAAGTATGCTGAATCATCGAGATCGCTCTTTTCGAGCTAGTTAGTGCGAGAAACACGTTATCTGGTGTTTTCACCACTCCACAGTGCGTTTGATATGCAGAACAGTAGATATCTTGGTTTTCGTGGGGTTTCAAGCTGAGATATGCATTTTCTGCGATAATATTGGTGAGACTTCAGTCAGAAGTATGCAGAATCATCTAGATCGCTCTTTTCGAGCTACTTAATGCACGAAACACGTTTTCTGGTGTTTTCACCACTCCACAGTACGTTTGACATGCAGAACCGGAGATATCTTGGTTTCGCTCGGGTTTCAAGCTGAGATATGCATTTTCTACGATAGTCCTGGTGAGACTTCTCTCAGAAGTATGCAGAATCTTCGAGATCTCTCTTTTCGAGCTATTGAATGCGAGAAACACGTTATCTGGTGTTTTCACCACTCCACAGTTCGTTGGATATGCAGAACCGGAGATATCTTGGTTTTCGTGGGGTTTCAAGCTGAGATATGCATTTCCTGCGATAATCTTGGTGAGGCTTCTGTCAGAAGTATGCAGAATCTTCGAGAACGCTCTTTTCGAGCTATTTAATGCGCGAAACACGTTTTCTGGTGTTTTCAGCACTCCACGGTACGTTTGATGTGCAGAACCGGACATAACTCGGTTTTCGTCGGGTTTCATGCTGAGATATGCATTTTCTACGATAATCTTGGTGAGACTTCTGTTAGAAGTATGCAGAATCATCGAGATCGCACTTTTCGAGCTATTTAATGCGAGAAACACGTTATCTGGTGTTTTCACCACTCCACTGTGCGTTTGATATGCAGAACAGGCGATATCTTGATTTTCGTGGTGTTTCCAGCTGAGATATGTATTTTCTGCGATAATGTTGGTGGGTCTTTTGTCAGAAGTATGCAGAATCAACTAGATCGCTCTTTTCGAGCTACTTAATGCACGAAACACGTTTTCTGGTGTTTTCACCACTCCACAGTACGTTTGACATGCAGAACCGGAGATATCTTAGTTTCGGTCGGGTTTCAAGCTGAGATATGCATTTTCTACGATAATCCTCTTGAGACTACCGTCAGAAGTGTGCAGAATCATCTAGATCGCTCCTTTCGAGCTACTTAATGCACGAAACACGTTTTTTGGTGTTTTCACCACTCCACAGTACGTTTGACATGCAGAACCGGAGATATCTTGGTTTCGGTCGGGTTTCAAGCTGAGATATGCATTTTCTACGATAATCCTGGTGAGACTTCTGTCAGAAGTATGCAGAATCTTCGAAAACGCTCTTTTCGAGCTACTGAATGCGCGAAACACGTTTTCTGGTGTTTTCACCACTCCACGGTACGTTTGATGTGCAGAACCGGCGATAACTCGGTTTTCGTCGGGTTTCAAGCTGAGATATGCATTTTCTACGATAATCTTGGTGAGACTTCTGTCAGAAGTATGCAGGATCTTCGAGAACGCTCTTTCCGAGCTACTTAATGCGAGAAACACGTTATCTGGTGTTTTCACCACTCCACAGTGCGTATGATATGCAGAACCGGCGATATCTTGGTTTTCGTGGGGTTTCAAGCTGAGATATGCATTTTCTGCGATAATCTTGGTGAGACTTCTGTCCGAAGTATGCTGAAACATCGAGATCGCTCTTTTCGAGCTAGTTAATGCGAGAAAAACCTTATCCGGTGTTTTGACCACTCCACAGTGCGTTTGATATGCAGAACAGTAGATATCTTGGTTTTCGTGGGGTTTCAAGCTGAGATATGCATTTTCTGCGATAATCTTGTTGAGACTTCTGTCCGAAGAATGCAGAATCATCGAGATCGCTCGTTTCTAGCTACTTAATGCGAGAAACACGTTATCTGGTGTTTTCACCACTCCACAGTGCGTTGGATATGCAGAACCGGCGATATTTTGGTTTTCGTCGGGTGTCAAGCTCAGATATGCATTTTCTACGATAATCTTGGTGAAACATCTGTCCGAAGTATGGAGAAACATCGAAAGCGCTCTTTTCGAGCTATTTAATGCGAGAAACTCGTTTTCTGGGGTTTTCACCACTCCACAGTGCGTTTGATATGCAGAACCGGCGATATCTTGATTTTCGTGGTGTTTCCCGCTGAGATATGCATTTTCTGCGATAATCTTGGATATTCTTCTGTGAGAAGTATGCAGAATCACCGAAATCGCTGTTTTCGTGCTATTGAATGCGAAAAACACGTTTTATGGTGTTTTCAGCACTCCACAGTGCGTTTGATATGCAGAACCGGAGATATCTTGGTTTCGCTCGGGTTTCAACCTGAGATATGCATTTTCTACGATAGTCCTGGTGAGACTTCTGTCAGAAGTATGCAGAATCTTCGAGATCTCTCTTTTCGAGCTATTGAATGCGAGAAACACGTTATCTGGTGTTTTCACCACTCCACAGTTCGTTGGATATGCAGAACCGGAGATATCTTGGTTTTCGTGGGGTTTCAAGCTGAGATATGCATTTCCTGCGATAATCTTGGTGAGGCTTCTGTCAGAAGTATGCAGAATCTTCGAGAACGCTCTTTTCGAGCTATTTAATGCGAGAAACTCGTTTTCTGGGGTTTTCACCACTCCACAGTGCGTTTGATATGCAGAACCGGCGATATCTTGATTTTCGTGGTGTTTCCCGCTGAGATATGCATTTTCTGCGATAATCTTGGATATTCTTCTGTGAGAAGTATGCAGAATCACCGAAATCGCTGTTTTCGTGCTATTGAATGCGAAAAACACGTTTTCTGGTGTTTTCAGCACTCCACGGTACGTTTGATGTGCAGAACCGGAGATAACTCGGTTTTCGTCGGGTTTCGTGCTGAGATATGCATTTTCTGCGATAATCTTGGTGAGACATCTGTCCGACGTATGCTGAAACATCGAGATCGCTCTTTTCGACCTAGTAAATGCGAGAAAAACCTTATCCGGTGTTTTCACCACTCCACAGTGCGTTTGATATGCAGAACCAGCGATATCTTGGCTTTAGTGGGGTTTCAAGCTGAGATATGCATATATTGCGATAATCTTGGTGTGACTTCTGTCCGAAGTATGCTGAATCATCGAGATCGCTCTTTTCGAGCTAGTTAGTGCGAGAAACCCGTTATCTGGTGTTTTCACCACTCCACAGTGCGTTTGATATGCAGAACAGTAGATATCTTGGTTTTCGTTGGGTTTCAAGCTGAGATATGCATTTATTGCGATAATCTTGGTGTGACTTCTGTCCGAAGTATGCTGAATCATCGAGATCGCTCTTTTCGAGCTAGTTAGTGCGAGAAACACGTTATCTGGTGTTTTCACCACTCCACAGTGCGTTTGATATGCAGAATAGTAGATATCTTGGTTTTCGTGGTGTTTCAAGCTGAGATATGCATTTTCTGCGATAATCTTGTTGAGACTTCTGTCCGAAGTATGCAGAATCATCGAGATCGCTCGTTCCGAGCTATTTAATGCGAGAAACACGTTATCTGGTGTTTTCACCACTCCACAGTGCGGTGGATATGCAGAACCGGAGATATTTTGGTTTTCGTCGGGTTTCATGCGGAGATATGCATTTTCTACGATAAGCTTGGTGAGACATCAGTCCGAAGTATGCAGAAACACGAGAGCGCTCTTTTCGAGCTATTTAATGCGAGAAACACGTTTTCTGGGGTTTTCACCACTCCACAGTTCGTTGGATATGCTGAACAGTAGATATCTTGGTTTTCGTGGGGTTTCAAGCAGAGATATGCATTTTCTGCGATAATCTTGGTGAGACTGCTGTTAGAAGTCTGCAGAATCATCGAGATCGCTCTTTTCGAGCTACTTAATACGAGAAACACGTTTTCTGGTGTTTTCACCACTCCACAGTGCGTTTGATATGCAGAACCAGCGATATCTTGGTTTTCGTGGGGTTTCAAGATGAGATATGCATTTTCTGCGTAAATATTGGTGAGACTTCAGTCAGATGTATGCAGAATCATCTAGATCGCTCTTTTCGAGCTACTTAATGCTCGAAACACGTTTTCTGGTGTTTTCACCACTCCACAGTATGTTTGACATGCAGAACCGGAGATATCTTTGTTTCGGTCGGGTATCAAGCTGAGATATGCATTTTCTACGATAATCCTGGTGAGACTTCTGTCCGAAGTATGCTGAATCATCGAGATCGCTCTTTTAGAGCTAGTTAGTGCGAGAAACACGTTATCTGGTGTTTTCACCACTCCACAGTGCGTTTGATATGCAGAACAGTAGATATCTAGGTTTTCGTGGGGTTTCAAGCTGAGATATGCATTTTCTGCGATAATCTTGTTGAGACTTCTGTCCGAAGTATGCAGAATCATCGAGATCGCTCGTTTCGAGCTATTTAATGAGAGAAACACGTTATCTGGTGTTTTCACCACTCCACAGTGCGTTTGATATGCAGTACCAGCGACATCTTGGTTTTCGTGGGGTTTCACGCTGAGATATCCATTTTCTGCGATAATCTTGGTGAGACTTCTGTCCGAAGTATGCTGAATCATCGAGATCGCTCTTTTAGAGCTAGTTAGTGCGAGAAACACGTTATCTGGTGTTTTCACCACTCCACAGTGCGTTTGATATGCAGAACAGTAGATATCTTGGTTTTCGTGGGGTTTCAAGCTGAGATATGCATTTTCTGCGATAATCTTGTTGATACTTCCGTCCGAAGTATGCAGAATCATCGAGAGCGCTCTTTTCGAGCCATTTAATGCGAGAAACACGTTTTCTGGGGGTTTCACCACACCACAGTTCTTTGGATATGCAGGACAGGAGATATCTTGGTTTGCGTGGGGTTTCAAGCAGAGATATGCATTTTCTGCGATAATCTTGGTGAGACTTCTGTTAGAAGTATGCAGAATCATCGAGATCGCTCGTTTCGAACTATTTAATGCGAGAAACACGTTTTCTGGGGTTTTCACCACTCCACAGTGCGTTGGATATGCAGAACCGGAGATATTTTGGTTTTCGTCGGGTTTCAAGCTGACATATGCATTTTCTACGATAAGCTTGGTGAAACATCTGTCCGAAGTATGCAGAAACGTCGGGAGCGCTCTTTTCGAGCTATTTAATGCGAGAAACACGTTATCTGGTGTTTTCACCACTCCACAGTTGGTTTGATATGCAGAACCGGCGATATTTTGGTTTTCGTCGGGTTTCAGGCTGAGATATGCATTTTCTACGATAATCTTGGTGAAACATCTGTCCGAAGTATGCAGAAACATCGAGAGCGCTCTTTTCGAGCTATTTCATGCGAGAAACACGTTATCTGGTGTTTTAACCACTCCACAGTGCGTTTGATATGCAGAACAGTAGATATCTTGGTTTTCGTGGGGTTTCAAGCTGAGAGATGCATTTTCTGCGATAATCTTGTTGAGACTTCTGTCCGAAGTATGCAGAATCATCGAGGTCGCTCGTTTCGAACTACTTAATGCTCGAAACACGTTTTCTGGTGTTTTCACCACTCCACAGTATGTTTGACATGCAGAACCGGAGATATATTTGTTTCGGACGGGTATCAAGCTGAGATATGCATTTTCTACGATAATCCTGGTGAGACTTCTGTCAGAAGTATGCAGAATCTTCGAGAACGCTCTTTTCGAGCTACTTAATGCGCGAAACACGTTTTCTGGTGTTTTCACCACTCCACGGTACGTTTGATGTGCAGAGCCGGAGAAAACTCGGTTTTCGTCGGGTTTCAAGCTGAGATATGCATTTTCTACGATAATCTTGGTGAGACTTCTGTCAGAAGTATGCAGAATCTTCGAGATCGCTCTTTTCGAGCTATTTAATGCGATAAACACGTTATCTGGTGTGTTCACCACTCCACAGAGCGTTTGATATGCAGTACCAGCGACATCTTGGTTTTCGTGGGGTTTCAAGCTGAGATATGCATTTTCTGCGATAATCTTGGTGAGACTTCTGTCAGAAGTATGCAGAATCTTCGAGATCGCTCTTTTCGAGCTATTTAATGCGAGAAACACGTTATCTGGTGTCTTCACCACTCCACAGTGCGTTTGATATGCAGTACCAGCGACATCTTGGTTTTCGTGGGGTTTCAAGCTGAGATATGCATTTTCTGCGATAATCTTGTAGAGACTTCTGTCCGAAGTATGCAGAATCATCGAGATCGCTCGTTTCGAGCTATTTAATGAGAGAAACACGTTTTCTGGGGTTTTCACCACTCCACAGTGCGTTTGATATGCTGAACAGTAGATATCTTGGTTTTCGTGGGGTTTCAAGCTGAGATATGCATTTTCTGCGATAATCTTGTAGAGACTTCTGTCCGAAGTATGCAGAATCATCGAGATCGCTCGTTTCGAGCTATTTAATGAGAGAAACACGTTTTCTGGGGTTTTCACCACTCCACAGTGCGTTTGATATGCTGAACAGTAGATATCTTGGTTTTCGTGGGGTTTTAAGCTGACATATGCATTTTCTACGATAAGCTTGGTGAAACATCTGTCCGAAGTATGCAGAAACGTCGGGAGCGCTCTTTTCGAGCTATTTAATGCGAGAAACACGTTTTCTGGGGGTTTCACCACACCACAGTTCTTTGGATATGCAGGACAGGAGATATCTTGGTTTGCGTGGGGTTTCAAGCAGAGATATGCATTTTCTGCGATAATCTTGGTGAGACTTCTGTCCGAAGTATGCTGAATCATCGACATCGCTCTTTTAGAGCTAGTTAGTGCGAGAAACACGTTATCTGGTGTCTTCACCACTCCACAGTGCGTTTGATATGCAGAACAGTAGATATCTTGGTTTTCGTGGGGTTTCAAGCTGAGATATGCATTTTCTGCGATAATCTTGGTGAGACTTCTGTCCGAAGTATGCAGAATCATCGAGATCGCTCGTTTCGAGCTATTTAATGAGAGAAACACGTTTTCTGGGGTTTTCACCACTCCACAGTGCGTTTGATATGCTGAACAGTAGATATCTTGGTTTTCGTGGGGTTTCAAGATGAGATATGCATTTTCTGCGTAAATGTTGGTGAGACGTCAGTCAGATGTATGCAGAATCATCTAGATCGCTCTTTTCGAGCTACTTAATACTCGAAACACGTTTTCTGGTGTTTTCACCACTCCACAGTATGTTTGACATGCAGAACCGGAGATATATTTGTTTCGGTCGGGTATCAAGCTGAGATATGCATTTTCTACGATAATCCTGGTGAGACTTCTGTCAGAAGTATGCAGAATCTTCGAGAACGCTCTTTTCGAGCTACTTAATGCGCGTAACACGTTTTCTGGGGTTTTCACCACTCCACAGTGCGTTTGATATGCTGAACACAGCGATATCTTGGTTTTCGTGGGGTTTCAAGCTGAGATATGCATTTTTTACGATAACTTTGGTGAGACATCTGTCCGAAGTATGCAGAATCATCGAGATCAATCGTTTCGAGCTGTTTAATTGCGAGAAACACGTTATCTGGTGTTTTCACCACTCCACAGTGCGTTTGATATGCAGAACCGGCGATATCTTGGTTTTCGTGGGGTTTCAAGCTAAGATAAGCATTTTCTGCGATAATCTTGGTGAGACTTCTGTCCGAAGTATGCTGAATCATTGAGATCGCTCTTTTCGAGCTAGTTAGTGCGAGAAACACGTTATCTGGTGTTTTCACCACTCCACAGTGCGTTTGATATGCAGTACCAGCGACATCTTGGTTTTCGTGGGGTTTCACGCTGAGATATCCATTTTCTGCGATAATCTTGGTGAGACTTCTGTCCGAAGTATGCTGAATCATCGAGATCGCTCTTTTAGAGCTAGTTAGTGCGAGAAACACGTTATCTGGTGTTTTCACCACTCCACAGTGCGTTTGATATGCAGAACAGTAGATATCTTGGTTTTCGTGGGGTTTCAAGCTGAGATATGCATTTTCTGCGATAATCTTGTTGATACTTCCGTCCGAAGTATGCAGAATCATCGAGAGCGCTCTTTTCGAGCCATTTAATGCGAGAAACACGTTTTCTGGGGGTTTCACCACACCACAGTTCTTTGGATATGCAGGACAGGAGATATCTTGGTTTGCGTGGGGTTTCAAGCAGAGATATGCATTTTCTGCGATAATCTTGGTGAGACTTCTGTTAGAAGTATGCAGAATCATCGAGATCGCTCGTTTCGAACTATTTAATGCGAGAAACACGTTTTCTGGGGTTTTCACCACTCCACAGTGCGTTGGATATGCAGAACCGGAGATATTTTGGTTTTCGTCGGGTTTCAAGCTGACATATGCATTTTCTACGATAAGCTTGGTGAAACATCTGTCCGAAGTATGCAGAAACGTCGGGAGCGCTCTTTTCGAGCTATTTAATGCGAGAAACACGTTATCTGGTGTTTTCACCACTCCACAGTTGGTTTGATATGCAGAACCGGCGATATTTTGGTTTTCGTCGGGTTTCAGGCTGAGATATGCATTTTCTACGATAATCTTGGTGAAACATCTGTCCGAAGTATGCAGAAACATCGAGAGCGCTCTTTTCGAGCTATTTCATGCGAGAAACACGTTATCTGGTGTTTTCACCACTCCACAGTGCGTTTGATATGCAGAACAGTAGATATCTTGGTTTTCGTGGGGTTTCAAGCTGAGATATGCGTTTTCTGCGATAATCTTGTTGAGACTTCTGTCCGAAGTATGCAGAATCATCGAGATCGCTCGTTTCGAGCTATTTAAAGCGAGAAACACGTTATCTGGTGTTTTTACCACTCCACAGTGCGTTGGATATGCAGAACCGCCAATATCTTGGTTTTCGTGGGGTTTCAAGCTGAGATATGCATTTTCTGCGATAATCTTGTTGAGACTTCTGTCCGAAGTATGCAGAATCATCGAGATCGCTCTTTTCGAGCTACTTAATGCGCGAAACAAGTTTTCTGGTGTTTTCACCACTCCACGGTACGTTTAATGCGCAGAGCCGGAGAAAACTCGGTTTTCGTCGGGTTTCAAGCTGAGGTATGCATTTTCTACGATAATCTTGGTGAGACTTCTGTCAGAAGTATGCAGAATCTTCGAGATCGCTCTTTTCGAGCTATTTAATGCGAGAAACACGTTATCTGGTGTTTTCACCACTCCACAGTGCGTTTGATATGCAGTACCAGCGACATCTTGGTTTTCGTGGGGTTTCACGCTGAGATATCCATTTTCTACGATAATCTTGGTGAAACATCTGTCCGAAGTATGCAGAAACATCGAGAGCGCTCTTTTCGAGCTATTTCATGCGAGAAACACGTTATCTGGTGTTTTAACCACTCCACAGTGCGTTTGATATGCAGAACAGTAGATATCTTGGTTTTCGTGGGGTTTCAAGCTGAGAGATGCATTTTCTGCGATAATCTTGTTGAGACTTCTGTCCGAAGTATGCAGAATCATCGAGGTCGCTCGTTTCGAACTACTTAATGCTCGAAACACGTTTTCTGGTGTTTTCACCACTCCACAGTATGTTTGACATGCAGAACCGGAGATATATTTGTTTCGGACGGGTATCAAGCTGAGATATGCATTTTCTACGATAATCCTGGTGAGACTTCTGTCAGAAGTATGCAGAATCTTCGAGAACGCTCTTTTCGAGCTACTTAATGCGCGAAACACGTTTTCTGGTGTTTTCACCACTCCACGGTACGTTTGATGTGCAGAGCCGGAGAAAACTCGGTTTTCGTCGGGTTTCAAGCTGAGATATGCATTTTCTACGATAATCTTGGTGAGACTTCTGTCAGAAGTATGCAGAATCTTCGAGATCGCTCTTTTCGAGCTATTTAATGCGATAAACACGTTATCTGGTGTGTTCACCACTCCACAGAGCGTTTGATATGCAGTACCAGCGACATCTTGGTTTTCGTGGGGTTTCAAGCTGAGATATGCATTTTCTGCGATAATCTTGGTGAGACTTCTGTCAGAAGTATGCAGAATCTTCGAGATCGCTCTTTTCGAGCTATTTAATGCGAGAAACACGTTATCTGGTGTTTTCACCACTCCACAGTGCGTTTGATATGCAGTACCAGCGACATCTTGGTTTTCGTGGGGTTTCAAGCTGAGATATGCATTTTCTGCGATAATCTTGTAGAGACTTCTGTCCGAAGTATGCAGAATCATCGAGATCGCTCGTTTCGAGCTATTTAATGAGAGAAACACGTTTTCTGGGGTTTTCACCACTCCACAGTGCGTTTGATATGCTGAACAGTAGATATCTTGGTTTTCGTGGGGTTTCAAGCTGAGATATGCATTTCCTGCGATAATCTTGTAGAGACTTCTGTCCGAAGTATGCAGAATCATCGAGATCGCTCGTTTCGAGCTATTTAATGAGAGAAACACGTTTTCTGGGGTTTTCACCACTCCACAGTGCGTTTGATATGCTGAACAGTAGATATCTTGGTTTTCGTGGGGTTTCAAGATGAGATATGCATTTTCTGCGTAAATGTTGGTGAGACGTCAGTCAGATGTATGCAGAATCATCTAGATCGCTCTTTTCGAGCTACTTAATACTCGAAACACGTTTTCTGGTGTTTTCACCACTCCACAGTATGTTTGACATGCAGAACCGGAGATATATTTGTTTCGGTCGGGTATCAAGCTTAGATATGCATTTTCTACGATAATCCTGGTGAGACTTCTGTCAGAAGTATGCAGAATCTTCGAGAACGCTCTTTTCGAGCTACTTAATGCGCGTAACACGTTTTCTGGGGTTTTCACCACTCCACAGTGCGTTTGATATGCTGAACACAGCGATACCTTGGTTTTCGTGGGGTTTCAAGCTGAGATATGCATTTTTTACGATAACTTTGGTGAGACATCTGTCCGAAGTATGCAGAATCATCGAGATCAATCGTTTCGAGCTATTTAATTGCGAGAAACACGTTATCTGGTGTTTTCACCACTCCACAGTGCGTTTGATATGCAGAACCGGCGATATCTTGGTTTTCGTGGGGTTTCAAGCTAAGATAAGCATTTTCTGCGATAATCTTGGTGAGACTTCTGTCCGAAGTATGCTGAATCATTGAGATCGCTCTTTTCGAGCTAGTTAGTGCGAGAAACACGTTATCTGGTGTTTTCACCACTCCACAGTGCGTTTGATATGCAGTACCAGCGACATCTTGGTTTTCGTGGGGTTTCACGCTGAGATATCCATTTTCTGCGATAATCTTGTTGAGACTTCTGTCCGAAGTATGCAGAATCATCGAGATCGCTCTTTTCGAGCTACTTAATGCGCGAAACACGTTTTCTGGTGTTTTCACCACTCCACGGTACGTTTAATGTGCAGAGCCGGAGAAAACTCGGTTTTCGTCGGGTTTCAAGCTGAGGTATGCATTTTCTACGATAATCTTGGTGAGACTTCTGTCAGAAGTATGCAGAATCTTCGAGATCGCTCTTTTCGAGCTATTTAATGCGAGAAACACGTTATCTGGTGTTTTCACCACTCCACAGTGCGTTTGATATGCAGTACCAGCGACATCTTGGTTTTCGTGGGGTTTCACGCTGAGATATCCATTTTCTGCGATAATCTTGGTGAGACTTCTGTCCGAAGTATGCTGAATCATCGAGATCGCTCTTTTAGAGCTAGTTAGTGCGAGAAACACGTTATCTGGTGTTTTCACCACTCCACAGTGCGTTTGATATGCAGAACATTAGATATCTTGGTTTTCGTGGGGTTTCAAGCTGAGATATGCATTTTCTGCGATAATCTTGGTGAGACTTCTGTTAGAAGTATGCAGAATCATCGCGATCGCTCGTTTCGAACTATTTAATGCGAGAAACACGTTTTCTGGGGTTTTCACCACTCCACAGTGCGTTGGATATGCAGAACCGGAGATATTTTGGTTTTCGTCGGGTTTCAAGCTGACATATGCATTTTCTACGATAAGCTTGGTGAAACATCTGTGCGAAGTATGCAGAAACGTCGAGAGCGCTCTTTTCGACCTATTTAATGCGATAAACACGTTATCTGGTGTGTTCACCACTCCACAGAGCGTTTGATATGCAGTACCAGCGACATCTTGGTTTTCGTGGGGTTTCAAGCTGAGATATGCATTTTCTGCGATAATCTTGTTGATACTTCCGTCCGAAGTATGCAGAATCATCGAGAGCGCTCTTTTCGAGCCATTTAATGCGAGAAACACGTTTTTTGGGGGTTTCACCACACCACAGTTCTTTGGATATGCAGGACAGGAGATATATTGGTTTGCGTGGGGTTTCAAGCAGAGATATGCATTTTCTGCGATAATCTTGGTGAGACTTCTGTCCGAAGTATGCTGAATCATCGACATCGCTCTTTTAGAGCTAGTTAGTGCGAGAAACACGTTATCTGGTGTCTTCACCACTCCACAGTGCGTTTGATATGCACAACAGTAGATATCTTGGTTTTCGTGGGGTTTCAAGCTGAGATATGCATTTTCTGGGATAATCTTGTAGAGACTTCTGTCCGAAGTATGCAGAATCATCGAGATCGCTCGTTTCGAGCTATTTAATGAGAGAAACACGTTTTCTGGGGTTTTCACCACTCCACAGTGCGTTTGATATGCTGAACAGTAGATATCTTGGTTTTCGTGGGGTTTCAAGATGAGATATGCATTTTCTGCGTAAATGTTGGTGAGACGTCAGTCAGATGTATGCAGAATCATCTAGATCGCTCTTTTCGAGCTACTTAATACTCGAAACACGTTTTCTGGTGTTTTCACCACTCCACAGTATGTTTGACATGCAGAACCGGAGATATATTTGTTTCGGTCGGGTATCAAGCTTAGATATGCATTTTCTACGATAATCCTGGTGAGACTTCTGTCAGAAGTATGCAGAATCTTCGAGAACGCTCTTTTCGAGCTACTTAATGCGCGTAACACGTTTTCTGGGGTTTTCACCACTCCACAGTGCGTTTGATATGCTGAACACAGCGATACCTTGGTTTTCGTGGGGTTTCAAGCTGAGATATGCATTTTTTACGATAACTTTGGTGAGACATCTGTCCGAAGTATGCAGAATCATCGAGATCAATCGTTTCGAGCTATTTAATTGCGAGAAACACGTTATCTGGTGTTTTCACCACTCCACAGTGCGTTTGATATGCAGAACCGGCGATATCTTGGTTTTCGTGGGGTTTCAAGCTAAGATAAGCATTTTCTGCGATAATCTTGGTGAGACTTCTGTCCGAAGTATGCTGAATCATTGAGATCGCTCTTTTCGAGCTAGTTAGTGCGAGAAACACGTTATCTGGTGTTTTCACCACTCCACAGTGCGTTTGATATGCAGAACAGTAGATATCTTGGTTTTCGTGGGGTTTCAAGCTGAGATATGCGTTTTCTGCGATAATCTTGTTGAGACTTCTGTCCGAAGTATGCAGAATCATCGAGATCGCTCGTTTCGAGCTATTTAATGCGAGAAACACGTTATCTGGTGTTTTTACCACTCCACAGTGCGTTGGATATGCAGAACCGCCAATATCTTGGTTTTCGTGGGGTTTCAAGCTGAGATATGCATTTTCTGCGATAATCTTGTTGAGACTTCTGTCCGAAGTATGCAGAATCATCGAGATCGCTCTTTTCGAGCTACTTAATGCGCGAAACACGTTTTCTGGTGTTTTCACCACTCCACGGTACGTTTAATGTGCAGAGCCGCAGAAAACTCGGTTTTCGTCGGGTTTCAAGCTGAGGTATGCATTTTCTACGATAATCTTGGTGAGACTTCTGTCAGAAGTATGCAGAATCTTCGAGATCGCTCTTTTCGAGCTATTTAATGCGAGAAACACGTTATCTGGTGTTTTCACCACTCCACAGTGCGTTTGATATGCAGTACCAGCGACATCTTGGTTTTCGTGGGGTTTCACGCGGAGATATCCATTTTCTGCGATAATCTTGGTGAGACTTCTGTCCGAAGTATGCTGAATCATCGAGATCGCTCTTTTAGAGCTAGTTAGTGCGAGAAACACGTTATCTGGTGTTTTCACCACTCCACAGTGCGTTTGATATGCAGAACATTAGATATCTTGGTTTTCGTGGGGTTTCAAGCTGAGATATGCATTTTCTGCGATAATCTTGGTGAGACTTCTGTTAGAAGTATGCAGAATCATCGCGATCGCTCGTTTCGAACTATTTAATGCGAGAAACACGTTTTCTGGGGTTTTCACCACTCCACAGTGCGTTGGATATGCAGAACCGGAGATATTTTGGTTTTCGTCGGGTTTCAAGCTGACATATGCATTTTCTACGATAAGCTTGGTGAAACATCTGTGCGAAGTATGCAGAAACGTCGAGAGCGCTCTTTTCGAGCTATTTAATGCGAGAAACACGTTTTCTGGTGTTTTCACCACTCCACAGTGCGTTGGATATGCAGAACCGGAGATATTTTGGTTTTCGTCGGGTTTCAAGCTGAGATATGCATTTTCTACGATAAGCTTGGTGAAACATCTGTCCGAAGTATGCAGAAACGTCGAGAGCGCTCTTTTCGACCTATTTAATGCGATAAACACGTTATCTGGTGTGTTCACCACTCCACAGAGCGTTTGATATGCAGTACCAGCGACATCTTGGTTTTCGTGGGGTTTCAAGCTGAGATATGCATTTTCTGCGATAATCTTGTTGATACTTCCGTCCGAAGTATGCAGAATCATCGAGAGCGCTCTTTTCGAGCCATTTAATGCGAGAAACACGTTTTCTGGGGGTTTCACCACACCACAGTTCTTTGGATATGCAGGACAGGAGATATATTGGTTTGCGTGGGGTTTCAAGCAGAGATATGCATTTTCTGCGATAATCTTGGTGAGACTTCTGTCCGAAGTATGCTGAATCATCGACATCGCTCTTTTAGAGCTAGTTAGTGCGAGAAACACGTTATCTGGTGTCTTCACCACTCCACAGTGCGTTTGATATGCACAACAGTAGATATCTTGGTTTTCGTGGGGTTACAAGCTGAGATATGCATTTTCTGGGATAATCTTGTAGAGACTTCTGTCCGAAGTATGCAGAATCATCGAGATCGCTCGTTTCGAGCTATTTAATGAGAGAAACACGTTTTCTGGGGTTTTCACCACTCCACAGTGCGTTTGATATGCTGAACAGTAGATATCTTGGTTTTCGTGGGGTTTCAAGGTGAGATATGCATTTTCTGCGTAAATGTTGGTGAGACGTCAGTCAGATGTATGCAGAATCATCTAGATCGCTCTTTTCGAGCTACTTAATACTCGAAACACGTTTTCTGGTGTTTTCACCACTCCACAGTATGTTTGACATGCAGAACCGGAGATATATTTGTTTCGGTCGGGTATCAAGCTGAGATATGCATTTTCTACGATAATCCTGGTGAGACTTCTGTCAGAAGTATGCAGAATCTTCGAGAACGCTCTTTTCGAGCTACTTAATGCGCGTAACACGTTTTCTGGGGTTTTCACCACTCCACAGTGCGTTTGATATGCTGAACACAGCGATATCTTGGTTTTCGTGGGGTTTCAAGCTGAGATATGCATTTTTTACGATAACTTTGGTGAGACATCTGTCCGAAGTATGCAGAATCATCGAGATCAATCGTTTCGAGCTATTTAATTGCGAGAAACACGTTATCTGGTGTTTTCACCACTCCACAGTGCGTTTGATATGCAGAACCGGCGATATCTTGGTTTTCGTGGGGTTTCAAGCTAAGATAAGCATTTTCTGCGATAATCTTGGTGAGACTTCTGTCCGAAGTATGCTGAATCATTGAGATCGCTCTTTTCGAGCTAGTTAGTGCGAGAAACACGTTATCTGGTGTTTTCACCACTCCACAGTGCGTTTGATATGCAGTACCAGCGACATCTTGGTTTTCGTGGGGTTTCACGCTGAGATATCCATTTTCTGCGATAATCTTGGTGAGACTTCTGTCCGAAGTATGCTGAATCATCGAGATCGCTCTTTTAGAGCTAGTTAGTGCGAGAAACACGTTATCTGGTGTTTTCACCACTCCACAGTGCGTTTGATATGCAGAACAGTAGATATCTTGGTTTTCGTGGGGTTTCAAGCTGAGATATGCATTTTCTGCGATAATCTTGTTGATACTTCCGTCCGAAGTATGCAGAATCATCGAGAGCGCTCTTTTCGAGCCATTTAATGCGAGAAACACGTTTTCTGGGGGTTTCACCACACCACAGTTCTTTGGATATGCAGGACAGGAGATATCTTGGTTTGCGTGGGGTTTCAAGCAGAGATATGCATTTTCTGCGATAATCTTGGTGAGACTTCTGTTAGAAGTATGCAGAATCATCGAGATCGCTCGTTTCGAACTATTTAATGCGAGAAACACGTTTTCTGGGGTTTTCACCACTCCACAGTGCGTTGGATATGCAGAACCGGAGATATTTTGGTTTTCGTCGGGTTTCAAGCTGACATATGCATTTTCTACGATAAGCTTGGTGAAACATCTGTGCGAAGTATGCAGAAACGTCGAGAGCGCTCTTTTCGAGCTATTTAATGCGAGAAACCCGTTTTCTGGTGTTTTCACCACTCCACAGTGCGTTGGATATGCAGAACCGGAGATATTTTGGTTTTCGTCGGGTTTCAAGCTGAGATATGCATTTTCTACGATAAGCTTGGTGAAACATCTGTCCGAAGTATGCAGAAACGTCGAGAGCGCTCTTTTCGACCTATTTAATGCGAGAAACACGTTTTCTGGGGTTTTTACCACTCCACAGTGCGTTGGATATGCAGAACCGGAGATATTTTGGTTTTCGTCGGGTTTCAAGCTGAGATATGCATTTTCTACGATAAGCTTGGTGAAACATCTGTCCGAAGTATGCAGAAACGTCGGGAGCGCTCTTTTCGAGCTATTTAATGCGAGAAACACGTTATCTGGTGTTTTCACCACTCCACAGTTGGTTTGATATGCAGAACCGGCGATATTTTGGTTTTCGTCGGGTTTCAGGCTGAGATATGCATTTTCTACGATAATCTTGGTGAAACATCTGTCCGAAGTATGCAGAAACATCGAGAGCGCTCTTTTCGAGCTATTTCATGCGAGAAACACGTTATCTGGTGTTTTAACCACTCCACAGTGCGTTTGATATGCAGAACAGTAGATATCTTGGTTTTCGTGGGGTTTCAAGCTGAGAGATGCATTTTCTGCGATAATCTTGTTGAGACTTCTGTCCGAAGTATGCAGAATCATCGAGGTCGCTCGTTTCGAACTACTTAATGCTCGAAACACGTTTTCTGGTGTTTTCACCACTCCACAGTATGTTTGACATGCAGAACCGGAGATATATTTGTTTCGGACGGGTATCAAGCTGAGATATGCATTTTCTACGATAATCCTGGTGAGACTTCTGTCAGAAGTATGCAGAATCTTCGAGATCGCTCTTTTCGAGCTATTTAATGCGAGAAACACGTTATCTGGTGTGTTCACCACTCCACGGTACGTTTGATGTGCAGAGCCGGAGAAAACTCGGTTTTCCTCGGGTTTCAAGCTGAGATATGCATTTTCTACGATAATCTTGGTGAGACTTCTGTCAGAAGTATGCAGAATCTTCGAGAACGCTCTTTTCGAGCTACTTAATGCGCGTAACACGTTTTCTGGTGTTTTCACCACTCCACGGTACGTTTGATGTGCAGAGCCGGAGAAAACTCGGTTTTCGTCGGGTTTCAAGCTGAGATATGCATTTTCTACGATAAGCTTGGTGAGACATCTGTCCGAAGTATGCAGAATCATCGAGAGCGCTCTTTTCGAGCCATTTAATGCGAGAAACACGTTTTCTGGGGGTTTCACCACGCCACAGTTCTTTGTATATGCAGGACAGGAGATATCTTGGTTTGCGTGGGGTTTCAAGAAGAGATATGCATTTTCTGCGATAATCTTGGTGAGACTTCTGTTAGAAGTATGCAGAATCATCGAGATCGCACTTTTCGAGCTATTTAATGCGGGAAACACGTTATCTGGTGTTTTCACCACTCCACAGTGCGTTTGATATGCAGAACCGCCGATATCTTGGTTTTCGTGGGGTTTCAAGCTGAGATATGCATTTTCTGCGATAATCTTGGTGAGACTTCTGTCCGAAGTATGCTGAATCATCGAGATCGCTCGTTTCGAACTATTTAATGCGAGAAACACGTTTTCTGGGGTTTTCACCACTCCACAGTGCGTTGGATATGCAGAACCGGAGATATTTTGGTTTTCGTCGGGTTTCAAGCTGACATATGCATTTTCTACGATAAGCTTGGTGAAACATCTGTCCGAAGTATGCAGAAACGTCGAGAGCGCTCTTTGCGAGCTATTTGATGCGAGAAACACGTTTTCTGGGGTTATCACCACTCCACAGTTCGTTGGATATGCAGAACAGCAGATATCTTGGTTTTCGTGGGGTTTCTAGCAGAGATATGCATTTTCTACGATAAGCTTGGTGAAACATCTGTCCGAAGTATGCAGAAACGTCGAGAGCGCTCTTTTCGACCTATTTAATGCGAGAAAAACGTTTTCTGGGGTTTTCACCACTCCACAGTGCGTTGGATATGCAGAACCGGAGATATTTTGGTTTTCGTCGGGTTTCAAGCTGAGATATGCATTTTCTACGATAACCTTGGTGAAACATCTGTCCGAAGTATGCAGAAACGTCGGGAGCGCTCTTTTCGAGCTATTTGATGCGAGAAACACGTTTTCTGGGGTTATCACCACTCCACAGTGCGTTGGATATGCAGAACCGGAGATATTTTGGTTTTCGTCGGGTTTCAAGCTGACATATGCATTTTCTACGATAATCTTGGTGAGACTACTGTCCGAAGTATGCTTAATCATCGAGATCGCTCGTTTCGAGCTATTTAAGGCGAGAAACACGTTATCTTGTGTTTTCACCACTCCACAGTTGGTTTGATATGCAGAACCGGCGATATCTTGGTTTTCGTGGGGATTAAAGCTGAGATATGCATTTTCTGCGATAATCTTGGTGAGACTTCTGTCCGAAGTATGCAGAAACGTCGAGAGCGCTCTTTTCGACCTATTTAATGCGAGAAACACGTTTTCTGGGGTTTTCGCCACCCCACAGTGCGTTGGATATGCAGAACCGGAGATATTTTGGTTTTCGTCGGGTTTCAAGCTGAGATATGCATTTTCTACGATAAGCTTGGTGAAACATCTGTCCGAAGTATGCAGAAACGTCGAGAGCGCTCTTTTCGACCTATTTAATGCGAGAAAAACGTTTTCTGGGGTTTTCACCACTCCACAGTGCGTTGGATATGCAGAACCGGAGATATTTTGGTTTTCGTCGGGTTTCAAGCTGAGATATGCATTTTCTACGATAACCTTGGTGAAACATCTGTCCGAAGTATGCAGAAACGTCGGCAGCGCTCTTTTCGAGCTATTTAATGCGAGAAACACGTTTTCTGGGGTTTTCACCACTCCACAGTGCGTTGTATATGCAGAACCGGAGATATTTTGGTTTTCGTCGGATTTCAAGCTGCGATATGCATTTTCTACGATAAGCTTGGTGAAACATCTGTCCGAAGTATGCAGAAACGTCGAGAGCGCTCTTTTCGACCTATTTAATGCGAGAAACACGTTTTCTGGGGTTTTCACCACTCCACTGTTCGTTGGATATGCAGAACAGTAGATATCTTGGTTTTCGTGGGGTTTCAAGCAGAGATATGCATTTTCTGCGATAATCTTGGTGAGACTTCTATTGGAAGTATGCAGAATCATCGAGATCGCACTTTTCGAGCTATTTAATGCGAGAAACACGTTATCTGGTGTTTTCACCACTCCACAGTTGGTTTGATATGCAGAACCGGCGATATTTTGGTTTTCGTCGGGTTTCAGGCTGAGATATGCATTTTCTACGATAATCTTGGTGAAACATCTGTCCGAAGTATGCAGAAACATCGAGGGCGCTCTTTTCGAGCTATTTAATGCGAGAAACACGTTATCTGGTGTTTTAACCACTCCACAGTGCGTTTGATATGCAGAACAGTAGATATCTTGGTTTTCGTGGGGTTTCAAGCTGAGAGATGCATTTTCTGCGATAATCTTGTTGAGACTTCTGTCCGAAGTACGCAGAATCATCGAGGTCGCTCGTTTCGAACTATTTAATGCGAGAAACACGTTATCTGGTGTTTTCACCACTCCACAGTGCGTTGGATATGCAGAACCGGAGATATTTTCGGTTTTCTTCGGGTTTCAAGCTGAGATATGCATTTTCTACGATAAGCTTGGTGAGACATCTGTCCGAAGTATGCAGAAACGTCGAGAGCGCTCTTTTCGAGCTATTTAATGCGAGAAACACGTTATCTAGTGTTTTAACCACTCCACAGTGCGTTTGATATGCAGAACCGGAGATATTTTGGTTTTCGTCGGGTTTCAAGCTGAGATATGCATTTTCTACGGTAAGCTTGGTGAGACATCTGTCCGAAGTATGCAGAAACGTCGGGAGCGCTCTTTTCGAGCTATTTAATGCGAGAAACACGTTTTCTGGGGTTTTCACCACTCCACAGTGCGTTGGATATGCAGAACCGGAGATATTTTGGTTTTCGTCGGGTTTCAAGCTGAGATATGCATTTTCTACGATAAGCTTGGTGAAACATCTGTCCGAAGTATGCAGAAACATCGAGAGCGCTCTTTTCGAGCTATTTAATGCGAGAAACACGTTATCTGGTGTTTTAACCACTCCACAGTGCGTTTGATATGCAGAACCGGAGATATTTTGGTTTTCGTCGGGTTTCAAGCTGAGATATGCATTTTCTACGATAAGCTTGGTGAGACATCTGTCCGAAGTATGCAGAAACGTCGGGAGCGCTCTTTTCGAGCTATTTAATGAGAGAAACACGTTTTCTGGGGTTTTCACCACTCCACAGTGCGTTTGATATGCTGAACAGTAGATATCTTGGTTTTCGTGGGGTTTCAAGATGAGATATGCATTTTCTGCGTAAATGTTGGTGAGACGTCAGTCAGATGTATGCAGAATCATCTAGATCGCTCTTTTCGAGCTACTTAATACTCGAAACACGTTTTCTGGTGTTTTCACCACTCCACGGTACGTTTGATGTGCAGAGACGGAGAAAACTCGGTTTTCGTCGGGTTTCAAGCTGAGATATGCATTTTCTACGATAATCTTGGTGAGACTTCTGTCAGAAGTATGCAGAATTTTCGAGATCGCTCTTTTCGAGCTATTTAATGCGAGAAACACGTTATCTGGTGTGTTCACCACTCCACGGTACGTTTGATGTGCAGAGCCGCAGAAAACTCGGTTTTCGTCGGGTTTCAAGCTGAGATATGCATTTTCTACGATAAGCTTGGTGAGACATCTGTCCGAAGTATGCAGAATCATCGAGAGCGCTCTTTTCGAGCCATTTAATGCGAGAAACACGTTTTCTGGGGGTTTCACCACGCCACAGTTCTTTGGATATGCAGGACAGGAGATATCTTGGTTTGCGTGGGGTTTCAAGAAGAGATATGCATTTTCTGCGATAATCTTGGTGAGACTTCTGTTAGAAGTATGCAGAATCATCGAGATCGCACTTTTCGAGCTATTTAATGCGGGAAACGCGTTATCTGGTGTTTTCACCACTCCACAGTGCGTTTGATATGCAGAACCGGCGATATCTTGGTTTTCGTGGGGATTAAAGCTGAGATATGCATTTTCTGCGATAATCTTGGTGAGACTTCTGTCCGAAGTATGCAGAAACGTCGAGAGCGCTCTTTTCGACCTATTTAATGCGAGAAACACGTTTTCTGGGGTTTTCGCCACCCCACAGTGCGTTGGATATGCAGAACCGGAGATATTTTGGTTTTCGTCGGGTTTCAAGCTGAGATATGCATTTTCTACGATAAGCTTGGTGAAACATCTGTCCGAAGTATGCAGAAACGTCGAGAGCGCTCTTTTCGACCTATTTAATGCGAGAAAAACGTTTTCTGGGGTTTTCACCACTCCACAGTGCGTTGGATATGCAGAACCGGAGATATTTTGGTTTTCGTCGGGTTTCAAGCTGAGATATGCATTTTCTACGATAACCTTGGTGAAACATCTGTCCGAAGTATGCAGAAACGTCGGCAGCGCTCTTTTCGAGCTATTTAATGCGAGAAACACGTTTTCTGGGGTTTTCACCACTCCACAGTGCGTTGGATATGCAGAACCGGAGATATTTTGGTTTTCGTCGGATTTCAAGCTGCGATATGCATTTTCTACGATAAGCTTGGTGAAACATCTGTCCGAAGTATGCAGAAACGTCGAGAGCGCTCTTTTCGACCTATTTAATGCGAGAAACACGTTTTCTGGGGTTTTCACCACTCCACTGTTCGTTGGATATGCAGAACAGTAGATATCTTGGTTTTCGTGGGGTTTCAAGCAGAGATATGCATTTTCTGCGATAATCTTGGTGAGACTTCTATTAGAAGTATGCAGAATCATCGAGATCGCACTTTTCGAGCTACTTAATGCGAGAAACACGTTATCTGGTGTTTTCACCACTCCACAGTTGGTTTGATATGCAGAACCGGCGATATTTTGGTTTTCGTCGGGTTTCAGGCTGAGATATGCATTTTCTACGATAATCTTGGTGAAACATCTGTCCGAAGTATGCAGAAACATCGAGGGCGCTCTTTTCGAGCTATTTAATGCGAGAAACACGTTATCTGGTGTTTTAACCACTCCACAGTGCGTTTGATATGCAGAACAGTAGATATCTTGGTTTTCGTGGGGTTTCAAGCTGAGAGATGCATTTTCTGCGATAATCTTGTTGAGACTTCTGTCCGAAGTACGCAGAATCATCGAGGTCGCTCGTTTCGAACTATTTAATGCGAGAAACACGTTATCTGGTGATTTCACCACTCCACAGTGCGTTGGATATGCAGAACCGGAGATATTTTCGGTTTTCTTCGGGTTTCAAGCTGAGATATGCATTTTCTACGATAAGCTTGGTGAGACATCTGTCCGAAGTATGCAGAAACGTCGGGAGCGCTCTTTTCGAGCTATTTAATGCGAGAAACACGTTTTATGGGGTTTTCACCACTCCACAGTTCGTTGGATATGCAGAACAGTATATATCTTGGTTTTCGTGGGGTTTCAAGCAGAGATATGCGTTTTCTGCGCTAATCTTGGGGAGACTTCTGTTAGAAGTATGCAGAATCATCGAGATCGCACTTTTCGAGCTATTTAATGCGAGAAACACGCTATCTGGTGTTTTCACCACTCCTCAGTTGGTTTGATATGCAGAACCGGCGATATTTTGGTTTTCGTCGGGTTTCAAGCTGGGATATGCATTTTCTACGATAATCTTGGTGAAGCATCTGTCCGAAGTATGCAGAAACATCGAGAGCGCTCTTTTCGAGCTATTTAATGCGAGAAACACGTTATCTGGTGTTTTAACCACTCCACAGTGCGTTTGATATGCAGAACCGGAGATATTTTGGTTTTCGTCGGGTTTCAAGCTGAGATATGCATTTTCTACGATAAGCTTGGTGAGACATCTGTCCGAAGTATGCAGAAACGTCGGGAGCGCTCTTTTCGAGCTATTTAATGCGAGAAACACGTTTTCTGGGGTTTTCACCACTCCACAGTGCGTTGGATATGCAGAACCGGAGATATTTTGGTTTTCGTCGGGTTTCAAGCTGAGATATGCATTTTCTACGATAAGCTTGGTGAAACATCTGTCCGAAGTATGCAGAAACATCGAGAGCGCTCTTTTCGAGCTATTTAATGCGAGAAACACGTTATCTGGTGTTTTAACCACTCCACAGTGCGTTTGATATGCAGAACCGGAGATATTTTGGTTTTCGTCGGGTTTCAAGCTGAGATATGCATTTTCTACGATAAGCTTGGTGAGACATCTGTCCGAAGTATGCAGAAACGTCGGGAGCGCTCTTTTCGAGCTATTTAATGAGAGAAACACGTTTTCTGGGGTTTTCACCACTCCACAGTGCGTTTGATATGCTGAACAGTAGATATCTTGGTTTTCGTGGGGTTTCAAGATGAGATATGCATTTTCTGCGTAAATGTTGGTGAGACGTCAGTCAGATGTATGCAGAATCATCTAGATCGCTCTTTTCGAGCTACTTAATACTCGAAACACGTTTTCTGGTGTTTTCACCACTCCACGGTACGTTTGATGTGCAGAGACGGAGAAAACTCGGTTTTCGTCGGGTTTCAAGCTGAGATATGCATTTTCTACGATAATCTTGGTGAGACTTCTGTCAGAAGTATGCAGAATTTTCGAGATCGCTCTTTTCGAGCTATTTAATGCGAGAAACACGTTATCTGGTGTGTTCACCACTCCACGGTACGTTTGATGTGCAGAGCCGGAGAAAACTCGGTTTTCGTCGGGTTTCAAGCTGAGATATGCATTTTCTACGATAATCTTGGTGAGACTTCTGTCAGAAGTATGCAGAATCTTCGAGAACGCTCTTTTCGAGCTACTTAATGCGCGTAACACGTTTTCTGGTGTTTTCACCACTCCACGGTACGTTTGATGTGCAGAGCCGGAGAAAACTCGGTTTTCGTCGGGTTTCAAGCTGAGATATGCATTTTCTACGATAAGCTTGGTGAGACATCTGTCCGAAGTATGCAGAATCATCGAGAGCGCTCTTTTCGAGCCATTTAATGCGAGAAACACGTTTTCTGGGGGTTTCACCACGCCACAGTTCTTTGGATATGCAGGACAGGAGATATCTTGGTTTGCGTGGGGTTTCAAGAAGAGATATGCATTTTCTGCGATAATCTTGGTGAGACTTCTGTTAGAAGTATGCAGAATCATCGAGATCGCACTTTTCGAGCTATTTAATGCGGGAAACGCGTTATCTGGGGTTTTCACCACTCCACAGTGCGTTGGATATGCAGAACCGGAGATATTTTGGTTTTCGTCGGATTTCAAGCTGCGATATGCATTTTCTACGATAATCTTGGTGAGACTTCTGTCCGAAGTATGCTGAATCATCGAGATCGCTCGTTTCGAACTATTTAATGCGAGGAACACGTTTTCTGGGGTTTTCACCACTCCACAGTGCGTTGGATATGCAGAACCGGAGATATTTTGGTTTTCGTCGGGTTTCAAGCTGACATATGCATTTTCTACGATAAGCTTGGTGAAACATCTGTCCGAAGTATGCAGAAACGTCGAGAGCGCTCTTTTCGAGCTATTTGATGCGAGAAACACGTTTTCTGGGGTTATCACCACTCCACAGTTCGTTGGATATGCAGAACAGGAGATATCTTGGTTTTCGTGGGGTTTCTAGCAGAGATATGCATTTTCTACGATAAGCTTGGTGAAACATCTGTCCGAAGTATGCAGAAACGTCGAGAGCGCTCTTTTCGACCTATTTAATGCGAGAAAAACGTTTTCTGGGGTTTTCACCACTCCACAGTGCGTTGGATATGCAGAACCGGAGATATTTTGGTTTTCGTCGGGTTTCAAGCTGAGATATGCATTTTCTACGATAACCTTGGTGAAACATCTGTCCGAAGTATGCAGAAACGTCGGGAGCGCTCTTTTCGAGCTATTTGATGCGAGAAACACGTTTTCTGGGGTTATCACCACTCCACAGTGCGTTGGATATGCAGAACCGGGGATATTTTGGTTTTCGTCGGGTTTCAAGCTGACATATGCATTTTCTACGATAATCTTGGTGAGACTACTGTCCGAAGTATGCTTAATCATCGAGATCGCTCGTTTCGAGCTATTTAAGGCGAGAAACACGTTATCTGGTGTTTTCACCACTCCACAGTTGGTTTGATATGCAGAACCGGCGATATCTTGGTTTTCGTGGGGATTAAAGCTGAGATATGCATTTTCTGCGATAATCTTGGTGAGACTTCTGTCCGAAGTATGCAGAAACGTCGAGAGCGCTCTTTTCGACCTATTTAATGCGAGAAACACGTTTTCTGGGGTTTTCGCCACCCCACAGTGCGTTGGATATGCAGAACCGGAGATATTTTGGTTTTCGTCGGGTTTCAAGCTGAGATATGCATTTTCTACGATAAGCTTGGTGAAACATCTGTCCGAAGTATGCAGAAACGTCGAGAGCGCTCTTTTCGACCTATTTAATGCGAGAAAAACGTTTTCTGGGGTTTTCACCACTCCACAGTGCGTTGGATATGCAGAACCGGAGATATTTTGGTTTTCGTCGGGTTTCAAGCTGAGATATGCATTTTCTACGATAACCTTGGTGAAACATCTGTCCGAAGTATGCAGAAACGTCGGGAGCGCTCTTTTCGAGCTATTTAATGCGAGAAACACGTTTTCTGGGGTTTTCACCACTCCACAGTGCGTTGGATATGCAGAACCGGAGATATTTTGGTTTTCGTCGGATTTCAAGCTGCGATATGCATTTTCTACGATAAGCTTGGTGAAACATCTGTCCGAAGTATGCAGAAACGTCGAGAGCGCTCTTTTCGACCTATTTAATGCGAGAAACACGTTTTCTGGGGTTTTCACCACTCCACTGCTCGTTGGATATGCAGAACAGTAGATATCTTGGTTTTCGTGGGGTTTCAAGCAAAGATATGCATTTTCTGCGATAATCTTGGTGAGACTTCTATTAGAAGTATGCAGAATCATCGAGATCGCACTTTTCGAGCTATTTAATGCGAGAAACACGTTATCTGGTGTTTTCACCACTCCACAGTTGGTTTGATATGCAGAACCGGCGATATTTTGGTTTTCGTCAGGTTTCAGGCTGAGATATGCATTTTCTACGATAATCTTGGTGAAACATCTGTCCGAAGTATGCAGAAACATCGAGGGCGCTCTTTTCGAGCTATTTAATGCGAGAAACACGTTATCTGGTGTTTTAACCACTCCACAGTGCGTTTGATATGCAGAACAGTAGATATCTTGGTTTTCGTGGGGTTTCAAGCTGAGAGATGCATTTTCTGCGATAATCTTGTTGAGACTTCTGTCCGAAGTACGCAGAATCATCGAGGTCGCTCGTTTCGAACTATTTAATGCGAGAAACACGTTATCTGGGGTTTTCACCACTCCACAGTGCGTTGGATATGCAGAACCGGAGATATTTTGGTTTTCGTCGGGTTTCAAGCTGAGATATGCATTTTCTACGATAAGCTTGGTGAAACATCTGTCCGAAGTATGCAGAAACATCGAGAGCGCTCTTTTCGAGCTATTTAATGCGAGAAACACGTTATCTGGTGTTTTAACCACTCCACAGTGCGTTTGATATGCAGAACCGGAGATATTTTGGTTTTCGTCGGGTTTCAAGCTGAGATATGCATTTTCTACGATAAGCTTGGTGAGACATCTGTCCGAAGTATGCAGAAACGTCGGGAGCGCTCTTTTCGAGCTATTTAATGAGAGAAACACGTTTTCTGGGGTTTTCACCACTCCACAGTGCGTTTGATATGCTGAACAGTAGATATCTTGGTTTTCGTGGGGTTTCAAGATGAGATATGCATTTTCTGCGTAAATGTTGGTGAGACGTCAGTCAGATGTATGCAGAATCATCTAGATCGCTCTTTTCGAGCTACTCAATACTCGAAACACGTTTTCTGGTGTTTTCACCACTCCACAGTATGTTTGACATGCAGAACCGGAGATATATTTGTTTCGGTCGGGTATCAAGCTGAGATATGCATTTTCTACGATAATCCTGGTGAGACTTCTGTCAGAAGTATGCAGAATCTTCGAGAACGCTCTTTTCGAGCTACTTAATGCGCGTAACACGTTTTCTGGGGTTTTCACCACTCCACAGTGCGTTTGATATGCTGAACACAGCGATATCTTGGTTTTCGTGGGGTTTCAATCTGAGATATGCATTTTTTACGATAACTTTGGTGAGACATCTGTCCGAAGTATGCAGAATCATCGAGATCAATCGTTTCGAGCTATTTAATTGCGAGAAACACGTTATCTGGTGTTTTCACCACTCCACAGTGCGTTTGATATGCAGAACCGGCGATATCTTGGTTTTCGTGGGGTTTCAAGCTAAGATAAGCATTTTCTGCGATAATCTTGGTGAGACTTCTGTCCGAAGTATGCTGAATCATTGAGATCGCTCTTTTCGAGCTAGTTAGTGCGAGAAACACGTTATCTGGTGTTTTCACCACTCCACAGTGCGTTTGATATGCAGAACAGTAGATATCTTGGTTTTCGTGGGGTTTCAAGCTGAGATATGCGTTTTCTGCGATAATCTTGTTGAGATTTCTGTCCGAAGTATGCAGAATCATCGAGATCGCTCGTTTCGAGCTATTTAATGCGAGAAACACGTTATCTGGTGTTTTTACCGCTCCACAGTGCGTTGGATATGCAGAACCGCCAATATCTTGGTTTTCGTGGGGTTTCAAGCTGAGATATGCATTTTCTGCGATAATCTTGTTGAGACTTCTGTCCGAAGTATGCAGAATCATCGAGATCGCTCTTTTCGAGCTACTTAATGCGCGAAACACGTTTTCTGGTGTTTTCAAGACTCCACGGTACGTTTGATGTGCAGAGCCGGAGAAAACTCGGTTTTCGTCGGGTTTCAAGCTGAGGTATGCATTTTCTACGATAATCTTGGTGAGAATTCTGTCAGAAGTATGCAGAATCTTCGAGATCGCTCTTTTCGAGCTATTTAATGCGAGAAACACGTTATCTGGTGTTTTCACCACTCCACAGTGCGTTTGATATGCAGTACCAGCGACATCTTGGTTTTCGTGGGGTTTCACGCTGAGATATCCATTTTCTGCGATAATCTTGTTGATACTTCCGTCCGAAGTATGCAGAATCATCGAGAGCGCTCTTTTCGAGCCATTTAATGCGAGAAACACGTTTTCTGGGGGTTTCACCACACCACAGTTCTTTGGATATGCAGGACAGGAGATATCTTGGTTTGCGTGGGGTTTCAAGCAGAGATATGCATTTTCTGCGATAATCTTGGTGAGACTTCTGTTAGAAGTATGCAGAATCATCGAGATCGCTCGTTTCGAACTATTTAATGCGAGAAACACGTTTTCTGGGGTTTTCACCACTCCACAGTGCGTTGGATATGCAGAACCGGAGATATTTTGGTTTTCGTCGGGTTTCAAGCTGACATATGCATTTTCTACGATAAGCTTGGTGAAACATCTGTGCGAAGTATGCAGAAACGTCGAGAGCGCTCTTTTCGAGCTATTTAATGCGAGAAACACGTTTTCTGGTGTTTTCACCACTCCACAGTGCGTTGGATATGCAGAACCGGAGATATTTTGATTTTCGTCGGGTTTCAAGCTGAGATATGCATTTTCTACGATAAGCTTGGTGAAACATCTGTCCGAAGTATGCAGAAACGTTGAGAGCGCTCTTTTCGACCTATTTAATGCGAGAAACACGTTTTCTGGGGTTTTCACCACTCCACAGTGCGTTGGATATGCAGAACCGGAGATATTTTGGTTTTCGTCGGGTTTCAAGCTGAGATATGCATTTTCTACGATAAGCTTGGTGAAACATCTGTCCGATGTATGCAGAAACGTCGAGAGCGCTCTTTTCGAGCTATTTAATGCGAGAAACACGTTTTCTGGTGTTTTCACCACTCCACAGTGCGTTGGATATGCAGAACCGGAGATATTTTGGTTTTCGTCGGGTTTCAAGCTGAGATATGCATTTTCTACGATAAGCTTGGTGAAACATCTGTCCGATGTATGCAGAAACGTCGAGAGCGCTCTTTTCGAGCTATTTAATGCGAGAAACACGTTTTCTGGGGGTTTCACCACGCCACAGTTCTTTGGATATGCAGGACAGGAGATATCTTGGTTTGCGTGGGGTTTCAAGAAGAGATATGCATTTTCTGCGATAATCTTGGTGAGACTTCTGTTAGAAGTATGCAGAATCATCGAGATCGCACTTTTCGAGCTATTTAATGCGGGAAACACGTTATCTGGTGTTTTCACCACTCCACAGTGCGTTTGATATGCAGAACCGCCGATATCTTGGTTTTCGTGGGGTTTCAAGAAGAGATATGCATTTTCTGCGATAATCTTGGTGAGACTTCTGTTAGAAGTATGCAGAATCATCGAGATCGCACTTTTCGAGCTATTTAATGCGGGAAACACGTTATCTGGTGTTTTCACCACTCCACAGTGCGTTTGATATGCAGAACCGCCGATATCTTGGTTTTCGTGGGGTTTCAAGCTGAGATATGCATTTTCTGCGATAATCTTGGTGAGACTTCTGTCCGAAGTATGCTGAATCATCGAGATCGCTCGTGTCAAACTATTTAATGCGAGAAACACGTTTTCTGGGGTTTTCACCACTCCACAGTGCGTTGGATATGCAGAACCGGAGATATTTTGGTTTTCGTCGGGTTTCAATCTGACATATGCATTTTCTACGATAAGCTTGGTGAAACATCTGTCCGAAGTATGCAGAAACGTCGAGAGCGCTCTTTTCGAGCTATTTGATGCGAGAAACACGTTTTCTGGGGTTATCACCACTCCACAGTGCGTTGGATATGCAGAACCGGAGATATTTTGGTTTTCGTCGGGTTTCAAGCTGAGATATGCATTTTCTACGATAACCTTGGTGAAACATCTGTCCGAAGTATGCAGAAACGTCGGGAGCGCTCTTTTCGAGCTATTTAATGCGAGAAACACGTTTTCTGGGGTTTTCACCACTCCACAGTGCGTTGGATATGCAGAACCGGAGATATTTTGGTTTTCGTCGGATTTCAAGCTGCGATATGCATTTTCTACGATAAGCTTGGTGAAACATCTGTCCGAAGTATGCAGAAACGTCGAGAGCGCTCTTTTCGACCTATTTAATGCGAGAAACACGTTTTCTGGGTTTTTCACCACTCCACTGTTCGTTGGATATGCAGAACAGTAGATATCTTGGTTTTCGTGGGGTTTCAAGCAGAGATATGCATTTTCTGCGATAATCTTGGTGAGACTTCTATTAGAAGTATGCAGAATCATCGAGATCGCACTTTTCGAGCTATTTAATGCGAGAAACACGTTATCTGGTGTTTTCACCACTCCACAGTTGGTTTGATATGCAGAACCGGCGATATTTTGGTTTTCGTCGGGTTTCAGGCTGAGATATGCATTTTCTACGATAATCTTGGTGAAACATCTGTCCGAAGTATGCAGAAACATCGAGGGCGCTCTTTTCGAGCTATTTAATGCGAGAAACACGTTATCTGGTGTTTTAACCACTCCACAGTGCGTTTGATATGCAGAACAGTAGATATCTTGGTTTTCGTGGGGTTTCAAGCTGAGAGATGCATTTTCTGCGATAATCTTGTTGAGACTTCTGTCCGAAGTATGCAGAATCATCGAGGTCGCTCGTTTCGAACTATTTAATGCGAGAAACACGTTATCTGGTGTTTTCACCACTCCACAGTGCGTTGGATATGCAGAACCGGAGATATTTTCGGTTTTCTTGGGGTTTCAAGCTGAGATATGCATTTTCTACGATAAGCTTGGTGAGAAATCTGTCCGAAGTATGCAGAAACGTCGGGAGCGCTCTTTTCGAGCTATTTAATGCGAGAAACACGTTTTATGGGGTTTTCACCACTCCACAGTTCGTTGGATATGCAGAACAGTATATATCTTGGTTTTCGTGGGGTTTCAAGCAGAGATATGCATTTTCTGCGCTAATCTTGGGGAGACTTCTGTTAGAAGTATGCAGAATCATCGAGATCGCACTTTTCGAGCTTTTTAATGCGAGAAACACGCTATCTGGTGTTTTCACCACTCCACAGTTGGTTTGATATGCAGAACCGGCGATATTTTGGTTTTCGTCGGGTTTCAAGCTGAGATATGCATTTTCTACGATAAGCTTGGTGAGACATCTGTCCGAAGTATGCAGAAACGTCGGGAGCGCTCTTTTCGAGCTATTTAATGCGAGAAACACGTTTTCTGGTGTTTTCACCACTCCACAGTGCGTTGGATATGCAGAACCGGAGATATTTTGGTTTTCGTCGGGTTTCAAGCTGAGATATGCATTTTCTACGATAAGCTTGGTGAAACATCTGTCCGAAGTATGCAGAAACGTCGAGAGCGCTCTTTTCGACCTATTTAATGCGAGAAACACGTTTTCTGGTGTTTTCACCACTCCACAGTTCGTTGGATATGCAGAACACTAGATATCTTGGTTTTCGTGGGGTTTCAAGCAGAGATATGCATTTTCTGCGCTATTCTTGGGGAGACTTCTGTTAGAAGTATGCAGAATAATCGAGATCGCACTTTTCGAGCTATTTAATGCGAGAAACACGTTATCTGGTGTTTTCACCACTCCACAGTTCGTTGGATATGCAGAACCGGAGATATCTTGGTTTGCGTGGGGTTTCAAGCTGAGAAATGCATTTCCTGCGATAATCTTGGTGAGGCTTCTGTCAGAAGTATGCAGAATCTTCGAGAACGCTCTTTTCGAGCTACTTAATGCGCGGAACACGTTTTCTGGTGTTTTCAGCACTCCACAGTGCGTTTGATATGCAGAACAGTAGATATCTTGGTTTTCGTGGGGTTTCAAGCTGAGATATGCATTTTCTGCGATAATCTTGGTGAGGCTTCTGTCAGAAGTATGCAGAATCTTCGAGAACGCTCTTTTCGAGCTACTTAATGCGCGAAACACGTTTTCTGGTGATTTCAGCACTCCACGGTACGTTTGATGTGCAGAACCGGAGATATCTTGGTTTCGGTCGGGTTTCAAGCTGAGATATGCATTTTCTACGATAATCCTGGTGAGACTTCCGTCAGAAGTGTGCAGAATCATCTAGATCGCTCCTTTCGAGCTACTTAATGCACGAAACACGTTTTTTGGTGTTTTCACCACTCCACAGTACGTTTGACATGCAGAACCGGAGATATCTTGGTTTCGGACGGGTTTCAAGCTGAGATATGCATTTTCTACGATAATCCTGGTGAGACTTCTGTCAGAAGTATGCAGAATCTTCGAAAACGCTCTTTTCGAGCTACTGAATTCGCGAAACACGTTTTCTGGTGTTTTCACCACTCCACGGTACGTTTGATGTGCAGAACCGGCGATAACTCGGTTTTCGTCGGGTTTCAAGCTGAGATATGCATTTTCTACGATAATCTTGGTGAGACTTCTGTCAGAAGTATGCAGGATCTTCGAGAACGCTCTTTCCGAGCTATTTAATGCGAGAAACACGTTATCTGGTGTTTTCACCACTCCACAGTACGTATGATATGCAGAACCGGCGATATCTTGGTTTTCGTGGGGTTTCAAGCTGAGATATGCATTTTCTGCGATAATCTTGGTGAGACTTCTGTCCGAAGTATGCTGAAACATCGAGATCGCTCTTTTCGTGCTAGTTGATGCGAGAAAAACCTTATCCGGTGTTTTCACCACTCCACAGTGCGTTTGATATGCAGAGCAGTAGATATCTTGGTTTTCGTGGGGTTTCAAGCAGAGATATGCATTTTCTGCGATAATCTTGGTGAGACTTCTGTTAGAAGTATGCAGAATCATCGAGATCGCGCTTTTCGAGCTATTTAATGCGAGAAACACGTTATCTGGTATTTACACCACTCCACAGTTGGTTTGATTTGCAGAACCGGCGATATTTTGGTTTTCGTCGGGTGTCAAGCTCAGATATGCATTTTCTACGATAATCTTGGTGAAACATCTGTCCGAAGTATGGAGAAACATCGAAAGCGTTCTTTTCGAGCTATTTAATGCGAGAAACTCGTTCTCTGGGGTTTTCACCACTCCACAGTGCGTATGATATGCAGAACCGGCGATATTTTGGTTTTCGTCGGGTGTCAAGCTCAGATATGCATTTTCTACGATAATCTTGGTGAAACATCTGTCCGAAGTATGGAGAAACATCGAAAGCGCTCTTTTCGAGCTATTTAATGCGAGAAACTCGTTTTCTGGGGTTTTCACCACTCCACAGTGCGTTTGATATGCAGAACCGGCGATATCTTGGTTTTCGTGGGGTTTCAAGCTGAGATATGCATTTTCTGCGATAATCTTGGATATTCTTCTGTGAGAAGTATGCAGAATCACCGAAATCGCTGTTTTCGTGCTATTGAATGCGAAAAACACGTTTTATGGTGTTTTCAGCACTCCACAGTGCGTTTGATATGCAGAACCGGAGATATCTTGGTTTCGCTCGGGTTTCAACCTGAGATATGCATTTTCTACGATAGTCCTGGTGAGACTTCTGTCAGAAGTATGCAGAATCTTCGAGATCTCTCTTTTCGAGCTACTTAATGCGCGAAACACGTTTTCTGGTGTTTTCAGCACTCCACGGTACGTTTGATGTGCAGAACCGGAGATAACTCGGTTTTCGTCGGGTTTCATGCTGAGATATGCATTTTCTACGATAATCTTGGTGAGACTTTTGTTAGAAGTATGCAGAATCATCGAGATCGCACTTTTCGAGCTATTTAATGCGAGAAACACGTTATCTGGTGTTTTCACCACTCCACAGTGCGTTTGATATGCAGAACAGGCGATATCTTGATTTTCGTGGTGTTTCCAGCTGAGATATGTATTTTCTGCGATAATGTTGGTGGGTCTTTTTTCAGAAGTATGCAGAATCAACTAGATCGCTCTTTTCGAGCTACTTAATGCACGAAACACGTTTTCTGGTGTTTTCACCACTCCACAGTACGTTTGACTTGCAGAACCGTAGATATCTTTGTTTCGGTCGGGATTCAAGCTGAGATCTGCATTTTCTACGATAATCCTGGTGAGACTTCCGTCAGAAGTGTGCAGAATCATCTAGATCGCTCCTTTCGAGCTACTTAATGCACGAAACACGTTTTTTGGTGTTTTCACCACTCCACAGTACGTTTGACATGCAGAACCGGAGATATCTTGGTTTCGGTCGGGTTTCAAGCTGAGATATGCATTTTCTACGATAATCCTGGTGAGACTTCTGTCAGAAGTAGGCAGAATCTTCGAAAACGCTCTTTTCGAGCTACTGAATGCGCGAAACACATTTTCTGGTGTTTTCACCACTCCACGGTACGTTTGATGTGCAGAACCGGCGATAACTCGGTTTTCGTCGGGTTTCAAGCTGAGATATGCATTTTCTACGATAATCTTGGTGAGACTTCTGTCAGAAGTATGCAGGATCTTCGAGAACGCTCTTTCCGAGCTATTTAATGCGAGAAACACGTTATCTGGTGTTTTCACCACTCCACAGTGCGTATGATATGCAGAACCGGCGATATCTTGGTTTTCGTGGGGTTTCAAGCTGAGATATGCATTTTCTGCGATAATCTTGTTGAGACTTCTGTCCGAAGAATGCAGAATCATCGAGAGCGCTCTTTTCGAGCTATTTAATGCGAGAAACACGTTTTCTGGGGTCTTCAACACTCCACAGTTCGTTGGATATGCAGAGCAGTAGATATCTTGGTTTTCGTGGGGTTTCAAGCAGAGATATGCATTTTCTGCGATAATCTTGGTGAGACTTCTGTTAGAAGTATGCAGAATCATCGAGATCGCGCTTTTCGAGCTATTTGATGCGAGAAACACGTTATCTGGTATTTACACCACTCCACAGTTGGTTTGATATGCAGAACCGGCGATATTTTGGTTTTCGTCGGGTGTCAAGCTCAGATATGCATTTTCTACGATAATCTTGGTGAAACATCTGTCCGAAGTATGGAGAAACATCGAAAGCGCTCTTTTCGAGCTATTTAATGCGAGAAACTCGTTTTCTGGGGTTTTCACCACTCCACAGTGCGTATGATATGCAGAACCGGCGATATTTTGGTTTTCGTCGGGTGTCAAGCTCAGATATGCATTTTCTACGATAATCTTGGTGAAACATCTGTCCGAAGTATGGAGAAACATCGGAAGCGCTCTTTTCGAGCTATTTAATGCGAGAAACTCGTTTTCTGGGGTTTTCACCACTCCACAGTGCGTTTGATATGCAGAACCGGCGATATCTTGATTTTCGTGGTGTTTCCCGCTGAGATATGCATTTTCTGCGATAATCCTGGATATTCTTCTGTCAGAAGTATGCAGAATCACCGAAATCGCTGTTTTCGTGCTATTGAATGCGAAAAACACGTTTTATGGTGTTTTCAGCACTCCACAGTTCGTTTGATATGCCGAAGCTGCGATATCTTCGATTTCGTGGGGTTTCCAGCTGGGACATGCATTTTCTACGATAATCTTGGATATTCTTCTGTGTGACGTTTGCAGAATCACAGAAATCGCTCTATTCGAGCTGTTTAATGCGAGAAACACGTTATCTGGTTGTTTTCACCACTCCACAGTGCGTCTGATGTGCAAAACCGGCGACATCTTGATTTTCGTGGGGTTTCCAGCTGAAATATGCATTTTCTACGATAATATTGGTGAGACTTCAGTCAGAAGTATGCAGAATCATCTAGATCGCTCTTTTCGAGCTACTTAATGCACGAAACACGTTTTCTGGTGTTTTCACCACTCCACAGTACGTTTGACATGCAGAACCGGAGATATCTTGGTTTCGGTCGGGTTTCAAGCTGATATATGCATTTTCTACGATAATCTTGGTGAGACTTCTGTCAGAAGTATGCAGGATCTTCGAGAACGCTCTTTTCGAGCTATTTAATGCGAGAAACACGTTATCTGGTGTTTTCACCACTCCACAGTGCGTTTGATATGCAGTACCAGCGATATCTTGGTTTCGGTCGGGTTTCAAGCTGTTATATGCATTTTCTACGATAATCTTGGTGAAACATCTGTCCGAAGTATGCAGAAACATCGAGAGCGCTCTTTTCGAGCTATTTAATGCGAGAAACTCGGTTTCTGGGGGTTTCAACACTCCACAGTTCGTTGGATATGCAGAACCGGAGATATCTTGGTTTTCGTTGGGTTTCAAGCTGAGATATACATTTTTTACGATAATCTTGGTGAGACTTCTGTCCGAAGTATGCAGAATCATCGAGATCGCACTATTCGAGCTATTTAATGCGAGAAACACGTTCTCTGGTTGTTTTCACCACTCCACAGTGCGTTTGATATGCCGAACAGGCGATATCTTGATTTTCGTGGTGTTTCCAGCTGAGATATGCATTTTCTGCGATAATCATGGTGGGTCTTTTGTCAGAAGTATGCACAATCAACTAGATCGCTCTTTTCAAGCTACTTAATGCACGAAACACGTTTTCTGGTGTTTTCAGCACTCCACAGTGCGTTTGATATGCAGAACCGGAGATATCTTGGTTTCGGTCGGGCGTCAAGCTGAGATATGCATTTTCTACGATAATCGTGGTGAAACATCTGTCCGAAGTATGCAGAAACATTGAGAGTGCTCTTTTCGAGCTATTTAATGCGAGAAACTCGTTTTCTGGGGTTTTCACCACTCCACAGTTCGTTGGATATGCAGAACCGGAGATATCTTGGTTTTCGTGGGGTATCAAGCTGAGATATGCATTTCCTGCGATAATCTTGGTGAGGCTTCTGTCAGAAGTATGCAGAATCTTCGAGAACGGTCTTTTCGAGCTACTTAATGCGCGAAACACGTTTTCAGGTGTTTTCAGCACTCCACGGTAAGTTTGATGTGCAGAACCGGAGATAACTCGGTTTTCGTCGGGTTTCATGCTGAGATATACATTTTCTACGATAATCTTGGTGAGACTTCTGTCAGAAGTATGCAGGATCTTCGAGAACGCTCTTTTCGAGCTATTTAATGCGACAAACACGTTATCTGGTGTTTTCACCACTCCACAGTGCGTTTGATATGCAGTACCAGCGATATCTTGGTTTTCGTTGGGTTTCAAGCTGAGATATACATTTTTTACGATAATCTTGATGAGACTTCTGTCCGAAGTATGCAGAATCATCGAGATCGCACTATTCGAGCTATTTAATGCGCGAAACACGTTTTCTGGTGTTTTCAGCACTCCACGGTACGTTTGATGTGCAGAACAGGCGATATCTTGATTTTCGTGGTGTTTCCAGCTGAGATATGCATTTTCTGCGATAATCTTGGTGGGTCTTTTGTCAGAAGTATGCAGAATCATCTAGATCGCTCTTTTCGAGCTACTTAATGCACGAAACACGTTTTCTGGTGTTTTCACCACTCCACAGTACGTTTGACATGCAGAACCGGAGATATCTTTATTTCGGTCGGGTTTCAAGCTGAGATATGCATTATCTACGATAATCTTGGTGAAACATCTGTCCGAAGTATGGAGAAACATCGAGAGCGCTCTTTTCAAGCTATTTAATGCGCGAAACACGTTTTCTGGTGTTTTCAGCACTCCACGGTACGTTTGATGTGCAGAACAGGCGATATCTTGATTTTCGTGGTGTTTCCAGCTGAGATATGCATTTTCTGCGATAATCTTGGTGGGTCTTTTGTCAGAAGTATGCAGAATCATCTAGATCGCTCTTTTCGAGCTACTTAATGCAAGAAACACGTTTTCTGGTGTTTTCACCACTCCACAGTACGTTTGACATGCAGAACCGGAGATATCTTGGTTTCGGTCGGGTTTCAAGCTGAGATATGCATTTTCTACGGTAATCCTGGTGAGACTTCTGTCAGAAGTATGCAGAATCTGCGAGAACGCTCTTTTCGAGCTACTTAATGCGCGAAACACGTTTTCTGGTGTTTTCAGCACTCCACGGTACGTTTGATGTGCAGAACAGGCGATATCTTGATTTTCGTGGTGTTTCCAGCTGAGATATGCATTTTCTGCGATAATCTTGGTGGGTCTTTTGTCAGAAGTATGCAGAATCATCTAGATCGCTCTTTTCGAGCTACTTAATGCACGAAACACGTTTTCTGGTGTTTTCACCACTCCACAGTACGTTTGACATGCAGAACCGGAGATATCTTTATTTCGGTCGGGTTTCAAGCTGAGATATGCATTTTCTACGGTAATCCTGTTGAGACTTCTGTCAGAAGTATGCAGAATCTGCGAGAACGCTATTTTCGAGCTAGTTAATGCTCGAAACACGTTTTCTGGTGTTTTCAGCACTCCACGGTACGTTTGATGTGCAGAACCGGAGATAACTCGGTTTTCGTCGGGTTTCAAGCTGAGATATGCATTTTCTACGATAATCTTGGTGAGACTTCTGTCCGAAGTATGCTGAATCATCGAGAACGCTCTTTGCGAGCTATTTAATGGGAGAAACACGTTATCCGGTGTTTTCACCACTCCACAGTGCGTTTGGTATGCAGTACCAGCGATATCTTGGTTTTCGTGGGGTTTCAAGCTGAGATATGCATTTTTTACGATAATCTTGGTGAGACATCTGTCCAAGTTATGCAGAATCATCTAGATCGCTCCTTTCGAGCTACTTAATGCACGAAACACGTTTTTTGGTGTTTTCACCACTCCACAGTGCGTTTGATATGCAGAACAGTAGATATCTTGGTTTTCGTGGGGTTTCAAGCTGAGATATGCATTTTCTGCGATAATCTTGTTGAGACTTCTGTCCGAAGAATGCAGAATCATCGAGATCGCTCGTTTCGAGCTACTTAATGCGAGAAACACGTTATCTGGTGTTTTCACCACTCCACAGTGCGTTGGATATGCAGAACCGGCGATATTTTGGTTTTCGTCGGGTTTCAAGCTGATATATGCATTATCTACGATAATCTTGGTGAAACATCTGTCCGAAGTATGGAGAAACATCGAGAGCGCTCTTTTCGAGCTATTTAATGCGAGAAACTCGGTTTCTGGGGGTTTCACCACTCCACAGTTCGTTGGATATGCAGAACCGGAGATATCTTGGTTTTCGTTGGGTTTCAAGCTGAGATATACATTTTTTACGATAATCTTGGTGAGACTTCTGTCCGAAGTATGCAGAATCATCGAGATCGCACTATTCGAGCTATTTAATGCGAGAAACACGTTCTCTGGTTGTTTTCACCACTCCACAGTGCGTTTGATATGCCGAACAGGCGATATCTTGATTTTCGTGGTGTTTCCAGCTGAGATATGCATTTTCTGCGATAATCATGGTGGGTCTTTTGTCAGAAGTATGCACAATCAACTAGATCGCTCTTTTCAAGCTACTTAATGCACGAAACACGTTTTCTGGTGTTTTCAGCACTCCACAGTGCGTTTGATATGCAGAACCGGAGATATCTTGGTTTCGGTCGGGCGTCAAGCTGAGATATGCATTTTCTACGATAATCGTGGTGAAACATCTGTCCGAAGTATGCAGAAACATTGAGAGTGCTCTTTTCGAGCTATTTAATGCGAGAAACTCGTTTTCTGGGGTTTTCACCACTCCACAGTTCGTTGGATATGCAGAACCGGAGATATCTTGGTTTTCGTGGGGTATCAAGCTGAGATATGCATTTCCTGCGATAATCTTGGTGAGGCTTCTGTCAGAAGTATGCAGAATCTTCGAGAACGCTCTTTTCGAGCTACTTAATGCGCGAAACACGTTTTCAGGTGTTTTCAGCACTCCACGGTAAGTTTGATGTGCAGAACCGGAGATAACTCGGTTTTCGTCGGGTTTCATGCTGAGATATACATTTTCTACGATAATCTTGGTGAGACTTCTGTCAGAAGTATGCAGGATCTTCGAGAACGCTCTTTTCGAGCTATTTAATGCGACAAACACGTTATCTGGTGTTTTCACCACTCCACAGTGCGTTTGATATGCAGTACCAGCGATATCTTGGTTTTCGTTGGGTTTCAAGCTGAGATATACATTTTTTACGATAATCTTGATGAGACTTCTGTCCGAAGTATGCAGAATCATCGAGATCGCACTATTCGAGCTATTTAATGCGCGAAACACGTTTTCTGGTGTTTTCAGCACTCCACGGTACGTTTGATGTGCAGAACAGGCGATATCTTGATTTTCGTGGTGTTTCCAGCTGAGATATGCATTTTCTGCGATAATCTTGGTGGGTCTTTTGTCAGAAGTATGCAGAATCATCTAGATCGCTCTTTTCGAGCTACTTAATGCACGAAACACGTTTTCTGGTGTTTTCACCACTCCACAGTACGTTTGACATGCAGAACCGGAGATATCTTTATTTCGGTCGGGTTTCAAGCTGAGATATGCATTATCTACGATAATCTTGGTGAAACATCTGTCCGAAGTATGGAGAAACATCGAGAGCGCTCTTTTCAAGCTATTTAATGCGCGAAACACGTTTTCTGGTGTTTTCAGCACTCCACGGTACGTTTGATGTGCAGAACAGGCGATATCTTGATTTTCGTGGTGTTTCCAGCTGAGATATGCATTTTCTGCGATAATCTTGGTGGGTCTTTTGTCAGAAGTATGCAGAATCATCTAGATCGCTCTTTTCGAGCTACTTAATGCAAGAAACACGTTTTCTGGTGTTTTCACCACTCCACAGTACGTTTGACATGCAGAACCGGAGATATCTTGGTTTCGGTCGGGTTTCAAGCTGAGATATGCATTTTCTACGGTAATCCTGGTGAGACTTCTGTCAGAAGTATGCAGAATCTGCGAGAACGCTCTTTTCGAGCTACTTAATGCGCGAAACACGTTTTCTGGTGTTTTCAGCACTCCACGGTACGTTTGATGTGCAGAACAGGCGATATCTTGATTTTCGTGGTGTTTCCAGCTGAGATATGCATTTTCTGCGATAATCTTGGTGGGTCTTTTGTCAGAAGTATGCAGAATCATCTAGATCGCTCTTTTCGAGCTACTTAATGCACGAAACACGTTTTCTGGTGTTTTCACCACTCCACAGTACGTTTGACATGCAGAACCGGAGATATCTTTATTTCGGTCGGGTTTCAAGCTGAGATATGCATTTTCTACGGTAATCCTGTTGAGACTTCTGTCAGAAGTATGCAGAATCTGCGAGAACGCTATTTTCGAGCTAGTTAATGCGCGAAACACGTTTTCTGGTGTTTTCAGCACTCCACGGTACGTTTGATGTGCAGAACCGGAGATAACTCGGTTTTCGTCGGGTTTCAAGCTGAGATATGCATTTTCTACGATAATCTTGGTGAGACTTCTGTCCGAAGTATGCTGAATCATCGAGAACGCTCTTTGCGAGCTATTTAATGGGAGAAACACGTTATCCGGTGTTTTCACCACTCCACAGTGCGTTTGGTATGCAGTACCAGCGATATCTTGGTTTTCGTGGGGTTTCAAGCTGAGATATGCATTTTTTACGATAATCTTGGTGAGACATCTGTCCAAGTTATGCAGAATCATCTAGATCGCTCCTTTCGAGCTACTTAATGCACGAAACACGTTTTTTGGTGTTTTCACCACTCCACAGTGCGTTTGATATGCAGAACAGTAGATATCTTGGTTTTCGTGGGGTTTCAAGCTGAGATATGCATTTTCTGCGATAATCTTGTTGAGACTTCTGTCCGAAGAATGCAGAATCATCGAGATCGCTCGTTTCGAGCTACTTAATGCGAGAAACACGTTATCTGGTGTTTTCACCACTCCACAGTGCGTTGGATATGCAGAACCGGCGATATTTTGGTTTTCGTCGGGTTTCAAGCTGATATATGCATTATCTACGATAATCTTGGTGAAACATCTGTCCGAAGTATGGAGAAACATCGAGAGCGCTCTTTTCGAGCTATTTAATGCGAGAAACTCGTTTTCTGGGATTTTCACCACTCCACAGTGCGTATGATATGCAGAACCGGCGATATTTTGGTTTTCGTCGGGTATCAAGCTCAGATATGCATTTTCTACGATAATCTTGGTGAAACATCTGTCCGAAGTATGGAGAAACATCGAGAGCGCTCTTTTCGAGCTATTTAATGCGAGAAACTCGTTTTCTGGGGTTTTCACCACTCCACAGTGCGTTTGATATGCAGAACCGGCGATATCTTGATTTTCGTGGTGTTTCCTGCTGAGATATGCATTTTCTGCGATAATCTTGGATATTCTTCTGTGAGAAGTATGCAGAATCACCGAAATCGCTGTTTTCGTGCTATTTAATGCGAAAAACACGTTTTCTGGTGTTTTCAGCACGTCACAGTGCGTTTGATATGCGGAAACTGCGATATCTTCGATTTCGTGGGGTTTCCAGCTGGGACATGCATTTTCTACGATAATCTTGGATATTCTTCTGTGAGAGGTTTGCAGAATCACAGAAATCGCTGCTTTCGGGCTATTTAATGCGAAAAACTCGTTTTCTGGTGTTTTCAGCACCCCACAGTGCGTTTGATATGCGGAACTGGCGATATCTTGATTTTCGTGGTGTTTCCCGCTGAGATATGCATTTTCTGCGATAATCTTGGATATTCTTATGTGAGACGTTTGCAGAATCACAGAAATCGCTCTATTCGAGCTGTTTAATGCGAGAAACACGTTATCTGGTTGTTTTCTCCACTCCACAGTGCGTCTGATGTGCAGAACCGGCGACATCTTGATTTTCGTGGGGTTTCCAGCTGAAATATGCATTTTCTGCGATAATATTGGTGAGACTTCTGTCAGAAGTATGCAGAATCTTCGTGAACGCTCTTTTCGAGCTACTGAATGCGCGAAACACGTTTTCTGGTGTTTTCACCACTCCACGGTACGTTTGATGTGCAGAACCGGAGATAACTCGGTTTACGTCGGGTTTCAAGCTCAGATATGCATTTTCTACGATAATCTTGGTGAAACATCTGTACGAAGTATGGAGAAACATCGAGAGCGCTCTTTTCGAGCTATTTAATGCGAGAAACTCGTTTTCTGGGGTTTTCACCACTCCACAGTGCGTTTGATATGCAGAACCGGCGATATCTTGATTTTCGTAGTGTTTCCTGCTGAGATATGCATTTTCTGCGATAATCTTGGATATTCTTCTGTGAGAAGTATGCAGAATCACCGAAATCGCTGTTTTCGTGCTATTTAATGCGAGAAACACGGTATCTGGTATTTTCACCACTCCACAGTGCGTTGGATATGCAGAACCGCAGATATTTTGGTTTCCGTCGGGTTTGAAGCTGAGATATGCATTTTCTACGATAAGCTTGGTGAAACATCTGTCCGAAGTATGCAGAAACGTCGAGAGCGCTCTTTTCGAGCTATTTAATGCTAGAAACACGTTTTCTGGGGTTTTCACCACTCCACAGTGCGTTTGATATGCAGAACCGGCAACGTCTTGATTTTCGTGAGGTTTCGAGATGAGATATGCATTTTCTGCGATAATCTTGGTGGGTCTTTTGTCAGAGGTATGCAGAATCATCTAGATCGCTCGTTTCGAGCTATTTAATGCGAGAAACACGGTATCTGGTATTTTCACCACTCCACAGTGCGTTGGATATGCAGAACCGCAGATATTTTGGTTTCCGTCGGGTTTGAAGCTGAGATATGCATTTTCTACGATAAGCTTGGTGAAACCTCTGTCCGAAGTATGCAGAAACGTCGAGAGCGCTCTTTTCGAGCTATTTAATGCTAGAAACACGTTTTCTGGGGTTTTCACCACTCCACAGTGCGTTTGATATGCAGAACCGGCAACGTCTTGATTTTCGTGAGTTTTCGAGATGAGATATGCATTTTCTGCGATAATCTTGTTGAGACATCTGTCCGAAGTATGCAGGATCTTCGAGAACGCTCTTTTCGACCTGCTTAATGCGAGAAACACGTTTTCTGGTGTTTTCACCACTCCACAGTGCGTTTGATATGCAGAACCGGCAACATCTTGATTTTCGTGAGGTTTCGAGCTGAGATATGCATTTTCTGCGATAATATTGGTGAGACTTCAGTCAGAAGTATGCAGAATCATCTAGATCGCTCTTTTCGAGCTACTTAATGCACGAAACACGTTTTCTGGTGTTTTCACCACTCCACAGTACGTTTGACATGCAGAACCGTAGATATCTTGGTTTCGGTCGGGTTTCAAGCTGAGATATGCATTTTCTACGATAATCCTGGTGAGACTTCTGTCAGAAGTATGCAGAATCTTCGAGAACGCTCTTTTCGAGCTACTTAATGCGCGAAACACGTTTTCTGGTGTTTTCACCACTCCACGGTACGTTTGATGTGCAGAACCGGAGATAACTCGGTTTTCGTCGGGTTTCAAGCTGAGATATGCATTTTCTACGATAATCTTGGTGAGACTTCTGTCAGAAGTATGCAGGATCTTCGAGAACGCTCTTTTCGAGCTAGTTAATCCGAGAAAAACCTTATCCGGTGTTTTCACCACTCCAGAGTGCGTTTGATATGCAAAACCGGCGATATCTTGGTTATCGTGGGGTTTCAAGCTGAGATATGCATTTTCTGCGATAATCTTGGTGAGACTTCTGTTAGAAGTATGCAGAATCATCGAGATCGCACTTTTCGAGCTATTTAATGCGAGAAACACGTTATCTGGTGTTTTCACCACTCCACAGTTGGTTTGATATGCAGAACCGGCGATATTTTGGTTTTCGTCGGGTTTCAAGCTGAGATAAGCATTTTCTACGATAATCTTGGTGAAACATCTGTCCGAAGTATGCAGAAACATCGACATCGCTCTTTTCGAGCTATTTAATGCGAGAAACTCGTTTTCTGGTGTTTTCACCACTCCACAGTTCGTTGGATATGCAGAACCGGAGATATCTTGGTTTTCGTGGGGTTTCAAGCTGAGATATACATTTTCTGCGATAATCTTGGTGAGACTCCTGTCCGAAGTATGCTGAATCATCGAGATCGCTCTTTTTGAGCTATTTAATGCGAGAAACACGTTCTGTGGTTGTTTTCACCACTCCGCAGTGCGTTTGATATGCAGAACAGGCGATATCTTGATTTTCGTGGTGTTTCCAGCTGAGATATGCATTTTCTTCGATAATCTTGGTGGGTCTTTTGTCAGAAGTATGCAGAATCAACTAGATCGCTCTTTTCGAGCTACTTAATGCACGAAACACGTTTTCTGGTGTTTTCACCACTCCACAGTACGTTTGATATGCAGCACCGGAGATATCTTGGTTTCGGTCGTGTTTCAAGCTGAGATATGCATTTTCTACGATAATCTTGGTGAAACATCTGTCCGAAGTATGCAGAAACATCGAGAGCGCTCTTTTCGAGCTATTTAATGCGAGAAACTCGTTTTCTGGGGTTTTCACCACTCCACAGTTCGTTGGATATGCAGAACCGGAGATATCTTGGTTTTCGTGGGGTTTCAAGCTGAGATATGCATTTCCAGCGATAATCTTGGTGAGACTGCTGTCCGAAGTATGCTGAATCATCGAGATCGCTCTTTTTGAGCTATTTAATGCGAGAAACACGTTCTCTGGTTGTTTTCACCACTCCACAGTGCGTTTGATATCCAGAACAGGCGATATCTTGGTTTCGGTCGGGTTTCAAGCTGAGATGTGCATTTTCTACGATAATCTAGGTGAAACATCTGTCAGAAGTATGCAGGATCTTCGAGAACGCTCTTTTCGAGCTATTTAATGCGAGAAACACGTAATCTGGTGTTTTCACCACTCCACAGTGCGTTTGAAATGCAGAACAGTAGATATCTTGGTTTTCGTGGGGTTTCAAGCCGAGATATGCATTTTCTGCGATAATCTTGTTGAGACTTCTGTTAGAAGTATGCAGAATCATCGAGATCGCTCGTTTCGAGCTACTTAATGCGAGAAACACGTTATCTGGTGTTTTCACCACTCCACAGTGCGTTGGATATGCAGAACCGGTGATATTTTGGTTTCCGTCGGGTTTCAAGCTGAGATATGCATTTTCTACGATAAGCTTGGTGAAACATCTGTCCAAAGTATGCAGAAACATCGAGAGCGCTCTTTTCCAGATATCTAATGCGAGAAACACGTTTTCTGAGGTTTTTACCACTCCACAGTTCGTTGGATATGCAGAACCGGAGATATCTTGGTTTTCGTGGGGTTTCAAGCTGAGATATGCATTTCCTGCGATAATCTTTGTGAGACTTCTGTCCGAAGTATGCTGAATCATCTAGATCGCTCTTTTCGAGCTATTTAATGCGAGAAACACGTTATCTGGTGTTTTCAACACTCCACAGTTCGTGGGATATGCAGAACCGGAAATATCTTGGTTTTCGTGGGGTTTCAAGCTGAGATATGCATTTCCTGCGATAATCTTTGTGAGACTTCTGTCCGAAGTATGCTGAATCATCTAGGTCGCTCTTTTCGAGCTATTTAATGCGAGAAACACGTTTTCTGGGGTTTTCAACACTCCACAGTGCGTTGGATATGCAGAACCGGAGATATATTGGTTTTCGTCGGATTTCAAGCTGAGATATGCATTTTCTACGATAATCTTGGTGAAACATCTGTCCGAAGTATGCAGAAACATCGACATCGCTCTTTTCGAGCTATTTAATGCGAGAAACTCGTTTTCTGGTGTTTTCACCACTCCACAGTTCGTTGGATATGCAGAACCGGAGATATCTTGGTTTTCGTGGGGTTTCAAGCTGAGATATACATTTTCTGCGATAATCTTGGTGAGACTCCTGTCCGAAGTATGCTGAATCATCGAGATCGCTCTTTTTGAGCTATTTAATGCGAGAAACACGTTCTGTGGTTGTTTTCACCACTCCGCAGTGCGTTTGATATGCAGAACAGGCGATATCTTGATTTTCGTGGTGTTTCCAGCTGAGATATGCATTTTCTTCGATAATCTTGGTGGGTCTTTTGTCAGAAGTATGCAGAATCAACTAGATCGCTCTTTTCGAGCTACTTAATGCACGAAACACGTTTTCTGGTGTTTTCACCACTCCACAGTACGTTTGATATGCAGCACCGGAGATATCTTGGTTTCGGTCGTGTTTCAAGCTGAGATATGCATTTTCTACGATAATCTTGGTGAAACATCTGTCCGAAGTATGCAGAAACATCGAGAGCGCTCTTTTCGAGCTATTTAATGCGAGAAACTCGTTTTCTGGGGTTTTCACCACTCCACAGTTCGTTGGATATGCAGAACCGGAGATATCTTGGTTTTCGTGGGGTTTCAAGCTGAGATATGCATTTCCTGCGATAATCTTGGTGAGACTGCTGTCCGAAGTATGCTGAATCATCGAGATCGCTCTTTTTGAGCTATTTAATGCGAGAAACACGTTCTCTGGTTGTTTTCACCACTCCACAGTGCGTTTGATATCCAGAACAGGCGATATCTTGGTTTCGCTCGGGTTTCAAGCTGAGATGTGCATTTTCTACGATAATCTAGGTGAAACATCTGTCAGAAGTATGCAGGATCTTCGAGAACGCTCTTTTCGAGCTATTTAATGCGAGAAACACGTAATCTGGTGTTTTCACCACTCCACAGTGCGTTTGAAATGCAGAACAGTAGATATCTTGGTTTTCGTGGGGTTTCAAGCCGAGATATGCATTTTCTGCGATAATCTTGTTGAGACTTCTGTTAGAAGTATGCAGAATCATCGAGATCGCTCGTTTCGTGCTACTTAATGCGAGAAACACGTTATCTGGTGTTTTCACCACTCCACAGTGCGTTGGATATGCAGAACCGGTGATATTTTGGTTTCCGTCGGGTTTCAAGCTGAGATATGCATTTTCTACGATAAGCTTGGTGAAACATCTGTCCAAAGTATGCAGAAACATCGAGAGCGCTCTTTTCCAGATATTTAATGCGAGAAACACGTTTTCTGAGGTTTTTACCACTCCACAGTTCGTTGGATATGCAGAACCGGAGATATCTTGGTTTTCGTGGGGTTTCAAGCTGAGATATGCATTTCCTGCGATAATCTTTGTGAGACTTCTGTCCGAAGTATGCTGAATCATCTAGATCGCTCTTTTCGAGCTATTTAATGCGAGAAACACGTTATCTGGTGTTTTCAACACTCCACAGTTCGTGGGATATGCAGAACCGGAAATATCTTGGTTTTCGTGGGGTTTCAAGCTGAGATATGCATTTCCTGCGATAATCTTTGTGAGACTTCTGTCCGAAGTATGCTGAATCATCTAGGTCGCTCTTTTCGAGCTATTTAATGCGAGAAACACGTTTTCTGGGGTTTTCAACACTCCACAGTGCGTTGGATATGCAGAACCGGAGATATATTGGTTTTCGTCGGGTTTCAAGCTGAGATATGCATTTTCTACGACAATCTTGGTGAGACTTCTGTCAGAAGTATGCGGGATCTTCGAGAACGCTCTTTTCGAGCTACTTAATGCGAGAAACACGTTTTCTGGTGTTTTCACCACTCCACAGTGCGTTTGATATGCAGAACCGGCGACATCTTGGTTTTCGTCGGGTTTCAAGCTGAGATATGCACTTTCTACGATAAGCTTGGTAAAACATCTGTCCGAAGTATGCAGAAACATCGAGAGCGCTCTTTTCGAGATATTTAATGCGAGAAACACGTTTTCTGGGGGTTTCACCACTCCACAGTTCGTTGGATATGCAGAACAGTAGATGTCTTGGTTTTCGTGGAGTTTCAAGCAGAGATATGCATTTTCTGCGATAATCATGGTGAGACTTCTATTACAAGTATGCAGAATCATCGAGATCGCGCTTTTCGAGCTATTTAATGTGAGAAACACGTTAGCTGGTGTTTTCACCACTCCACAGTTGGTTTGATATGCAGAACCGGCGATATTTTGGTTTTCGTCGGGTTTCAAGCTGAGATATGCATTTTCTACGATAATCTTAGTGAAACATCTGTCCGAAGTATGCAGAAACATCGAGAGCGCTCTTTTCGAGCTATTTAATGCGAGAAACTCGTTTTCTGGTGTTTTCACCACTCCACAGTACGTTTGACATGCAGAACCGGAGATATCTTGGTTTCGGTCGGGTTTCAAGCTGAGATATGCATTTTCTACGATAATCCTGGTGAGACTTCTGTCAGAATTATGCAGAATGTTCGAGAACGCTCTTTTCGAGCTACTTAATGCGCGAAACACGTTTTCTGGTGTTTTCACCACTCCACGGTGCGTTTGATGTGCAGAACCGGAGATACATCGGTTTTCGTCGGGTTTCAAGCTGAGATATGCATTTTCTACGATAATCTTGGTGAGACTTCTGTCAGAATTATGCAGAATCTTCGAGAACGCTCTTTTCGAGCTACTTAATGCGAGAAACACGTTTTCTGGTGTTTTCACAACTCCACAGTGCGTTTGATATGCAGAACCAGCGATATCTTGGTTTTCGTGGGGTTTCAAGATGAGATATGCATTTTCTGCGATAATATTGGTGAGACTTCAGTCAGAAGTATGAAGAATCATCTATATCGCTCTTTTCGAGCTACTTAATGCACGAAACACGTTTTCTGGTGTTTTCACCACTCCACAGTACGTTTGACATGCAGAACCGGAGATATCCTGGTTTCGGTCGGGTTTCAAGCTGAGATATGCATTTTCTACGATAATCCTGGTGGACTTCTGTCAGAAGTATGCAGAATCTTCGAGAACGCTCTTTTCGAGCTACTTAATGCGCGAAACACGTTTTCTGGTGTTTTGGCCACTCCACGGTACGTTTGATGTGCAGAACCGGAGATAACTCGGTTTTCGTCGGGTTTCAAGATGAGATATGCATTTTCTGCGATAATATTGGTGAGACTTCAGTCAGAAGTATGCAGAATCATCGAGATCGCACTTTTCGAGCTGCTTAATGCGAGAAACACGTTATCTGGTGTTTTCACCACTCCTCAGTTGGTTTGATATGCAGAACCGGCGATATTTTGGTTTTCGTCGGGTTTCAAGCTGAGATATGCATTTTTTACGATAATCTTGGTGAGACTTCTGTCAGAAGTATGCAGAAACATCGAGAGCGCTCTTTTCGAGTTATTTAATGCGAGAAACACGTTTTCTGGGGTTTTCACCACTCCACAGTTCTTTGGATATGCAGAACAGGAGATATCTTGGTTTGCGTGGGGTTTCAAGCAGAGATATGCATTTTCTGCGATAATCTTGGTGAGACTTCTGTTAGAAGTATGCAGAATCATCGAGATCGCACTTTTCGAGCTATTTAATGCGAGAAACACGTTATCTGGAGTTTTCACCACTTCACAGTGCGTTTGATATGCAGAACCGGCGATATCTTGGTTTACGTGGGGTTTCAAGCTGAGATATGCATTTTCTGCGATAATCTTGGTGGGACTACTGTCCGAAGTATGCTGTATCATCGTGATCGCTCTTTTCGAGCTAGTTAGTGCGAGAAACACGTTATCTGGTGTTTTCACCACTCCACAGTGCGTTTGATATGCAGAACAGTAGATATCTTGGTTTGCGTGGGGTTTCAAGCAGAGATATGCATTTTCTGCGATAATCTTGGTGAGACTTCTGTTAGAAGTATGCAGAATCATCGAGATCGCACTTTTCGAGCTATTTAATGCGAGAAACACGTTATCTGGAGTTTTCACCACTTCACAGTGCGTTTGATATGCAGAACCGGCGATATCTTGGTTTACGTGGGGTTTCAAGCTGAGATATGCATTTTCTGCGATAATCTTGGTGGGACTACTGTCCGAAGTATGCTGTATCATCGTGATCGCTCTTTTCGAGCTAGTTAGTGCGAGAAACACGTTATCTGGTGTTTTCACCACTCCACAGTGCGTTTGATATGCAGAACAGTAGATATCTTGGTTTTCGTGGGGTTTCAAGCTGAGATATGCATTTTTTACGATAATCTTGGTGAAACCTCTGTCCGAAGTATGCAGAAACATCGAGAGCGCTCTTTTCGAGCTACTTAATGCACGAAACAAGTTTTCTGGTGTTTTCACCACTCCACAGTACGTTTGACATGCAGAACCGGAGATATCTTGGTTTCGGTCGGGTTTCAAGCTGAGTTATGCATTTTCTACGATAATCCTGGTGAGACTTCTGTCAGAAGTATGCAGAATCTTCGAGAACGCTCTTTTCGAGCTACTTAATGCGCGAAACACGTTTTCTGGTGTTTTCACCACTCCACGGAACGTTTGATGTGCAGAACCGTAGATAACTCGGTTTTCGTCGGGTTTCAAGCTGAGATATGCATTTTCTACGATAATCTTGGTGAAACTTCTGTCAGAAGTATGCAGGATCTTCGAGAACGCTCTTTTCGAGCTATTTAATGCGAGAAACACGTTATCTGGTGTTTTCACCACACCACAGTGCGTTTGATATGCAGTACCAGCGATATCTTGGTTTTCGTGGGGTTTCAAGCTGAGATATGCATTTTATACGATAATCTTGGTGAGACTTCTGTCCGAAGGATAGCAGAATCATCGAGATCGCACTATTCGAGCTATTTAATGTGAGAAACTCGTTCTCTGGTTGTTTTCACCACTCCACAGTGTGCTTGATATGCAGAACCGGCAACATCTTGATTTTCGTGAGGTTTCGAGCTGGCATATGCATTTTCTGCGGTAATATTGGTGAGACTTCAGTCAGAAGCATGCAGAATCATCTAGATCGCTCTTTTCGAGCTACTTAATGCACGAAACACGTTTTCTGGTGTTTTCACCACTCCACAGTACGTTTGACATGCAGAACCGGAGATATCTTGGATTCGGTAGGGATTCAAGCTGAGATATGCATTTTCAACGATAATCCTGGTGATGCTTCTGTCAGAAGTATGCAGATACTTCGAGAACGCTCTTTTCGAGCTACTTAATGCGCGAAATACGTTTTCTGGTGTTTTCACCACTCCACGGTACGTTTGATATGCAGAACCGGAGATAACTCGGTTTTCGTCGGGTTTCAAGCTGAGATATGCATTTTCTACGATAATCTTGGTGAGACTTCTGTCCGAAGTATGCTGAAACATCGAGATCGCTCTTTTCGAGGTAGTTAATGCGAGAAAAACCTTATCCGGTGTTTTCACCACTCCAATGTGCGCTTGATATGCAAAACCGGCGATATCTTGGTTTTCGTGGGGTTTCAAGCTGAGATATGCATTTTCTGCGATAATCTTGGTGAGACTTCTGTTAGAAGTATGCAGAATCATCGAGATCGCACTTTTCGAGCTATTTAATGCGAGAAACACGTTATCTTATGTTTTCACCGCTCCACAGCTGGTTTGATATGCAGAACCGGCGATATTTTGGTTTTCGTCGGGTTTCAAGCTGAGATACGCATTTTCTACGATAATCTTGGTGAAACATCTGTCCGAAGTATGCAGAAACATCGGGAGCGCTCATTTCGAGCTATTTAATGCGAGAAACTCGTTTTCTGGTGTTTTCACCACTCCACGGTACGTTTGATGTGCAGAACCGGAGATAACTCGGTTTTCGTGGTGTTTCCAGCTGAGATATGCATTTTCTGCGATAATCTTGGTGGGTCTTTTGTCAGAAGTATGCAGAATCATCTAGATCGCTCTTTTCGAGCTACTTAATGCACGAAACACGTTTTCTGGTGTTTTCACCACTCCACAGTACGTTTGACATGCAGAACCGGAGATATCTTGGTTTCGGTCGTGTTTCATGCTGAGATATGCATTTTCTACGATAATCCTGGTGAGACTTCTGTCAGAAGTATGCAGAATCTTCGAGAACGCTCTTTTCGAGCTACTTAATGCGCGAAACACGTTTTCTGGTGTTTTCACCACTCCACGGTACGTTTGATGTGCAGAACCGGAGATAACTCGGTTTTCGACGGGTTTCAAGCTGAGATATGCATTTTCTACGATAATCTTGGTGAGACTTCTGTCAGAAGTATGCAGGATCTTCGAGAACACTCTTTTCGAGCTATTTAATGCGAGAAACACGTTATCTGGTGTTTTCACCACTCCACAGTTGGTTTGATATGCAGAACCGGCGATGCTTTGGTTTTCGTCGGGTTTCAAGCTGAGATATGCATTATCTACGATAATCTTGGTGAAACATCTGTCCGAAGTATGCAGAAACATCGAGAGCGCTCGTTTCGAGCTATTTAATGCGAGAAACTCGTTTTCTGGGGTTTTCACCACTCCACAGTTCGTTGGATATGCAGAACCGGAGATATCTTGGTTTTCGTGGGGTTTCAAGCTGAGATATGCATTTTCTGCGATAATCTTGGTGGGTCTTTTGTCAGAAGTATGCAGAATCATCTAGATCGCTCTTTTCGATCTACTTAATGCACGAAACACGTTTTCTGGTGTTTTCACCACTCCACAGTACGTTTGACATGCAGAACCGGAGATATCTTGGTTTCGGTCGTGTTTCAAGCTGAGATATGCATTTTCTACGATAATCCTGGGGAGACTTCTGTCAGAAGTATGCAGAATCTTCGAGATCGCTCTTTTCGAGCTACTTAATGCGCGAAACACGTTTTCTGGTGTTTTCACCACTCCACAGTTGGTTTGATATGCAGAACCGGCGATACTTTGGTTTTCGTCGAGTTTCAAGCTGAGATATGCATTATCTACGATAATCTTGGTGAAACATCTTTCCGAAGTATGCAGAAACATCGAGAGCGCTCGTTTCGAGCTATTTAATGCGAGAAACTCGTTTTCTGGGGTTTTCACCACTCCACAGTTCGTTGGATATGCAGAACCGGAGATATCTTGGTTTTCGTGGGGTTTCAAGCTGAGATATGCATTTCCTTTGATAATCTTGGTGAGACTTCTGTCCGAAATATGCTGAATCATCGAGATCGCTCTTTTCGAGCTATTTGATGCGAGAAACACGTTCTCTGGTTGTTTTCACCACTCCACAGTGCGTTTGATATGCAGAACAGGCGATATCTTGATTTTCGTGGTGTTTCCAGCTGAGATACGCATTTTCTGCGATAATCTTGGTGAGACTTCTGTCCGAAGTATGCTGAAACATAGAGATCGCTCTTTTCGAGCTAGTTAATGCGAGAAAAACCTTATCTGGTGTTTTTACCACTCCACAGTGCGTTTGATATGCAAAACCGGCGATATCTTGGTTTTCGTGGGGTTTCAAGCTGAGATATGCATTTTCTGCGATAATCTTGGTGAGACTTCTGTTAGAAGTATGCAGAATCATCGAGATCGCACTTTTCGAGCTATTTAATGCGAGAAATACGTTATCTGGTGATTTCACCACTCCACAGTTGGTTTGATATGCAGAACCGGCGATATTTTGGTTTTCGTCGGGTTTCAAGCTGAAATATGCATTTTTTACGATAATCTTGGTGAAACATCTGTCCGAAGTATGCAGAAACATCGAGAGCGCTCTTTTCGAGCTATTTAATGCGAGAAACTCGTTTTCTGGGGTTTTTACCACTCCACAGTTCGTTGGATATGCAGAACCGGAGATAACTCGGTTTTCGTCGGGTTTCAAGCTGAGATATGCATTTTCTGCGATAATATTGGTGAGACTTCAGTCAGAAGTATGCAGAATCATCGAGATCGCACTTTTCGAGCTGCTTAATGCGAGAAACACGTTATCTGGTGTTTTCACCACTCCTCAGTTGGTTTGATATGCAGAACCGGCGATATTTTGGTTTTCGTCGGGTTTCAAGCTGAGATATGCACTTTTTACGATAATCTTGGTGAGACTTCTGTCAGAAGTATGCAGAAACATCGAGAGCGCTCTTTTCGAGTTATTTAATGCGAGAAACACGTTTTCTGGGGTTTTCACCACTCCACAGTTCTTTGGATATGCAGAACAGGAGATATCTTGGTTTGCGTGGGGTTTCAAGCAGAGATATGCATTTTCTGCGATAATCTTGGTGAGACTTCTGTTAGAAGTATGCAGAATCATCGAGATCGCACTTTTCGAGCTATTTAATGCGAGAAACACGTTATCTGGAGTTTTCACCACTTCACAGTGCGTTTGATATGCAGAACCGGCAATATCTTGGTTTTCGTGGGGTTTCAAGCTGAGATATGCATTTTCTGCGATAATCTTGGTGAGACTTCTGTCCGAAGTATGCTGTATCATCGTGATCGCTCTTTTCGAGCTAGTTAGTGAGAGAAACACGTTATCTGGTGTTTTCACCACTCCACAGTGCGTTTGATATGCAGAACAGTAGATATCTTGGTTTTCGTGGGGTTTCAATCTGAGATATGCATTTTTTACGATAATCTTGGTGAAACCTCTGTCCGAAGTATGCAGAAACATCGAGAGCGCTCTTTTCGAGCTACTTAATGCACGAAACAAGTTTTCTGGTGTTTTCACCACTCCACAGTACGTTTGACATGCAGAACCGGAGATATCTTGGTTTCGGTCGGGTTTCAAGCTGAGTTATGCATTTTCTACGATAATCCTGGTGAGACTTCTGTCAGAAGTATGCAGAATCTTCGAGAACGCTCTTTTCGAGCTACTTAATGCGCGAAACACGTTTTCTGGTGTTTTCACCACTCCACGGAACGTTTGATGTGCAGAACCGTAGATAACTCGGTTTTCGTCGGGTTTCAAGCTGAGATATGCATTTTCTACGATAATCTTGGTGAAACTTCTGTCAGAAGTATGCAGGATCTTCGAGAACGCTCTTTTCGAGCTATTTAATGCGAGAAACACGTTATCTGGTGTTTTCACCACACCACAGTGCGTTTGATATGCAGTACCAGCGATATCTTGGTTTTCGTGGGGTTTCAAGCTGAGATATGCATTTTATACGATAATCTTGGTGAGACTTCTGTCCGAAGGATAGCAGAATCATCGAGATCGCACTATTCGAGCTATTTAATGTGAGAAACTCGTTCTCTGGTTGTTTTCACCACTCCACAGTGTGCTTGATATGCAGAACCGGCAACATCTTGATTTTCGTGAGGTTTCGAGCTGACATATGCATTTTCTGCGATAATATTGGTGAGACTTCAGTCAGAAGCATGCAGAATCATCTAGATCGCTCTTTTCGAGCTACTTAATGCACGAAACACGTTTTCTGGTGTTTTCACCACTCCACAGTACGTTTGACATGCAGAACCGGAGATATCTTGGATTCGGTAGGGATTCAAGCTGAGATATGCATTTTCAACGATAATCCTGGTGAGGCTTCTGTCAGAAGTATGCAGATACTTCGAGAACGCTCTTTTCGAGCTACTTAATGCGCGAAATACGTTTTCTGGTGTTTTCACCACTCCACGGTACGTTTGATATGCAGAACCGGAGATAACTCGGTTTTCGTCGGGTTTCAAGCTGAGATATGCATTTTCTACGATAATCTTGGTGAGACTTCTGTCCGAAGTATGCTGAAACATCGAGATCGCTCTTTTCGAGGTAGTTAATGCGAGAAAAACCTTATCCGGTGTTTTCACCACTCCACTGTGCGTTTGATATGCAAAACCGGCGATATCTTGGTTTTCGTGGGGTTTCAAGCTGAGATATGCATTTTCTGCGATAATCTTGGTGAGACTTCTGTTAGAAGTATGCAGAATCATCGAGATCGCACTTTTCGAGCTATTTAATGCGAGAAACACGTTATCTGGTGTTTTCACCGCTCCACAGCTGGTTTGATATGCAGAACCGGCGATATTTTGGTTTTCGTCGGGTTTCAAGCTGAGATACGCATTTTCTACGATAATCTTGGTGAAACATCTGTCCGAAGTATGCAGAAACATCGAGAGCGCTCATTTCGAGCTATTTAATGCGAGAAACTCGTTTTCTGGTGTTTTCACCACTCCACGGTACGTTTGATGTGCAGAACCGGAGATAACTCGGTTTTCGTGGTGTTTCCAGCTGAGATATGCATTTTCTGCGATAATCTTGGTGGGTCTTTTGTCAGAAGTATGCAGAATCATCTAGATCGCTCTTTTCGAGCTACTTAATGCACGAAACACGTTTTCTGGTGTTTTCACCACTCCACAGTACGTTTGACATGCAGAACCGGAGATATCTTGGTTTCGGTCGTGTTTCATGCTGAGATATGCATTTTCTACGATAATCCTGGTGAGACTTCTGTCAGAAGTATGCAGAATCTTCGAGAACGCTCTTCTCGAGCTACTTAATGCGCGAAACACGTTTTCTGGTGTTTTCACCACTCCACGGTACGTTTGATGTGCAGAACCGGAGATAACTCGGTTTTCGACGGGTTTCAAGCTGAGATATGCATTTTCTACGATAATCTTGGTGAGACTTCTGTCAGAAGTATGCAGGATCTTCGAGAACACTCTTTTCGAGCTATTTAATGCGAGAAACACGTTATCTGGTGTTTTCACCACTCCACAGTTGGTTTGATATGCAGAACCGGCGATGCTTTGGTTTTCGTCGGGTTTCAAGCTGAGATATGCATTATCTACGATAATCTTGGTGAAACATCTGTCCGAAGTATGCAGAAACATCGAGAGCGCTCGTTTCGAGCTATTTAATGCGAGAAACTCGTTTTCTGGGGTTTTCACCACTCCACAGTTCGTTGGATATGCAGAACCGGAGATATCTTGGTTTTCGTGGGGTTTCAAGCTGAGATATGCATTTTCTGCGATAATCTTGGTGGGTCTTTTGTCAGAAGTATGCAGAATCATCTAGATCGCTCTTTTCGATCTACTTAATGCACGAAACACGTTTTCTGGTGTTTTCACCACTCCACAGTACGTTTGACATGCAGAACCGGAGATATCTTGGTTTCGGTCGTGTTTCAAGCTGAGATATGCATTTTCTACGATAATCCTGGTGAGACTTCTGTCAGAAGTATGCAGAATCTTCGAGATCGCTCTTTTCGAGCTACTTAATGCGCGAAACACGTTTTCTGGTGTTTTCACCACTCCACAGTTGGTTTGATATGCAGAACCGGCGATACTTTGGTTTTCGTCGAGTTTCAAGCTGAGATATGCATTATCTACGATAATCTTGGTGAAACATCTTTCCGAAGTATGCAGAAACATCGAGAGCGCTCGTTTCGAGCTATTTAATGCGAGAAACTCGTTTTCTGGGGTTTTCACCACTCCACAGTTCGTTGGATATGCAGAACCGGAGATATCTTGGTTTTCGTGGGGTTTCAAGCTGAGATATGCATTTCCTTTGATAATCTTGGTGAGACTTCTGTCCGAAATATGCTGAATCATCGAGATCGCTCTTTTCGAGCTATTTGATGCGAGAAACACGTTCTCTGGTTGTTTTCACCACTCCACAGTGCGTTTGATATGCAGAACAGGCGATATCTTGATTTTCGTGGTGTTTCCAGCTGAGATACGCATTTTCTGCGATAATCTTGGTGAGACTTCTGTCCGAAGTATGCTGAAACATAGAGATCGCTCTTTTCGAGCTAGTTAATGCGATAAAAACCTTATCTGGTGTTTTTACCACTCCACAGTGCGTTTGATATGCAAAACCGGCGATATCTTGGTTTTCGTGGGGTTTCAAGCTGAGATATGCATTTTCTGCGATAATCTTGGTGAGACTTCTGTTAGAAGTATGCAGAATCATCGAGATCGCACTTTTCGAGCTATTTAATGCGAGAAATACGTTATCTGGTGATTTCACCACTCCACAGTTGGTTTGATATGCAGAACCGGCGATATTTTGGTTTTCGTCGGGTTTCAAGCTGAAATATGCATTTTTTACGATAATCTTGGTGAAACATCTGTCCGAAGTATGCAGAAACATCGAGAGCGCTCTTTTCGAGCTATTTAATGCGAGAAACTCGTTTTCTGGGGTTTTTACCACTCCACAGTTCGTTGGATATGCAGAACCGGAGATATCTTGGTTTTCGTGGGGTTTCAAGCTGAGATATGCATTTCCTTTGATAATCTTGGTGAGACTCCTGTCCGAAATATGCTGAATCATCGAGATCGCTCTTTTCGAGCTATTTAATGCGAGAAACACGTTCTCTGGTTGTTTTCACCACTCCACAGTGCGTTTGATATGCAGAACAGGCGATATCTTGATTTTCGTGGTGTTTCCAGCTGAGATATGCATTTTCTGCGATAATCTTGGTGGGTCGTTTGTCAGACGTATGCAGAATCAACTAGATCGCTCTTTTCGAGCTACTTAATGCACGAAACACGTTTTCTGGTGTTTTCACCACTCCACAGTACGTTTGACATGCAGAACCGGAGATATCTTCGTTTCGGTCGGGTTTCAAGATGAGATATGCATTTTCTACGATAATGTTGGTGAAACATCTGTCCGAAGTATGCAGAAACATCAAGAGCGCTCTTTTCGAGCTATTTAATGCGAGAAACTCGTTTTCTGGGGTTTTCACCACTCCACAGTTCGTTGGATATGCAGAACCGGAGATATCTTGGTTTTCGTGGAGTTTCAAGATGAGATATGCATTTCCTTCGACAATCTTGGTGAGACTTCTGTCCGAAGTATGCTGAATCATCGAGATCGCTATACTCGAGCTATTTAATGCGAGAAACACATTCTCTGGTTGTTTTCACCACTCCACAGTGCGTTTGATATGCAGAACAGGCGATATCTTGATTTTCGTGGTGTTTCAGCTGAGATATGCATTTTCTACGATAATCCTGGTGAGACTTCTGTCAGAAGTATGCAGAATCTTCGAGTACGCTCTTTTTGAGCTACTTAATGCGCGAAACACGTTTTCTGGGGTTTTCACCACTCCACGGTACGTTTGATGTGCAGAACCGGAGATAACTCGGTTTCCGTCGGGTTTCAAGCTGAGATATGCATTTTCTACGATAATCTTGGTGAGACTTCTGTCAGAAGTATGCAGGATCTTCGAGACCGCTCGTTTCGAGCTATTTAATGCGAGAAACACGTTATCTGGTGTTTTCACCACTCCACAGTGCGTATGATATGCAGAACCGGCGATATCTTGGTTTCCGTCGTGTTTCAAGCTGAGATATGCATTTTCTACGATAATCTTGGTGAGACTTCTGTCAGAAGCATGCAGGATCTTCAGGAACGCTCTTTTCGAGCTATTTAATGCGAGAAACACGTAATCTGGTGTTTTCACCACTCCACCGTGCGTATAATATGCAGAACCGGCGATATTTTGGTTTTCGTGGGGTTTCAAGGTGAGATATGCATTTTCTGCGATAATCTTGGAGAGACTTTTGTCCGAAGTATGCTGAAACATCGAGATCGCTCTTTTCGTGGTAGTTAATGCGAGAAAACCCTTATCCGGTGTTTTCACCACTCCACAGTGCGTTTGATATGCAGAACCGGCGATATCTTGGTTTTCGTGGGGTTTCAAGCTGAGATATGCATTTTCTGCGATAATCTTGGTGAGACTTCTGTCAGAAGCATGCAGGATCTTCGAGAACGCTATTTTCGAGCTATTTAATGCGAGAAACACGTAATCTGGTGTTTTCACCACTCCACCGTGCGTATAATATGCAGAACCGGCAACATCTTGATTTTCGTGAGGTTTCGAGCTGAGATATGCATTTTCTGCGATAATATTGGTGAGACTTCAGTCAGAAGTATGCAGAATCATCGAGAACGCTCTTTTCGAGCTACTTAATGCGCGAAACACGTTTTCTGGTGTTTTCACCAATCCACGGTACGTTTGATGTGCAGAACCGGAGATAACTCGGTTTCCGTCGTGTTTCAAGCTGAGATATGCATTTTCTACGATAATCTTCGTGAGACTTCTGTCCGAAGTATGCAGAATCATCGATAACGCTCTTTTCGAGTTATTTAATGCGAGAAACACGTTTTCTGGGGTTTTCACCACTCCACAGTTCTTTGGATATGCAGAACAGGAGATATCTTGGTTTGCGTGGGGTTTCAAGCAGAGATATGCATTTTCTGCGATAATCTTGGTGAGACTTCTGTTAGAAGTATGCAGAATCATCGAGATCGCACTTTTCGAGCTATTTAATGCGAGAAACACGTTATCTGGAGTTTTCACCACTTCACAGTGCGTTTGATATGCAGAACCGGCAATATCTTGGTTTTCGTGGGGTTTCAAGCTGAGATATGCATTTTCTGCGATAATCTTGGTGAGACTTCTGTCCGAAGTATGCTGTATCATCGTGATCGCTCTTTTCGAGCTAGTTAGTGAGAGAAACACGTTATCTGGTGTTTTCACCACTCCACAGTGCGTTTGATATGCAGAACAGTAGATATCTTGGTTTTCGTGGGGTTTCAATCTGAGATATGCATTTTTTACGATAATCTTGGTGAAACCTCTGTCCGAAGTATGCAGAAACATCGAGAGCGCTCTTTTCGAGCTACTTAATGCACGAAACAAGTTTTCTGGTGTTTTCACCACTCCACAGTACGTTTGACATGCAGAACCGGAGATATCTTGGTTTCGGTCGGGTTTCAAGCTGAGTTATGCATTTTCTACGATAATCCTGGTGAGACTTCTGTCAGAAGTATGCAGAATCTTCGAGAACGCTCTTTTCGAGCTACTTAATGCGCGAAACACGTTTTCTGGTGTTTTCACCACTCCACGGAACGTTTGATGTGCAGAACCGTAGATAACTCGGTTTTCGTCGGGTTTCAAGCTGAGATATGCATTTTCTACGATAATCTTGGTGAAACTTCTGTCAGAAGTATGCAGGATCTTCGAGAACGCTCTTTTCGAGCTATTTAATGCGAGAAACACGTTATCTGGTGTTTTCACCACACCACAGTGCGTTTGATATGCAGTACCAGCGATATCTTGGTTTTCGTGGGGTTTCAAGCTGAGATATGCATTTTATACGATAATCTTGGTGAGACTTCTGTCCGAAGGATAGCAGAATCATCGAGATCGCACTATTCGAGCTATTTAATGTGAGAAACTCGTTCTCTGGTTGTTTTCACCACTCCACAGTGTGCTTGATATGCAGAACCGGCAACATCTTGATTTTCGTGAGGTTTCGAGCTGACATATGCATTTTCTGCGATAATATTGGTGAGACTTCAGTCAGAAGCATGCAGAATCATCTAGATCGCTCTTTTCGAGCTACTTAATGCACGAAACACGTTTTCTGGTGTTTTCACCACTCCACAGTACGTTTGACATGCAGAACCGGAGATATCTTGGATTCGGTAGGGATTCAAGCTGAGATATGCATTTTCAACGATAATCCTGGTGAGGCTTCTGTCAGAAGTATGCAGATACTTCGAGAACGCTCTTTTCGAGCTACTTAATGCGCGAAATACGTTTTCTGGTGTTTTCACCACTCCACGGTACGTTTGATATGCAGAACCGGAGATAACTCGGTTTTCGTCGGGTTTCAAGCTGAGATATGCATTTTCTACGATAATCTTGGTGAGACTTCTGTCCGAAGTATGCTGAAACATCGAGATCGCTCTTTTCGAGGTAGTTAATGCGAGAAAAACCTTATCCGGTGTTTTCACCACTCCACTGTGCGTTTGATATGCAAAACCGGCGATATCTTGGTTTTCGTGGGGTTTCAAGCTGAGATATGCATTTTCTGCGATAATCTTGGTGAGACTTCTGTTAGAAGTATGCAGAATCATCGAGATCGCACTTTTCGAGCTATTTAATGCGAGAAACACGTTATCTGGTGTTTTCACCGCTCCACAGCTGGTTTGATATGCAGAACCGGCGATATTTTGGTTTTCGTCGGGTTTCAAGCTGAGATACGCATTTTCTACGATAATCTTGGTGAAACATCTGTCCGAAGTATGCAGAAACATCGAGAGCGCTCATTTCGAGCTATTTAATGCGAGAAACTCGTTTTCTGGTGTTTTCACCACTCCACGGTACGTTTGATGTGCAGAACCGGAGATAACTCGGTTTTCGTGGTGTTTCCAGCTGAGATATGCATTTTCTGCGATAATCTTGGTGGGTCTTTTGTCAGAAGTATGCAGAATCATCTAGATCGCTCTTTTCGAGCTACTTAATGCACGAAACACGTTTTCTGGTGTTTTCACCACTCCACAGTACGTTTGACATGCAGAACCGGAGATATCTTGGTTTCGGTCGTGTTTCATGCTGAGATATGCATTTTCTACGATAATCCTGGTGAGACTTCTGTCAGAAGTATGCAGAATCTTCGAGAACGCTCTTCTCGAGCTACTTAATGCGCGAAACACGTTTTCTGGTGTTTTCACCACTCCACGGTACGTTTGATGTGCAGAACCGGAGATAACTCGGTTTTCGACGGGTTTCAAGCTGAGATATGCATTTTCTACGATAATCTTGGTGAGACTTCTGTCAGAAGTATGCAGGATCTTCGAGAACACTCTTTTCGAGCTATTTAATGCGAGAAACACGTTATCTGGTGTTTTCACCACTCCACAGTTGGTTTGATATGCAGAACCGGCGATGCTTTGGTTTTCGTCGGGTTTCAAGCTGAGATATGCATTATCTACGATAATCTTGGTGAAACATCTGTCCGAAGTATGCAGAAACATCGAGAGCGCTCGTTTCGAGCTATTTAATGCGAGAAACTCGTTTTCTGGGGTTTTCACCACTCCACAGTTCGTTGGATATGCAGAACCGGAGATATCTTGGTTTTCGTGGGGTTTCAAGCTGAGATATGCATTTTCTGCGATAATCTTGGTGGGTCTTTTGTCAGAAGTATGCAGAATCATCTAGATCGCTCTTTTCGATCTACTTAATGCACGAAACACGTTTTCTGGTGTTTTCACCACTCCACAGTACGTTTGACATGCAGAACCGGAGATATCTTGGTTTCGGTCGTGTTTCAAGCTGAGATATGCATTTTCTACGATAATCCTGGTGAGACTTCTGTCAGAAGTATGCAGAATCTTCGAGATCGCTCTTTTCGAGCTACTTAATGCGCGAAACACGTTTTCTGGTGTTTTCACCACTCCACAGTTGGTTTGATATGCAGAACCGGCGATACTTTGGTTTTCGTCGAGTTTCAAGCTGAGATATGCATTATCTACGATAATCTTGGTGAAACATCTTTCCGAAGTATGCAGAAACATCGAGAGCGCTCGTTTCGAGCTATTTAATGCGAGAAACTCGTTTTCTGGGGTTTTCACCACTCCACAGTTCGTTGGATATGCAGAACCGGAGATATCTTGGTTTTCGTGGGGTTTCAAGCTGAGATATGCATTTCCTTTGATAATCTTGGTGAGACTTCTGTCCGAAATATGCTGAATCATCGAGATCGCTCTTTTCGAGCTATTTGATGCGAGAAACACGTTCTCTGGTTGTTTTCACCACTCCACAGTGCGTTTGATATGCAGAACAGGCGATATCTTGATTTTCGTGGTGTTTCCAGCTGAGATACGCATTTTCTGCGATAATCTTGGTGAGACTTCTGTCCGAAGTATGCTGAAACATAGAGATCGCTCTTTTCGAGCTAGTTAATGCGATAAAAACCTTATCTGGTGTTTTTACCACTCCACAGTGCGTTTGATATGCAAAACCGGCGATATCTTGGTTTTCGTGGGGTTTCAAGCTGAGATATGCATTTTCTGCGATAATCTTGGTGAGACTTCTGTTAGAAGTATGCAGAATCATCGAGATCGCACTTTTCGAGCTATTTAATGCGAGAAATACGTTATCTGGTGATTTCACCACTCCACAGTTGGTTTGATATGCAGAACCGGCGATATTTTGGTTTTCGTCGGGTTTCAAGCTGAAATATGCATTTTTTACGATAATCTTGGTGAAACATCTGTCCGAAGTATGCAGAAACATCGAGAGCGCTCTTTTCGAGCTATTTAATGCGAGAAACTCGTTTTCTGGGGTTTTTACCACTCCACAGTTCGTTGGATATGCAGAACCGGAGATATCTTGGTTTTCGTGGGGTTTCAAGCTGAGATATGCATTTCCTTTGATAATCTTGGTGAGACTCCTGTCCGAAATATGCTGAATCATCGAGATCGCTCTTTTCGAGCTATTTAATGCGAGAAACACGTTCTCTGGTTGTTTTCACCACTCCACAGTGCGTTTGATATGCAGAACAGGCGATATCTTGATTTTCGTGGTGTTTCCAGCTGAGATATGCATTTTCTGCGATAATCTTGGTGGGTCGTTTGTCAGACGTATGCAGAATCAACTAGATCGCTCTTTTCGAGCTACTTAATGCACGAAACACGTTTTCTGGTGTTTTCACCACTCCACAGTACGTTTGACATGCAGAACCGGAGATATCTTCGTTTCGGTCGGGTTTCAAGATGAGATATGCATTTTCTACGATAATGTTGGTGAAACATCTGTCCGAAGTATGCAGAAACATCAAGAGCGCTCTTTTCGAGCTATTTAATGCGAGAAACTCGTTTTCTGGGGTTTTCACCACTCCACAGTTCGTTGGATATGCAGAACCGGAGATATCTTGGTTTTCGTGGAGTTTCAAGATGAGATATGCATTTCCTTCGACAATCTTGGTGAGACTTCTGTCCGAAGTATGCTGAATCATCGAGATCGCTATACTCGAGCTATTTAATGCGAGAAACACATTCTCTGGTTGTTTTCACCACTCCACAGTGCGTTTGATATGCAGAACAGGCGATATCTTGATTTTCGTGGTGTTTCAGCTGAGATATGCATTTTCTACGATAATCCTGGTGAGACTTCTGTCAGAAGTATGCAGAATCTTCGAGTACGCTCTTTTTGAGCTACTTAATGCGCGAAACACGTTTTCTGGGGTTTTCACCACTCCACGGTACGTTTGATGTGCAGAACCGGAGATAACTCGGTTTCCGTCGGGTTTCAAGCTGAGATATGCATTTTCTACGATAATCTTGGTGAGACTTCTGTCAGAAGTATGCAGGATCTTCGAGACCGCTCGTTTCGAGCTATTTAATGCGAGAAACACGTTATCTGGTGTTTTCACCACTCCACAGTGCGTATGATATGCAGAACCGGCGATATCTTGGTTTCCGTCGTGTTTCAAGCTGAGATATGCATTTTCTACGATAATCTTGGTGAGACTTCTGTCAGAAGCATGCAGGATCTTCAGGAACGCTCTTTTCGAGCTATTTAATGCGAGAAACACGTAATCTGGTGTTTTCACCACTCCACCGTGCGTATAATATGCAGAACCGGCGATATTTTGGTTTTCGTGGGGTTTCAAGGTGAGATATGCATTTTCTGCGATAATCTTGGAGAGACTTTTGTCCGAAGTATGCTGAAACATCGAGATCGCTCTTTTCGTGGTAGTTAATGCGAGAAAACCCTTATCCGGTGTTTTCACCACTCCACAGTGCGTTTGATATGCAGAACCGGCGATATCTTGGTTTTCGTGGGGTTTCAAGCTGAGATATGCATTTTCTGCGATAATCTTGGTGAGACTTCTGTCAGAAGCATGCAGGATCTTCGAGAACGCTATTTTCGAGCTATTTAATGCGAGAAACACGTAATCTGGTGTTTTCACCACTCCACCGTGCGTATAATATGCAGAACCGGCAACATCTTGATTTTCGTGAGGTTTCGAGCTGAGATATGCATTTTCTGCGATAATATTGGTGAGACTTCAGTCAGAAGTATGCAGAATCATCGAGAACGCTCTTTTCGAGCTACTTAATGCGCGAAACACGTTTTCTGGTGTTTTCACCAATCCACGGTACGTTTGATGTGCAGAACCGGAGATAACTCGGTTTCCGTCGTGTTTCAAGCTGAGATATGCATTTTCTACGATAATCTTCGTGAGACTTCTGTCCGAAGTATGCAGAATCATCGATAACGCTCTTTTCGAGCTATTTAATGCGAGAAACACGTTATCTGGTGTTTTCACCACACCACAGTGCGTTTGATATGCAGTACCAGCGATATCTTGGTTTTCGTGGGGTTTCAAGCTGAGATATGCATTTTCTACCATAATCTTGGTGAGACTTCTGTCAGAAGTATGCTGAAACATCGAGAGCGCTCTTTTCGAGCTATTTAATGCGAGAAACTCGTTTTCTGGGGTTTTCACCACTCCACAGTTCGTTGGATATGCAGAACAGGAGAAGTCTTGGTTTTCGTGGGGTTTCAAGCTGAGATATGCATTTCCTGCGATAATCTTGGTGAGACTCCTGTCCGAAATATGCTGAATCATCGAGATCGCTCTTTTCGAGCTATTTAATGCGAGAAACACGTTCTCTGGTTGTTTTCACCACTCCACAGTGCGTTTGATATGCAGAACAGGCGATATCTTGATTTTCGTGGTGTTTCCAGCTGAGATATGCATTTTCTGCGATAATCTTGGTGGGTCTTTTGTCAGAAGAATGGAGAATCAGCTAGATCGCTCTTTTCGAGCTACTCAATGCACGAAACACGTTTTCTGGTGTTTTCACCACTCCACAGTACGTTTGACATGCAGAACCGGAGATATCTTGGTTTCGGTCGGGTTTCAAGCTGAGATATGCATTTTCTACGATAATCTTGGTGAAACATCTGTCCGAAGTATGCAGAAACATCGAGAGCGCTCTTTTCGAGCTATTTAATGCGAGAAACTCGTTTTCTGGGGTTTTCACCACTCCACAGTTCGTTGGATATGCAGAACAGGAGAAGTCTTGGTTTTCGTGGGGTTTCAAGCTGAGATATGCATTTCCTGCGATAATCTTGGTGAGACTCCTGTCCGAAATATGCTGAATCATCGAGATCGCTCTTTTCGAGCTATTTAATGCGAGAAACACGTTCTCTGGTTGTTTTCACCACTCCACAGTGCGTTTGATATGCAGAACAGGCGATATCTTGATTTTCGTGGTGTTTCCAGCTGAGATATGCATTTTCTGCGATAATCTTGGTGAGACTTCTGTCAGAAGTATGCAGAATCATCGAGATCGCTCTTTTCGAGCTACTTAATGCGCGAAACACGTTTTCTGGTGTTTTCACCAATCCACGGTACGTTTGATGTGCAGAACCGGAGATAACTCGGTTTCCGTCGTGTTTCAAGCTGAGATATGCATTTTCTACGATAATCTTGGTGAGACTTCTGTCAGAAGCATGCAGGATCTTCGAGAACGCTCTTTTCGAGCTATTTAATGCGAGAAACACGTAATCTGGTGTTTTCAACACTCCACCGTGCGTATAATATGCAGAACCGGCAACATCTTGATTTTCGTGAGGTTTCGAGCTGAGATATGCATTTTTAGCGATAATATTGGTGAGACTTCAGTCAGAAGTATGCAGAATCATCTAGATCGCTCTTTTCGAGCTACTTAATGCACGAAACAGGTTTTCTGGTGTTTTCACCACTCCACAGTACGATTGACATGCACAACAGGAGATATCTTGGTTTCGGTCGGGTTTCAAGCTGAGATATGTATTTTCTACGATAATCCTGGTGAGACTTCTGTCAGAAGTATGCAGAATCTTCGAGGACGCTCTTTTCGAGCTATTTAATGCGAGAAACACGTTTTCTGGGATTTTCACCACTCCACAGTTCGTTGGATATGCAGAACAGTAGATGTCTTGGTTTTCGTGTGGTTTCAAGCTGAGATATGCATTTTCTACGATAATCTTGGTGAGACTTCTGTCAGAAGTATGCAGGATCTTCGAGAACGCTCTTTTCGAGCTATTTAATGGGAGAAACACGTTATCTGGTGATTTCACCACTCCACAGTGCGTTTGATATGCAGTACCAGCGATATCTTGGTTTTCGTGGGGTTTCAAGCTGAGATATGCATTTTTTACGATAATCTTGGTGAGTCTTCTGTCCGAAGTATGCAGAATCAACGAGATCGATCTATTCGAGCTATATAATGCGAGAAACACGTTCTCTGGTTGTTTTCACCACTCCACAGTGCGTTTGATATGCAGAACCGGCAACATCTTGATTTTCGTGAGGTTTCGAGCTGAGATATGCATTTTCTGCGATAATATTGGTGACACTTCAGTCAGAAGTATGCAGAATCATCTAGGACGCTCCTTTCGAGCTACTTAATGCACGAAACACGTTTTCTGGTGTTTTCACCACTCCACAGTACGTTTGACATGCAGAACCGGAGATATCTTGGTTTCGGTCGGGTTTCAAGCTGAGATATGCATTTTCTAAGATAATCCTGGTGAGACTTCTGTCCGAAGTATGAAGAATCATCGAGATCGCTCTATTCTAGCTATGTAATGCGAGGAACACGTTTTCTGGGGTTTTCACCACTCCACAGTGCGTTTGATATGCAGAACACAGCGATATCTTGGTTTTCGGTGGGGTTTCAAGCTGAGATATGCATTTTTTACGATAATTTTGGTGAGACTTCTGTCCGAAGTATGCAGAATCATCGAGATCGCTCGTTTCGAGCTATTTCATGCGAGAAACACGTTATCTGGTGTTTTCACCACTCCACAGTGCGTTTGATATGCAGAACCGGCGATATCTTGGTTTTCGTTGGATTAAAGCTGAGATATGCATTCTCTGTGATAATCTTGGTGAGAATTCTGTCCGAAGTATGCTGAATCATCGAGATCGCTCTTTTCGAGCTAGTTAGTGCGAGAAACACGTTATCTGGTGTTTTCACCACTCCACAGTGCGTTGGATATGCAGAACCGGAGATATTTTGGTTTTCGTCGGGTTTCAAGCTGAGGTATGCATTTTCTACAATAAGCTTGGTGAGACATCAGTCCGAAGTATGCAGAAACAACGAGAGCGCTCTTTTCGAGCTATTTAATGCGAGAAACACGTTTTCTGGGGTTTTCACCACTCCACCGTTCGTTGGATATGCAGAACAGTAGATATCTTGGTTTTCGTGGGGTTTCAAGCTGAGATATGCATTTTTTACGATAATCTTGGTGAGACTACTGTCCGAAGTATGCAGGATCTTAGAGAACGCTATTTTCGAGCTATTTAATGCGAGAAACACGTTATCTGGTGTTTTCACCACTCCACAGTGCGTTTGATATGCAGTACCAGCGATATCTTGGTTTTCGTGGGTTTTCAAGCTGAGATATGCATTTTTTACGATAATCTTGGTGAGACTTCTGTCCGAAGTATGAAGAATCATCGAGATCGCTCTATTCTAGCTATGTAATGCGAGGCACACGTTTTCTGGGGTTTTCACCACTCCACAGTGCGTTTGATATGCAGAACACAGCGATATCTTGGTTTTCGGTGGGGTTTCAAGCTGAGATATGCATTTTTTACGATAATTTTGGTGAGACTTCTGTCCGAAGTATGCAGAATCATCGAGATCGCTCGTTTCGATCTATTTCATGCGAGAAACACGTTATCTGGTGTTTTCACCACTCCACAGTGCGTTTGATATGCAGAACAGTAGATATCTTGGTTTTCGTGGGGTTTCAAGCTGAGATATGCATTTTCTGCGATAATCTTGTTGAGACTTCTGTCCGAAGTATGCAGATTCATCGAAATCGCTCGTTTCGGGCTATTTAATGCGGAAACACGTTATCTGGTGTTTTCACCACTCCACAGTGCAGTGCATATGCAGAACCGGAGATATTTTGGTTTTCGTCGGGTTTCAAGCTGAGATATGCATTTTCTACGATAAGCTTGGTGAGACATCAGTCCGAAGTATGCAGAAACAACGAGAGCGCACTTTTCGAGCTATTTATTGCGAGAAACACGTTTTCTGGGGTTTTCACCACTCCACAGTTCGTTGGATATGCAGAACAGTAGATATCTTGGTTTTCGTGGGGTTTCAAGCTGAGATATGCATTTTTACGATAATCTTGGTGAGACTTCTGTCCGAAGTATGCAGAATCATCGAGATCGGTCTATTCGAGCTATTTAATGCGGAAACACGTTATCTGGTGTTTTCACCACTCCACAGTGCGTTTGATATGCAGTACCAGCGATATCTTGGTTTTCGTGGGGTTTCAAGCTGAGATATGCATTTTTTACGATAATCTTGGTGAGACTTCGGTCCGAAGTATGCAGAATCATCGAGATCGCTCGTTTCGATCTATTTCATGCGAGAAACACGTTATCTGGTGTTTTCACCACTCCACAGTGCGTTTGATATGCAGAACCGGCGATATCTTGGTTTTCGTGGGGATTAAAGCTGAGATATGCATTCTCTGTGATAATCTTGGTGAGAATTCTGTCCGAAGTATGCTGAATCATCGAGATCGCTCTTTTCGAGCTAGTTAGTGCGAGAAACACGTTATCTGGTGTTTTCACCACTCCACAGTGCGTTTGATATGCAGAACAGTAGATATCTTGGTTTTCGTGGGGTTTCAAGCAGAGATATGCATTTTCTGCGATAATCTTGGTGAGACTTCTGTCAGAAGTATGCAGGATCTTCGAGAACGCTCTTTTCGAGCTATTTAATGCGATAAACACGTTATCTGGTGTTTTCACCACTCCACAGTTGGTATGATATGCAGAACCGGCGATATTTTGGTTTTCGTCGGGTTTCAAGCTGAGATATGCATTTCCTGCGATAATCTTGGTGAGACTTCTGTCAGAAGTATGCAGAATCTTCGAGAACGCTCTTTTCGAGCTACTTAATGCGCGAAACACGTTTTCTGGTGTTTTCATCACTCCACGGTAGGTTTGATGTGCAGAACCGGAGATAATTCGGTTTTCGTCGGGTTTCAAGTTGAGATATGCATTTTCTACGATAATCTTGGTGAGACTTCTGTCAGAAGTATGCAGGATCTTCGAGAACGCTCTTTTCGAGCTATTTAATGCGAGAAACACGTTATCTGGTGTTTTCACCACTCCACAGTGCGTTTGATATGCAGAACAGTTGATATCTTGGTTTTCGTGTGGTTTCAAGCTGAGATATGCATTTTTACGATAATCTTGGTGAGACTTCTGTCCGAAGTATGCAGAATCATCGAGATCGGTCTATTCGAGCTATTTAATGCGAGAAACACGTTCTCTGGTTGTTTTCACCACTCCACAGTGCGTTTGATATGCAGAACCGGCAACATCTTGATTTTCGTGAGGTTTCGAGCTGAGATATGCATTTTCTGCGATAATATTGGTGAGACTTCAGTCAGAAGTATGCAGAATCATCTAGGACGCTCCTTCCGAGCTACTTAATGCACGAAACACGTTTTCTGGTCTTTTCACCACTCCACAGTACGTTTGACATGCAGAACCGGAGATATCTTGGTTTCGGTCGGGTTTCAAGCTGAGATATGCATTTTCTACGATAATCCTGGTGAGACTTCTGTCCGAAGTATGCTGAATCATCGAGATCGCTCTTTTCGAGCTAGTTAGTGCGAGAAACACGTTATCTGGTGTTTTCACCACTCCACAGTGCGTTTGATATGCAGAACTGTAGATATCTTGGTTTTCGTGGGGTTTCAAGCTGAGATATGCATTTTCTGCGATAATCTTGTTGAGACTTCTGTCCGAAGTATGCAGAATCATCGAAATCGCTCATTTCGAGCTATTTAATGCGGAAACACGTTATCTGGTGTTTTCACCACACCACAGTGCGTTGGATATGCAGAATCGGAGATATTTTGGTTTTCGTCGGGTTTCAAGCTGAGATATGCGTTTTCTACGATAATCCTGGAGGGACTTCTGTACGAAGTATGCAGAATCATCGAGATCGCTCGTTTCGAGCTATTTCATGCGAGAAACACGTTATCTGGTGTTTTCACCACTCCACAGTGCGTTTGATATGCAGAACCGGCGATATCTTGGTTTTCGTGGGGATTAAAGCTGAGGTATGCATTCTCTGTGATAATCTTGGTGAGAATTCTGTCCGAAATATGCTGAATCATCGAGATCGCTCTTTTCGAGCTAGTTAGTGCGAGAAACACGTTATCTGGTGTTTTCACCACTCCACAGTGCGTTTGGTATGCAGAACAGTAGAAATCTTGATTTTCGTGGGGTTTCAAGCTGAGATATGCATTTTCTGCGATAATCTTATTGAGACTTCTGTCCGAAGTATGCAGAATCATCGAAATCGCTCGTTTCGAGCTATTTAATGCGGAAACACGTTATCTGGTGTTTTCACCACTCCACAGTGCGTTGGATATGCAGACCCGGAGATATTTTGGTTTTCGTCGGGTTTCAAGCTGAGATATGCATTTTCTACGATAAGCTTGGTGAGACATCAGTCCGAAGTATGCAGAAACAACTAGAGCGCTCTTTTCGAGCTATTTAATGCGAGAAACACGTTTTCTGGGGTTTTCACCACTCCACAGTTCGTTGGATATGCACAACAGTAGATATCTTGGTTTTCGTGGGGTTTCAAGCTGAGATATGCATTTTTTTCGATAATCTTGGTGAGACTTCTGTCCGATGTATGCAGAATAATCGAGATCGGTCTATTCGAGCTATTTAATGCGAGAAACACGTTCTCTGGTTGTTTTCACCACTCCACAGTGCGTTTGATATGCAGAACCGGCAACATCTTGATTTTCGTGAGGTTTCGAGCTGAGATATGCATTTTCTGCGATAATATTGGTGAGACTTCAGTCAGAAGTATGCAGAATCATCTAGGACGCTCCTTTCGAGCTACTTAATGCACGAAACACGTTTTCTGGTGTTTTCACCACTCCACAGTACGTTTGACATGCAGAACCGGAGATATCTTGGTTTCGGTCGGGTTTCAAGCTGAGATATGCATTTTCTACGATAATCCTGGTGAGACTTCTGTCCGAAGTATGCTGAATCATCGAGATCGCTCTTTTCGAGCTAGTTAATGCGAGAAAAACCTTATCCGGTGTTTTCACCACTCCACAGTGCGTTTGATATGCAGAACCAGCGATATCTTGGCGTTCGTGGGGTTTCAAGCTGAGATATGCATTTTTTACGATAATCTTGGTGAGACTACTGTCCGAAGTATGCAGGATCTTAGAGAACGCTCTTTTCGAGCTATTTAATGCGAGAAACACGTTATCTGGTGTTTTCACCACTCCACAGTGCGTTTGATATGCAGTACCAGCGATATCTTGGTTTTCGTGGGGTTTCAAGCTGAGATATGCATTTTTTACGATAATCTTGGTGAGACTTCTGTCCGAAGTATGAAGAATCATCGAGATCGCTCTATTCTAGCTATGTAATGCGAGGAACACGTTTTCTGGGGTTTTCACCACTCCACAGTGCGTTTGATATGCAGAACACAGCGATATCTTGGTTTTCCGTGGGGTTTCAAGCTGAGATATGCATTTTTTACGATAATTTTGGTGAGACTTCTGTCCGAAGTATGCAGAATCATCGAGATCGCTCGTTTCGATCTATTTCATGCGAGAAACACGTTATCTGGTGTTTTCGCCACTCCACAGTGCGTTTGATATGCAGAACCGGCGATACCTTGGTTTTCGTGGGGATTAAAGCTGAGATATGCATTCTCTGTGATAATCTTGGTGAGAATTCTGTCCGAAGTATGCTGAATCATCGAGATCGCTCTTTTCGAGCTAGTTAGTGCGAGAAACACGTTATCTGGTGTTTTCACCACTCCACAGTGCGTTTGATATGCAGAACAGTAGATATCTTGGTTTTCGTGGGGTTTCAAGCAGAGATATGCATTTTCTGCGATAATCTTGGTGAGACATCTGTTAGAAGTATGAAAAATCATCAAGATCGCACTTTTCGAGCTATTTAATGCGAGAAACACGTTTTCTGGGGTTTTCACCACTCCACAGTTCGTTGGATATGCAGAACAGTAGATGTCTTGGTTTTCGTGGGGTTTCAAGCTGAGATATGCATTTTCTACGATAATCTTGGTGAGACTTCTGTCAGAAGTATGAAAAATCATCAAGATCGCACTTTTCGAGCTATTTAATGCGATAAACACGTTTTCTGGGGTTTTCACCACTCCACAGTACGTTTGACATGCAGAACCGGAGATATCTTTTTTTCGGTCGGGTTTCAAGCTGTGATATGCATTTTCTACGATAATCTTGGTGAAACATCTGTCCGAAGTATGCAGAAACATCGAGAGCGCCCTTTTCGAGCTATTTAATGCGAGAAACTCGTTTTCTGGGGTTTTCACCACTCCACAGTGCGTTTGATATGCAGAACAGGCGATATCTTGGTTTTCGTGGGGTTTCAAGCAGAGATATGCATTTTCTGCGATAATCTTGGTGAGACATCTGTTAGAAGTATGAAAAATCATCAAGATCGCACCTTTCGAGCTATTTAATGCGATAAACACGTTATCTGGTGTTTTTACCACTCCACAGTTGGTATGATATGCAGAACCGGCGATATTTTGGTTTTCGTCTGGTTTCAAGCTGAGATATGCATTTCCTGCGATAATCTTGGTGAGACTTATGTCGGAAGTATGCAGAATCTTCGAGAACGCTCTTTTCGAGCTACTTAATGCGCGAAACACGTTATCTGGTGTTTTCACCACTCCACAGTGCGTTTGATATGCAGTACCAGCGATATCTTGGTTTTCGTGGGGTTTCAAGCTGAGATATGCATTTTTTACGATAATCTTGGTGAGACTTCTGTCCGAAGTATGAAGAATCATCGAGATCGCTCTATTCTAGCTATGTAATGCGAGAAACTCGTTTTCTGGGGTTTTCACCACTCCACAGTGCGTTTGATATGCAGAACAGGCGATATCTTGGTTTTCGTGGGGTTTCAAGCAGAGATATGCATTTTCTGCGATAATCTTGGTGAGACATCTGTTAGAAGTATGAAAAATCATCAAGATCGCACTTTTCGAGCTATTTAATGCGATAAACACGTTATCTGGTGTTTTCACCACTCCACAGTTGGTATGATATGCAGAACCGGCGATATTTTGGTTTTCGTCGGGTTTCAAGCTGAGATATGCATTTCCTGCGATAATCTTGGTGAGACTTCTGTCAGAAGTATGCAGAATCTTCGAGAACGCTCTTTTCGAGCTACTTAATGCGCGAAACACGTTTTCTGGTGTTTTCATCACTCCACGGTAGGTTTGATGTGCAGAACCGGAGATAATTCGGTTTTCGTCGGGTTTCAAGTTGAGATATGCATTTTCTACGATAATCTTGGTGAGACTTCTGTCAGAAGTATGCAGGATCTTCGAGAACGCTCTTTTCGAGCTATTTAATGCGAGAAACACGTTATCTGGTGTTTTCACCACTCCACAGTGCGTTTTATATGCAGAACAGTTGATATCTTGGTTTTCGTGTGGTTTCAAGCTGAGATATGCATTTTTACGATAATCTTGGTGAGACTTCTGTCCGAAGTATGCAGAATCATCGAGATCGGTCTATTCGAGCTATTTAATGCGAGAAACACGTTCTCTGGTTGTTTTCACCACTCCACAGTGCGTTTGATATGCAGAACCGGCAACATCTTGATTTTCGTGAGGTTTCGAGCTGAGATATGCATTTTCTGCGATAATATTGGTGAGACTTCAGTCAGAAGTATGCAGAATCATCTAGGACGCTCCTTCCGAGCTACTTAATGCACGAAACACGTTTTCTGGTCTTTTCACCACTCCACAGTACGTTTGACATGCAGAACCGGAGATATCTTGGTTTCGGTCGGGTTTCAAGCTGAGATATGCATTTTCTACGATAATCCTGGTGAGACTTCTGTCCGAAGTATGCTGAATCATCGAGATCGCTCTTTGAGCTAGTTAGTGCGAGAAACACGTTATCTGGTGTTTTCACCACTCCACAGTGCGTTTGATATGCAGAACTGTAGATATCTTGGTTTTCGTGGGGTTTCAAGCTGAGATATGCATTTTCTGCGATAATCTTGTTGAGACTTCTGTCCGAAGTATGCAGAATCATCGAAATCGCTCGTTTCGAGCTATTTAATGCGGAAACACGTTATCTGGTGTTTTCACCACACCACAGTGCGTTGGATATGCAGAATCGGAGATATCTTGGTTTTCGTGGGGATTAAAGCTGAGATATGCATTCTCTGTGATAATCTTGGTGAGAATTCTGTCCGAAATATGCTGAATCATCGAGATCGCTCTTTTCGAGCTAGTTAGTGCGAGAAACACGTTATCTGGTGTTTTCACCACTCCACAGTGCGTTTGGTATGCAGAACAGTAGAAATCTTGATTTTCGTGGGGTTTCAAGCTGAGATATGCATTTTCTGCGATAATCTTGTTGAGACTTCTGTCCGAAGTATGCAGAATCATCGAAATCGCTCGTTTCGAGCTATTTAATGCGGAAACACGTTATCTGGTGTTTTCTCCACTCCACAGTGCGTTGGATATGCAGACCCGGAGATATTTTGGTTTTCGTCGGGTTTCAAGCTGAGATATGCATTTTCTACGATAAGCTTGGTGAGACATCAGTCCGAAGTATGCAGAAACAACTAGAGCGCTCTTTTCGAGCTATTTAATGCGAGAAACACGTTTTCTGGGGTTTTCACCACTCCACAGTTCGTTGGATATGCACAACAGTAGATATCTTGGTTTTCGTGGGGTTTCAAGCTGAGATATGCATTTTTTACGATAATCTTGGTGAGACTTCTGTCCGAAGTATGAAGAATCATCGAGATCGCTCTATTCTAGCTATGTAATGCGAGGAACACGTTTTCTGGGGTTTTCACCACTCCACAGTGCGTTTGATATGCAGAACACAGCGATATCTTGGTTTTCGGTGGGGTTTCAAGCTGAGATATGCATTTTTTACGATAATTTTGGTGAGACTTCTGTCCGAAGTATGCAGAATCATCGAGATCGCTCGTTTCGATCTATTTCATGCGAGAAACACGTTATCTGGTGTTTTCACCACTCCACAGTGCGTTTGATATGCAGAACCGGCGATACCTTGGTTTTCGTGGGGATTAAAGCTGAGATATGCATTCTCTGTGATAATCTTGGTGAGAATTCTGTCCGAAGTATGCTGAATCATCGAGATCGCTCTTTTCGAGCTAGTTAGTGCGAGAAACACGTTATCTGGTGTTTTCACCACTCCACAGTGCGTTTGATATGCAGAACAGTAGATATCTTGGTTTTCGTGGGGTTTCAAGCAGAGATATGCATTTTCTGCGATAATCTTGGTGAGACATCTGTTAGAAGTATGAAAAATCATCAAGATCGCACTTTTCGAGCTATTTAATGCGAGAAACACGTTTTCTGGGGTTTTCACCACTCCACAGTTCGTTGGATATGCAGAACAGTAGATGTCTTGGTTTTCGTGGGGTTTCAAGCTGAGATATGCATTTTCTACGATAATCTTGGTGAGGCTTCTGTCAGAAGTATGAAAAATCATCAAGATCGCACTTTTCGAGCTATTTAATGCGATAAACACGTTTTCTGGGGTTTTCACCACTCCACAGTACGTTTGACATGCAGAACCGGAGATATCTTTTTTTCGGTCGGGTTTCAAGCTGTGATATGCATTTTCTACGATAATCTTGGTGAAACATCTGTCCGAAGTATGCAGAAACATCGAGAGCGCCCTTTTCGAGCTATTTAATGCGAGAAACTCGTTTTCTGGGGTTTTCACCACTCCACAGTGCGTTTGATATGCAGAACAGGCGATATCTTGGTTTTCGTGGGGTTTCAAGCAGAGATATGCATTTTCTGCGATAATCTTGGTGAGACATCTGTTAGAAGTATGAAAAATCATCAAGATCGCACTTTTCGAGCTATTTAATGCGATAAACACGTTATCTGGTGTTTTTACCACTCCACAGTTGGTATGATATGCAGAACCGGCGATATTTTGGTTTTCGTCTGGTTTCAAGCTGAGATATGCATTTCCTGCGATAATCTTGGTGAGACTTCTGTCAGAAGTATGCAGAATCTTCGAGAACGCTCTTTTCGAGCTACTTAATGCGCGAAACACGTTATCTGGTGTTTTCACCACTCCACAGTGCGTTTGATATGCAGTACCAGCGATATCTTGGTTTTCGTGGGGTTTCAAGCTGAGATATGCATTTTTTACGATAATCTTGGTGAGACTTCTGTCCGAAGTATGAAGAATCATCGAGATCGCTCTATTCTAGCTATGTAATGCGAGAAACTCGTTTTCTGGGGTTTTCACCACTCCACAGTGCGTTTGATATGCAGAACAGGCGATATCTTGGTTTTCGTGGGGTTTCAAGCACAGATATGCATTTTCTGCGATAATCTTGGTGAGACATCTGTTAGAAGTATGAAAAATCATCAAGATCGCACTTTTCGAGCTATTTAATGCGATAAACACGTTATCTGGTGTTTTTACCACTCCACAGTTGGTATGATATGCAGAACCGGCGATATTTTGGTTTTCGTCTGGTTTCAAGCTGAGATATGCATTTCCTGCGATAATCTTGGTGAGACTTCTGTCAGAAGTATGCAGAATCTTCGAGAACGCTCTTTTCGAGCTACTTAATGCGCGAAACACGTTATCTGGTGTTTTCACCACTCCACAGTGCGTTTGATATGCAGTACCAGCGATATCTTGGTTTTCGTGGGGTTTCAAGCTGAGATATGCATTTTTTACGATAATCTTGGTGAGACTTCTGTCCGAAGTATGAAGAATCATCGAGATCGCTCTATTCTAGCTATGTAATGCGAGGAACACGTTTTCTGGGGTTTTCACCACTCCACAGTGCGTTTGATATGCAGAACACAGCGATATCTTGGTTTTCGGTGGGGTTTCAAGCTGAGATATGCATTTTTTACGATAATTTTGGTGAGACTTCTGTCCGAAGTATGCAGAATCATCGAGATCGCTCGTTTCGATCTATTTCATGCAAGAAACACGTTATCTGGTGTTTTCACCACTCCACAGTGCGTTTGATATGCAGAACCGGCGATACCTTGGTTTTCGTGGGGATTAAAGCTGAGATATGCATTCTCTGTGATAATCTTGGTGAGAATTCTGTCCGAAGTATGCTGAATCATCGAGATCGCTCTTTTCGAGCTAGTTAGTGCGAGAAACACGTTATCTGGTGTTTTCACCACTCCACAGTGCGTTTGATATGCAGAACAGTAGATATCTTGGTTTTCGTGGGGTTTCAAGCAGAGATATGCATTTTCTGCGATAATCTTGGTGAGACATCTGTTAGAAGTATGAAAAATCATCAAGATCGCACTTTTCGAGCTATTTAATGCGAGAAACACGTTTTCTGGGGTTTTCACCACTCCACAGTTCGTTGGATATGCAGAACAGTAGATGTCTTGGTTTTCGTGGGGTTTCAAGCTGAGATATGCATTTTCTACGATAATCTTGGTGAGACTTCTGTCAGAAGTATGAAAAATCATCAAGATCGCACTTTTCGAGCTATTTAATGCGATAAACACGTTTTCTGGGGTGTTCACCACTCCACAGTACGTTTGACATGCAGAACCGGAGATATCTTTTTTTCGGTCGGGTTTCAAGCTGTGATATGCATTTTCTACGATAATCTTGGTGAAACATCTGCCCGAAGTATGCAGAAACATCGAGAGCGCCCTTTTCGAGCTATTTAATGCGAGAAACTCGTTTTCTGGGGTTTTCACCACTCCACAGTGCGTTTGATATGCAGAACAGGCGATATCTTGGTTTTCGTGGGGTTTCAAGCAGAGATATGCATTTTCTGCGATAATCTTGGTGAGACATCTGTTAGAAGTATGAAAAATCATCAAGATCGCACTTTTCGAGCTATTTAATGCGATAAACACGTTATCTGGTGTTTTTACCACTCCACAGTTGGTATGATATGCAGAACCGGCGATATTTTGGTTTTCGTCTGGTTTCAAGCTGAGATATGCATTTCCTGCGATAATCTTGGTGAGACTTCTGTCAGAAGTATGCAGAATCTTCGAGAACGCTCTTTTCGAGCTACTTAATGCGCGAAACACGTTTTCTGGTGTTTTCATCACTCCACGGTAGGTTTGATGTGCAGAACCGGAGATAATTTGGTTTTCGTCGGGTTTCAAGCTGAGATATGCATTTTCTACGATAATCTTGGTGAGACTTCTGTCAGAAGTATGCAGGATCTTCGAGAACGCTCTTTTCGAGCTATTTAATGCGAGAAACACGTTATCTGGTGTTTTCACCACTCCACAGTGCGTTTGATATGCAGTACCAGCGATATCTTGGTTTTCGTGGGGTTTCAAGCTGAGATATGAATTTTTTACGATAATCTTGGTGAGACATCTGTCCGAAGTATGCAGAATCATCGAGATCGCACTATTCGAGCTATTTAATGCGAGAAACACGTTCTCAGGTTGTTTTCACCACTCCACAGTGCGTTTGATATGCCGAACAGGCGATATCTTGATTTTCGTGGTGTTTCCAGCGGAGATATGCATTTTCTGCGATAATCATGGTGGGTCTTTTGTCAGAAGTATGCAGAATCATCTAGATCGCTCTTTTCGAGCTACTTAATGCACGAAACACGTTTTCTGGTGTTTTCACCACTCCACAGTACGTTTGACATGCATAACCGGAGATATCTTGGTTTCGGTCGGGTTTCAAGCTGATATATGCAATTTCTACGATAATCTTGGTGAGACTTCTGTCAGAAGTACGCAGGATCTTCGAGATCGCACTTTTCGAGCTATTTAATGCGAGAAACACGTTATCTGGTGTTTTCACCACTTCACAGTTGGTTTGATATGCAGAACCGGCGATATCTTGATTTTCGTGGTGTTTCCAGCTGAGATATGCATATTCTGCGGTAATCTTGGTGGGTCTTTGGTCAGAAGTATGCAGAATCATCTAGATCGCTCTTTTCGAGCTACATAATGCACGAAACACCTTTTCTGGTGGTTTCACCACTCCACAGTACGTTTGACATGCAGAACCGGAGATATCTTGGTTTCGGTCGGGTTTCAAGCTGAGATATGCATTTTCTACGATAATCCTGGTGAGACTTCTGTCAGAAGTATGCAGAATCTGCGAGAACGCTCTTTTCGAGCTACTTAATGCGCGAAACACGTTTTCCGGTGTTTTCACCACTCCACGGTACGTTTGATGTGCAGAACCGGAGATAACTCGGTTTTCGTCGGGTTTCAAGCTGAGATATGCATTTTCTACGATAATCTTGGTGAGACTTCTGTCAGAAGTATGATGAATCATCGAGATCGCACTTTTCGAGCTATTTAATGCGAGAAACACGTTATCTGGTGTTTTCACCACTTCACAGTTGGTTTGATATGCAGAACCGGCGATATTTTGGTTTTCGTCGGGTTTCAAGCTGAGATATGCATTTTCTACGATAATCTTGGTGAAACATCTGTCCGAAGTATGCAGAAACATCGAGAGCGCTCTTTTCGAGCTAGTTAGTGCGAGAAACTCGTTTTCTGGGGTTTTCACCACTCCACATAGCGTTTGATATGCAGAACAGGCGATATCTTGGTTTTCGTGGGGTTTCAAGCAGAGATATGCATTTTCTGCGATAATCTTGGTGAGACTTCAGTCAGAAGTATGCAGAATCATCTTGATCGTTCTTTTCGAGCTACTTAATGCACGAAACACGTTTTCTGGTGTTTTCACCACTCCACAGTACGTTTGACATGCAGAACAGGAGATATCTTGGTTTCGGTCGGGTTTCAAGCTGAGATATGCATTTTCTACGATAATCCTGGTGAGACTTCTGTCAGAAGTATGCAGAATCTTCGAGAACGCACTTTTCGAGCTACTTAGTGCGCGAAACACGTTTTCAGGTGTTTTCACCACTCCACGGTACGTTTGATGTGCAGAACCGGAGATAACTCGGTTTTCGTCGGGTTTCAAGCTGAGATATGCATTTTCTACGATAATCTTGGTGAGACTTCTGTCAGAAGTATGCAGGATCTTAGAGAACGCTCTTTTCGAGCTATTTAATGCGAGAAACACGTTATCTGGTGTTTTCACCACTCCACAGTGCGTTTGGTATGCAGAACAGTAGAAATCTTGATTTTCGTGGGGTTTCAAGCTGAGATATGCATTTTCTGCGATAATCTTGTTGAGACTTCTGTCCGAAGTATGCAGAATCATCGAAATCGCTCGTTTCGAGCTATTTAATGCGGAAACACGTTATCTGGTGTTTTCACCACTCCACAGTGCGTTGGATATGCAGACCCGGAGATATTTTGGTTTTCGTCGGGTTTCAAGCTGAGATATGCATTTTCTACGATAAGCTTGGTGAGACATCAGTCCGAAGGATGCAGAAACAACTAGAGCGCTCTTTTCGAGCTATTTAATGCGAGAAACACGTTTTCTGGGGTTTTCACCACTCCACAGTTCGTTGGATATGCACAACAGTAGATATCTTGGTTTTCGTGGGGTTTCAAGCTGAGATATGCATTTTTTTCGATAATCTTGGTGAGACTTCTGTCCGATGTATGCAGAATAATCGAGATCGGTCTATTCGAGCTATTTAATGCGAGAAACACGTTCTCTGGTTGTTTTCACCACTCCACAGTGCGTTTGATATGCAGAACCGGCAACATCTTGATTTTCGTGAGGTTTCGAGCTGAGATATGCATTTTCTGCGATAATATTGGTGAGACTTCAGTCAGAAGTATGCAGAATCATCTAGGACGCTCCTTTCGAGCTACTTAATGCACGAAACACGTTTTCTGGTGTTTTCACCACTCCACAGTACGTTTGACATGCAGAACCGGAGATATCTTGGTTTCGGTCGGGTTTCAAGCTGAGATATGCATTTTCTACGATAATCCTGGTGAGACTTCTGTCCGAAGTATGCTGAATCATCGAGATCGCTCTTTTCGAGCTAGTTAATGCGAGAAAAACCTTATCCGGTGTTTTCACCACTCCACAGTGCGTTTGATATGCAGAACCAGCGATATCTTGGCGTTCGTGGGGTTTCAAGCTGAGATATGCATTTTTTACGATAATCTTGGTGAGACTACTGTCCGAAGTATGCAGGATCTTAGAGAACGCTCTTTTCGTGCTATTTAATGCGAGAAACACGTTATCTGGTGTTTTCACCACTCCACAGTGCGTTTGATATGCAGTACCAGCGATATCTTGGTTTTCGTGGGGTTTCAAGCTGAGATATGCATTTTTTACGATAATCTTGGTGAGACTTCTGTCCGAAGTATGAAGAATCATCGAGATCGCTCTATTCTAGCTATGTAATGCGAGGAACACGTTTTCTGGGGTTTTCACCACTCCACAGTGCGTTTGATATGCAGAACACAGCGATATCTTGGTTTTCGGTGGGGTTTCAAGCTGAGATATGCATTTTTTACGATAATTTTGGTGAGACTTCTGTCCGAAGTATGCAGAATCATCGAGATCGCTCGTTTCGATCTATTTCATGCGAGAAACACGTTATCTGGTGTTTTCACCACTCCACAGTGCGTTTGATATGCAGAACCGGCGATACCTTGGTTTTCGTGGGGATTAAAGCTGAGATATGCATTCTCTGTGATAATCTTGGTGAGAATTCTGTCCGAAGTATGCTGAATCATCGAGATCGCTCTTTTCGAGCTAGTTAGTGCGAGAAACACGTTATCTGGTGTTTTCACCACTCCACAGTGCGTTTGATATGCAGAACAGTAGATATCTTGGTTTTCGTGGGGTTTCAAGCAGAGATATGCATTTTCTGCGATAATCTTGGTGAGACATCTGTTAGAAGTATGAAAAATCATCAAGATCGCACTTTTCGAGCTATTTAATGCGAGAAACACGTTTTCTGGGGTTTTCACCACTCCACAGTTCGTTGGATATGCAGAACAGTAGATGTCTTGGTTTTCGTGGGGTTTCAAGCTGAGATATGCATTTTCTACGATAATCTTGGTGAGACTTCTGTCAGAAGTATGAAAAATCATCAAGATCGCACTTTTCGAGCTATTTAATGCGATAAACACGTTTTCTGGGGTTTTCACCACTCCACAGTACGTTTGACATGCAGAACCGGAGATATCTTTTTTTCGGTCGGGTTTCAAGCTGTGATATGCATTTTCTACGATAATCTTGGTGAAACATCTGTCCGAAGTATGCAGAAACATCGAGAGCGCCCTTTTCGAGCTATTTAATGCGAGAAACTCGTTTTCTGGGGTTTTCACCACTCCACAGTGCGTTTGATATGCAAAACAGGCGATATCTTGGTTTTCGTGGGGTTTCAAGCAGAGATATGCATTTTCTGCGATAATCTTGGTGAGACATCTGTTAGAAGTATGAAAAATCATCAAGATCGCACTTTTCGAGCTATTTAATGCGATAAACACGTTATCTGGTGTTTTTACCACTCCACAGTTGGTATGATATGCAGAACCGGCGATATTTTGGTTTTCGTCTGGTTTCAAGCTGAGATATGCATTTCCTGCGATAATCTTGGTGAGACTTCTGTCAGAAGTATGCAGAATCTTCGAGAACGCTCTTTTCGAGCTACTTAATGCGCGAAACACGTTATCTGGTGTTTTCACCACTCCACAGTGCGTTTGATATGCAGTACCAGCGATATCTTGGTTTTCGTGGGGTTTCAAGCTGAGATATGCATTTTTTACGATAATCTTGGTGAGACTTCTGTCCGAAGTATGAAGAATCATCGAGATCGCTCTATTCTAGCTATGCAATGCGAGGAACACGTTTTCTGGGGTTTTCACCACTCCACAGTGCGTTTGATATGCAGAACACAGCGATATCTTGGTTTTCGGTGGGGTTTCAAGCTGAGATATGCATTTTTTACGATAATTTTGGTGAGACTTCTGTCAGAAGCATGAAAAATCATCAAGATCGCACTTTTCGAGCTATTTAATGCGATAAACACGTTTTCTGGGGTTTTCACCACTCCACAGTACGTTTGACATGCAGAACCGGAGATATCTTTTTTTCGGTCGGGTTTCAAGCTGTGATATGCATTTTCTACGATAATCTTGGTGAAACATCTGTCCGAAGTATGCAGAAACATCGAGAGCGACCTTTTCTAGCTATTTAATGCGAGAAACTCGTTTTCTGGGGTTATCACCACTCCACAGTGCGTTTGATATGCAGAACAGGCGATATCTTGGTTTTCGTGGGGTTTCAAGCAGAGATATGCATTTTCTGCGATAATCTTGGTGAGACATCTGTTAGAAGTATGAAAAATCATCAAGATCGCACTATTCGAGCTATTTAATGCGATAAACACGTTATCTGGTGTTTTTACCACTCCACAGTTGGTATGATATGCAGAACCGGCGATATTTTGGTTTTCGTCTGGTTTCAAGCTGAGATATGCATTTCCTGCGATAATCTTGGTGAGACTTCTGTCAGAAGTATGCAGAATCTTCGAGAACGCTCTTTTCGAGCTACTTAATGCGCGAAACACGTTTTCTGCTGTTTTCATCACTCCACGGTAGGTTTGATGTGCAGAACCGGAGATATCTTTTTTTCGGTCGGGTTTCAAGCTGTGATATGCATTTTCTACGCTAATCTTGGTGAAACATCTGTCCGAAGTATGCAGAAACATCGAGAGCGCCCATTTCGAGCTATTTAATGCGAGAAACTCGTTTTCTGGGGTTATCACCACTCCACAGTGCGTTTGATATGCAGAACAGGCGATATCTTGGTTTTCGTGGTGTTTCCAGCGGAGATATGCATTTTCTGCGATAATCATGGTGGGTCTTTTGTCAGAAGTATGCAGAATCATCTAGATTGCTCTTTTCGAGCTACTTAATGCACGAAACACGTTTTCTGGTGTTTTCACCACTCCACAGTACGTTTGACATGCATAACCGGAGATATCTTGGTTTCGGTCGGGTTTCAAGCTGATATATGCAATTTCTACGATAATCTTGGTGAGACTTCTGTCAGAAGTACGCAGGATCTTCGAGATCGCACTTTTCGAGCTATTTAATGCGAGAAACACGTTATCTGGTGTTTTCACCACTTCACAGTTGGTTTGATATGCAGAACCGGCGATATCTTGATTTTCGTGGTGTTTCCAGCTGAGATATGCATATTCTGCGGAAATCTTGGTGGGTCTTTGGTCAGAAGTATGCAGAATCATCTAGATCGCTCTTTTCGAGCTACATAATGCACGAAACACCTTTTCTGGTGGTTTCACCACTCCACAGTACGTTTGACATGCAGAACCGGAGATATCTTGGTTTCGGTCGGGTTTCAAGCTGAGATATGCATTTTCTACGATAATCCTGGTGAGACTTCTGTCAGAAGTATGCAGAATCTGCGAGAACGCTCTTTTCGAGCTACTTAATGCGCGAAACACGTTTTCCGGTGTTTTCACCACTCCACGGTACGTTTGATGTGCAGAACCGGAGATAACTCGGTTTTCGTCGGGTTTCAAGCTGAGATATGCATTTTCTACGATAATCTTGGTGAAACATCTGTCCGAAGTATGCAGAAACATCGAGAGCGCTCTTTCCGAGCTAGTTAGTGCGAGAAACTCGTTTTCTGGGGTTTTCACCACTCCACATAGCGTTTGATATGCAGAACAGGCGATATCTTGGTTTTCGTGGGGTTTCAAGCAGAGATATGCATTTTCTGCGATAATCTTGGTGAGACTTCAGTCAGAAGTATGCAGAATCATCTAGATCGTTCTTTTCGAGCTACTTAATGCACGAAACACGTTTTCTGGTGTTTTCACCACTCCACAGTACGTTTGACATGCAGAACAGGAGATATCTTGGTTTCGGTCGGGTTTCAAGCTGAGATATGCATTTTCTACGATAATCCTGGTGAGACTTCTGTCAGAAGTATGCAGAATCTTCGAGAACGCACTTTTCGAGCTACTTAGTGCGCGAAACACGTTTTCAGGTGTTTTCACCACTCCACGGTACGTTTGATGTGCAGAACCGGAGATAACTCGGTTTTCGTCGGGTTTCAAGCTGAGATATGCATTTTCTACGATAATCTTGGTGAGACTTCTGTCAGAAGTATGCAGGATCTTAGAGAACGCTCTTTTCGAGCTATTTAATGCGAGAAACACGTTATCTGGTGTTTTCACCACTCCACAGTGCGTTTGGTATGCAGAACAGTAGAAATCTTGATTTTCGTGGGGTTTCAAGCTGAGATATGCATTTTCTGCGATAATCTTGTTGAGACTTCTGTCCGAAGTATGCAGAATCATCGAAATCGCTCGTTTCGAGCTATTTAATGCGGAAACACGTTATCTGGTGTTTTCACCACTCCACAGTGCGTTGGATATGCAGACCCGGAGATATTTTGGTTTTCGTCGGGTTTCAAGCTGAGATATGCATTTTCTACGATAAGCTTGGTGAGACATCAGTCCGAAGTATGCAGAAACAACTAGAGCGCTCTTTTCGAGCTATTTAATGCGAGAAACACGTTTTCTGGGGTTTTCACCACTCCACAGTTCGTTGGATATGCACAACAGTAGATATCTTGGTTTTCGTGGGGTTTCAAGCTGAGATATGCATTTTTTTCGATAATCTTGGTGAGACTTCTGTCCGATGTATGCAGAATAATCGAGATCGGTCTATTCGAGCTATTTAATGCGAGAAACACGTTCTCTGGTTGTTTTCACCACTCCACAGTGCGTTTGATATGCAGAACCGGCAACATCTTGATTTTCGTGAGGTTTCGAGCTGAGATATGCATTTTCTGCGATAATATTGGTGAGACTTCAGTCAGAAGTATGCAGAATCATCTAGGACGCTCCTTTCGAGCTACTTAATGCACGAAACACGTTTTCTGGTGTTTTCACCACTCCACAGTACGTTTGACATGCAGAACCGGAGATATCTTGGTTTCGGTCGGGTTTCAAGCTGAGATATGCATTTTCTACGATAATCCTGGTGAGACTTCTGTCCGAAGTATGCTGAATCATCGAGATCGCTCTTTTCGAGCTAGTTAATGCGAGAAAAACCTTATCCGGTGTTTTCACCACTCCACAGTGCGTTTGATATGCAGAACCAGCGATATCTTGGCGTTCGTGGGGTTTCAAGCTGAGATATGCATTTTTTACTATAATCTTGGTGAGACTACTGTCCGAAGTATGCAGGATCTTAGAGAACGCTCTTTTCGAGCTATTTAATGCGAGAAACACGTTATCTGGTGTTTTCACCACTCCACAGTGCGTTTGATATGCAGTACAAGCGATATCTTGGTTTTCGTGGGGTTTCAAGCTGAGATATGCATTTTTTACGATAATCTTGGTGAGACTTCTGTCCGAAGTATGCAGAATCATCGAGATCGCTCGTTTCGATCTATTTCATGCGAGAAACACGTTATCTGGTGTTTTCACCACTCCACAGTGCGTTTGATATGCAGAACCGGCGATACCTTGGTTTTCGTGGGGATTAAAGCTGAGATATGCATTCTCTGTGATAATCTTGGTGAGAATTCTGTCCGAAGTATGCTGAATCATCGAGATCGCTCTTTTCGAGCTAGTTAGTGCGAGAAACACGTTATCTGGTGTTTTCACCACTCCACAGTGCGTTTGATATGCAGTACCAGCGATATCTTGGTTTTCGTGGGGTTTCAAGCTGAGATATGCATTTTTTACGATAATCTTGGTGAGACTTCTGTCCGAAGTATGAAGAATCATCGAGATCGCTCTATTCTAGCTATGTAATGCGAGGAACACGTTTTCTGGGGTTTTCACCACTCCACAGTGCGTTTGATATGCAGAACACAGCGATATCTTGGTTTTCGGTGGGGTTTCAAGCTGAGATATGCATTTTTTACGATAATTTTGGTGAGACTTCTGTCCGAAGTATGCAGAATCATCGAGATCGCTCGTTTCGATCTATTTCATGCGAGAAACACGTTATCTGGTGTTTTCACCACTCCACAGTGCGTTTGATATGCAGAACCGGCGATACCTTGGTTTTCGTGGGGATTAAAGCTGAGATATGCATTCTCTGTGATAATCTTGGTGAGAATTCTGTCCGAAGTATGCTGAATCATCGAGATCGCTCTTTTCGAGCTAGTTAGTGCGAGAAACACGTTATCTGGTGTTTTCACCACTCCACAGTGCGTTTGATATGCAGAACAGTAGATATCTTGGTTTTCGTGGGGTTTCAAGCAGAGATATGCATTTTCTGCGATAATCTTGGTGAGATATCTGTTAGAAGTATGAAAAATCATCAAGATCGCACTTTTCGAGCTATTTAATGCGAGAAACACGTTTTCTGGGGTTTTCACCACTCCACAGTTCGTTGGATATGCAAAACAGTAGATGTCTTGGTTTTCGTGGGGTTTCAAGCTGAGATATGCATTTTCTACGATAATCTTGGCGAGACTTCTGTCAGAAGTATGAAAAATCATCAAGATCGCACTTTTCGAGCTATTTAATGCGATAAACACGTTTTCTGGGGTTTTCACCACTCCACAGTACGTTTGACATGCAGAACCGGAGATATCTTTTTTTCGGTCGGGTTTCAAGCTGTGATATGCATTTTCTGCGATAATCTTGGTGAGACATCTGTTAGAAGTATGAAAAATCATCAAGATCGCACTTTTCGAGCTATTTAATGCGATAAACACGTTATCTGGTGTTTTTACCACTCCACAGTTGGTATGATATGCAGAACCGGCGATATTTTGGTTTTCGTCTGGTTTCAAGCTGAGATATGCATTTCCTGCGATAATCTTGGTGAGACTTCTGTCAGAAGTATGCAGAATCTTCGAGAACGCTCTTTTCGAGCTACTTAATGCGCGAAACACGTTTTCTGGTGTTTTCATCACTCCACGGTAGGTTTGATGTGCAGAACCGGAGATAATTCGGTTTTCGTCGGGTTTCAAGCTGAGATATGCATTTTCTACGATAATCTTGGTGAGACTTCTGTCAGAAGTATGCAGGATCTTCGAGAACGTTCTTTTCAAGCTATTTAATGCGAGAAACACGTTATCTGGTGTTTTCACCACTCCACAGTGCGTTTGATATGCAGTACCAGCGATATCTTGGTTTTCGTGTGGTTTCAAGCTGAGATATGAATTTTTTACGATAATCTTGGTGAGACATCTGTCCGAAGTATGCAGAATCATCGAGATCGCACTATTCGAGCTATTTAATGCGAGAAACACGTTCTCTGGTTGTTTTCACCACTCCACAGTGCGTTTGATATGCCGAACAGGCGATATCTTGATTTTCGTGGTGTTTCCAGCGGAGATATGCATTTTCTGCGATAATCATGGTGGGTCTTTTGTCAGAAGTATGCAGAATCATCTAGATCGCTCTTTTCGAGCTACTTAATGCACGAAACACGTTTTCTGGTGTTTTCACCACTCCACAGTACGTTTGACATGCATAACCGGAGATATCTTGGTTTCGGTCGGGTTTCAAGCTGATATATGCAATTTCTACGATAATCTTGGTGAGACTTCTGTCAGAAGTACGCAGGATCTTCGAGATCGCACTTTTTGAGCTATTTAATGCGAGAAACACGTTATCTGGTGTTTTCACCACTCCACGGTACGTTTGATGTGCAGAACCGGAGATAACTCGGTTTTCGTCGGGTTTCAAGCTGAGATATGCATTTTCTACGATAATCTTGGTGAGACTTCTGTCAGAAGTATGCAGAATCTGCGAGAACGCTCTTTTCGAGCTACTTAATGCACGAAACACCTTTTCTGGTGGTTTCACCACTCCACAGTACGTTTGACATGCAGAACCGGAGATATCTTGGTTTCGGTCGGGTTTCAAGCTGAGATATGCATTTTCTACGATAATCCTGGTGAGACTTCTGTCAGAAGTATGCAGAATCTGCGAGAACGCTCTTTTCGAGCTACTTAATGCGCGAAACACGTTTTCCGGTGTTTTCACCACTCCACGGTACGTTTGATGTGCAGAACCGGAGATAACTCGGTTTTCGTCGGGTTTCAAGCTGAGATATGCATTTTCTACGATAATCTTGGTGAGACTTCTGTCAGAAGTATGAAGAATCATCGAGATCGCACTTTTCGAGCTATTTAATGCGAGAAACACGTTATCTGGTGTTTTCACCACTTCACAGTTGGTTTGATATGCAGAACCGGCGATATTTTGGTTTTCGTCGGGTTTCAAGCTGAGATATGCATTTTCTACGATAATCTTGGTGAAACATCTGTCCGAAGTATGCAGAAACATCGAGTGCGCTCTTTTCGAGCTAGTTAGTGCGAGAAACTCGTTTTCTGGGGTTTTCACCACTCCACATTGCGTTTGATATGCAGAACAGGCGATATCTTGGTTTTCGTGGGGTTTCAAGCAGAGATATGCATTTTCTGCGATAATCTTGGTGAGACTTCAGTCAGAAGTATGCAGAATCATCTAGATCGTTCTTTTCGAGCTACTTAATGCACGAAACACGTTTTCTGGTGTTTTCACCACTCCACAGTACGTTTGACATGCAGAACAGGAGATATCTTGGTTTCGGTCGGGTTTCAAGCTGAGATATGCATTTTCTACGATAATCCTGGTAAGACTTCTGTCAGAAGTATGCAGAATCTTCGAGAACGCACTTTTCGAGCTACTTAGTGCGCGAAACACGTTTTCAGGTGTTTTCACCACTCCACGGTACGTTTGATGTGCAGAACCGGAGATAACTCGGTTTTCGTCGGGTTTCAAGCTGAGATATGCATTTTCTACGATAATCTTGGTGAGACTTCTGTCAGAAGTATGCAGGATCTTAGAGAACGCTCTTTTCGAGCTATTTAATGCGAGAAACACGTTATCTGGTGTTTTCACCACTCCACAGTGCGTTTGATATGCAGTACCAGCGATATCTTGGTTTTCGTGGGGTTTCAAGCTGAGATATGCATTTTCTACGATAATCCTGGTGAGACTTCTGTCAGAAGTATGCAGAATCTTCGAGACCGCTCTTTTCGAGCTACTTAATGCGAGAAACACGTTCTCTGGTTGTTTTCACCACTCCACAGTGCGTTTGATATGCAGAACCGGCAACATCTTGATTTTCGTGAGGTTTCGAGCTGAGATAGGCATTTTCTGCGATAATATTGGTGAGAATTCAGTCAGAAGTATGCAGAATCATCTAGATCGCTCTTTTCGAGCTACTTAATGCACGAAACACGTTTTCTGGTGTTTTCACCACTCCACAGTACGTTTTACATGCAGAACAGGAGATATCTTGGTTTCGGTCGGGTTTCAAGCTCAGATATGCATTTTCTACGATAATCTTGGTGAAACATCTGTCCGAAGTATGCGGAATCATCTAGATCGCTCTTTTCGAGCTACTTAATGCACGAACCACGTTTTCTGGTGTTTTCACCACTCCACAGTACGTTTTACATGCAGAACAGGAGATATCTTGGTTTCGGTCGGGTTTCAAGCTCAGATATGCATTTTCTACGATAATCTTGGTGAAACATCTGTCCGAAGTATGCAGAAACATCGAGAGCGCTCTTTTCGAGCTATTTAATGCGAGAAACACGTTTTCTGGGGTTTTCACCACTCCACAGTTCGTTGGATATGCAGAACAGGAGATATACTGGTTTCGGTCGGGTTTCAAACTCAGATATGCATTTTCTACGATAATCTTGGTGAAACATCTGTCCGAAGTATGCAGAAACATCGAGAGCACTCTTTTCGAGCTATTTAATGCGAGAAACACGTTATCTGGGGATTTCACCACTCCACAGTTCGTTGGATATGTAGAACAGTAGATGTCTTGGTTTTCGTGGGGTTTCAAGCTGAGATATGCATTTTCTACGATAATCTTGGTGAGACTTCAGTCAGAAGTATGCAGAATCAACTAGATCGCTCTTTTCGAGCTACTTAATGCACGAAACACGTTATCTGGTGTCTTCACCACTCCACAGTGCGTTTGATATGCAGTACCAGCGATATCTTGGTTTTCGTGGGGTTTCAAGCTGAGATATGCATTTTATACGATAATCTTGTTGAGACTTCTGTCCGAAGTATGCAGAATCTTCGAGTCCGCTCTTTTCGAGCTACTTAATGCGCGAAACACGTTTTCTGGTGTTTTCACCACTCCACGGTACGTTTGATGTGCAGAACCGGAGATAACTCGGTTTTCGTCGGGTTTCAAGCTGAGATATGCATTTTCTACGATAATCTTGGTGAGACTTCTGTCAGAAGTATGCAGAATCATCTAGATCGCTCTTTTCGAGCTACTTAATGCACGAGACACGTTTTCTGGTGTTGTCACCACTCCACAGTACGTTTGACATGCAGAACAGGAGATATCTCGGTTTCGGTCGGGTTTCAAGCTGAGATATGCATTTTCTACGATAATCCTGGTGAGACTTCTGTCAGAAGTATGCAGGATCTTAGAGAACGCTCTTCTCGAGCTATATAATGCGAGAAACACGTTATCTGGTGTTTTCACCACTCCACAGTGCGTTTGATATGCAGTACCAGCGATATCTTGGTTTTCGTGGGGTTTCAAGCTGAGATATGCATTTTTTACGATAATCTTGGCGAGACTTCTGTCCGAAGTATGCAGAATCATCGAGATCGCACTATTCGAGCTATTTAATGCGAGAAACACGTTCTCTGGTTGTTTTCACCACTCCACAGTGCGTTTGATATGCAGAACCGGCAACATCTTGATTTTCGTGAGGTTTCGAGCTGAGATATGCATTTTCTGCGATAATTTTGGTGAGAATTCAGTCAGAAGTATGCAGAATCATCTAGATCGCTCTTTTCGAGCTACTTAATGCACGAAACACGTTTTCTGGTGTTTTCACCACTCCACAGTACGTTTTACATGCAGAACAGGAGATATCTCGGTTTCGGTCGGGTTTCAAGCTCAGATATGCATTTTCTACGATAATCTTGGTGAAACATCTGTCCGAAGTATGCAGAAACATCGAGAGCGCTCTTTTCGAGCTATTTAATGCGAGAAACTCGTTTTCTGGGGTATTCACCACCCCACAGTGCGTTTGATATGCAGAACAGGCGATATCTTGGTTTTCGTGGGGTTTCAAGCAGAGATTTGCATTTTCTGCGATAATCTTGGTGAGACTTCAGTCAGAAGTATGCAGAATCATCTAGATCGCTCTTTTCGAGCTACTTAATGCACGAAACACGTTTTCTGGTGTTTTCACCACTCCACAGTACGTTTGACATGCATAACCGGAGATATCTTGGTTTCGGTCGGGTTTCAAGCTGATATATGCAATTTCTACGATAATCTTGGTGAGACTTCTGTCAGAAGTACGCAGGATCTTCGAGATCGCACTTTTCGAGCTATTTAATGCGAGAAACACGTTATCTGGTGTTTTCACCACTTCACAGTTGGTTTGATATGCAGAACCGGCGATATCTTGATTTTCGTGGTGTTTCCAGCTGAGATATGCATATTCTGCGGTAATCTTGGTGGGTCTTTGGTCAGAAGTATGCAGAATCATCTAGATCGCTCTTTTCGAGCTACATAATGCACGAAACACCTTTTCTGGTGGTTTCACCACTCCACAGTACGTTTGACATGCAGAACCGGAGATATCTTGGTTTCGGTCGGGTTTCAAGCTGAGATATGCATTTTCTACGATAATCCTGGTGAGACTTCTGTCAGAAGTATGCAGAATCTGCGAGAACGCTCTTTTCGAGCTACTTAATGCGCGAAACACGTTTTCCGGTGTTTTCACCACTCCACGGTACGTTTGATGTGCAGAACCGGAGATAACTCGGTTTTCGTCGGGTTTCAAGCTGAGATATGCATTTTCTACGATAATCTTGGTGAGACTTCTGTCAGAAGTATGAAGAATCATCGAGATCGCACTTTTCGAGCTATTTAATGCGAGAAACACGTTCTCTGGTTGTTTTCACCACTCCACAGTGCGTTTGATATGCAGAACCGGCAACATCTTGATTTTCGTGAGGTTTCGAGCTGAGATAGGCATTTTCTGCGATAATATTGGTGAGAATTCAGTCAGAAGTATGCAGAATCATCTAGATCGCTCTTTTCGAGCTACTTAATGCACGAAACACGTTTTCTGGTGTTTTCACCACTCCACAGTACGTTTTACATGCAGAACAGGAGATATCTTGGTTTCGGTCGGGTTTCAAGCTCAGATATGCATTTTCTACGATAATCTTGGTGAAACATCTGTCCGAAGTATGCAGAATCATCTAGATCGCTCTTTTCGAGCTACTTAATGCACGAACCACGTTTTCTGGTGTTTTCACCACTCCACAGTACGTTTTACATGCAGAACAGGAGATATCTTGGTTTCGGTCGGGTTTCAAGCTCAGATATGCATTTTCTACGATAATCTTGGTGAAACATCTGTCCGAAGTATGCAGAAACATCGAGAGCGCTCTTTTCGAGCTATTTAATGCGAGAAACACGTTTTCTGGGGTTTTCACCACTCCACAGTTCGTTGGATATGCAGAACAGGAGATATCTTGGTTTCGGTCGGGTTTCAAACTCAGATATGCATTTTCTACGATAATCTTGGTGAAACATCTGTCCGAAGTATGCAGAAACATCGAGAGCACTCTTTTCGAGCTATTTAATGCGAGAAACACGTTATCTGGGGTTTTCACCACTCCACAGTTCGTTGGATATGCAGAACAGTAGAAGTCTTGGTTTTCGTGGGGTTTCAAGCTGAGATATGCATTTTCTACGATAATCTTGGTGAGACTTCAGTCAGAAGTATGCAGAATCAACTAGATCGCTCTTTTCGAGCTACTTAATGCACGAAACACGTTATCTGGTGTCTTCACCACTCCACAGTGCGTTTGATATGCAGTACCAGCGATATCTTGGTTTTCGTGGGGTTTCAAGCTGAGATATGCATTTTATACGATAATCTTGTTGAGACTTCTGTCCGAAGTATGCAGAATCTTCGAGACCGCTCTTTTCGAGCTACTTAATGCGCGAAACACGTTTTCTGGTGTTTTCACCACTCCACGGTACGTTTGATGTGCAGAACCGGAGATAACTCGGTTTTCGTCGGGTTTCAAGCTGAGATATGCATTTTCTACGATAATCTTGGTGAGACTTCTGTCAGAAGTATGCAGAATCATCTAGATCGCTCTTTTCGAGCTACTTAATGCACGAGACACGTTTTCTGGTGTTGTCACCACTCCACAGTACGTTTGACATGCAGAACCGGAGATATCTTGGTTTCGGTCGGGTTTCAAGCTGAGATATGCATTTTCTACGATAATCTTCGTGAGACTTCTGTCAGAAGTATGCAGAATCATCTAGATCGCTCTTTTCGAGCTACTTAATGCACGAGACACGTTTTCTGGTGTTGTCACCACTCCACAGTGCGTTTGATATGCAGAACAGGCGATATCTTGATTTTCGTGGTGTTTCCAGCTGAGATATGCATTTTCTGCGATAATCTTGGTGGGTCTTTTGTCAGAAGTATGCAGAATCATCTAGATCGCTCTTTTCGAGCTACTTAATGCACGAAACACGTTTTCTGGTGTTTTCACCATTCCACAGTACGTTTGACATGCAGAACAGGAGATATCTCGGTTTCGGTCGGGTTTCAAGCTGAGATATGCATTTTCTACGATAATCCTGGTGAGACTTCTGTCAGAAGTATGCAGGATCTTAGAGAACGCTCTTCTCGAGCTATATAATGCGAGAAACACGTTATCTGGTGTTTTCACCACTCCACAGTGCGTTTGATATGCAGTACCAGCGATATCTTGGTTTTCGTGGGGTTTCAAGCTGAGATATGCATTTTTTACGATAATCTTGGCGAGACTTCTGTCCGAAGTATGCAGAATCATCGAGATCACACTATTCGAGCTATTTAATGCGAGAAACACGTTCTCTGGTTGTTTTCACCACTCCACAGTGCGTTTGATATGCAGAACCGGCAACATCTTGATTTTCGTGAGGTTTCGAGCTGAGATATGCATTTTCTGCGATAATATTGGTGAGAATTCAGTCAGAAGTATGCAGAATCATCTAGATCGCTCTTTTCGAGCTACTTAATGCACGAAACACGTTTTCTGGTGTTTTCACCACTCCACAGTACGTTTTACATGCAGAACAGGAGATATCTCGGTTTCGGTCGGGTTTCAAGCTCAGATATGCATTTTCTACGATAATCTTGGTGAAACATCTGTCCGAAGTATGCAGAAACATTGAGAGCGCTCTTTTCGAGCTATTTAATGCGAGAAACTCGTTTTCTGGGGTATTCACCACCCCACAGTGCGTTTGATATGCAGAACAGGCGATATCTTGGTTTTCGTGGGGTTTCAAGCAGAGATTTGCATTTTCTGCGATAATCTTGGTGAGACTTCAGTCAGAAGTATGCAGAATCATCTAGATCGCTCTTTTCGAGCTACTTAATGCACGAAACACGTTTTCTGGTGTTTTCACCACTCCACAGTACGTTTGACATGCATAACCGGAGATATCTTGGTTTCGGTCGGGTTTCAAGCTGATATATGCAATTTCTACGATAATCTTGGTGAGACTTCTGTCAGAAGTACGCAGGATCTTCGAGATCGCACTTTTCGAGTTATTTAATGCGAGAAACACGTTATCTGGTGTTTTCACCACTTCACAGTTGGTTTGATATGCAGAACCGGCGATATCTTGATTTTCGTGGTGTTTCCAGCTGAGATATGCATATTCTGCGGTAATCTTGGTGGGTCTTTGGTCAGAAGTATGCAGAATCATCTAGATCGCTCTTTTCGAGCTACATAATGCACGAAACACCTTTTCTGGTGGTTTCACCACTCCACAGTACGTTTGACATGCAGAACCGGAGATATCTTGGTTTCGGTCGGGTTTCAAGCTGAGATATGCATTTTCTACGATAATCCTGGTGAGACTTCTGTCAGAAGTATGCAGAATCTGCGAGAACGCTCTTTTCGAGCTACTTAATGCGCGAAACACGTTTTCCGGTGTTTTCACCACTCCACGGTACGTTTGATGTGCAGAACCGGAGATAACTCGGTTTTCGTCGGGTTTCAAGCTGAGATATGCATTTTCTACGATAATCTTGGTGAGACTTCTGTCAGAAGTATGAAGAATCATCGAGATCGCACTTTTCGAGCTATTTAATGCGAGAAACACGTTATCTGGTGTTTTCACCACTTCACAGTTGGTTTGATATGCAGAACCGGCGATATTTTGGTTTTCGTCGTGTTTCAAGCTGAGATATGCATTTTCTACGATAATCTTGGTGAAACATCTGTCCGAAGTATGCAGAAACATCGAGTGCGCTCTTTTCGAGCTAGTTAGTGCGAGAAACTCGTTTTCTGGGGTTTTCACCACTCCACATTGCGTTTGATATGCAGAACAGGCGATATCTTGGTTTTCGTGGGGTTTCAAGCAGAGATATGCATTTTCTGCGATAATCTTGGTGAGACTTCAGTCAGAAGTATGCAGAATCATCTAGATCGTTCTTTTCGAGCTACTTAATGCACGAAACACGTTTTCTGGTGTTTTCACCACTCCACAGTACGTTTGACATGCAGAACAGGAGATATCTTGGTTTCGGTCGGGTTTCAAGCTGAGATATGCATTTTCTACGATAATCCTGGTAAGACTTCTGTCAGAAGTATGCAGAATCTTCGAGAACGCACTTTTCGAGCTACTTAGTGCGCGAAACACGTTTTCAGGTGTTTTCACCACTCCACGGTACGTTTGATGTGCAGAACCGGAGATAACTCGGTTTTCGTCGGGTTTCAAGCTGAGATATGCATTTTCTACGATAATCTTGGTGAGACTTCTGTCAGAAGTATGCAGGATCTTAGAGAACGCTCTTTTCGAGCTATTTAATGCGAGAAACACGTTATCTGGTGTTTTCACCACTCCACAGTGCGTTTGATATGCAGTACCAGCGATATCTTGGTTTTCGTGGGGTTTCAAGCTGAGATATGCATTTTCTACGATAATCCTGGTGAGACTTCTGTCAGAAGTATGCAGAATCTTCGAGACCGCTCTTTTCGAGCTACTTAATGCGAGAAACACGTTCTCTGGTTGTTTTCACCACTCCACAGTGCGTTTGATATGCAGAACCGGCAACATCTTGATTTTTGTGAGGTTTCGAGCTGAGATAGGCATTTTCTGCGATAATATTGGTGAGAATTCAGTCAGAAGTATGCAGAATCATCTAGATCGCTCTTTTCGAGCTACTTAATGCACGAAACACGTTTTCTGGTGTTTTCACCACTCCACAGTACGTTTTACATGCAGAACAGGAGATATCTTGGTTTCGGTCGGGTTTCAAGCTCAGATATGCATTTTCTACGATAATCTTGGTGAAACATCTGTCCGAAGTATGCAGAATCATCTAGATCGCTCTTTTCGAGCTACTTAATGCACGAACCACGTTTTCTGGTGTTTTCACCACTCCACAGTACGTTTTACATGCAGAACAGGAGATATCTTGGTTTCGGTCGGGTTTCAAGCTCAGATATGCATTTTCTACGATAATCTTGGTGAAACATCTGTCCGAAGTATGCAGAAACATCGAGAGCACTCTTTTCGAGCTATTTAATGCGAGAAACACGTTATCTGGGGTTTTCACCACTCCACAGTTCGTTGGATATGCAGAACAGTAGATGTCTTGGTTTTCGTGGGGTTTCAAGCTGAGATATGCATTTTCTACGATAATCTTGGTGAGACTTCAGTCAGAAGTATGCAGAATCAACTAGATCGCTCTTTTCGAGCTACTTAATGCACGAAACACGTTATCTGGTGTCTTCACCACTCCACAGTGCGTTTGATATGCAGTACCAGCGATATCTTGGTTTTCGTGGGGTTTCAAGCTGAGATATGCATTTTATACGATAATCTTGTTGAGACTTCTGTCCGAAGTATGCAGAATCTTCGAGACCGCTCTTTTCGAGCTACTTAATGCGCGAAACACGTTTTCTGGTGTTTTCACCACTCCACGGTACGTTTGATGTGCAGAACCGGAGATAACTCGGTTTTCGTCGGGTTTCAAGCTGAGATATGCATTTTCTACGATAATCTTGGTGAGACTTCTGTCAGAAGTATGCAGAATCATCTAGATCGCTCTTTTCGAGCTACTTAATGCACGAGACACGTTTTCTGGTGTTGTCACCACTCCACAGTGCGTTTGATATGCAGAACAGGCGATATCTTGATTTTCGTGGTGTTTCCAGCTGAGATATGCATTTTCTGCGATAATCTTGGTGGGTCTTTTGTCAGAAGTATGCAGAATCATCTAGATCGCTCTTTTCGAGCTACTTAATGCACGAAACACGTTTTCTGGTGTTTTCACCATTCCACAGTACGTTTGACATGCAGAACAGGAGATATCTCGGTTTCGGTCGGGTTTCAAGCTGAGATATGCATTTTCTACGATAATCCTGGTGAGACTTCTGTCAGAAGTATGCAGGATCTTAGAGAACGCTCTTCTCGAGCTATATAATGCGAGAAACACGTTATCTGGTGTTTTCACCACTCCACAGTGCGTTTGATATGCAGTACCAGCGATATCTTGATTTTCGTGAGGTTTCGAGCTGAGATATGCATTTTCTGCGATAATATTGGTGAGAATTCAGTCAGAAGTATGCAGAATCATCTAGATCGCTCTTTTCGAGCTACTTAATGCACGAAACACGTTTTCTGGTGTTTTCACCACTCCACAGTACGTTTTACATGCAGAACAGGAGATATCTCGGTTTCGGTCGGGTTTCAAGCTCAGATATGCATTTTCTACGATAATCTTGGTGAAACATCTGTCCGAAGTATGCAGAAACATCGAGAGCGCTCTTTTCGAGCTATTTAATGCGAGAAACTCGTTTTCTGGGGTTTTCACCACCCCACAGTGCGTTTGATATGCAGAACAGGCGATATCTTGGTTTTCGTGGGGTTTCAAGCAGAGATTTGCATTTTCTGCGATAATCTTGGTGAGACTTCAGTCAGAAGTATGCAGAATCATCTAGATCGCTCTTTTCGAGCTAGTTAATGTGAGAAAAACCTTATCCGGTGTTTTCACCACACCACAGTGCATTTGATATGCACAACAGGAGATATCTTGGTTTCGGTCGGGTTTCAAGCTGAGATATGCATTTTCTACGATAATCCTGGTGAGACTTCTGTCAGAAGTATGCAGAATCTTCGAGGACACTCTTTTCGAGCTATTTAATGCGAGAAACACGTTTTCTGGGGTTTTCACCACTCCACAGTTCGTTGGATATGCAGAACAGGAGATATCTTGGTTTCGGTCGGGATTCAAGCTCAGATATGCATTTTCTACGATAATCTTGGGGAAACATCTGTCCGAAGTATGCAGAAACATCGAGAGCGCTCTTTTCGAGCTATTTAATGCGAGAAACACGTTATCTGGGGTTTTCACCACTCCACAGTTCGTTGGATATGCAGAACAGTAGATGTCTTGGTTTTCGTGGGGTTTCAAGCTGAGATATGCATTTTCTACGATAATCTTGGTGAGACTTCAGTCAGAAGTATGCAGAATCATCTAGATCGCTCTTTTCGAGCTACTTAATGCACGAAACACGTTATCCGGTGTCTTCACCACTCCACAGTGCGTTTGATATGCAGTACCAGCGATATCTTGGTTTTCGTGGGGTTTCAAGCTGAGATATGCATTTTTTATGATAATCTTGTTGAGACTTCTGTCCGAAGTATGCAGAATCATCTAGGACGCTCCTTTCGAGCTACTTAATGCACGAAACACGTTTTCTGGTGTTTTCACCACTCCACAGTACGTTTGACATGCAGAACAGGAGATATCTTGGTTTCGGTCGGGTTTCAAGCTCAGATATGCATTTTCTACGATAATCCTGGTGAGACTTCTGTCAGAAGTATGCAGGATCTTAGAGAACGCTCTTTTCGAGCTATTTAATGCGAGAAACACGTTATCTGGTGTTTTCACCACTCCACAGTGCGTTTGATATGCAGTACCAGCGATATCTTGGTTTTCGTGGGGTTTCAAGCTGAGATATGCATTTTTTACGATAATCATGGCGAGACTTCTGTCCGAAGTATGCAGAATCATCGAGATCGCTCTTTTCGAGCTACTTAATGCACGAAACACCTTTTCTGGTGTTTTCACCACTCCAAAGTGCGTTTGATATGCAGAACAGGAGATATCTTGGTTTCGGTCGGGTTTCAAGCTCAGATATGCATTTTCTACGATAATCCTGGTGAGACTTCTGTCAGAAGTATGCAGAATCTTCGAGGACGCTCCTTTCGAGCTACTTAATGCACGAAACACGTTTTCTGGTGTTTTCACCACTCCACAGTACGTTTGACATGCAGAACAGGAGATATCTTGGTTTCGGTCGGGATTCAAGCTCAGATATGCATTTTCTACGATAATCTTGGGGAAACATCTGTCCGAAGTATGCAGAAACATCGAGAGCGCTCTTTTCGAGCTATTTAATGCGAGAAACACGTTATCTGGGGTTTTCACCACTCCACAGTTCGTTGGATATGCAGAACAGTAGATGTCTTGGTTTTCGTGGGGTTTCAAGCTGAGATATGCATTTTCTACGATAATCTTGGTGAGACTTCAGTCAGAAGTATGCAGAATCATCTAGATCGCTCTTTTCGAGCTACTTAATGCACGAAACACGTTATCCGGTGTCTTCACCACTCCACAGTGCGTTTGATATGCAGTACCAGCGATATCTTGGTTTTCGTGGGGTTTCAAGCTGAGATATGCATTTTTTATGATAATCTTGTTGAGACTTCTGTCCGAAGTATGCAGAATCATCTAGGACGCTCCTTTCGAGCTACTTAATGCACGAAACACGTTTTCTGGTGTTTTCACCACTCCACAGTACGTTTGACATGCAGAACAGGAGATATCTTGGTTTCGGTCGGGTTTCAAGCTCAGATATGCATTTTCTACGATAATCCTGGTGAGACTTCTGTCAGAAGTATGCAGGATCTTAGAGAACGCTCTTTTCGAGCTATTTAATGCGAGAAACACGTTATCTGGTGTTTTCACCACTCCACAGTGCGTTTGATATGCAGTACCAGCGATATCTTGGTTTTCGTGGGGTTTCAAGCTGAGATATGCATTTTTTACGATAATCATGGCGAGACTTCTGTCCGAAGTATGCAGAATCATCGAGATCGCTCTTTTCGAGCTACTTAATGCACGAAACACCTTTTCTGGTGTTTTCACCACTCCAAAGTGCGTTTGATATGCAGAACAGGAGATATCTTGGTTTCGGTCGGGTTTCAAGCTCAGATATGCATTTTCTACGATAATCTTGGTGAAACATCTGTCCGAAGTATGCAGAAACATCGAGAGCGCTCTTTTCGAGCTATTTAATGCGAGAAACACGTTATCTGGTGTTTTCACCACTCCACAGTGCGTTTGATATGCAGTACCAGCGATATCCTGGTTTTCGTGGGGTTTCAAGCTGAGATATGCATTTTTTACGATAATCATGGCGAGACTTCTGTCCGAAGTATGCAGAATCATCGAGAGCGCTCTTTTCGAGCTATTTAATGCGAGAAACTCGTTTTCTGGGGTTTTCACCACCCCACAGTGCGTTTGATATGCAGAACAGGCGATATCTTGGTTTTCGTGGGGTTTCAAGCAGAGATTAGCATTTTCTGCGATAATCTTGGTGAGACTTCAGTCAGAAGTATGCAGAATCATCTAGATCGCTCTTTTCGAGCTACTTAATGCGAGAAACACGTTTTCTGGGGTTTTCACCACTCCACAGTTCGTTGGATATGCAGAACAGTAGATATCTTGGTTTTCGTTGGGTTTCAAGCAGAGATATGCATTTTCTGCGATAATCTTGGTGAGACTTCTGTTAGAAGTATGCAAAATCATCGAGATCGCGCTTTTCGAGCAATATAATGCACGAGACACGTTTTCTGGTGTTTTCACCACTCCACAGTACGTTTGACATGCAGAACAGGAGATATCTTGGTTTCGGTCGGGTTTCAAGCTCAGATATGCATTTTCTACGATAATCCTGGTGAGACTTCTGTCAGAAGTATGCAGGATCTTAGAGAACGCTCTTTTCGAGCTATTTAATGCGAGAAACACGTTATCTGGTGTTTTCACCACTCCACAGTGCGTTTGATATGCAGAACCGGCAACATCTTGATTTTCGTGAGGTTTCGAGCTGAGATATGCATTTTCTGCGATAATATTGGTGAGAATTCAGTCAGAAGTATGCAGAAACATCGAGAGCGCTCTTTTCGAGCTATTTAATGCGAGAAACACGTTTTCTGGGGTTTTCACCACTCCACAGTTCGTTGGATATGCAGAACAGTAGATATCTTGGTTTTCGTGGGGTTTCAAGCAGAGATATGCATTTTCTGCGATAATCTTGGTGAGACTTCTGTTAGAAGTATGCAAAATCATCGAGATCGCGCTTTTCGAGCAATTTAATGCGAGAAACACGTTATCTGGTGTTTACTCCACTCCACAGTTGGTTTGATATGCAGAACCGGCAATATTTTGGTTTTCGTCGGGTGTCAAGCTGAGATATGCATTTTCTACGATAATCTTGGTGAAACATCTGTCCGAAGTATGCAGAAACATCGAGAGCGCTCTTTTCGAGCTGTTTAATCCGACAAACTCGTTTTCTGGGGTTTTCACCACTCCACAGTTCGTTGGATATGCAGAACCGGAGATATCTTAGATTTCGTGTGGTTTCAAGCTGAGATATGCATTTCCTGCGTTAATCTTGGTGAGACCTCTGTCCGAAGTATGCATAATCATGTAGATCGATCTTTTCGAGCTATTTAATGCGAGAAACACGTTATCTGGTGTTTTCACCACTCCACAGTGCGTTTGAAATGCAGAACCAGCGATATCTTGGTTTTCGTGGGGTTTCAAGCTGAGATATGCATTTTCTGCGATAATATTGGTGAGACTTCAGTCAGAAGTATGCAGAATCATCTAGATCGCTCTTTTCGAGCTACTTAATGCACGAAACACGATTTCTGGTGTTTACACCACTCCACAGTTGGTTTGATATGCAGAACCGGAGATATCTTGGTTTCGGTCGGGTTTCAAGCTGAGATATGCATTTTCTACGATAATCCTGGTGAGACATCTGTCAGAAGTATGCAGAATCTTCGAGAACGCTCTTTTCGAGCTACTTAATGCGCGAAACACGTTTTCTGGTGTTTTCACCACTCCACAGTTCGTTGGATATGCAGAACAGTAGATATCTTCGTTTTCGTCGGGTTTCAAGCAGAGATATGCATTTTCTGCGATAATCTTAGTGAGACTTCTGTCCGAAGTATGCAGAATCTTCGAGAACGCTCTTTTCGAGCTACTTATTGCGCGAAACACGTTTTCTGGTGTTTTCACCACTCCACAGTTCGTTGGATATGCAGAACAGTAGATATCTTGGTTTTCGTGGGGTTTCAAGCAGAGATATGCATTTTCTGCGATAATCTTGGTGAAACATCTGTCCGAAGTATGCAGAAACATCGAGAGCGCTCTTTTCGAGCTATTTAATGCGAGAAACTCGTGTTCTGGGGTTTTCACCACGCCACAGTGCGTTTGATATGCAGAACAGGCGATATCTTGGTTTTCGTGGGGTTTCAAGCAGAGATTTGCATTTTCTGCGATAATCTTGGTGAGACTTCAGTCAGAAGTATGCAGAATCATCTAGATCGCTCTTTTCGAGCTACTTAATGCACGAGACACGTTTTCTGGTGTTTTCACCACTCCACAGTACGTTTGACATGCAGAACAGGAGATATCTTGGTTTCGGTCGGGTTTCAAGCTCAGATATGCATTTTCTACGATAATCCTGGTGAGACTTCTGTCAGAAGTATGCAGGATCTTAGAGAACGCTCTTTTCGAGCTATTTAATGCGAGAAACACGTTATCTGGTGTTTTCACCACTCCACAGTGCGTTTGATATGCAGAACCGGCAACATCTTGATTTTCGTGAGGTTTCGAGCTGAGATATGCATTTTCTGCGATAATATTGGTGAGAATTCAGTCAGAAGTATGCAGAATCATCTAGATCGCTCTTCTCGAGCTACTTAATGTACGAAACACGTTTTCTGGTGTTTTCACCACTCCACAGTACGTTTTACATGCAGGACAGGAGATATCTTGGTTTCGGTCGGGTTTCAAGCTCAGATATGCATTTTCTACGATAATCTTGGTGAAACATCTGTCCGAAGTATGCACAAACATCGAGAGCGCTCTTTTCGAGCTATTTAATGCGAGAAACTCGTTTTCTGGGGTTTTCACCACCCCACAGTGCGTTTGATATGCAGAACAGGCGATATCTTGGTTTTCGTGGGGTTTCAAGCAGAGATTTGCATTTTCTGCGATAATCTTGGTGAGACTTCAGTCAGAAGTATGCAGAATCATCTAGATCGCTCTTTTCGAGCTACTTAATGCACGAAACACGTTTTCTGATGTTTACACCACTCCACAGTTGGTTTGATATGCAGAACCGGAGATATCTTGGTTTCGGTCGGGTTTCAAGCTGAGATATGCATTTTCTACGATAATCCTGGTGAGACATCTGTCAGAAGTATGCAGAATCTTCGAGAACGCTCTTTTCGAGCTACTTAATGCGCGAAACACGTTTTCTGGTGTTTTCACCACTCCACGGTACGTTTGATGTGCAGAACCGGAGATAACTCGGTTTTCGTCGGGTTTCAAGCTGAGATATGCATTTTCTACGATAATCTTGGTGAGACATCTGTCAGAAGTATGCAGAATCATCGAGATCGCTCGTTTCGAGCTACTTAATGCGAGAATCACGTTATCTGGTGTTTTCTCCACTCCACAGTGCGTTGGATATGCAGAACCGGCGATATTTTGGTTATCGTCGGGTTTCAAGCTGAGATATGCATTTTCTACGATAAGCTTGGTAAAACATCTGTCCGAAGTATGCAGAAACATCGAGAGCGCTCTTTTCGAGCTATTTAATGCGAGAAACACGTTTACTGGGGTTTTCACCACTCCACAGTTCGTTGGATATGCAGAACAGTAGATATCTTGGTTTTCGTGGGGTTTCAAGCAGAGATATGCATTTTCTGCGATAATCTTGGTGAGACTTCTGTTAGAAGTATGCAAAATCATCGAGATCGCGCTTTTCGAGCAATTTAATGCGAGAAACACGTTATCTGGTGTTTACTCCACTCCACAGTTGGTTTGATATGCAGAACCGGCAATATTTTGGTTTTCGTCGGGTGTCAAGCTGAGATATGCATTTTCTACGATAATCGTGGTGAAACATCTGTCCGAAGTATGCAGAAACATCGAGAGCGCTCTTTTCGAGCTATTTAATCCGAGAAACTCGTTTTCTGGGAGTTTCACCACTCCACAGTTCGTTGGATATGCAGAACCGGAGATATCTTAGATTTCGTGTGGTTTCAAGCTGAGATATGCATTTCCTGCGTTAATCTTGGTGAGACCTCTGTCCGAAGTATGCATAATCATGTAGATCGATCTTTTCGAGCTATTTAATGCGAGAAACACGTTATCTGGTGTTTTCACCACTCCACAGTGCGTTTGAAATGCAGAACCAGCGATATCTTGGTTTTCGTGGGGTTTCAAGCTGAGATATGCATTTTCTGCGATAATATTGGTGAGACTTCAGTCAGAAGTATGCAGAATCATCTAGATCGCTCTTTTCGAGCTACTTAATGCACGAAACACGTTTTCTGGTGTTTACACCACTCCACAGTTGGTTTGATATGCAGAACCGGAGATATCTTGGTTTCGGTCGGGTTTCAAGCTGAGATATGCATTTTCTACGATAATCCTGGTGAGACATCTGTCAGAAGTATGCAGAATCTTCGAGCACGCTCTTTTCGAGCTACTTAATGCGCGAAACACGTTTTCTGGTGTTTTCACCACTCCACAGTTCGTTGGATATGCAGAACAGTAGATATCTTCGTTTTCGTCGGGTTTCAAGCAGAGATATGCATTTTCTGCGATAATCTTAGTGAGACTTCTGTCCGAAGTATGCAGAATCTTCGAGAACGCTCTTTTCGAGCTACTTATTGCGCGAAACACGTTTTCTGGGGTTTTCACCACTCCACAGTTCGTTGGATATGCAGAACAGTAGATATCTTGGTTTTCGTGGGGTTTCAAGCAGAGATATGCATTTTCTGCGATAATCTTGGTGAGACTTCTGTACGAAGTATGCTGAATCATCGAGATCGCGCTTTTCGAGGTATTTAATGCGAGAAACACGTTCTCTGGTTGCTTTCACCATTCCACAGTGCGTTTGATAAACAGAACAGGCGATATCTTGATTTTCATGGTGTTTCCATCTGAGATATGCATTTTCTGCGATAATCTTGGTGGGTCTTTTGTCAGAAGTATGCAGAATCATCTAGATCGCTCTTTTCGAGCTACTTAATGCACGAAACACGTTTTCTGGTGTTTTCACCACTCCACAGTACGTTTGACATGCAGAACCGGAGATATCTTGGTTTCGGTCGGGTTTCAAGCTGAGATATGCATTTTCTACGATAATCCTGGTGAGACTTCTGTCCGAAGTATGCTCAATCATCGAGATCGCTCTTTTCGAGCTAGTTAATGCGAGAAACACGTTTTCTGGTGTTTTCACCACTCCACGGTACGTTTGATGTGCAGAATCGGAGATAACTCGGTTTTCGTCGGGTTTCCAGCTGAGATATGCATTTTCTACGATAATCTTGGTGAAAGTTCTGTCAGAAGTATGCAGGATCATCGAGATCGCACTTTTCGAAACATTTAATGCGAGAAACACGTTATCTGGTGTTTTCACCACTCCACAGTTCGTTGGATATGCAGAACCGGAGATATCTTGGTTTTCGAGGGGTGTCAAGCTGAGATATGCATTTCCTGCGATAATCTTGGTGAGACTTCTGTCCGAAGTATGCTAAATCATCGAGATCGCTCTTTTCGAGCTAGTTAATGCGAGAAACACGTTCTCTGGTTGTTTTCACCACTCCACAGTGCGTTTGATATGCAGAACCGGCAACATCTTGATTTTCGTCAGGTTTCGAGCTGAGATATGCATTTTCTGCGATAATATTGGTGAGACTTCAGTCAGAAGTATGCAGAATCATCTAGATCGCTCTTTTAGTGCTACTTAATGCACGAAACACGTTTTCTGGTGTTTTCACCACTCCACAGTTCGCTGGATATGCAGAACCGAAGATATCTTGGTTTTCGTGGGGTTTCCAGCTGAGATATGCATTCCCTGCGATAATCTTGGTGAGACTTCTGTCCGAAGTATGCTGAATCATCGAGATCGCTCTTTTCGAGCTACTTAATGCACGAAACACGTTTTCTGGTGTTTTCACCACTCCACAGTACGTTTGACATGCAGAACCGGAGATATCTTGGTTTCGGTCGGGTTTCAAGCTGAGATATGCATTTTCTACGATTATCTTGGTGAAACATCTGTCCGAAGCATGCAGAAACATCGAGAGCGCTCTTCTCGAGCTATTTAATGCGAGAAACACGTTATCTGGTGTTTTCACCACTCCACAGTGCGTTTGATATGCAGTACCAGCGATATCTTGGTTTCGGTCGGGTTTCAAGCTGAGATATGCATTTTCTACGATAATCCTGGTGAGACTTCTGTCAGAAGTATGCAGCATCTTCGAGAACGCTCGTTTCGAGCTGTTTAATGCGAGAAACTCGTTTTCTGGGGTTTTCACCACTCCACAGTTTGTTGGATATGCAGCACCGGAGATATCTTGGTTTTCGTCGGGTTTCAAGCTGAGATATGCATTTTCTACGATAATCTTGGTGAGACTTCTGTCCGAAGTATGCTGAATCATCGAGATCGCCCTTTTCGAGCTATTTAATGCGAGAAACACGTTCTCTGGTTGTTTTCACCACTCCACAGTGCGTTTGATATGCAGAACAGGCGATATCTTGATTTTCGTGGTGTTTCCAGCTGATATATGCATTTTCTGCGATAATCTTGGTGGGTCTTTTGTCAAAAGTATGCAGAATCATCTAGATCGCTCTTTTCGAGCTACTTAATGCACGAAACACGTTTTCTGGTGTTTTCACCACTCCACAGTACGTTTGACATGCAGAACCGGAGATATCTTGGTTTGGGTCGGGTTTCAAGCTGAGATATGCATTTTCTACGATAATCTTGGTGAAACATCTGTCCGAAGTATGCAGAAACATCGAGAGCGCTCTATACGAGCTATTTAATGCAAGAAACTCGTTTCCTGGGGTTTTCACCACTCCACAGTTCGCTGGATATGCAGAACCGGATATATCTTGGTTTTCGTGGGGTTTCAAGCTGAGATATGCATTTCCTGCGATAATCTTGGTGAGACTTCTGTCCGAAGTATGCTGAATCATCGAGATCGCTCTTTTCGAGCTATCTAATGCGAGAAACACGTTCTCTGGTTGTTTTCACCACTCCACAGTGCGTTTGATATGCAGAACAGGTGATATCTTGATTTTCGTGGTGTTTCCAGCTGAGATATGCATTTTCTGCGATAATCTTGGTGGGTCTTTTGTCAGAAGTATGCAGAATCATCTAGATCGCTCTTTTCGAGCTACTTAATGCACGAAACACGTTTTCTGGTGTTGTCACCACTCCACAGTACGTTTGACATGCAGAACCGGAGATATCTTGGCTTCGGTCGGGTTTCAAGCTGAGATATGCATTTTCTACGATAATCCTGGTGATACTTCTGTCAGAAGTGTGCAGAATCTTCGAGAACGCTCCTTTCGAGCTACTTAATGCGCGAAACACGTTTTCTGGTGTTTTCACCACTCCATGGTACGTTTGATGTGCAGAACCGGAGATAACTCGGTTTTCGTCGGGTTTCAAGCTGAGATATGCATTTTCTACGATAATCTTGGTGAGACTTCTGTCAGAAGTATGCAGGATCATCTAGATCGCTCTTTTCGAGCTACTTAATGCACGAAACACGTTTTCTGGTGTTTTCACCACTCCACAGTACGTTTGACATGCAGAACCGGAGATATCTTGGTTTCGGTCGGGTTTCAAGCTGAGATATGCATTTCCTGCGATAATCTTGGTGAGACTTCTGTCCGAAGTATGCTGAATCATCGAGATCGCTCTTTTCGAGCTAGTTAATGCGAGAAACACGTTCTCTGGTTGTTTTCGCCACTCCACAGTGCGTTTGATATGCAGAACAGGCTATATCTTGATTTTCGTGGTGTTTCCAGCTGAGATATGCATTTTCTGCGATAATCTTGGTGGGTCTTTTGTCAGAAGTATGCAGAATCAACTAGATCGCTCTTTTCCAGCTACTTAATGCACGAAACACGTTATCTGGTGTTTTCACCACTCCACAGAACGTTTGACATGCAGAACAGGAGATATCTTGGTTTCGGTCGGGTTTCAAGCTGAGATATGCATTTCCTGCGATAATCTTGGTGGGTCTTTTGTCAGAAGTATGCAGAATCAACCAGATCGCTCTTCTCGAGCTACTTAATGCAGGAAACACGTTTTCTGGGGTTTTCACCACTCCACAGTTCGTTTGATATGCAGAACAGTAGATATCTTGGTTTTCGTGGGGTTTCAAGCTGAGATATGCATTTTCTGCGATAAGCTTGGTGAAACATCTGTCCGAAGTATGCAGAACCATCGAGAGAACTCTTTTCGAGCTATTTAATGCGAGAAACACGTTTTCTGGGGTTTTCACCACTCCACAGTTCGTTGGATATGCAGAACCGGAGATATCTTGGTTTTCGTGGGGTTTCAAGCTGAGATGTGCATTTCCTGCGATAATCTTGGTGAGACTTCTGTCCGAAGTATGCTGAATCATCTAGATCGCTCTTTTCGAGCTATCTAATGCGAGAAACACGTTATCTGGTGTTTTCACCACTCCACAGTGCGTTTGATATGCAGATCCAACGATATCTTGGTTTCGGTCGGGTTTCAAGCTGAGATATGCATTTTCTACGGTAATCCTGGTGAGACTTCTGTCAGAAGTATGCAGAATCTTCGAGATCGCACTTTTCGAGCTATTTAATGCGACAAACACGTTATATGGTGTTTTCACCACTCCACAGTGCGTTTGATATGCAGAACCTGCAATATCTTGGTTTTCGTGGGGTATCAAGCTGAGATATGCATGTTTTACGATAATCTTGGTGAGACTTCTGTCCGAAGTATGCAGAATCATAGAGATCGCTCTTTTCGAGCTATCTAATGCGAGAAACACGTTATCTGGTGTTTTCACCACTCCACAGTGCGATTGATATGCAGATCCGGCAATATCTTGGTTTTCGTGGGGTTTCAAGCTGAGATATGCATTTTCTGCGATAAGCTTGGTGAAACATCTGTCCGAAGTATGCAGAACCATCGAGAGAGCTCTTTTCGAGCTATTTAATGCGAGAAACACGTTTTTTGGGGTTTTCACCACTCCACAGTTCGTTGGATATGCAGAACCGGAGATATCTTGGTTTCGGTCGGGTTTCAAGCTGAGATTTGCATTTTCTACGATAATCTTGGTGAAACATCTGTCCGAAGTATGCAGAGACATCGAGAGCGCTCTTTTCGAGCTACTTAATGCGCGAAACACGTTTTCTGGTGTTTTCACCACTCCGCGGTACGTTTGATGTGCAGAACCGGAGATAACTCGGTTTTCGTCGGGTTTCAAGCTGAGATATGTATTTCCAGCGATAATCTTGGTAAGACTTCTGTCCGAAGTATGCTGAATCATCGAGATCGCTCTTTTCGAGCTATTTAATGCGAGGAACACGTTCTCTGGTTGTTTTCACCACTCCACAGTGCGTTTGATATGCAGAACAGGCGATATCTTGATTTTCGTGGTGTTTCCAGCTGAGATATGCATTTTCTGCGATAATCTTGGTGGGACTTTTGTCAGAAGTATGCAGAATAACTCGATCGCTCTTTTCGAGCTACTTAATGCACGAAACACGTTATCTGGTGTTTTCACCACTCCACAGTTGGTTTGATATGCAGAACCGGCGATATTTTGGTTTTCGTCGGGTTTCAAGTTGAGATATGCATTTTCTACGATAATCTTGGTGAAACATCTGTCCGAAGTATACAGAAACATCGAGAGCGCTCGTTTCGAGCTATTTAATGCGACAAACACGTTATCTGGTGTTTTGACCACTCCACAGTACGTTTGACATGCAGAACCGGAGATATCTTGGTTTCGGTCGGGTTTCAAGCTGAGATATGCATTTTCTACGATAATCCTGGTGAGACTTCTGTCAGAAGTATGCAGAATCTTCGAGAACGCTCTTTTCGAGCTACTTAATGCGCGAAACACGTTTTCTGGTGTTTTCACCACTCCGCGGTACGTTTGATGTGCAGAACCGGAGATAACTCGGTTTTCGTCGGGTTTCAAGCTGAGATATGCATTTTCTGCGATAATCATGGTGAGACTTCTGTCCGAAGTATGCTGAATAATCGAGATCGCTCTTTTCGAGCTGGTTAGTGCGAGAAACACGTTATCTGGTGTTTTCACCACTCCGCAGTTGGTTTGATATGCAGAACCGGCGATATTTTGGTTTTCGTCGGGTTTCAAGCTGAGATATGCATGTTCTACGATAATCTTGGTGAAACATCTGTCCGAAGTATGCAGAAACATCCAGAGCGCTCTTTTCGAGCTACTTAATGCACGAAACACGTTTTCTGGTGTTTTCACCACTCCACAGTACGTTTGACATGCAGAACCGGCGATATCTTGATTTTCGTGGGGTTTCAAGCTGAGATATGCATTTTCTACGATAATCTTGGTGAGACTTCTGTCCGAAGTATGCTGAAACATCGAGATCGCTCTTTTCGAGCTAGTTAATGCAAGAAGAACATTATCTGGTGTTTTCACCACTCCTCAGTGCGTTTGATATGCAGAACCGGCGATATCTTGGTTTTCGTGGGGATTCAAGCTGAGATATGCATTTTCTGCGATAATCCTGGTGAGACTTCTGTCAGAAGTATGAAGAATCTTCGAGAACGCTCTTTTCGAGCTACTTAATGCGCGAAACACGTTTTCTGGTGTTTTCACCACTCCACGGTACGTTTGATGTGCAGAACCGGAGATAACTCGGTTTTCGTCGGGTTTCAAGCTGAGATATGCATTTTCTGCGATAATCTTGGTGAGACTTCTGTCCGAAGTATGCAGAATCATCGAGATCGCTCTTTTCGAGCTAGTTAATGCAAGAAGAACCTTATCCGGTGTTTTCACCACTCCACAGTGCGTTTGATATGCAGAACCGGCGATATCTTGGTTTTCGTGGGGTTTCAAGCTAAGATATGCATTTTCTGCGATAATCTTGGTGAGACTTCTGTCCGAAGTATGCTGAATAATCGAGATCGCTCTTTTCGAGCTGGTTAGTGCGAGAAACACGTTATCTGGTGTTTTCACCACTCCGCAGTTGGTTTGATATGCAGAACCGGCGATATTTTGGTTTTCGTCGGGTTTCAAGCTGAGATATGCATGTTCTACGATAATCTTGGTGAAACATCTGTCCGAAGTATGCAGAAACATCGAGAGCGCTCTTTTCGAGCTACTTAATGCACGAAACAAGTTTTCTGGTGTTTTCACCACTCCACAGTACGTTTGACATGCAGAACCGGCGATATCTTGATTTTCGTGGGGTTTCAAGCTGAGATATGCATTTTCTACGATAATCTTGGTGAGACTTCTGTCCGAAGTATGCTGAAACATCGAGATCGCTCTTTTCGAGCTAGTTAATGCGAGAAAAACGTTATCCGGTGTTTTCACCACTCCACAGTGCGTTTGATATGCAAAACCGGCGATATCTTGGTTTTCGTGGGGTTTCAAGCTGAGATATGCATTTTCTGCGATAATTTTGGTGAGACTTCTGTTAGAAGTATGCAGAATCATCGAGATCGCACTATTCGAGCTATTTAATGCGAGAAACACGTTATCTGGTGTTTTCACCACTCCACAGTGCGTTTGATATGCAGAACCGGAGATATCTTGGTTTTCGTGGGGTTTCAAGCTGAGATATGCATTTCCTTTGATAATCTTGGTGAGACTCCTGTCCGAAATATGCTGAATCATCGAGATCGCTCTTTTCGAGCTATTTAATGCGAGAAACACGTTCTCTGGTTGTTTTCACCACTGCACAGTGCGTTTGAAATGCAGAACTGGCGATATCTTGATTTTCGTGGTGTTTCCAGCTGAGATATGCATTTTCTGCGATAATCTTGGTGAGACTTCTGTCCGAAGTATGCAGAATCATCGAGATCGCTCTTTTCGAGCTATTTAATGCGACAATCACGTTATCTGGTGTTTTCACCACTCCACAGTGCGTTTGATATGCAGTACCAGCGATATCTTGGTTTTCGTGGGGTTTCATGCTGAGATATGCATTTTTTACGATAATCTTGGTGAGACTTCTGTCCGAAGTATGCAGAATCATCGAGATCGCTCTATTCGAGCTATTTAATGCGACAAACACGTTATCTGGTGTTTTCAGCACCCCACAGTGCGTTTGATATGCTGAACCAGCGATATCTTGGTTTTCGTGGAGTTTCAAGCTGAGATATGCATTTTTTACGATAATGTTGGTGAGACTTCTGTCCGAAGTATGCTTAATCATCGAGATCGCTCGTTTCGAGCTATTTAATGCGAGAAACACGTTATCTGGTGTTTTCACCACTCCACAGTGCGTTTGATATGCAGAACCGGAGATATCTTGGTTTTCGTGGGGTTTCAAGCTGAGATATGCATTTTCTGCGATAATCTTGGTGAGACTTCTGTTAGAAGTATGCAGAATCATCGAGATCGCTCTATTCGAGCTATTTAATGCGAGAAACACGTTATCTGGTGTTTTCACCACTCCACAGTGCGTTTGATATGCAGAACCGGAGATATCTTGGTTTTCGTGGGGTTTCAAGCTGAGATATGCATTTCCTTTGATAATCTTGGTGAGACTCCTGTCCGAAATATGCTGAATCATCGAGATCGCTCTTTTCGAGCTATTTAATGCGAGAAACACGTTCTCTAGTTGTTTTCACCACTCCACAGTGCGTTTGAAATGCAGAACAGGCGATATCTTGATTTTCGTGGTGTTTCCAGCTGAGATATGCATTTTCTGCAATAATCTTGGTGAGACTTCTTTTAGAAGTATGCAGAATCGTCGAGAGCGCTCTTTTCGAGCTACTTAATGCGAGAAACACGTTTTCTGGGGTTTTCACCACTCCACAGTTCGTTGGATATGCTGAACCGGAGATATCTTGGTTTTCGTGGGGTTTCAAGCTGAGATATGCATTTCCTGCGATAATCTTGGTGAGACTTCTGTCCGACGTATGCTGAATCATCTAGATCGCTCTTTTCGAGCTATTTAATGCGAGAAACACGTTATCTGGTGTTTTCACCACTCCTCAGTGCGTTTGATATGCAGAACCGGCGATATCTTGGTTTTCGTGGGGTTTCAAGCTGAGATATGCATTTTCTGCGATAATCTTGGTGAGACTTCTGTCCGAAGTATGCTGAATAATCGAGATCGCTCTTTTCGAGCTGGTTAGTGCGAGAAACACGTTATCTGGTGTTTTCACCACTCCGCAGTTGGTTTGATATGCAGAACCGGCGATATTTTGGTTTTCGTCGGGTTTCAAGCTGAGATATGCATGTTCTACGATAATCTTGGTGAAACATCTGTCCGAAGTATGCAGAAACATCGAGAGCGCTCTTTTCGAGCTACTTAATGCACGAAACACGTTTTCTGGTGTTTTCACCACTCCACAGTACGTTTGACATGCAGAACCGGCGATATCTTGATTTTCGTGGGGTTTCAAGCTGAGATATGCATTTTCTACGATAATCTTGGTGAAACATCTGTCCGAAGTATGCAGAAACATCGAGAGCACTCTTTTCGAGCTACTTAATGCACGAAACACGTTCTCTGGTGTTTTCACCACTCCACGGTACGTTTGATGTGCAGAATCGGAGATAACTCGGTTTTCGTCGGGTTTCCAGCTGAGATATGCATTTTCTACGATAATCTTGGTGAAAGTTCTGTCAGAAGTATGCAGGATCATCGAGATCGCACTTTTCGAAACATTTAATGCGAGAAACACGTTATCTGGTGTTTTCACCACTCCACAGTTCGTTGGATATGCAGAACCGGAGATATCTTGGTTTTCGAGGGGTGTCAAGCTGAGATATGCATTTCCTGCGATAATCTTGGTGAGACTTCTGTCCGAAGTATGCTAAATCATCGAGATCGCTCTTTTCGAGCTAGTTAATGCGAGAAACACGTTCTCTGGTTGTTTTCACCACTCCACAGTGCGTTTGATATGCAGAACCGGCAACATCTTGATTTTCGTCAGGTTTCGAGCTGAGATATGCATTTTCTGCGATAATATTGGTGAGACTTCAGTCAGAAGTATGCAGAATCATCTAGATCGCTCTTTTAGAGCTACTTAATGCACGAAACACGTTTTCTGGTGTTTTCACCACTCCACAGTTCGCTGGATATGCAGAACCGAAGATATCTTGGTTTTCGTGGGGTTTCCAGCTGAGATATGCATTCCCTGCGATAATCTTGGTGAGACTTCTGTCCGAAGTATGCTGAATCATCGAGATCGCTCTTTTCGAGCTACTTAATGCACGAAACACGTTTTCTGGTGTTTTCACCACTCCACAGTACGTTTGACATGCAGAACCGGAGATATCTTGGTTTCGGTCGGGTTTCAAGCTGAGATATGCATTTTCTACGATTATCTTGGTGAAACATCTGTCCGAAGCATGCAGAAACATCGAGAGCGCTCTTCTCGAGCTATTTAATGCGAGAAACACGTTATCTGGTGTTTTCACCACTCCACAGTGCGTTTGATATGCAGTACCAGCGATATCTTGGTTTCGGTCGGGTTTCAAGCTGAGATATGCATTTTCTACGATAATCCTGGTGAGACTTCTGTCAGAAGTATGCAGCATCTTCGAGAACGCTCGTTTCGAGCTGTTTAATGCGAGAAACTCGTTTTCTGGGGTTTTCACCACTCCACAGTTTGTTGGATATGCAGCACCGGAGATATCTTGGTTTTCGTCGGGTTTCAAGCTGAGATATGCATTTTCTACGATAATCTTGGTGAGACTTCTGTCCGAAGTATGCTGAATCATCGAGATCGCCCTTTTCGAGCTATTTAATGCGAGAAACACGTTCTCTGGTTGTTTTCACCACTCCACAGTGCGTTTGATATGCAGAACAGGTGATATCTTGATTTTCGTGGTGTTTCCAGCTGAGATATGCATTTTCTGCGATAATCTTGGTGGGTCTTTTGTCAGAAGTATGCAGAATCATCTAGATCGCTCTTTTCGAGCTACTTAATGCACGAAACACGTTTTCTGGTGTTGTCACCACTCCACAGTACGTTTGACATGCAGAACCGGAGATATCTTGGCTTCGGTCGGGTTTCAAGCTGAGATATGCATTTTCTACGATAATCCTGGTGATACTTCTGTCAGAAGTGTGCAGAATCTTCGAGAACGCTCCTTTCGAGCTACTTAATGCGCGAAACACGTTTTCTGGTGTTTTCACCACTCCATGGTACGTTTGATGTGCAGAACCGGAGATAACTCGGTTTTCGTCGGGTTTCAAGCTGAGATATGCATTTTCTACGATAATCTTGGTGAGACTTCTGTCAGAAGTATGCAGGATCATCTAGATCGCTCTTTTCGAGCTACTTAATGCACGAAACACGTTTTCTGGTGTTTTCACCACTCCACAGTACGTTTGACATGCAGAACCGGAGATATCTTGGTTTCGGTCGGGTTTCAAGCTGAGATATGCATTTCCTGCGATAATCTTGGTGAGACTTCTGTCCGAAGTATGCTGAATCATCCAGATCGCTCTTTTCGAGCTAGTTAATGCGAGAAACACGTTCTCTGGTTGTTTTCGCCACTCCACAGTGCGTTTGATATGCAGAACAGGCTATATCTTGATTTTCGTGGTGTTTCCAGCTGAGATATGCATTTTCTGCGATAATCTTGGTGGGTCTTTTGTCAGAAGTATGCAGAATCAACTAGATCGCTCTTTTCCAGCTACTTAATGCACGAAACACGTTATCTGGTGTTTTCACCACTCCACAGAACGTTTGACATGCAGAACAGGAGATATCTTGGTTTCGGTCGGGTTTCAAGCTGAGATATGCATTTCCTGCGATAATCTTGGTGGGTCTTTTGTCAGAAGTATGCAGAATCAACCAGATCGCTCTTCTCGAGCTACTTAATGCAGGAAACACGTTTTCTGGGGTTTTCACCACTCCACAGTTCGTTTGATATGCAGAACAGTAGATATCTTGGTTTTCGTGGGGTTTCAAGCTGATATATGCATTTTCTGCGATAAGCTTGGTGAAACATCTGTCCGAAGTATGCAGAACCATCGAGAGAACTCTTTTCGAGCTATTTAATGCGAGAAACACGTTTTCTGGGGTTTTCACCACTCCACAGTTCGTTGGATATGCAGAACCGGAGATATCTTGGTTTTCGTGGGGTTTCAAGCTGAGATGTGCATTTCCTGCGATAATCTTGGTGAGACTTCTGTCCGAAGTATGCTGAATCATCTAGATCGCTCTTTTCGAGCTATCTAATGCGAGAAACACGTTATCTGGTGTTTTCACCACTCCACAGTGCGTTTGATATGCAGATCCAACGATATCTTGGTTTCGGTCGGGTTTCAAGCTGAGATATGCATTTTCTACGGTAATCCTGGTGAGACTTCTGTCAGAAGTATGCAGAATCTTCGAGATCGCACTTTTCGAGCTATTTAATGCGACAAACACGTTATATGGTGTTTTCACCACTCCACAGTGCGTTTGATATGCAGAACCGGCAATATCTTGGTTTTCGTGGGGTATCAAGCTGAGATATGCATGTTTTACGATAATCTTGGTGAGACTTCTGTCCGAAGTATGCAGAATCATAGAGATCGCGCTTTTCGAGCTATTTAATGCGAGAAATACGTTATCTGGTGTTTTCACCACTCCACAGTGCGATTGATATGCAGATCCGGCAATATCTTGGTTTTCGTGGGGTTTCAAGCTGAGATATGCATTTTTTGCGATAAGCTTGGTGAAACATCTGTCCGAAGTATGCAGAACCATCGAGAGAGCTCTTTTCGAGCTATTTAATGCGAGAAACACGTTTTTTGGGGTTTTCACCACTCCACAGTTCGTTGGATATGCAGAACCGGAGATATCTTGGTTTCGGTCGGGTTTCAAGCTGAGATTTGCATTTTCTACGATAATCTTGGTGAAACATCTGTCCGAAGTATGCAGAGACATCGAGAGCGCTCTTTTCGAGCTACTTAATGCGCGAAACACGTTTTCTGGTGTTTTCACCACTCCGCGGTACGTTTGATGTGCAGAACCGGAGATAACTCGGTTTTCGTCGGGTTTCAAGTTGAGATATGCATTTTCTACGATAATCTTGGTGAAACATCTGTCCGAAGTATGCAGAAACATCCAGAGCGCTCTTTTCGAGCTACTTAATGCACGAAACACGTTTTCTGGTGTTTTCACCACTCCACAGTACGTTTGACATGCAGAACCGGAGATATCTTGGTTTCGGTCGGGTTTCAAGCTGAGATATGCATTTTCTACGATAATCCTGGTGAGACTTCTGTCAGAAGTATGCAGAATCTTCGAGAACGCTCTTTTCGAGCTACTTAATGCGCGAAACACGTTTTCTGGTGTTTTCACCACTCCGCGGTACGTTTGATGTGCAGAACCGGAGATAACTCGGTTTTCGTCGGGTTTCAAGCTGAGATATGCATTTTCTGCGATAATCATGGTGAGACTTCTGTCCGAAGTATGCTGAATAATCGAGATCGCTCTTTTCGAGCTGGTTAGTGCGAGAAACACGTTATCTGGTGTTTTCACCACTCCGCAGTTGGTTTGATATGCAGAACCGGCGATATTTTGGTTTTCGTCGGGTTTCAAGCTGAGATATGCATGTTCTACGATAATCTTGGTGAAACATCTGTCCGAAGTATGCAGAAACATCCAGAGCGCTCTTTTCGAGCTACTTAATGCACGAAACACGTTTTCTGGTGTTTTCACCACTCCACAGTACGTTTGACATGCAGAACCGGCGATATCTTGATTTTCGTGGGGTTTCAAGCTGAGATATGCATTTTCTACGATAATCTTGGTGAGACTTCTGTCCGAAGTATGCTGAAACATCGAGATCGCTCTTTTCGAGCTAGTTAATGCAAGAAGAACATTATCTGGTGTTTTCACCACTCCTCAGTGCGTTTGATATGCAGAACCGGCGATATCTTGGTTTTCGTGGGGATTCAAGCTGAGATATGCATTTTCTGCGATAATCCTGGTGAGACTTCTGTCAGAAGTATGAAGAATCTTCGAGAACGCTCTTTTCGAGCTACTTAATGCGCGAAACACGTTTTCTGGTGTTTTCACCACTCCACGGTACGTTTGATGTGCAGAACCGGAGATAACTCGGTTTTCGTCGGGTTTCAAGCTGAGATATGCATTTTCTGCGATAATCTTGGTGAGACTTCTGTCCGAAGTATGCAGAATCATCGAGATCGCTCTTTTCGAGCTAGTTAATGCAAGAAGAACCTTATCCGGTGTTTTCACCACTCCACAGTGCGTTTGATATGCAGAACCGGCGATATCTTGGTTTTCGTGGGGTTTCAAGCTGAGATATGCATTTTCTGCGATAATCTTGGTGAGACTTCTGTCCGAAGTATGCTGAATAATCGAGATCGCTCTTTTCGAGCTGGTTAGTGCGAGAAACACGTTATCTGGTGTTTTCACCACTCCGCAGTTGGTTTGATATGCAGAACCGGCGATATCTTGGTTTTCGTGGGGATTCAAGCTGAGATATGCATTTTCTGCGATAATCCTGGTGAGACTTCTGTCAGAAGTATGAAGAATCTTCGAGAACGCTCTTTTCGAGCTACTTAATGCGCGAAACACGTTTTCTGGTGTTTTCACCACTCCACGGTACGTTTGATGTGCAGAACCGGAGATAACTCGGTTTTCGTCGGGTTTCAAGCTGAGATATGCATTTTCTGCGATAATCTTGGTGAAACATCTGTCCGAAGTATGCAGAAACATCGAGAGCGATCTTTTCGAGCTACTTAATGCACGAAACAAGTTTTCTGGTGTTTTCACCACTCCACAGTACGTTTGACATGCAGAACCGGCGATATCTTGATTTTCGTGGGGTTTCAAGCTGAGATATGCATTTTCTACGATAATCTTGGTGAGACTTCTGTCCGAAGTATGCTGAAACATCGAGATCGCTCTTTTCGAGCTAGTTAATGCGAGAAAAACGTTATCCGGTGTTTTCACCACTCCACAGTGCGTTTGATATGCAAAACCGGCGATATCTTGGTTTTCGTGGGGTTTCAAGCTGAGATATGCATTTTCTGCGATAATTTTGGTGAGACTTCTGTTAGAAGTATGCAGAATCATCGAGATCGCACTATTCGAGCTATTTAATGCGAGAAACACGTTATCTGGTGTTTTCACCACTCCACAGTGCGTTTGATATGCAGAACCGGAGATATCTTGGTTTTCGTGGGGTTTCAAGCTGAGATATGCATTTCCTTTGATAATCTTGGTGAGACTCCTGTCCGAAATATGCTGAATCATCGAGATCGCTCTTTTCGAGCTATTTAATGCGAGAAACACGTTCTCTGGTTGTTTTCACCACTGCACAGTGCGTTTGAAATGCAGAACAGGCGATATCTTGATTTTCGTGGTGTTTCCAGCTGAGATATGCATTTTCTGCGATAATCTTGGTGAGACTTCTGTCCGAAGTATGCAGAATCATCGAGATCGCTCTTTTCGAGCTATTTAATGCGAGAATCACGTTATCTGGTGTTTTCACCACTCCACAGTGCGTTTGATATGCAGTACCAGCGATATCTTGGTTTTCGTGGGGTTTCATGCTGAGATATGCATTTTTTACGATAATCTTGGTGAGACTTCTGTTAGAAGTATGCAGAATCATCGAGATCGCTCTATTCGAGCTATTTAATGCGAGAAACACGTTATCTGGTGTTTTCACCACTCCACAGTGCGTTTGATATGCAGAACCGGAGATATCTTGGTTTTCGTGGGGTTTCAAGCTGAGATATGCATTTCCTTTGATAATCTTGGTGAGACTCCTGTCCGAAATATGCTGAATCATCGAGATCGCTCTTTTCGAGCTATTTAATGCGAGAAACACGTTCTCTAGTTGTTTTCACCACTCCACAGTGCGTTTGAAATGCAGAACAGGCGATATCTTGATTTTCGTGGTGTTTCCAGCTGAGATATGCATTTTCTGCAATAATCTTGGTGAGACTTCTTTTAGAAGTATGCAGAATCGTCGAGAACGCTCTTTTCGAGCTACTTAATGCGAGAAACACGTTTTCTGGGGTTTTCACCACTCCACAGTTCGTTGGATATGCTGAACCGGAGATATCTTGGTTTTCGTGGGGTTTCAAGCTGAGATATGCATTTCCTGCGATAATCTTGGTGAGACTTCTGTCCGACGTATGCTGAATCATCTAGATCGCTCTTTTCGAGCTATTTAATGCGAGAAACACGTTATCTGGTGTTTTCACCACTCCTCAGTGCGTTTGATATGCAGAACCGGCGATATCTTGGTTTTCGTGGGGTTTCAAGCTGAGATATGCATTTTCTGCGATAATCTTGGTGAGACTTCTGTCCGAAGTATGCTGAATAATCGAGATCGCTCTTTTCGAGCTGGTTAGTGCGAGAAACACGTTATCTGGTGTTTTCACCACTCCGCAGTTGGTTTGATATGCAGAACCGGCGATATTTTGGTTTTCGTCGGGTTTCAAGCTGAGATATGCATGTTCTACGATAATCTTGGTGAAACATCTGTCCGAAGTATGCAGAAACATCGAGAGCGCTCTTTTCGAGCTACTTAATGCACGAAACACGTTTTCTGGTGTTTTCACCACTCCACAGTACGTTTGACATGCAGAACCGGCGATATCTTGATTTTCGTGGGGTTTCAAGCTGAGATATGCATTTTCTACGATAATCTTGGTGAAACATCTGTCCGAAGTATGCAGAAACATCGAGAGCACTCTTTTCGAGCTACTTAATGCACGAAACACGTTCTCTGGTGTTTTCACCACTCCACGGTACGTTTGATGTGCAGAACCGGAGATAACTCGGTTTTCGTCGGGTTTCAAGCTGAGATATGCATTTTCTACGATAATCTTGGTGAGACTTCTGTCCGAAGTATGCTGAAACATCGAGATCGCACTTTTCGAGCTAGTTAATGCGAGAAAAACCTTATCCGGTGTTTTCACCAGTCCACAGTGCGTTTGATATGCAGAACCGGAGATATCTTGGTTTTCGTGGGGTTTCAAGCTGAGATATGCATTTCCTTTGATAATCTTGGTGAGACTCCTGTCCGAAATATGCTGAATCATCGAGATCGCTCTTTTCGAGCTATTTAATGCGAGAAACACGTTTTCTGGTTGTTTTCACCACTCCACAGTGCGTTTGAAATGCAGAACAGGCGATATCTTGATTTTCGTGGTGTTTCCAGCTGAGATATGCATTTTCTGCGATAATCTTGGTGAGACTTCTGTTAGAAGTATGCAGAATCATCGAGAGCGCTCTTTTCGAGCTATTTAATGCGAGAAAAACGTTTTCTGGGGTTTTCACCACTCCACAGTTCGTTGGATATGCTGAACCGGAGATATCTTGGTTTTCGTGGGGTTTCAAGCTGAGATATGCATTTCCTGCGATAATCTTGGTGAGACTTCTGTCCGACGTATGCTGAATCATCTAGATCGCTCTTTTCGAGCTATTTAATGCGAGAAACACGTTATCTGGTGTTTTCACCACTCCTCAGTGCGTTTGATATGCAGAACCGGTCTATATCTTGGTTTTCGTGGGGATTCAAGCTGAGATATGCATTTTCTGCGATAATCCTGGTGAGACTTCTGTCAGAAGTATGAAGAATCTTCGAGAACGCTCTTTTCGAGCTACTTAATGCGCAAAACACGTTTTCTGGTGTTTTCACCACTCCACGGTACGTTTGATGTGCAGAACCGGAGATAACTCGGTTTTCGTCGGGTTTCAAGCTGAGATATGCATTTTCTGCGATAATCTTGGTGAGACTTCTGTCCGAAGTATGCAGAATCATCGAGATCGCTCTTTTCGAGCTATTTAATGCGAGAATCACGTTATCTGGTGTTTTCACCACTCCACAGTGCGTTTGATATGCAGTACCAGCGATATCTTGGTTTTCGTGGGGTTTCATGCTGAGATATGCATTTTTTACGATAATCTTGGTGAGACTTCTGTCCGAAGTATGCAGAATCATCGAGATCGCTCTATTCGAGCTATTTAATGCGACAAACACGTTATCTGGTGTTTTCAGCACCCCACAGTGCGTTTGATATGCAGAACCAGCGATATCTTGGTTTTCGTGGGGTATCAAGCTGAGATATGCATTTTTTACGATAATCTTGGTGAGACTTCTGTCCGAAGTATGCTGAAACATCGAGATCGCTATTTTCGAGCTAGTTAATGCAAGAAGAACCTTATCCGGTGTTTTCACCACTCCACAGTGCGTTTGATATGCAGAACCGGCGATATCTTGGTTTTCGTGGGGTTTCAAGCTGAGATATGCATTTTCTGCGATAATCTTGGTGAGACTTCTGTCCGAAGTATGCTGAATAATCGAGATCGCTCTTTTCCTGCTGGTTAGTGCGAGAAACACGTTTTCTGTGGTTTTCACCACTCCACAGTTCGTTGGATATGCAGAACAGTAGATATCTTGGTTTTCGTGGGGTTTCAAGCAGAGATATGCATTTTCTGCGATAATCTTGGTGTGACTTCTGTTAGAAGTATGCAGAATCATCGAGATCGCACTTTTCGAGCTATTTGATGCGAGAAACACGTGTTCTGGTGTTTTCGCCACTCCACAGTATGTTTGACATGCAGAACCGGCGATATCTTGATTTTCGTGGGGTTTCAAGCTGAGATATGCATTTTCTGCGATAATCTTGGTGAGACTTCTGTTAGAACTATGCAGAATCATCGAGATCGCACTTTTCGAACTATTTAATGCGAGAAACACATTATCTGGTGTTTTCACCACTCCGCAGTTGGTTTGATATGCAGAACCGGCGATATTTTGGTTTTCGTCGGGTTTCAAGCTGAGATATGCATTTTCTACGATAATCTTGGTGAAACATCTGTCCGAAGTATGCAGAAACATCGAGAGCGCTCTTTTCGAGCTACTTAATGCACGAAACACGTTTTCTGGTGTTTTCACCACTCCACGGTACGTTTGATGTGCAGAACCAGAGATAACTCGGTTTTCGTCGGGTTTCAAGCTGAGATATGCATTTTCTACGATAATCTTGGTGAGACTTCTGTCCGAAGTATGCTGAATCATCGAGATCGCTCGATTCGAGCTAGTTAATGCGAGAAAAACCTTATCCGGTGTTTTCACCACTCCACAGTGCGTTTGATATGCAAAACCGGCGATATCTTGGTTTTCGTGGGGTTTCAAGCTGAGATATGCATTTTCTGCGATAATCTTGGTGAGACTTCTGTTAGAACTATGCAGAATCATCGAGATCGCACTTTTCGAGCTATTTAATGCGAGAAACACATTATCTGGTGTTTTCACCACTCCGCAGTTGGTTTGATATGCAGAACCGGCAATATTTTGGTTTTCGTCGGGTTTCAAGCTGAGATATGCATTTTCTACGATAATCTTGGTGAAACATCTGTCCGAAGTATGCAGAAACATCGAGAGCGCTCTTTTCGAGCTACTTAATGCACGAAACACGTTTTCTGGTGTTTTCACCACTCCACGGTACGTTTGATGTGCAGAACCAGAGATAACTCGGTTTTCGTCGGGTTTCAAGCTGAGATATGCATTTTCTACGATAATCTTGGTGAGACTTCTGTCCGAAGTATGCTGAATCATCGAGATCGCTCGATTCGAGCTAGTTAATGCGAGAAAAACCTTATCCGGTGTTTTCACCACTCCACAGTGCGTTTGATATGCAAAACCGGCGATATCTTGGTTTTCGTGGGGTTTCAAGCTGAGATATGCATTTTCTGCGATAATCTTGGTGAGACTTCTGTTAGAAGTATGCAGAATCATCGAGATCGCACTATTCGAGCTATTTAATGCGAGAAACACGTTATCTGGTGTTTTCACCACTCCACAGTGCGTTTGATATGCAGAACCGGAGATATCTTGGTTTTCGTGGGGTTTCAAGCTGAGATATGCATTTCCTTTGATAATCTTGGTGAGACTCCTGTCCGAAATATGCTGAATCATCGAGATCGCTCTTTTCGAGCTATTTAATGCGAGAAACACGTTCTCTGGTTGTTTTCACCACTCCACAGTGCGTTTGAAATGCAGAACAGGCGATATCTTGATTTTCGTGGTGTTTCCAGCTGAGATATGCATTTTCTGCAATAATCTTGGTGAGACTTCTGTTAGAAGTATGCAGAATCGTCGAGAGCGCTCCTTTCGAGCTACTTAATGCGAGAAACACGTTTTCTGGGGTTTTCACCACTCCACAGTTCGTTGGATGTGCTGAACCGGAGATATCTTGGTTTTCGTGGGGTTTCAAGCTGAGATATGCATTTCCTGCGATAATCTTGGTGAGACTTCTGTCCGACGTATGCTGAATCATCTAGATCGCTCTTTTCGAGCTATTTAATGCGAGAAACACGTTATCTGGTGTTTGCACCACTCCTCAGTGCGTTTGATATGCAGAACCGGCGATATCTTGGTTTTCGTGGGGTTTCAAGCTGAGATATGCATTTTCTGCGATAATCTTGGTGAGACTTCTGTCCGAAGTATGCTGAATAATCGAGATCGCTCTTTTCGAGCTGGTTAGTGCGAGAAACACGTTATCTGGTGTTTTCACCACTCCGCAGTTGGTTTGATATGCAGAACCGGCGATATTTTGGTTTTCGTCGGGTTTCAAGCTGAGATATGCATGTTCTACGATAATCTTGGTGAGACTTCTGTCCGAAGTATGCTGAATCATCGAGATCGCTCGATTCGAGCTAGTTAATGCGAGAAAAACCTTATCCGGTGTTTTCACCACTCCACAGTGCGTTTGATATGCAAAACCGGCGATATCTTGGTTTTCGTGGGGTTTCAAGCTGAGATATGCATTTTCTGCGATAATCTTGGTGAGACTTCTGTTAGAACTATGCAGAATCATCGAGATCGCACTTTTCGAGCTATTTAATGCGAGAAACACATTATCTGGTGTTTTCACCACTCCGCAGTTGGTTTGATATGCAGAACCGGCAGTATTTTGGTTTTCGTCGGGTTTCAAGCTGAGATATGCATTTTCTACGATAATCTTGGTGAAACATCTGTCCGAAGTATGCAGAAACATCGAGAGCGCTCTTTTCGAGCTACTTAATGCACGAAACACGTTTTCTGGTGTTTTCACCACTCCACGGTACGTTTGATGTGCAGAACCAGAGATAACTCGGTTTTCGTCGGGTTTCAAGCTGAGATATGCATTTTCTACGATAATCTTGGTGAGACTTCTGTCCGAAGTATGCTGAATCATCGAGATCGCTCGATTCGAGCTATTTAATGCGAGAAACACGTTCTCTGGTTGTTTTCACCACTCCACAGTGCGTTTGAAATGCAGAACAGGCGATATCTTGATTTTCGTGGTGTTTCCAGCTGAGATATGCATTTTCTGCAATAATCTTGGTGAGACTTCTGTTAGAAGTATGCAGAATCGTCGAGAGCGCTCCTTTCGAGCTACTTAATGCGAGAAACACGTTTTCTGGGGTTTTCACCACTCCACAGTTCGTTGGATGTGCTGAACCGGAGATATCTTGGTTTTCGTGGGGTTTCAAGCTGAGATATGCATTTCCTTTGATAATCTTGGTGAGACTCCTGTCCGAAATATGCTGAATCATCGAGATCGCTCTTTTCGAGCTATTTAATGCGAGAAACACGTTCTCTGGTTGTTTTCACCACTCCACAGTGCGTTTGAAATGCAGAACAGGCGATATCTTGATTTTAGTGGTGTTTCCAGCTGAGATATGCATTTTCTGCGATAATCTTGGTGAGACTTCTGTCCGACGTATGCTGAATCATCTAGATCGCTCTTTTCGAGCTATTTAATGCGAGAAACACGTTATCTGGTGTTTGCACCACTCCTCAGTGCGTTTGATATGCAGAACCGGCGATATCTTGGTTTTCGTGGGGTTTCAAGCTGAGATATGCATTTTCTGCGATAATCTTGGTGAGACTTCTGTCCGAAGTATGCTGAATAATCGAGATCGCTCTTTTCGAGCTGGTTAGTGCGAGAAACACGTTATCTGGTGTTTTCACCACTCCGCAGTTGGTTTGATATGCAGAACCGGCGATATTTTGGTTTTCGTCGGGTTTCAAGCTGAGATATGCATGTTCTACGATAATCTTGGTGAGACTTCTGTCCGAAGTATGCTGAATCATCGAGATCGCTCGATTCGAGCTAGTTAATGCGAGAAAAACCTTATCCGGTGTTTTCACCACTCCACAGTGCGTTTGATATGCAAAACCGGCGATATCTTGGTTTTCGTGGGGTTTCAAGCTGAGATATGCATTTTCTGCGATAATCTTGGTGAGACTTCTGTTAGAACTATGCAGAATCATCGAGATCGCACTTTTCGAGCTATTTAATGCGAGAAACACATTATCTGGTGTTTTCACCACTCCGCAGTTGGTTTGATATGCAGAACCGGCAGTATTTTGGTTTTCGTCGGGTTTCAAGCTGAGATATGCATTTTCTACGATAATCTTGGTGAAACATCTGTCCGAAGTATGCAGAAACATCGAGAGCGCTCTTTTCGAGCTACTTAATGCACGAAACACGTTTTCTGGTGTTTTCACCACTCCACGGTACGTTTGATGTGCAGAACCAGAGATAACTCGGTTTTCGTCGGGTTTCAAGCTGAGATATGCATTTTCTACGATAATCTTGGTGAGACTTCTGTCCGAAGTATGCTGAATCATCGAGATCGCTCGATTCGAGCTAGTTAATGCGAGAAAAACCTTATCCGGTGTTTTCACCACTCCACAGTGCGTTTGATATGCAAAACCGGCGATATCTTGGTTTTCGTGGGGTTTCAAGCTGAGATATGCATTTTCTGCGATAATCTTGGTGAGACTTCTGTTAGAAGTATGCAGAATCATCGAGATCGCACTATTCGAGCTATTTAATGCGAGAAACACGTTATCTGGTGTTTTCACCACTCCACAGTGCGTTTGATATGCAGAACCGGAGATATCTTGGTTTTCGTGGGGTTTCAAGCTGAGATATGCATTTCCTTTGATAATCTTGGTGAGACTCCTGTCCGAAATATGCTGAATCATCGAGATCGCTCTTTTCGAGCTATTTAATGCGAGAAACACGTTCTCTGGTTGTTTTCACCACTCCACAGTGCGTTTGAAATGCAGAACAGGCGATATCTTGATTTTAGTGGTGTTTCCAGCTGAGATATGCATTTTCTGCAATAATCTTGGTGAGACTTCTGTTAGAAGTATGCAGAATCGTCGAGAGCGCTCCTTTCGAGCTACTTAATGCGAGAAACACGTTTTCTGGGGTTTTCACCACTCCACAGTTCGTTGGATGTGCTGAACCGGAGATATCTTGGTTTTCGTGGGGTTTCAAGCTGAGATATGCATTTCCTGCGATAATCTTGGTGAGACTTCTGTCCGACGTATGCTGAATCATCTAGATCGCTCTTTTCGAGCTATTTAATGCGAGAAACACGTTATCTGGTGTTTGCACCACTCCTCAGTGCGTTTGATATGCAGAACCGGCGATATCTTGGTTTTCGTGGGGTTTCAAGCTGAGATATGCATTTTCTGCGATAATCTTGGTGAGACTTCTGTCCGAAGTATGCTGAATAATCGAGATCGCTCTTTTCGAGCTGGTTAGTGCGAGAAACACGTTATCTGGTGTTTTCACCACTCCGCAGTTGGTTTGATATGCAGAACCGGCGATATTTTGGTTTTCGTCGGGTTTCAAGCTGAGATATGCATGTTCTACGATAATCTTGGTGAAACATCTGTCCGAAGTATGCAGAAACATCGAGAGCGCTCTTTTCGAGCTACTTAATGCACGAAACACGTTTTCTGGTGTTTTCACCACTCCACAGTACGTTTGACATGCAGAACCGGCGATATCTTGATTTTCGTGGGGTTTCAAGCTGAGATATGCATTTTCTACGATAATCTTGGTGAAACATCTGTCCGAAGTATGCAGAAACATCGAGAGCGCTCTTTTCGAGCTACTTAATGCACGAAACACGTTCTCTGGTGTTTTCACCACTCCACGGTACGTTTGATGTGCAGAACCGGAGATAACTCGGTTTTCGTCGGGTTTCAAGCTGAGATATGCATTTTCTACGATAATCTTGGTGAGACTTCTGTCCGAAGTATGCTGAAACATCGAGATCGCACTTTTCGAGCTAGTTAATGCGAGAAAAACCTTATCCGGTGTTTTCACCACTCCACAGTGCGTTTGATATGCAGAACCGGAGATATCTTGGTTTTCGTGGGGTTTCAAGCTGAGATATGCATTTCCTTTGATAATCTTGGTGAGACTCCTGTCCGAAATATGCTGAATCATCGAGATCGCTCTTTTCGAGCTATTTAATGCGAGAAACACGTTCTCTGGTTGTTTTCACCACTCCACAGTGCGTTTGAAATGCAGAACAGGCGATATCTTGATTTTAGTGGTGTTTCCAGCTGAGATATGCATTTTCTGCAATAATCTTGGTGAGACTTCTGTTAGAAGTATGCAGAATCGTCGAGAGCGCTCCTTTCGAGCTACTTAATGCGAGAAACACGTTTTCTGGGGTTTTCACCACTCCACAGTTCGTTGGATGTGCTGAACCGGAGATATCTTGGTTTTCGTGGGGTTTCAAGCTGAGATATGCATTTCCTGCGATAATCTTGGTGAGACTTCTGTCCGACGTATGCTGAATCATCTAGATCGCTCTTTTCGAGCTATTTAATGCGAGAAACACGTTATCTGGTGTTTGCACCACTCCTCAGTGCGTTTGATATGCAGAACCGGCGATATCTTGGTTTTCGTGGGGTTTCAAGCTGAGATATGCATTTTCTGCGATAATCTTGGTGAGACTTCTGTCCGAAGTATGCTGAATAATCGAGATCGCTCTTTTCGAGCTGGTTAGTGCGAGAAACACGTTATCTGGTGTTTTCACCACTCCGCAGTTGGTTTGATATGCAGAACCGGCGATATTTTGGTTTTCGTCGGGTTTCAAGCTGAGATATGCATGTTCTACGATAATCTTGGTGAAACATCTGTCCGAAGTATGCAGAAACATCGAGAGCGCTCTTTTCGAGCTACTTAATGCACGAAACACGTTTTCTGGTGTTTTCACCACTCCACAGTACGTTTGACATGCAGAACCGGCGATATCTTGATTTTCGTGGGGTTTCAAGCTGAGATATGCATTTTCTACGATAATCTTGGTGAAACATCTGTCCGAAGTATGCAGAAACATCGAGAGCGCTCTTTTCGAGCTACTTAATGCACGAAACACGTTCTCTGGTGTTTTCACCACTCCACGGTACGTTTGATGTGCAGAACCGGAGATAACTCGGTTTTCGTCGGGTTTCAAGCTGAGATATGCATTTTCTACGATAATCTTGGTGAGACTTCTGTCCGAAGTATGCTGAAACATCGAGATCGCACTTTTCGAGCTAGTTAATGCGAGAAAAACCTTATCCGGTGTTTTCACCACTCCACAGTGCGTTTGATATGCAGAACCGGAGATATCTTGGTTTTCGTGGGGTTTCAAGCTGAGATATGCATTTCCTTTGATAATCTTGGTGAGACTCCTGTCCGAAATATGCTGAATCATCGAGATCGCTCTTTTCGAGCTATTTAATGCGAGAAACACGTTTTCTGGTTGTTTTCACCACTCCACAGTGCGTTTGAAATGCAGAACAGGCGATATCTTGATTTTCGTGGTGTTTCCAGCTGAGATATGCATTTTCAGCGATAATCTTGGTGAGACTTCTGTTAGAAGTATGCAGAATCATCGAGAGCGCTCTTTTCGAGCTATTTAATGCGAGAAACACGTTATCTGGTGTTTTCACCACTCCACAGTGCGTTTGATATGCAGAACCGGCGATATTTTGGTTTTCGTCGGGTTTCAAGCTGAGATATGCATTTTCTACGATAATCTTGGTGAGACTTCTGTCCGAAGTATGCTGAAACATCGAGATCGCACTTTTCGAGCTAGTTAATGCGAGAAAAACCTTATCCGGTGTTCTCACCACTCCACAGTGCGTTTGATATGCAGAACCGGAGATATCTTGGTTTTCGTGGGGTTTCAAGCTGAGATATGCATTTTCTACGATAATCTTGGTGAGACTTCTGTCCGAAGTATGCTGAAACATCGAGATCGCTCTTTTCGAGCTAGTTAATGCGAGAAAAACCTTATCCGGTGTTTTCACCACTCCACAGTGCGTTTGATATGCAAAACCGGCGATATCTTGGTTTTCGTGGGGTTTCAAGCTGAGATATGCATTTTCTGCGATAATCTTGGTGAGACTTCTGTTAGAAGTATGCAGAATCATCGAGATCGCACTATTCGAGCTATTTAATGCGAGAAACACGTTATCTGGTGTTTTCACCACTCCACAGTGCGTTTGATATGCAGAACCGGAGATATCTTGGTTTTCGTGGGGTTTCAAGCTGAGATATGCATTTCCTTTGATAATTTTGGTGAGACTCCTTTCCGAAATATGCTGAATCATCGAGATCGCTCTTTTCGAGCTATTTAATGCGAGAAACACGTTCTCTGGTTGTTTTCACCACTCCACAGTGCGTTTGAAATGCAGAACAGGCGATATCTTGATTTTCGTGGTGTTTCCAGCTGAGATATGCATTTTCTGCAATAATCTTGGTGAGACTTCTGTTAGAAGTATGCAGAATCGTCGAGAGCGCTCCTTTCGAGCTACTTAATGCGAGAAACACGTTTTCTGGGGTTTTCACCACTCCACAGTTCGTTGGATGTGCTGAACCGGAGATATCTTGGTTTTCGTGGGGTTTCAAGCTGAGATATGCATTTCCTGCGATAATCTTGGTGAGACTACTGTCCGACGTATGCTGAATCATCTAGATCGCTCTTTTCGAGCTATTTAATGCGAGAAACACGTTATCTGGTGTTTGCACCACTCCTCAGTGCGTTTGATATGCAGAACCGGCGATATCTTGGTTTTCGTGGGGTTTCAAGCTGAGATATGCATTTTCTGCGATAATCTTGGTGAGACTTCTGTCCGAAGTATGCTGAATAATCGAGATCGCTCTTTTCGAGCTGGTTAGTGCGAGAAACACGTTATCTGGTGTTTTCACCACTCCGCAGTTGGTTTGATATGCAGAACCGGCGATATTTTGGTTTTCGTCGGGTTTCAAGCTGAGATATGCATGTTCTACGATAATCTTGGTGAGACTTCTGTCCGAAGTATGCTGAAACATCGAGATTGCTCTTTTCGAGCTAGTTAATGCGAGAAAAACCTTATCCGGTGTTTTCACCACTCCACAGTGTGTTTGATATGCAAAACCGGCGATATCTTGGTTTTCGTTGGGTTTCAAGCTGAGATATGCATTTTCTGCGATAATCTTGGTGAGACTTCTGTTAGAAGTATGCAGAATCATCGAGATCGCACTATTCGAGCTATTTAATGCGAGAAACACGTTATCTGGTGTTTTCACCACTCCACAGTGCGTTTGATATGCAGAATCGGAGATATCTTGGTTTTCGTGGGGTTTCAAGCTGAGATATGCATTTCCTTTGATAATCTTGGTGAGACTCCTGTCCGAAATATGCTGAATCATCGAGATCGCACTTTTCGAGCTATTTAATGCGAGAAACACGTTCTCTGGTTGTTTTCACCACTCCACAGTGCGTTTGAAATGCAGAACAGGCGATATCTTGATTTTCGTGGTGTTTCCAGCTGAGATATGCATTTTCAGCGATAATCTTGGTGAGACTTCTGTTAGAAGTATGCAGAATCATCGAGAGCGCTCTTTTCGAGCTACTTAATGCACGAAACACGTTTTCTGGTGTTTTCACCACTCCACAGTACGTTTGACATGCAGAACCGGCGATATCTTGATTTTCGTGGGATTTCAAGCTGAGATATGCATTTCCTGCGATAATCTTGGTGAGACTTCTGTCCGACGTATGCTGAATCATCTAGATCGCTCTTTTCGAGCTATTTAATGCGAGAAACACGTTATCTGGTGTTTTCACCACTCCTCAGTGCGTTTGATATGCAGAACCGGTCTATATCTTGGTTTTCGTGGGGATTCAAGCTGAGATATGCATTTTCTGCGATAATCCTGGTGAGACTTCTGTCAGAAGTATGAAGAATCTTCGAGAACGCTCTTTTCGAGCTACTTAATGCGCAAAACACGTTTTCTGGTGTTTTCACCACTCCACGGTACGTTTGATGTGCAGAACCGGAGATAACTCGGTTTTCGTCGGGTTTCAAGCTGAGATATGCATTTTCTGCGATAATCTTGGTGAGACTTCTGTCCGAAGTATGCAGAATCATCGAGATCGCTCTATTCGAGCTATTTAATGCGACAAACACGTTATCTGGTGTTTTCAGCACCCCACAGTGCGTTTGATATGCAGAACCAGCGATATCTTGGTTTTCGTGGGGTTTCAAGCTGAGATATGCATTTTTTACGATAATCTTGGTGAGACTTCTGTCCGAAGTATGCTTAATCATCGAGATCGCTCGTTTCGAGCTATTTAATGCGAGAAACACGTTATCTGGTGTTTTCACCACTCCACAGTGTGTATGATATGCAGAACCGGCGATATCTTTGTTTTCGTGGGGTTTCAAGCTGAGATATGCATTTTCTGCGATAATCTTGGTGAGACTTCTGTCCGAAGTATGCTGAAACATCGAGATCGCTATTTTCGAGCTAGTTAATGCAAGAAGAACCTTATCCGGTGTTTTCACCACTCCACAGTGCGTTTGATATGCAGAACCGGCGATATCTTGGTTTCGGTCGGGTTTCAAGCTGAGATATGCATTTTCTGCGATAATCTTGGTGGGTCTTTTGTCAGAAGTATGCTGAAACATCGAGATCGCTATTTTCGAGCTAGTTAATGCAAGAAGAACCTTATCCGGTGTTTTCACCACTCCACAGTGCGTTTGATATGCAGAACCGGCGATATCTTGGTTTTCGTGGGGATTCAAGCTGAGATATGCATTTCCTGCGATAATCTTGGTGAGACTTCTGTCCGACGTATGCTGAATCATCTAGATCGCTCTTTTCGAGCTATTTAATGCGAGAAACACGTTATCTGGTGTTTGCACCACTCCTCAGTGCGTTTGATATGCAGAACCGGCGATATCTTGGTTTTCGTGGGGGTTCAAGCTGAGATATGCATTTTCTGCGATAATCTTGGTGAGACTTCTGTCCGAAGTATGCTGAATAATCGAGATCGCTCTTTTCGAGCTGCTTAGTGCGAGAAACACGTTATCTGGTGTTTTCACCACTCCGCAGTTGGTTTGATATGCAGAACCGGCGATATTTTGGTTTTCGTCGGGTTTCAAGCTGAGATATGCATGTTCTACGATAATCTTGGTGAAGCATGTGTCCGAAGTATGCAGAAACATCGAGAGCGCTCTATTCAAGCTACTTAATGCACGAAACACGTTTTCTGGTGTTTTCACCACTCCACAGTACGTTTGACATGCAGAACCGGCGATATCTTGATTTTCGTGGGGTTTCAAGCTGCGATATGCATTTTCTACGATAATCTTGGTGAAACATCTGTCCGAAGTATGCAGAAACATCGAGAGCGCTCTTTTCGAGCTACTTAATGCACGAAACACGTTCTCTGGTGTTTTCACCACTCCACGGTACGTTTGATGTGCAGAACCGGAGATAACTCGGTTTTCGTCGGGTTTCATGCTGAAATATGCATTTTCTACGATAATCTTGGTGAGACTTCTGTCCGAAGTATGCTGAAACATCGAGATCGCTCTTTTCGAGCTAGTTAATGCGAGAAAAACCTTATCCGGTGTTTTCACCACTCCACAGTGTGTTTGATATGCAAAACCGGCGATATCTTGGTTTTCGTTGGGTTTCAAGCTGAGATATGCATTTTCTGCGATAATCTTGGTGAGACTTCTGTTAGAAGTATGCAGAATCATCGAGATCGCACTATTCGAGCTATTTAATGCGAGAAACACGTTATCTGGTGTTTTCACCACTCCACAGTGCGTTTGATATGCAGAATCGGAGATATCTTGGTTTTCGTGGGGTTTCAAGCTGAGATATGCATTTCCTTTGATAATCTTGGTGAGACTCCTGTCCGAAATATGCTGAATCATCGAGATCGCACTTTTCGAGCTATTTAATGCGAGAAACACGTTCTCTGGTTGTTTTCACCACTCCACAGTGCGTTTGAAATGCAGAACAGGCGATATCTTGATTTTCGTGGTGTTTCCAGCTGAGATATGCATTTTCAGCGATAATCTTGGTGAGACTTCTGTTAGAAGTATGCAGAATCATCGAGAGCGCTCTTTTCGAGCTATTTAATGCGAGAAACACGTTTTCTGGGGTTTTCACCACTCCACAGTTCGTTGGATATGCTGAACCGGAGATATCTTGGTTTTCGTGGGGTTTCAAGCTGAGATATGCATTTTCAGCGATAATCCTGGTGAGACTTCTGTCCGACGTATGCTGAATCATCTAGATCGCTCTTTTCGAGCTATTTAATGCGAGAAACACGTTATCTGGTGTTTTCACCACTCCTCAGTGCGTTTGATATGCAGAACCGGTCTATATCTTGGTTTTCGTGGGGATTCAAGCTGAGATATGCATTTTCTGCGATAATCCTGGTGAGACTTCAGTCAGAAGTATGAAGAATCTTCGAGAACGCTCTTTTCGAGCTACTTAATGCGCGAAACACGTTTTCTGGTGTATTCACCACTCCACGGTACGTTTGATGTGCAGAACCGGAGATAACTCGGTTTTCGTCGGGTTTCAAGCTGAGATATGCATTTTCTGCGATAATCTTGGTGAGACTTCTGTCCGAAGTATGCAGAATCATCGAGATCGCTCTTTTCGAGCTATTTAATGCGAGAATCACGTTATCTGGTGTTTTCACCACTCCACAGTGCGTTTGATATGCAGTACCAGCGATATCTTGGTTTTCGTCGGGTTTCATGCTGAGATATGCATTTTTTACGATAATCTTGGTGAGACTTCTGTCCGAAGTATGCAGAACCATCGAGATCGCTCTATTCGAGCTGTTTAATGCGACAAACACGTTATCTGGTGTTTTCAGCACCCCACAGTGCGTTTGATATGCAGAACCAGCGATATCTTGGTTTTCGTGCTGTTTCAAGCTGAGATATGCATTTTTTACGATAATCTTGGTGAAACATCTTTCCGAAGTATGCAGAAACATCGAGAGCGATCTTTTCGAGCTACTTAATGCACGAAACACGTTATCTGGTGTTTTCACCACTCCACAGTGCGTATGATATGCAGAACCGGCGATATCTTTGTTTTCGTTGGGTTTCAAGCTGAGATATGCATTTTCTGCGATAATCTTGGTGAGACTTCTGTTAGAAGTATGCAGAATCATCGAGATCGCACTATTCGAGCTATTTAATGCGAGAAACACGTTATCTGGTGTTTTCACCACTCCACAGTGCGTTTGATATGCAGAATCGGAGATATCTTGGTTTTCGTGGGGTTTCAAGCTGAGATATGCATTTCCTTTGATAATCTTGGTGAGACTCCTGTCCGAAATATGCTGAATCATCGAGATCGCACTTTTCGAGCTATTTAATGCGAGAAACACGTTCTCTGGTTGTTTTCACCACTCCACAGTGCGTTTGAAATGCAGAACAGGCGATATCTTGATTTTCGTGGTGTTTCCAGCTGAGATATGCATTTTCAGCGATAATCTTGGTGAGACTTCTGTTAGAAGTATGCAGAATCATCGAGAGCGCTCTTTTCGAGCTATTTAATGCGAGAAACACGTTTTCTGGGGTTTTCACCAGTCCACAGTTCGTTGGATATGCTGAACCGGAGATATCTTGGTTTTCGTGGGGTTTCAAGCTGAGATATGCATTTCCTGCGATAATCCTGGTGAGACTTCTGTCCGACGTATGCTGAATCATCTAGATCGCTCTTTTCGAGCTATTTAATGCGAGAAACACGTTATCTGGTGTTTTCACCACTCCTCAGTGCGTTTGATATGCAGAACCGGTCTATATCTTGGTTTTCGTGGGGATTCAAGCTGAGATATGCATTTTCTGCGATAATCCTGGTGAGACTTCAGTCAGAAGTATGAAGAATCTTCGAGAACGCTCTTTTCGAGCTACTTAATGCGCGAAACACGTTTTCTGGTGTATTCACCACTCCACGGTACGTTTGATGTGCAGAACCGGAGATAACTCGGTTTTCGTCGGGTTTCAAGCTGAGATATGCATTTTCTGCGATAATCTTGGTGAGACTTCTGTCCGAAGTATGCAGAATCATCGAGATCGCTCTTTTCGAGCTATTTAATGCGAGAATCACGTTATCTGGTGTTTTCACCACTCCACAGTGCGTTTGATATGCAGTACCAGCGATATCTTGGTTTTCGTCGGGTTTCATGCTGAGATATGCATTTTTTACGATAATCTTGGTGAGACTTCTGTCCGAAGTATGCAGAACCATCGAGATCGCTCTATTCGAGCTATTTAATGCGACAAACACGTTATCTGGTGTTTTCAGCACCCCACAGTGCGTTTGATATGCAGAACCAGCGATATCTTGGTTTTCGTGGGGTTTCAAGCTGAGATATGCATTTTTTACGATAATCTTGGTGAAACATCTGTCCGAAGTATGCAGAAACATCGAGAGCGCTCTTTTCGAGCTACTTAATGCACGAAACACGTTATCTGGTGTTTTCACCACTCCACAGTGCGTATGATATGCAGAACCGGCGATATCTTTGTTTTCGTGGGGTTTCAAGCTGAGATATGCATTTTCTGCGATAATCTTGGTGAGACTTCTGTCCGAAGTATGCTGAAACATCGAGATCGCTATATTCGAGCTAGTTAATGCAAGAAGAACCTTATCCGGTGTTTTCACCACTCCACAGTGCGTTTGATATGCAGAACCGGCGATATCTTGGTTTTCGTGGGGTTTCAAGCTGAGATATGCATTTTCTGCGATAATCTTGGTGAGACTTCTGTCCGAAGTATGCTGAATAATCGAGATCGCTCTTTTCGAGCTGGTTAGTGCGAGAAACACGTTATCTGGTGTTTTCACCACTCCGCAGTTGGTTTGATATGCAGAACCGGAGATATCTTGGTTTCGGTCGGGTTTCAAGCTGAGATATGCATTTTCTGCGATAATCTTGGTGGGTCTTTTGTCAGAAGCATGCAGAATCATCTAGATCGCTCTTTTCGAGGTACTTAATTCACGAAACACGTTTTCTGGTGTTTTCACCACTCCACAGTATGTTTGACATGCAGAACCGGCGATATTTTGGTTTTCGTGGGGTTTCAAGCTGAGATATGCATTTCCTTTGATAATCTTGGTGAGACTCCTGTCCGAAATATGCTGAATCATCGAGATCGCTCTTTTCGAGCTATTTAATGCGAGACACACGTTCTCTGGTTGTTTTCACCACTCCACAGTGCGTTTGAAATGCACAACAGGCGATATCTTGATTTTCGTGGTGTTTCCAGCTGAGATATGCATTTTCTGCAATAATCTTGGTGAGACTTCTGTTAGAAGTATGCAGAATCGTCGAGAGCGCTCTTTTCGAGCTACTTAATGCGAGAAACACGTTTTCTGGGGTTTTCACCACTCCACAGTTCGTTGGATATGCTGAACCGGAGATATCTTGGTTTTCGTGGGGTTTCAAGCTGAGATATGCATTTCCTGCGATAATCTTGGTGAGACTTCTGTCCGACGTATGCTGAATCATCTAGATCGCTCTTTTCGAGCTATTTAATGCGAGAAACACGTTATCTGGTGTTTTCACCACTCCTCAGTGCGTTTGATATGCAGAACCGGAGATATCTTGGTTTCGGTCGGGTTTCAAGCTGAGATATGCATTTTCTGCGATAATCTTGGTGGGTCTTTTGTCAGAAGTATGCAGAATCATCGAGATCGCACTTTTCGAGCTATTTAATGCGAGAAACACGTTATCTGGTGTTTTCACCACTCCACGGTACGTTTGATGAGCAGAACCGGAGATAACTCGGTTTTCGTCGGGTTTCAAGCTGAGATATGCATTTTCTACGATAATCTTGGTGAGACTTCTGTCCGAAGTATGCTGAAACATCGAGATCGCTCTTTTCGAGCTAGTTAATGCGAGAAAAACCTTATTCGGTGTTTTCACCACTCCACAGTGCGTTTGATATGCAAAACCGGCGATATCTTGGTTTTCGTGGGGTTTCAAGCTGAGATATGCATTTTCTGCGATAATCTTGGTGAGACTTCTGTTAGAAGTATGCAGAATCATCGAGATCGCACTATTCGAGCTATTTAATGCGAGAAACACGTTATCTGGTGTTTTCACCACTCCACAGTGCGTTTGATATGCAGAACCGGAGATATCTTGGTTTTCGTGGGGTTTCAAGCTGAGATATGCATTTCCTTTGATAATCTTGGTGAGACTCCTGTCCGAAATATGCTGAATCATCGAGATCGCTCTTTTCGAGCTATTTAATGCGAGAAACACGTTCTCTGGTTGTTTTCACCACTCCACAGTGCGTTTGAAATGCAGAACAGGCGATATCTTGATTTTCGTGGTGTTTCCAGATGAGATATGCATTTTCTGCGATAATCTTGGTGAGACTTCTGTTAGAAGTATGCAGAATCGTCGAGAGCGCTCTTTTCGAGCTACTTAATGCGAGAAACACGTTTTCTGGGGTTTTCACCACTCCACAGTTCGTTGGATATGTTGAACCGGAGATATCTTGGTTTTCGTGGGGTTTCAAGCTGAGATATGCATTTCCTGCGATAATCTTGGTGAGACTTCTGTCCGACGTATGCTGAATCATCTAGATCGCTCTTTTCGAGCTATTTAATGCGAGAAACACGTTATCTGGTGTTTTCACCACTCCTCAGTGCGTTTGATATGCAGAACCGGCGATATCTTGGTTTTCGTGGGGATTCAAGCTGAGATATGCATTTTCTGCGATAATCCTGGTGAGACTTCTGTCAGAAGTATGAAGAATCTTCGAGAACGCTCTTTTCGAGCTACTTAATGCGCGAAACAAGTTTTCTGGTTTTTTCACCACTCCACGGTACGTTTGATGTGCAGAACCGGAGATAACTCGGTTTTCGTCGGTTTTCAAGCTGAGATATGCATTTTCTGCGATAATCTTGGTGAGACTTCTGTCCGAAGTATGCAGAATCATCGAGATCGCTCTTTTCGAGGTATTTAATGCGAGAATCACGTTATCTGGTGTTTTCACCACTCCACAGTGCGTTTGATATGCAGTACCAGCGATATCTTGGTTTTCGTGGGGTTTCATGCTGAGATATGCATTTTCTGCGATAATCTTGGTGTGACTTCTGTCCGAAGTATGCTGAAACATCGAGATCGCTCTTTTCGAGCTAGTTAATGCGAGAAAAACCTTATCCGGTGTTTTCACCACTCCACAGTGTGTTTGATATGCAAAACCGGCGATATCTTGGTTTTCGTTGGGTTTCAAGCTGAGATATGCATTTTCTGCGATAATCTTGGTGAGACTTCTGTTAGAAGTATGCAGAATCATCGAGATCGCACTATTCGAGCTATTTAATGCGAGAAACACGTTATCTGGTGTTTTCACCACTCCACAGTGCGTTTGATATGCAGAATCGGAGATATCTTGGTTTTCGTGGGGTTTCAAGCTGAGATATGCATTTCCTTTGATAATCTTGGTGAGACTCCTGTCCGAAATATGCTGAATCATCGAGATCGCACTTTTCGAGCTATTTAATGCGAGAAACACGTTCTCTGGTTGTTTTCACCACTCCACAGTGCGTTTGAAATGCAGAACAGGCGATATCTTGATTTTCGTGGTGTTTCCAGCTGAGATATGCATTTTCAGCGATAATCTTGGTGAGACTTCTGTTAGAAGTATGCAGAATCATCGAGAGCGCTCTTTTCGAGCTATTTAATGCGAGAAACACGTTTTCTGGGGTTTTCACCACTCCACAGTTCGTTGGATATGCTGAACCGGAGATATCATGGTTTTCGTGGGGTTTCAAGCTGAGATATGCATTTCCTGCGATAATCCTGGTGAGACTTCTGTCCGACGTATGCTGAATCATCTAGATCGCTCTTTTCGAGCTATTTAATGCGAGAAACACGTTATCTGGTGTTTTCACCACTCCTCAGTGCGTTTGATATGCAGAACCGGTCTATATCTTGGTTTTCGTGGGGATTCAAGATGAGATATGCATTTTCTGCGATAATCCTGGTGAGACTTCAGTCAGAAGTATGAAGAATCTTCGAGAACGCTCTTTTCGAGCTACTTAATGCGCGAAACACGTTTTCTGGTGTTTTCACCACTCCACGGTACGTTTGATGTGCAGAACCGGAGATAACTCGGTTTTCGTCGGGTTTCAAGCTGAGATATGCATTTTCTGCGATAATCTTGGTGAGACTTCTGTCCGAAGTATGCAGAATCATCGAGATCGCTCTTTTCGAGCTATTTAATGCGAGAATCACGTTATCTGGTGTTTTCACCACTCCACAGTGCGTTTGATATGCAGTACCAGCGATATCTTGGTTTTCGTCGGGTTTCATGCTGAGATATGCATTTATTACGATAATCTTGGTGAGACTTCTGTCCGAAGTATGCAGAATCATCGAGATCGCTCTATTCGAGCTATTTAATACGACAAACACGTTATCTGGTGTTTTCAGCACCCCACAGTGCGTTTGATATGCAGAACCAGCGATATCTTGGTTTTCGTGGGGTTTCAAGCTGAGATATGCATTTTTTACGATAATCTTGGTGAAACATCTGTCCGAAGTATGCAGAAACATCGAGAGCGCTCTTTTCGAGCTACTTAATGCACGAAACACGTTATCTTGTGTTTTCACCACTCCACAGTGCGTATGATATGCAGAACCGGCGATATCTTTGTTTTCGTGGGGTTTCAAGCTGAGATATGCATTTTCTGCGATAATCTTGGTGAGACTTCTGTCCGAAGTATGCTGAATAATCGAGATCGCTCTTTTCGAGCTGGTTAGTGCGAGAAACACGTTTTCTGCGGTTTTCACCACTCCACAGTTCGTTGGATATGCAGAACAGTAGATATCTTGGTTTTCGTGGGGTTTCAAGCAGAGATATGCATTTTCTGCGATAATCTTGGTGGGTCTTTTGTCAGAAGTATGCAGAATCATCTAGATCGCTCTTTTCGAGGTACTTAATTCACGAAACACGTTTTCTGGTGTTTTCACCACTCCACAGTATGTTTGACATGCAGAACCGGCGATATTTTGGTTTTCGTCGGGTTTCAAGCTGAGATATGCATTTTCTACGATAATCTTGGTGAGACTTCTGTCCGAAGTATGCTGAAACATCGAGATCGCTCTTTTCGAGCTAGTTAATGCGAGAAAAACCTTATCCGGTGTTTTCACCACTCCACAGTGCGTTTGATATGCAAAACCGGCGATATCTTGGTTTTCGTGGGGTTTCAAGCTGAGATATGCATTTTCTGCGATAACCTTGGTGAGACTTCTGTTAGAAGTATGCAGAATCATCGAGATCGCACTATTCGAGCTATTTAATGCGAGAAACACGTTATCTGGTGTTTTCACCACTCCACAGTGCGTTTGATATGCAGAACCGGAGATATCTTGGTTTTCGTGGGGTTTCAAGCTGAGATATGCATTTCCTTTGATAATCTTGGTGAGACTCCTGTCCGAAATATGCTGAATCATCGAGATCGCTCTTTTCGAGCTATTTAATGCGAGACACACGTTCTCTGGTTGTTTTCACCACTCCACAGTGCGTTTGAAATGCAGAACAGGCGATATCTTGATTTTCGTGGTGTATCCAGCTGAGATATGCATTTTCTGCAATAATCTTGGTGAGACTTCTGTTAGAAGTATGCAGAATCGTCGAGAGCGCTCTTTTCGAGCTACTTAATGCGAGAAACACGTTTTCTGGGGTTTTCACCACTCCACAGTTCGTTGGATATGCTGAACCGGAGATATCTTGGTTTTCGTGGGGTTTCAAGCTGAGATATGCATTTCCTGCGATAATCTTGGTGAGACTTCTGTCCGACGTATGCTGAATCATCTAGATCGCTCTTTTCGAGCTATTTAATGCGAGAAACACGTTATCTGGTGTTTTCACCACTCCTCAGTGCGTTTGATATGCAGAACCGGAGATATCTTGGTTTCGGTCGGGTTTCAAGCTGAGATATGCATTTTCTGCGATAATCTTGGTGAGACTTCTGTTAGAAGTATGCAGAATCATCGAAATCGATCTTTTCGAGCTATTTAATGCGAGAATCACGCTATCTGGTGTTTTCACCACTCCACAGTGCGTTTGATATGCAGAACCGGAGATATCTTGGTTTTCGTGGGGTTTCAAGCTGAGATATGCATTTCCTTTGATAATCTTGGTGAGACTCCTGTCCGAAATATGCTGAATCATCGAGATCGCTCTTTTCGAGCTATTTAATGCGAGACACACGTTCTCTGGTTGTTTTCACCACTCCACAGTGCGTTTGAAATGCAGAACAGGCGATATCTTGATTTTCGTGGTGTATCCAGCTGAGATATGCATTTTCTGCAATAATCTTGGTGAGACTTCTGTTAGAAGTATGCAGAATCGTCGAGAGCGCTCTTTTCGAGCTACTTAATGCGAGAAACACGTTTTCTGGGGTTTTCACCACTCCACAGTTCGTTGGATATGCTGAACCGGAGATATCTTGGTTTTCGTGGGGTTTCAAGCTGAGATATGCATTTCCTGCGATAATCTTGGTGAGACTTCTGTCCGACGTATGCTGAATCATCTAGATCGCTCTTTTCGAGCTATTTAATGCGAGAAACACGTTATCTGGTGTTTTCACCACTCCTCAGTGCGTTTGATATGCAGAACCGGAGATATCTTGGTTTCGGTCGGGTTTCAAGCTGAGATATGCATTTTCTGCGATAATCTTGGTGAGACTTCTGTTAGAAGTATGCAGAATCATCGAAATCGATCTTTTCGAGCTATTTAATGCGAGAATCACGCTATCTGGTGTTTTCACCACTCCACAGTGCGTTTGATATGCAGTACCAGCGATATCTTGGTTTTCGTGGGGTTTCATGCTGAGATATGCATTTTCTGCGATAATCTTGGTGTGACTTCTGTCCGAAGTATGCTGAAACATCGAGATCGCTCTTTTCGAGCTAGTTAATGCGAGAAAAACCTTATCCGGTGTTTTCACCACTCCACAGTGTGTTTGATATGCAAAACCGGCGATATCTTGGTTTTCGTTGGGTTTCAAGCTGAGATATGCATTTTCTGCGATAATCTTGGTGAGACTTCTGTTAGAAGTATGCAGAAACATCGAGAGCGCACTTTTCGAGCTATTTAATGCGAGAAACACGTTATCTGGTGTTTTCACCACTCCACGGTACGTTTGATGTGCAGAACCGGAGATAACTCGGTTTTCGTCGGGTTTCAAGCTGAGATATGCATTTTCTACGATAATCTTGGTGAGACTTCTGTCCGAAGTATGCAGAATCATCGAGATCGCTCTTTTCGAGGTATTTAATGCGAGAATCACGTTATCTGGTGTTTTCACCACTCCACAGTGCGTTTGATATGCAGTACCAGCGATATCTTGGTTTTCGTGGGGTTTCATGCTGAGATATGCATTTTCTGCGATAATCTTGGTGTGACTTCTGTCCGAAGTATGCTGAAACATCGAGATCGCTCTTTTCGAGCTAGTTAATGCGAGAAAAACCTTATCCGGTGTTTTCACCACTCCACAGTGTGTTTGATATGCAAAACCGGCGATATCTTGGTTTTCGTTGGGTTTCAAGCTGAGATATGCATTTTCTGCGATAATCTTGGTGAGACTTCTGTTAGAAGTATGCAGAATCATCGAGATCGCACTATTCGAGCTATTTAATGCGAGAAACACGTTATCTGGTGTTTTCACCACTCCACAGTGCGTTTGATATGCAGAATCGGAGATATCTTGGTTTTCGTGGGGTTTCAAGCTGAGATATGCATTTCCTTTGATAATCTTGGTGAGACTCCTGTCCGAAATATGCTGAATCATCGAGATCGCACTTTTCGAGCTATTTAATGCGAGAAACACGTTCTCTGGTTGTTTTCACCACTCCACAGTGCGTTTGAAATGCAGAACAGGCGATATATTGATTTTCGTGGTGTTTCCAGCTGAGATATGCATTTTCAGCGATAATCTTGGTGAGACTTCTGTTAGAAGTATGCAGAATCATCGAGAGCGCTCTTTTCGAGCTATTTAATGCGAGAAACACGTTTTCTGGGGTTTTCACCACTCCACAGTTCGGTGGATATGCTGAACCGGAGATATCATGGTTTTCGTGGGGTTTCAAGCTGAGATATGCATTTCCTGCGATAATCCTGGTGAGACTTCTGTCCGACGTATGCTGAATCATCTAGATCGCTCTTTTCGAGCTATTTAATGCGAGAAACACGTTATCTGGTGTTTTCACCACTCCTCAGTGCGTTTGATATGCAGAACCGGTCTATATCTTGGTTTTCGTGGGGATTCAAGCTGAGATATGCATTTTCTGCGATAATCCTGGTGAGACTTCAGTCAGAAGTATGAAGAATCTTCGAGAACGCTCTTTTCGAGCTACTTAATGCGCGAAACACGTTTTCTGGTGTTTTCACCACTCCACGGTACGTTTGATGTGCAGAACCGGAGATAACTCGGTTTTCGTCGGGTTTCAAGCTGAGATATGCATTTTCTGCGATAATCTTGGTGAGACTTCTGTCCGAAGTATGCAGAATCATCGAGATCGCTCTTTTCGAGCTATTTAATGCGAGAATCACGTTATCTGGTGTTTTCACCACTCCACAGTGCGTTTGATATGCAGTACCAGCGATATCTTGGTTTTCGTCGGGTTTCATGCTGAGATATGCATTTATTACGATAATCTTGGTGAGACTTCTGTCCGAAGTATGCAGAATCATCGAGATCGCTCTATTCGAGCTATTTAATGCGACAAACACGTTATCTGGTGTTTTCAGCACCCCACAGTGCGTTTGATATGCGGAACCAGCGATATCTTGGTTTTCGTGGGGTTTCAAGCTGAGATATGCATTTTTTACGATAATCTTGGTGAAACATCTGTCCGAAGTATGCAGAAACATCGAGAGCGCTCTTTTCGTGCTACTTAATGCACGAAACACGTTATCTGGTGTTTTCACAACTCCACAGTGCGTATGATATGCAGAACCGGCGATATCTTTGTTTTCGTGGGGTTTCAAGCTGAGATATGCATTTTCTGCGATAATCTTGGTGAGACTTCTGTCCGAAGTATGCTGAAACATCGAGATCGCTATTTTCGAGCTAGTTAATGCAAGAAGAACCTTATCCGGTGTTTTCACCACTCCACAGTGCGTTTGATATGCAGAACCGGCGATATCTTGGTTTTCGTGGGGTTTCAAGCTGAGATATGCATTTTCTGCGATAATCTTGGTGAGACTTCTGTCCGAAGTATGCTGAATAATCGAGATCGCTCTTTTCGAGCTGGTTAGTGCGAGAAACACGTTTTCTGTGGTTTTCACCACTCCACAGTTCGTTGGATATGCAGAACAGTAGATATCTTGGATTTCGTGGGGTTTCAAGCAGAGATATGCATTTTCTGCGATAATCTTGGTGTGACTTCTGTTAGAAGTATGCAGAATCATCGAGATCGCACTTTTCGAGCTATTTAATGCGAGAAACACGTTATCTGGTGTTTTCACCACTCCGCAGTTGGTTTGATATGCAGAACCGGAGATATCTTGGTTTCGGTCGGGTTTCAAGCTGAGATATGCATTTTCTGCGATAATCTTGGTGGGTCTTTTGTCAGAAGTATGCAGAATCATCTAGATCGCTCTTTTCAAGGTACTTAATTCACGAAACACGTTTTCTGGTGTTTTCACCACTCCACAGTATGTTTGACATGCAGAACCGGCGATATTTTGGTTTTCGTCGGGTTTCAAGCTGAGATATGCATTTTCTACGATAATCTTGGTGAGACTTCTGTGCGAAGTATGCTGAAACATCGAGATCGCTCTTTTCGAGCTAGTTAATGCGAGAAAAACCTTATCCGGTGTTTTCATCACTCCACAGTGCGTTTGATATGCAAAACCGGCGATATCTTGGTTTTCGTGGGGTTTCAAGCTGAGATATGCATTTTCTGCGATAATCTTGGTGAGACTTCTGTTAGAAGTATGCAGAATCATCGAGATCGCACTATTCGAGCTATTTAATGCGAGAAACACGTTATCTGGTGTTTTCACCACTCCACAGTGCGTTTGATATGCAGAACCGGAGATATCTTGGTTTTCGTGGGGTTTCAAGCTGAGATATGCATTTCCTTTGATAATCTTGGTGAGACTCCTGTCCGAAATATGCTGAATCATCGCGATCGCTCTTTTCGAGCTATTTAATGCGAGACACACGTTCTCTGGTTGTTTTCACCACTCCACAGTGCGTTTGAAATGCAGAACAGGCGATATCTTGATTTTCGTGGTGTTTCCAGCTGAGATATGCATTTTCTGCAATAATCTTGGTGAGACTTCTGTTAGAAGTATGCAGAATCGTCGAGAGCGCTCTTTTCGAGCTACTTAATGCGAGAAACACGTTTTCTGGGGTTTTCACCACTCCACAGTTCGTTGGATATGCTGAACCGGAGATATCTTGGTTTTCGTGGGGTTTCAAGCTGAGATATGCATTTCCTTTGATAATCTTGGTGAGACTCCTGTCCGAAATATGCTGAATCATCGAGATCGCACTTTTCGAGCTATTTAATGCGAGAAACACGTTCTCTGGTTGTTTTCACCACTCCACAGTGCGTTTGAAATGCAGAACAGGCGATATATTGATTTTCGTGGTGTTTCCAGCTGAGATATGCATTTTCAGCGATAATCTTGGTGAGACTTCTGTTAGAAGTATGCAGAATCATCGAGAGCGCTCTTTTCGAGCTATTTAATGCGAGAAACACGTTTTCTGGGGTTTTCACCACTCCACAGTTCGGTGGATATGCTGAACCGGAGATATCATGGTTTTCGTGGGGTTTCAAGCTGAGATATGCATTTCCTGCGATAATCCTGGTGAGACTTCTGTCCGACGTATGCTGAATCATCGAGATCGCTCTTTTCGAGCTATTTAATGCGAGACACACGTTCTCTGGTTGTTTTCACCACTCCACAGTGCGTTTGAAATGCAGAACAGGCGATATCTTGATTTTCGTGGTGTATCCAGCTGAGATATGCATTTTCTGCAATAATCTTGGTGAGACTTCTGTTAGAAGTATGCAGAATCGTCGAGAGCGCTCTTTTCGAGCTACTTAATGCGAGAAACACGTTTTCTGGGGTTTTCACCACTCCACAGTTCGTTGGATATGCTGAACCGGAGATATCTTGGTTTTCGTGGGGTTTCAAGCTGAGATATGCATTTCCTGCGATAATCTTGGTGAGACTTCTGTCCGACGTATGCTGAATCATCTAGATCGCTCTTTTCGAGCTATTTAATGCGAGAAACACGTTATCTGGTGTTTTCACCACTCCTCAGTGCGTTTGATATGCAGAACCGGAGATATCTTGGTTTCGGTCGGGTTTCAAGCTGAGATATGCATTTTCTGCGATAATCTTGGTGAGACTTCTGTTAGAAGTATGCAGAATCATCGAAATCGATCTTTTCGAGCTATTTAATGCGAGAATCACGCTATCTGGTGTTTTCACCACTCCACAGTGCGTTTGATATGCAGAACCGGAGATATCTTGGTTTTCGTGGGGTTTCAAGCTGAGATATGCATTTCCTTTGATAATCTTGGTGAGACTCCTGTCCGAAATATGCTGAATCATCGAGATCGCTCTTTTCGAGCTATTTAATGCGAGACACACGTTCTCTGGTTGTTTTCACCACTCCACAGTGCGTTTGAAATGCAGAACAGGCGATATCTTGATTTTCGTGGTGTATCCAGCTGAGATATGCATTTTCTGCAATAATCTTGGTGAGACTTCTGTTAGAAGTATGCAGAATCGTCGAGAGCGCTCTTTTCGAGCTACTTAATGCGAGAAACACGTTTTCTGGGGTTTTCACCACTCCACAGTTCGTTGGATATGCTGAACCGGAGATATCTTGGTTTTCGTGGGGTTTCAAGCTGAGATATGCATTTCCTGCGATAATCTTGGTGAGACTTCTGTCCGACGTATGCTGAATCATCTAGATCGCTCTTTTCGAGCTATTTAATGCGAGAAACACGTTATCTGGTGTTTTCACCACTCCTCAGTGCGTTTGATATGCAGAACCGGAGATATCTTGGTTTCGGTCGGGTTTCAAGCTGAGATATGCATTTTCTGCGATAATCTTGGTGAGACTTCTGTTAGAAGTATGCAGAATCATCGAAATCGATCTTTTCGAGCTATTTAATGCGAGAATCACGCTATCTGGTGTTTTCACCACTCCACAGTGCGTTTGATATGCAGTACCAGCGATATCTTGGTTTTCGTGGGGTTTCATGCTGAGATATGCATTTTCTGCGATAATCTTGGTGTGACTTCTGTCCGAAGTATGCTGAAACATCGAGATCGCTCTTTTCGAGCTAGTTAATGCGAGAAAAACCTTATCCGGTGTTTTCACCACTCCACAGTGTGTTTGATATGCAAAACCGGCGATATCTTGGTTTTCGTTGGGTTTCAAGCTGAGATATGCATTTTCTGCGATAATCTTGGTGAGACTTCTGTTAGAAGTATGCAGAAACATCGAGAGCGCACTTTTCGAGCTATTTAATGCGAGAAACACGTTATCTGGTGTTTTCACCACTCCACGGTACGTTTGATGTGCAGAACCGGAGATAACTCGGTTTTCGTCGGGTTTCAAGCTGAGATATGCATTTTCTACGATAATCTTGGTGAGACTTCTGTCCGAAGTATGCAGAATCATCGAGATCGCTCTTTTCGAGGTATTTAATGCGAGAATCACGTTATCTGGTGTTTTCACCACTCCACAGTGCGTTTGATATGCAGTACCAGCGATATCTTGGTTTTCGTGGGGTTTCATGCTGAGATATGCATTTTCTGCGATAATCTTGGTGTGACTTCTGTCCGAAGTATGCTGAAACATCGAGATCGCTCTTTTCGAGCTAGTTAATGCGAGAAAAACCTTATCCGGTGTTTTCACCACTCCACAGTGTGTTTGATATGCAAAACCGGCGATATCTTGGTTTTCGTTGGGTTTCAAGCTGAGATATGCATTTTCTGCGATAATCTTGGTGAGACTTCTGTTAGAAGTATGCAGAATCATCGAGATCGCACTATTCGAGCTATTTAATGCGAGAAACACGTTATCTGGTGTTTTCACCACTCCACAGTGCGTTTGATATGCAGAATCGGAGATATCTTGGTTTTCGTGGGGTTTCAAGCTGAGATATGCATTTCCTTTGATAATCTTGGTGAGACTCCTGTCCGAAATATGCTGAATCATCGAGATCGCACTTTTCGAGCTATTTAATGCGAGAAACACGTTCTCTGGTTGTTTTCACCACTCCACAGTGCGTTTGAAATGCAGAACAGGCGATATATTGATTTTCGTGGTGTTTCCAGCTGAGATATGCATTTTCAGCGATAATCTTGGTGAGACTTCTGTTAGAAGTATGCAGAATCATCGAGAGCGCTCTTTTCGAGCTATTTAATGCGAGAAACACGTTTTCTGGGGTTTTCACCACTCCACAGTTCGGTGGATATGCTGAACCGGAGATATCATGGTTTTCGTGGGGTTTCAAGCTGAGATATGCATTTCCTGCGATAATCCTGGTGAGACTTCTGTCCGACGTATGCTGAATCATCTAGATCGCTCTTTTCGAGCTATTTAATGCGAGAAACACGTTATCTGGTGTTTTCACCACTCCTCAGTGCGTTTGATATGCAGAACCGGTCTATATCTTGGTTTTCGTGGGGATTCAAGCTGAGATATGCATTTTCTGCGATAATCCTGGTGAGACTTCAGTCAGAAGTATGAAGAATCTTCGAGAACGCTCTTTTCGAGCTACTTAATGCGCGAAACACGTTTTCTGGTGTTTTCACCACTCCACGGTACGTTTGATGTGCAGAACCGGAGATAACTCGGTTTTCGTCGGGTTTCAAGCTGAGATATGCATTTTCTGCGATAATCTTGGTGAGACTTCTGTCCGAAGTATGCAGAATCATCGAGATCGCTCTTTTCGAGCTATTTAATGCGAGAATCACGTTATCTGGTGTTTTCACCACTCCACAGTGCGTTTGATATGCAGTACCAGCGATATCTTGGTTTTCGTCGGGTTTCATGCTGAGATATGCATTTATTACGATAATCTTGGTGAGACTTCTGTCCGAAGTATGCAGAATCATCGAGATCGCTCTATTCGAGCTATTTAATGCGACAAACACGTTATCTGGTGTTTTCAGCACCCCACAGTGCGTTTGATATGCAGAACCAGCGATATCTTGGTTTTCGTGGGGTTTCAAGCTGAGATATGCATTTTTTACGATAATCTTGGTGAAACATCTGTCCGAAGTATGCAGAAACATCGAGAGCGCTCTTTTCGAGCTACTTAATGCACGAAACACGTTATCTGGTGTTTTCACCACTCCACAGTGCGTATGATATGCAGAACCGGCGATATCTTTGTTTTCGTGGGGTTTCAAGCTGAGATATGCATTTTCTGCGATAATCTTGGTGAGACTTCTGTCCGAAGTATGCTGAAACATCGAGATCGCTATTTTCGAGCTAGTTAATGCAAGAAGAACCTTATCCGGTGTTTTCACCACTCCACAGTGCGTTTGATATGCAGAACCGGCGATATCTTGGTTTTCGTGGGGTTTCAAGCTGAGATATGCATTTTCTGCGATAATCTTGGTGAGACTTCTGTCCGAAGTATGCTGAATAATCGAGATCGCTCTTTTCGAGCTGGTTAGTGCGAGAAACACGTTTTCTGTGGTTTTCACCACTCCACAGTTCGTTGGATATGCAGAACAGTAGATATCTTGGATTTCGTGGGGTTTCAAGCAGAGATATGCATTTTCTGCGATAATCTTGGTGTGACTTCTGTTAGAAGTATGCAGAATCATCGAGATCGCACTTTTCGAGCTATTTAATGCGAGAAACACGTTATCTGGTGTTTTCACCACTCCGCAGTTGGTTTGATATGCAGAACCGGAGATATCTTGGTTTCGGTCGGGTTTCAAGCTGAGATATGCATTTTCTGCGATAATCTTGGTGGGTCTTTTGTCAGAAGTATGCAGAATCATCTAGATCGCTCTTTTCAAGGTACTTAATTCACGAAACACGTTTTCTGGTGTTTTCACCACTCCACAGTATGTTTGACATGCAGAACCGGCGATATTTTGGTTTTCGTCGGGTTTCAAGCTGAGATATGCATTTTCTACGATAATCTTGGTGAGACTTCTGTGCGAAGTATGCTGAAACATCGAGATCGCTCTTTTCGAGCTAGTTAATGCGAGAAAAACCTTATCCGGTGTTTTCACCACTCCACAGTGCGTTTGATATGCAAAACCGGCGATATCTTGGTTTTCGTGGGGTTTCAAGCTGAGATATGCATTTTCTGCGATAATCTTGGTGAGACTTCTGTTAGAAGTATGCAGAATCATCGAGATCGCACTATTCGAGCTATTTAATGCGAGAAACACGTTATCTGGTGTTTTCACCACTCCACAGTGCGTTTGATATGCAGAACCGGAGATATCTTGGTTTTCGTGGGGTTTCAAGCTGAGATATGCATTTCCTTTGATAATCTTGGTGAGACTCCTGTCCGAAATATGCTGAATCATCGCGATCGCTCTTTTCGAGCTATTTAATGCGAGACACACGTTCTCTGGTTGTTTTCACCACTCCACAGTGCGTTTGAAATGCAGAACAGGCGATATCTTGATTTTCGTGGTGTTTCCAGCTGAGATATGCATTTTCTGCAATAATCTTGGTGAGACTTCTGTTAGAAGTATGCAGAATCGTCGAGAGCGCTCTTTTCGAGCTACTTAATGCGAGAAACACGTTTTCTGGGGTTTTCACCACTCCACAGTTCGTTGGATATGCTGAACCGGAGATATCTTGGTTTTCGTGGGGTTTCAAGCTGAGATATGCATTTCCTGCGATAATCCTGGTGAGACTTCTGTCCGACGTATGCTGAATCATCTAGATCGCTCTTTTCGAGCTATTTAATGCGAGAAACACGTTATCTGGTGTTTTCACCACTCCTCAGTGCGTTTGATATGCAGAACCGGTCTATATCTTGGTTTTAGTGGGGATTCAAGCTGAGATATTCATTTTCTGCGATAATCCTGGTGAGATTTCAGTCAGAAGTATGAAGAATCTTCGAGAACGCTCTTTTCGAGCTACTTAATGCGCGAAACACGTTTTCTGGTGTTTTCACCACTCCACGGTACGTTTGATGTGCAGAACCGGAGATAACTCGGTTTTCGTCGGGTTTCAAGCTGAGATATGCATTTTCTGCGATAATCTTGGTGAGACTTCTGTCCGAAGTATGCAGAATCATCGAGATCGCTCTTTTCGAGCTATTTAATGCGAGAATCACGTTATCTGGTGTTTTCACCACTCCACAGTGCGTTTGATATGCAGTACCAGCAATATCTTGGTTTTCGTCGGGTTTCATGCTGAGATATGCATTTTTTACGATAATCTTGGTGAGACTTCTGTCCGAAGTATGCAGAATCATCGAGATCGCTCTATTCGAGCTATTTAATGCGACAAACACGTTATCTGGTGTTTTCAGCACCCCACAGTGCGTTTGATATGCAGAACCAGCGATATCTTGGTTTTCGTGGGGTTTCAAGCTGAGATATGCATTTTTTACGATAATCTTGGTGAAACATCTGTCCGAAGTATGCAGAAACATCGAGAGCGCTCTTTTCGAGCTACTTAATGCACGAAACACGTTATCTGGTGTTTTCACCACTCCACAGTGCGTATGATATGCAGAACCGGCGATATCTTTGTTTTCGTGGGGTTTCAAGCTGAGATATGCATTTTCTGCGATAATCTTGGTGAGACTTCTGTCCGAAGTATGCTGAAACATCGAGATCGCTATTTTCGAGCTAGTTAATGCAAGAAGAACCTTATCCGGTGTTTTCACCACTCCACAGTGCGTTTGATATGCAGAACCGGCGATATCTTGGTTTTCGTGGGGTTTCAAGCTGAGATATGCATTTTCTGCGATAATCTTGGTGAGACTTCTGTCCGAAGTATGCTGAATAATCGAGATCGCTCTTTTCGAGCTGGTTAGTGCGAGAAACACGTTTTCTGTGGTTTTCACCACTCCACAGTTCGTTGGATATGCAGAACAGTAGATATCTTGGTTTTCGTGAGGTTTCAAGCAGAGATATGCATTTTCTGCGATAATCTTGGTGTGACTTCTGTTAGAAGTATGCAGAATCATCGAGATCGCACTTTTCGAGCTATTTAATGCGAGAAACACGTTATCTGGTGTTTTCACCACTCCGCAGTTGGTTTGATATGCAGAACCGGAGATATCTTGGTTTCGGTCGGGTTTCAAGCTGAGATATGCATTTTCTGCGATAATCTTGGTGGGTCTTTTGTCAGAAGTATGCAGAATCATCTAGATCGCTCTTTTCGAGGTACTTAATTCACGAAACACGTTTTCTGGTGTTTTCACCACTCCACAGTATGTTTGACATGCAGAACCGGCGATATTTTGGTTTTCGTCGGGTTTCAAGCTGAGATATGCATTTTGTACGATAATCTTGGTGAGACTTCTGTCCGAAGTATGCTGAAACATCGAGATCGCTCTTTTCGAGCTAGTTAATGCGAGAAAAACCTTATCCGGTGTTTTCACCACTCCACAGTGCGTTTGATATGCAAAACCGGCGATATCTTGGTTTTCGTGGGGTTTCAAGCTGAGATATGCATTTTCTGCGATAATCTTGGTGAGACTTCTGTTAGAAGTATGCAGAATCATCGAGATCGCACTATTCGAGCTATTTAATGCGAGAAACACGTTATCTGGTGTTTTCACCACTCCACAGTACGTTTGACATGCAGAACCGGAGATATCTTGGTTTCGGTCGGGTTTCAAGCTGAGATATGCATTTTCTGCGATAATCTTGGTGAGACTTCTGTCCGAAGTATGCAGAATCATCGAGATCGCTCTTTTCGAGGTATTTAATGCGAGAATCACGTTATCTGGTGTTTTCACCACTCCACAGTGCGTTTGATATGCAGTACCAGCGATATCTTGGTTTTCGTGGGGTTTCATGATGAGATATGCATTTTCTGCGATAATCTTGGTGTGACTTCTGTTAGAAGTATGCAGAATCATCGAGATCGCACTTTTCGAGCTATTTAATGCGAGAAACACGTTATCTGGTGTTTTCACCACTCGACAGTACGTTTGACATGCAGAACCGGAGATATCTTGGTTTCGGTCGGGTTTCAAGCTGAGATATGCATTTTCTGCGATAATCTTGGTGAGACTTCTGTCCGACGTATGCTGAATCATCTAGATCGCTCTTTTCGAGCTATTTAATGCGAGAAACACGTTATCTGGTGTTTTCACCACTCCTCAGTGCGTTTGATATGCAGAACCGGCGATATCTTGGTTTTCGTGGGGATTCAAGCTGAGATATGCATTTTCTGCGATAATCTTGGTGAGACTTCTGTTAGAAGTATGCAGAATCGTCGAGAGCGCTCTTTTCGAGCTACTTAATGCGAGAAACACGTTATCTGGTGTTTTCACCACTCCACGGTACGTTTGATGTGCAGAACCGGAGATAACTCGGTTTTCGTCGGGTTTCAAGCTGAGATATGCATTTTCTACGATAATCTTGGTGAGACTTCTGTCCGAAGTATGCTGAAACATCGAGATCGCTCTTTTCGAGCTAGTTAATGCGAGAAAAACCTTATTCGGTGTTTTCACCACTCCACAGTGCGTTTGATATGCAAAACCGGCGATATCTTGGTTTTCGTGGGGTTTCAAGCTGAGATATGCATTTTCTGCGATAATCTTGGTGAGACTTCTGTTAGAAGTATGCAGAATCATCGAGATCGCACTATTCGAGCTATTTAATGCGAGAAACACGTTATCTGGTGTTTTCACCACTCCACAGTGCGTTTGATATGCAGAACCGGAGATATCTTGGTTTTCGTGGGGTTTCAAGCTGAGATATGCATTTCCTTTGATAATCTTGGTGAGACTCCTGTCCGAAATATGCTGAATCATCGAGATCGCTCTTTTCGAGCTATTTAATGCGAGAAACAAGTTTTCTGGTGTTTTCACCACTCCACGGTACGTTTGATGTGCAGAACCGGAGATAACTCGGTTTTCGTCGGGTTTCAAGCTGAGATATGCATTTTCTGCGATAATCTTGGTGAGACTTCTGTCCGAAGTATGCAGAATCATCGAGATCGCTCTTTTCGAGGTATTTAATGCGAGAATCACGTTATCTGGTGTTTTCACCACTCCACAGTGCGTTTGATATGCAGTACCAGCGATATCTTGGTTTTCGTGGGGTTTCATGATGAGATATGCATTTTCTGCGATAATCTTGGTGTGACTTCTGTTAGAAGTATGCAGAATCATCGAGATCGCACTTTTCGAGCTATTTAATGCGAGAAACACGTTATCTGGTGTTTTCACCACTCCACAGTACGTTTGACATGCAGAACCGGAGATATCTTGGTTTCGGTCGGGTTTCAAGCTGAGATATGCATTTTCTGCGATAATCTTGGTGGGTCTTTTGTCAGAAGTATGCAGAATCATCTACATCGCTATTTTCGAGCTACTTAATTCACGAAACACGTTTTCTGGTGTTTTCACCACTCCACAGTACGTTTGACATGCAGAACCGGCGATATCTTGATTTTCGTGGGGTTTCAAGCTGAGATATGCATTTTCTGCGATAATCTTGGTGAGACTTCTGTTAGAACTATGCAGAATCATCGAGATCGCACTTTTCGAGCTATTTAATGCGAGAAACACGTTATCTGGTGTTTTCACCACTCCGCAGTTGGTTTGATATGCAGAACCGGCGATATTTTGGTTTTCGTCGGGTTTCAAGCTGAGATATGCATTTTCTACGATAATCTTGGTGAAACATCTGTCCGAAGTATGCAGAAACATCGAGAGCGCTCTTTTCGAGCTACTTAATGCACGAAACACGTTTTCTGGTGTTTTCACCACTCCACGGTACGTCTGATGTGCAGAACCGGAGATAACTCGGTTTTCGTCGGGTTTCAAGCTGAGATATGCATTTTCTGCGATAATCTTGGTGAGACTTCTGTTAGAAGTATGCAGAATCGTCGAGATCGCACTATTCGAGCTATTTAATGCGAGAAACACGTTATCTGGTGTTTTCACCACTCCACAGTGCGTTTGATATGCAGAACCGGAGATATCTTGGTTTTCGTGGGGTTTCAAGCTGAGATATGCATTTCCTTTGATAATCTTGGTGAGACTTCTGTCCGAAGTATGCTGAAACATCGAGATCGCTCTTTTCGAGCTAGTTAATGCGAGAAAAACCTTATCCTGTGTTTTCACCACTCCACAGTGCGTTTGATATGCAAAACCGGCGATATCTTGGTTTTCGTGGGGTTTCAAGCTGAGATATGCATTTTCTGCGATAATCTTGGTGAGACTTCTGTTAGAAGTATGCAGAATCGTCGAGATCGCACTATTCGAGCTATTTAATGCGAGAAACACGTTATCTGGTGTTTTCACCACTCCACAGTGCGTTTGATATGCAGAACCGGAGATATCTTGGTTTTCGTGGGGTTTCAAGCTGAGATATGCATTTCCTTTGATAATCTTGGTGAGACTCCTGTCCGAAATATGCTGAATCATCGAGATCGCTCTTTTCGAGCTATTTAATGCGAGAAACACGTTCTCTGGTTGTTTTCACCACTCCACAGTGCGTTTGAAATGCAGAACAGGCGATATCTTGATTTTCGTGGTGTTTCCAGCTGAGATATGCATTTTCTGCGATAATCTTGGTGAGACTTCTGTTAGAAGTATGAAGAATCTTCGAGAACGCTCTTTTCGAGCTACTTAATGCGCGAAACACGTTTTCTGGTGTTTTCACCACTCCACGGTACGTTTGATGTGCAGAACCGGAGATAACTCGGTTTTCGTCGGGTTTCAAGCTGAGATATGCATTTTCTGCGATAATCTTGGTGAGACTTCTGTTAGAAGTATGCAGAATCATCGAGATCGCACTATTCGAGCTATTTAATGCGAGAAACACGTTATCTGGTGTTTTCTCCACTCCACAGTGCGTTTGATATGCAGAACCGGAGATATCTTGGTTTTCGTGGGGTTTCAAGCTGAGATATGCATTTCCTTTGATAATCTTGGTGGGACTCCTGTCCGAAATATGCTGAATCATCGAGATCGCTCTTTTCGAGCTATTTAATGCGAGAAACACGTTCTCTGGTTGTTTTCACCACTCCACAGTGCGTTTGAAATGCAGAACAGGCGATATCTTGATTTTCGTGGTGTTTCCAGCTGAGATATGCATTTTCTGCGATAATCTTGGTGAGACTTCTGTTAGAAGTATGCAGAATCGTCGAGAGCGCTCTTTTCGAGCTACTTAATGCGAGAAACACGTTTTCTGGGGTTTTCACCACTCCACAGTTCGTTGGATATGTTGAACCGGAGATATCTTGGTTTTCGTGGGGTTTCAACCTGAGATATGCATTTCCTGCGATAATCTTGGTGAGACTTCTGTCCGACGTATGCTGAATCATCTAGATCGCTCTTTTCGAGCTATTTAATGCGAGAAACACGTTATCTGGTGTTTTCACCACTCCTCAGTGCGTTTGATATGCAGAACCGGCGATATCTTGGTTTTCGTGGGCATTCAAGCTGAGATATGCATTTTCTGCGATAATCCTGGTGAGACTTCTGTCAGAAGTATGAAGAAACTTCGAGAACGCTCTTTTCGAGCTACTTAATGCGCGAAACAAGTTTTCTGGTGTTTTCACCACTCCACAGTGCGTATGATATGCAGAACAGGTGATATCTTGGTTTTCGAGCGGTTTCAAGCTGAGATATGCATCTTCTGCGATAAACTTGGAGAGACTTCTGTCCGAAGTATGCAGAATCATCGAGATCGCTCTTTTCGAGGTATTTAATGCGAGAATCACGTTATCTGGTGTTTTCACCACTCCACAGTGCGTATGATATGCAGTACCAGCGATATCTTGGTTTTCGTGGGGTTTCATGCTGAGATATGCATTTTCTGCGATAATCTTGGTGTGACTTCTGTTAGAAGTATGCAGAATCATCGAGATCGCACTTTTCGAGCTATTTAATGCGAGAAACACGTTATCTGGTGTTTTCACCACTCCACAGTACGTTTGACATGCAGAACCGGAGATATCTTGGTTTCGGTCGGGTTTCAAGCTGAGATATGCATTTTCTGCGATAATCTTGGTGGGTCTTTTGTCAGAAGTATGCAGAATCATCTACATCGCTCTTTTCGAGCTACTTAATTCACGAAACACGTTTTCTGGTGTTTTCACCACTCCACAGTACGTTTGACATGCAGAACCGGCGATATCTTGATTTTCGTGGGGTTTCAAGCTGAGATATCCATTTTCTGCGATAATCTTGGTGAGACTTCTGTTAGAACTATGCAGAATCATCGAGATCGCACTTTTCGAGCTATTTAATGCGAGAAACACGTTATCTGGTGTTTTCACCACTCCACAGTACGTTTGACATGCAGAACCGGAGATATCTTGGTTTCGGTCGGGTTTCAAGCTGAGATATGCATTTTCTGCGATAATCTTGGTGGGTCTTTTGTCAGAAGTATGCAGAATCATCTACATCGCTCTTTTCGAGCTACTTAATTCACGAAACACGTTTTCTGGTGTTTTCACCACTCCACGGTACGTTTGACATGCAGAACCGGCGATATCTTGGTTTTCGTTGGGTTTCAAGCTGCGATATGCATTTTCTGCGATAATCTTGGTGAGACTTCTGTCCGAAGTATGCTGAAACATCGAGATCGCTATTTTCGAGCTAGTTAATGCAAGAAGAAACTTATCCGGTGTTTTCACCACTCCACAGTGCGTTTGATATGCAGAACCGGCGATATCTTGGTTTTCGTGGGGTTTCAAGCTGAGATTTGCATTTTCTGCGATAATCTTGGTGAGACTTCTGTCCGAAGTATGCTGAATAATCGAGATCGCTCTTTTCGAGCTGGTTAGTGCGAGAAACACGTTTTCTGTGGTTTTTACCACTCCACAGTTCGTTGGATCTGCCGAACAGTAGATATCTTGGTTTTCGTGGGGTTTCAAGCAGAGATATGCATTTTCTGCGATAATCTTGGTGTGACTTCTGTTAGAAGTATGCAGAATCATCGAGATCGCACTTTTCGAGCTATTTAATGCGAGAAACACGTTATCTGGTGTTTTCACCACTCCGCAGTTGGTTTGATATGCAGAACAGTAGATATCTTGGTTTTCGTGGGGTTTCAAGCTGTGATATGCATTTTCTGCGATAATCTTGGTGAGACTTCTGTTAGAAGTATGCAGAATCATCGGGATCGCACTATTCGAGCTATTTAATGCGAGAAACACGTTATCTGGTGTTTTCACCACTCCACAGTGCGTTTGATATGCAGAACCGGAGATATCTTGGTTTTCGTGGGGTTTCAAGCTGAGATATGCATTTCCTTTGATAATCTTGGTGAGACTCCTGTCCGAAATATGCTGAATCATCGAGATCGCTCTTTTCGAGCTATTTAATGCGAGAAACACGTTCTCTGGTTGTTTTCACCACTCCACAGTGCGTTTGAAATGCAGAACAGGCGATATCTTGATTTTCGTGGTGTTTCCAGCTGAGATATGCATTTTCAGCGATAATCTTGGTGAGACTTCTGTTAGAAGTATGCAGAATCATCGAGAGCGCTCTTTTCGAGCTATTTAATGCGAGAAACACGTTTTCTGGGGTTTTCACCACTCCACAGTTCGTTGGATATGCTGAACCGGAGATATCTTGGTTTTCGTGGGGTTTCAAGCTGAGATATGCATTTCCTGCGATAATCCTGGTGAGACTTCTGTCCGACGTATGCTGAATCATCTAGATCGCTCTTTTCGAGCTATTTAATGCGAGAAACACGTTATCTGGTGTTTTCACCACTCCTCAGTGCGTTTGATATGCAGAACCGGTCTATATCTTGGTTTTAGTGGGGATTCAAGCTGAGATATTCATTTTCTGCGATAATCCTGGTGAGACTTCAGTCAGAAGTATGAAGAATCTTCGAGAACGCTCTTTTCGAGCTACTTAATGCGCGAAACACGTTTTCTGGTGTTTTCACCACTCCACGGTACGTTTGATGTGCAGAACCGGAGATAACTCGGTTTTCGTCGGGTTTCAAGCTGAGATATGCATTTTCTGCGATAATCTTGGTGAGACTTCTGTCCGAAGTATGCAGAATCATCGAGATCGCTCTTTTCGAGCTATTTAATGCGAGAATCACGTTATCTGGTGTTTTCACCACTCCACAGTGCGTTTGATATGCAGTACCAGCGATATCTTGGTTTTCGTCGGGTTTCATGCTGAGATATGCATTTTTTACGATAATCTTGGTGAGACTTCTGTCCGAAGTATGCAGAATCATCGAGATCGCTCTATTCGAGCTATTTAATGCGACAAACACGTTATCTGGTGTTTTCAGCACCCCACAGTGCGTTTGATATGCAGAACCAGCGATATCTTGGTTTTCGTGGGGTTTCAAGCTGAGATATGCATTTTTTACGATAATCTTGGTGAAACATCTGTCCGAAGTATGCAGAAACATCGAGAGCGCTCTTTTCGAGCTACTTAATGCACGAAACACGTTATCTGGTGTTTTCACCACTCCACAGTGCGTATGATATGCAGAACCGGCGATATCTTTGTTTTCGTGGGGTTTCAAGCTGAGATATGCATTTTCTGCGATAATCTTGGTGAGACTTCTGTCCGAAGTATGCTGAAACATCGAGATCGCTATTTTCGAGCTAGTTAATGCAAGAAGAACCTTATCCGGTGTTTTCACCACTCCACAGTGCGTTTGATATGCAGAACCGGCGATATCTTGGTTTTCGTGGGGTTTCAAGCTGAGATATGCATTTTCTGCGATAATCTTGGTGAGACTTCTGTCCGAAGTATGCTGAATAATCGAGATCGCTCTTTTCGAGCTGGTTAGTGCGAGAAACACGTTTTCTGTGGTTTTCACCACTCCACAGTTCGTTGGATATGCAGAACAGTAGATATCTTGGTTTTCGTGAGGTTTCAAGCAGAGATATGCATTTTCTGCGATAATCTTGGTGTGACTTCTGTTAGAAGTATGCAGAATCATCGAGATCGCACTTTTCGAGCTATTTAATGCGAGAAACACGTTATCTGGTGTTTTCACCACTCCGCAGTTGGTTTGATATGCAGAACCGGAGATATCTTGGTTTCGGTCGGGTTTCAAGCTGAGATATGCATTTTCTGCGATAATCTTGGTGGGTCTTTTGTCAGAAGTATGCAGAATCATCTAGATCGCTCTTTTCGAGGTACTTAATTCACGAAACACGTTTTCTGGTGTTTTCACCACTCCACAGTATGTTTGACATGCAGAACCGGCGATATTTTGGTTTTCGTCGGGTTTCAAGCTGAGATATGCATTTTCTACGATAATCTTGGTGAGACTTCTGTCCGAAGTATGCTGAAACATCGAGATCGCTCTTTTCGAGCTAGTTAATGCGAGAAAAACCTTATCCGGTGTTTTCACCACTCCACAGTGCGTTTGATATGCAAAACCGGCGATATCTTGGTTTTCGTGGGGTTTCAAGCTGAGATATGCATTTTCTGCGATAATCTTGGTGAGACTTCTGTTAGAAGTATGCAGAATCATCGAGATCGCACTATTCGAGCTATTTAATGCGAGAAACACGTTATCTGGTGTTTTCACCACTCCACAGTGCGTTTGATATGCAGAACCGGAGATATCTTGGTTTTCGTGGGGTTTCAAGCTGAGATATGCATTTCCTTTGATAATCTTGGTGAGACTCCTGTCCGAAATATGCTGAATCATCGAGATCGCTCTTTTCGAGCTATTTAATGCGAGACACACGTTCTCTGGTTGTTTTCACCACTCCACAGTGCGTTTGAAATGCAGAACAGGCGATATCTTGATTTTCGTGGTGTTTCCAGCTGAGATATGCATTTTCTGCAATAATCTTGGTGAGACTTCTGTTAGAAGTATGCAGAATCGTCGAGAGCGCTCTTTTCGAGCTACTTAATGCGAGAAACACGTTTTCTGGGGTTTTCACCACTCCACAGTTCGTTGGATATGCTGAACCGGAGATATCTTGGTTTTCGTGGGGTTTCAAGCTGAGATATGCATTTCCTGCGATAATCTTGGTGAGACTTCTGTCCGACGTATGCTGAAGCATCTAGATCGCTCTTTTCGAGCTATTTAATGCGAGAAACACGTTATCTGGTGTTTTCACCACTCCTCAGTGCGTTTGATATGCAGAACCGGAGATATCTTGGTTTCGGTCGGGTTTCAAGCTGAGATATGCATTTTCTGCGATAATCTTGGTGGGTCTTTTGTCAGAAGTATGCAGAATCATCTGGATCGCTCTTTTCGAGCTACTTAATTCACGAAACACGTTTTCTGGTGTTTTCACCACTCCACAGTTCGTTGGATATGCAGAACAGTAGATATCTTGGTTTTCGTGGGGTTTCAAGCAGAGATATGCATTTTCTGCGATAATCTTGGTGAGACTTCTGTCCGAAGTATGCAGAATCATCGAGATCGCACTTTTCGAGCTATTTAATGCGAGAAACACGTTATCTGGTGTTTTCACCACTCCGCAGTTGGTTTGATATGCAGAACAGTAGATATCTTGGTTTTCGTGGGGTTTCATGCTGAGATATGCATTTTTTACGATAATCTTGGTGAGACTTCTGTCCGAAGTATGCAGAATCATCGAGATCGCTCTATTCGAGCTATTTAATGCGACAAACACGTTATCTGGTGTTTTCAGCACCCCACAGTGCGTTTGATATGCAGAACCAGCGATATCTTGGTTTTCGTGGGGTTTCAAGCTGAGATATGCATTTTTTACGATAATCTTGGTGAGACTTCTGTCCGAAGTATGCTTAATCATCGAGATCGCTATTTTCGAGCTAGTTAATGCAAGAAGAAACTTATCCGGTGTTTTCACCACTCCACAGTGCGTTTGATATGCAGAACCGGCGATATCTTGGTTTTCGTGGGGTTTCAAGCTGAGATTTGCATTTTCTGCGATAATCTTGGTGAGACTTCTGTCCGAAGTATGCTGAATAATCGAGATCGCTCTTTTCGAGCTGGTTAGTGCGAGAAACACGTTTTCTGTGGTTTTTACCACTCCACAGTTCGTTGGATATGCAGAACAGTAGATATCTTGGTTTTCGTGGGGTTTCAAGCAGAGATATGCATTTTCTGCGATAATCTTGGTGTGACTTCTGTTAGAAGTATGCAGAATCATCGAGATCGCACTTTTCGAGCTATTTAATGCGAGAAACACGTTATCTGGGGTTTTCACCACTCCACAGTTCGTTGGATGTGCTGAACCGGAGATATCTTGGTTTTCGTGGGGTTTCAAGCTGAGATATGCATTTCCTGCGATAATCTTGGTGAGACTTCTGTCCGACGTATGCTGAATCATCTAGATCGCTCCTTTCGAGCTATTTAATGCGAGAAACACGTTATCTGGTGTTTGCACCACTCCTCAGTGCGTTTGATATGCAGAACCGGCGATATCTTGGTTTTCGTGGGGTTTCAAGCTGAGATATGCATTTTCTGCGATAATCTTGGTGAGACTTCTGTCCGAAGTATGCTGAATAATCGAGATCGCTCTTTTCGAGCTGGTTAGTGCGAGAAACACGTTATCTGGTGTTTTCACCACTCCGCAGTTGGTTTGATATGCAGAACCGGCGATATTTTGGTTTTCGTCGGGTTTCAAGCTGAGATATGCATGTTCTACGATAATCTTGGTGAAACATCTGTCCGAAGTATGCAGAAACATCGAGAGCGCTCTTTTCGAGCTACTTAATGCACGAAACACGTTTTCTGGTGTTTTCACCACTCCACAGTACGTTTGACATGCAGAACCGGCGATATCTTGATTTTCGTGGGGTTTCAAGCTGAGATATGCATTTTCTACGATAATCTTGGTGAAACATCTGTCCGAAGTATGCAGGAACATCGAGAGCGCTCTTTTCGAGCTACTTAATGCACGAAACACGTTATCTGGGGTTTTCACCACTCCACAGTTCGTTGGATGTGCTGAACCGGAGATATCTTGGTTTTCGTGGGGTTTCAAGCTGAGATATGCATTTCCTGCGATAATCTTGGTGAGACTTCTGTCCGACGTATGCTGAATCATCTAGATCGCTCCTTTCGAGCTATTTAATGCGAGAAACACGTTATCTGGTGTTTGCACCACTCCTCAGTGCGTTTGATATGCAGAACCGGCGATATCTTGGTTTTCGTGGGGTTTCAAGCTGAGATATGCATTTTCTGCGATAATCTTGGTGAGACTTCTGTCCGAAGTATGCTGAATAATCGAGATCGCTCTTTTCGAGCTGGTTAGTGCGAGAAACACGTTATCTGGTGTTTTCACCACTCCGCAGTTGGTTTGATATGCAGAACCGGCGATATTTTGGTTTTCGTCGGGTTTCAAGCTGAGATATGCATGTTCTACGATAATCTTGGTGAAACATCTGTCCGAAGTATGCAGAAACATCGAGAGCGCTCTTTTCGAGCTACTTAATGCACGAAACACGTTTTCTGGTGTTTTCACCACTCCACAGTACGTTTGACATGCAGAACCGGCGATATCTTGATTTTCGTGGGGTTTCAAGCTGAGATATGCATTTTCTACGATAATCTTGGTGAAACATCTGTCCGAAGTATGCAGGAACATCGAGAGCGCTCTTTTCGAGCTACTTAATGCACGAAACACGTTCTCTGGTGTTTTCACCACTCCACGGTACGTTTGATGTGCAGAACCGGAGATAACTCGGTTTTCGTCGGGTTTCAAGCTGAGATATGCATTTTCTACGATAATCTTGGTGAGACTTCTGTCCGAAGTATGCTTAATCATCGAGATCGCTCATTTCGAGCTATTTAATGCGAGAAACACGTTATCTGGTGTTTTCACCACTCCACAGTGCGTATGATATGCAGAACTGGCGATATCTTTGTTTTCGTGGGGTTTCAAGCTGAGATATGCATTTTCTGCGATAATCTTGGTGAGACTTCAGTCCGAAGTATGCTGAAACATCGAGATCGCTATTTTCGAGCTAGTTAATGCAAGAAGAAACTTATCCGGTGTTTTCACCACTCCACAGTGCGTTTGATATGCAGAACCGGCGATATCATGGTTTCGGTCGGGTTTCAAGCTGAGATATGCATTTTCTGCGATAATCTTGGTGGGTCTTTTGTCAGAAGTATGCAGAATCATCTAGATCGCTCTTTTCGAGCTACTTAATTCACGAAACACGTTTTCTGGTGTTTTCACCACTCCACAGTACGTTTGACATGCAGAACCGGCGATATCTTGATTTTCGTGGGGTTTCAAGCTGAGACATGCATTTTCTGCGATAATCTTGGTGAGACTTCTGTTAGAAGTATGCAGAATCATCGGGATCGCACTATTCGAGCTATTTAATGCGAGAAACACGTTATCTGGTGTTTTCACCACTCCACAGTGCGTTTGATATGCAGAACCGGAGATATCTTGGTTTTCGTGGGGTTTCAAGCTGAGATATGCATTTCCTTTGATAATCTTGGTGAGACTCCTGTCCGAAATATGCTGAAACATCGAGATCGCTCTTTTCGAGCTATTTAATGCGAGAAACACGTTCTCTGGTTGTTTTCACCACTCCACAGTGCGTTTGAAATGCAGAACAGGCGATATCTTGATTTTCGTGGTGTTTCCAGCTGAGATATGCATTTTCTGCGATAATCTTGGTGAGACTTCTGTTAGAAGTATGCAGAATCATCGAAATCGCTCTTTTCGAGCTATTTAATGCGAGAATCACGCTATCTGGTGTTTTCACCACTCCACAGTGCGTTTGATATGCAGTACCAGCGATATCTTGGTTTTCGTGGGGTTTCATGCTGAGATATGCATTTTCTGCGATAATCTTGGTGTGACTTCTGTTAGAAGTATGCAGAATCATCGAGATCGCACGTTTCGAGCTATTTAATACGAGAAACACGTTATCTGGTGTTTTCACCACTCCACGGTACGTTTGATGTGCAGAACCGGAGATAACTCGGTTTTCGTCGGGTTTCAAGCTGAGATATGCATTTCCTGCGATAATCCTGGTGAGACTTCTGTCCGACGTATGCTGAATCATCTAGATCGCTCTTTTCGAGCTATTTAATGCGAGAAACACGTTATCTGGTGTTTTCACCACTCCTCAGTGCGTTTGATATGCAGAACCGGTCTATATCTTGGTTTTAGTGGGGATTCAAGCTGAGATATTCATTTTCTGCGATAATCCTGGTGAGACTTCAGTCAGAAGTATGAAGAATCTTCGAGAACGCTCTTTTCGAGCTACTTAATGCGCGAAACACGTTTTCTGGTGTTTTCACCACTCCACGGTACGTTTGATGTGCAGAACCGGAGATAACTCGGTTTTCGTCGGGTTTCAAGCTGAGATATGCATTTTCTGCGATAATCTTGGTGAGACTTCTGTCCGAAGTATGCAGAATCATCGAGATCGCTCTTTTCGAGCTATTTAATGCGAGAATCACGTTATCTGGTGTTTTCACCACTCCACAGTGCGTTTGATATGCAGTACCAGCGATATCTTGGTTTTCGTCGGGTTTCATGCTGAGATATGCATTTTTTACGATAATCTTGGTGAGACTTCTGTCCGAAGTATGCAGAATCATCGAGATCGCTCTATTCGAGCTATTTAATGCGACAAACACGTTATCTGGTGTTTTCAGCACCCCACAGTGCGTTTGATATGCAGAACCAGCGATATCTTGGTTTTCGTGGGGTTTCAAGCTGAGATATGCATTTTTTACGATAATCTTGGTGAAACATCTGTCCGAAGTATGCAGAAACATCGAGAGCGCTCTTTTCGAGCTACTTAATGCACGAAACACGTTATCTGGTGTTTTCACCACTCCACAGTGCGTATGATATGCAGAACCGGCGATATCTTTGTTTTCGTGGGGTTTCAAGCTGAGATATGCATTTTCTGCGATAATCTTGGTGAGACTTCTGTCCGAAGTATGCTGAAACATCGAGATCGCTATTTTCGAGCTAGTTAATGCAAGAAGAACCTTATCCGGTGTTTTCACCACTCCACAGTGCGTTTGATATGCAGAACCGGCGATATCTTGGTTTTCGTGGGGTTTCAAGCTGAGATATGCATTTTCTGCGATAATCTTGGTGAGACTTCTGTCCGAAGTATGCTGAATAATCGAGATCGCTCTTTTCGAGCTGGTTAGTGCGAGAAACACGTTTTCTGTGGTTTTCACCACTCCACAGTTCGTTGGATATGCAGAACAGTAGATATCTTGGTTTTCGTGAGGTTTCAAGCAGAGATATGCATTTTCTGCGATAATCTTGGTGTGACTTCTGTTAGAAGTATGCAGAATCATCGAGATCGCACTTTTCGAGCTATTTAATGCGAGAAACACGTTATCTGGTGTTTTCACCACTCCGCAGTTGGTTTGATATGCAGAACCGGAGATATCTTGGTTTCGGTCGGGTTTCAAGCTGAGATATGCATTTTCTGCGATAATCTTGGTGGGTCTTTTGTCAGAAGTATGCAGAATCATCTAGATCGCTCTTTTCGAGGTACTTAATTCACGAAACACGTTTTCTGGTGTTTTCACCACTCCACAGTACGTTTGACATGCAGAACCGGCGATATCTTGGTTTTCGTGGGGTTTCAAGCTGAGATATGCATTTTCTGCGATAATCTTGGTGAGACTTCTGTTAGAAGTATGCAGAATCATCGAGATCGCACTATTCGAGCTATTTAATGCGAGAAACACGTTATCTGGTGTTTTCACCACTCCACAGTGCGTTTGATATGCAGAACCGGAGATATCTTGGTTTTCGTGGGGTTTCAAGCTGAGATATGCATTTCCTTTGATAATCTTGGTGAGACTCCTGTCCGAAATATGCTGAATCATCGAGATCGCTCTTTTCGAGCTATTTAATGCGAGACACACGTTCTCTGGTTGTTTTCACCACTCCACAGTGCGTTTGAAATGCAGAACAGGCGATATCTTGATTTTCGTGGTGTTTCCAGCTGAGATATGCATTTTCTGCAATAATCTTGGTGAGACTTCTGTTAGAAGTATGCAGAATCGTCGAGAGCGCTCTTTTCGAGCTACTTAATGCGAGAAACACGTTTTCTGGGGTTTTCACCACTCCACAGTTCGTTGGATATGCTGAACCGGAGATATCTTGGTTTTCGTGGGGTTTCAAGCTGAGATATGCATTTCCTGCGATAATCTTGGTGAGACTTCTGTCCGACGTATGCTGAATCATCTAGATCGCTCTTTTCGAGCTATTTAATGCGAGAAACACGTTATCTGGTGTTTTCACCACTCCTCAGTGCGTTTGATATGCAGAACCGGAGATATCTTGGTTTCGGTCGGGTTTCAAGCTGAGATATGCATTTTCTGCGATAATCTTGGTGGGTCTTTTGTCAGAAGTATGCAGAATCATCTGGATCGCTCTTTTCGAGCTACTTAATTCACGAAACACGTTTTCTGGTGTTTTCACCACTCCACAGTTCGTTGGATATGCAGAACAGTAGATATCTTGGTTTTCGTGGGGTTTCAAGCAGAGATATGCATTTTCTGCGATAATCTTGGTGAGACTTCTGTCCGAAGTATGCAGAATCATCGAGATCGCACTTTTCGAGCTATTTAATGCGAGAAACACGTTATCTGGTGTTTTCACCACTCCGCAGTTGGTTTGATATGCAGAACAGTAGATATCTTGGTTTTCGTGGGGTTTCATGCTGAGATATGCATTTTTTACGATAATCTTGGTGAGACTTCTGTCCGAAGTATGCAGAATCATCGAGATCGCTCTATTCGAGCTATTTAATGCGACAAACACGTTATCTGGTGTTTTCAGCACCCCACAGTGCGTTTGATATGCAGAACCAGCGATATCTTGGTTTTCGTGGGGTTTCAAGCTGAGATATGCATTTTTTACGATAATCTTGGTGAGACTTCTGTCCGAAGTATGCTTAATCATCGAGATCGCTCGTTTCGAGCTATTTAATGCGAGAAACACGTTATCTGGTGTTTTCACCACTCCACAGTGCGTATGATATGCAGAACCGGCGATATCTTTGTTTTCGTGGGGTTTCAAGCTGAGATATGCATTTTCTGCGATAATCTTGGTGAGACTTCAGTCCGAAGTATGCTGAAACATCGAGATCGCTATTTTCGAGCTAGTTAATGCAAGAAGAAACTTATCCGGTGTTTTCACCACTCCACAGTGCGTTTGATATGCAGAACCGGCGATATCTTGGTTTTCGTGGGGTTTCAAGCTGAGATTTGCATTTTCTGCGATAATCTTGGTGAGACTTCTGTCCGAAGTATGCTGAATAATCGAGATCGCTCTTTTCGAGCTGGTTAGTGCGAGAAACACGTTTTCTGTGGTTTTTACCACTCCACAGTTCGTTGGATATGCAGAACAGTAGATATCTTGGTTTTCGTGGGGTTTCAAGCAGAGATATGCATTTTCTGCGATAATCTTGGTGTGACTTCTGTTAGAAGTATGCAGAATCATCGAGATCGCACTTTTCGAGCTATTTAATGCGAGAAACACGTTATCTGGGGTTTTCACCACTCCACAGTTCGTTGGATGTGCTGTACCGGAGATATCTTGGTTTTCGTGGGGTTTCAAGCTGAGATATGCATTTCCTGCGATAATCTTGGTGAGACTTCTGTCCGACGTATGCTGAATCATCTAGATCGCTCTTTTCGAGCTATTTAATGCGAGAAACACGTTATCTGGTGTTTGCACCACTCCTCAGTGCGTTTGATATGCAGAACCGGCGATATCTTGGTTTTCGTGGGGTTTCAAGCTGAGATATGCATTTTCTGCGATAATCTTGGTGAGACTTCTGTCCGAAGTATGCTGAATAATCGAGATCGCTCTTTTCGAGCTGGTTAGTGCGAGAAACACGTTATCTGGTGTTTTCACCACTCCGCAGTTGGTTTGATATGCAGAACCGGCGATATTTTGGTTTTCGTCGGGTTTCAAGCTGAGATATGCATGTTCTACGATAATCTTGGTGAAACATCTGTCCGAAGTATGCAGAAACATCGAGAGCGCTCTTTTCGAGCTACTTAATGCACGAAACACGTTTTCTGGTGTTTTCACCACTCCACAGTACGTTTGACATGCAGAACCGGCGATATCTTGATTTTCGTGGGGTTTCAAGCTGAGATATGCCTTTTCTACGATAATCTTGGTGAAACATCTGTCCGAAGTATGCAGGAACATCGAGAGCGCTCTTTTCGAGCTACTTAATGCACGAAACACGTTCTCTGGTGTTTTCACCACTCCACGGTACGTTTGATGTGCAGAACCGGAGATAACTCGGTTTTCGTCGGGTTTCAAGCTGAGATATGCATTTTCTACGATAATCTTGGTGAGACTTCTGTCCGAAGTATGCTTAATCATCGAGATCGCTCGTTTCGAGCTATTTAATGCGAGAAACACGTTATCTGGAGTTTTCACCACTCCACAGTGCGTATGATATGCAGAACTGGCGATATCTTTGTTTTCGTGGGGTTTCAAGCTGAGATATGCATTTTCTGCGATAATCATGGTGAGACTTCAGTCCGAAGTATGCTGAAACATCGAGATCGCTATTTTCGAGCTAGTTAATGCAAGAAGAAACTTATCCGGTGTTTTCACCACTCCACAGTGCGTTTGATATGCAGAACCGGCGATATCTTGGTTTCGGTCGGGTTTCAAGCTGAGATATGCATTTTCTGCGATAATCTTGGTGGGTCTTTTGTCAGAAGTATGCAGAATCATCTAGATCGCTCTTTTCGAGCTACTTAATTCACGAAACACGTTTTCTGGTGTTTTCACCACTCCACAGTACGTTTGACATGCAGAACCGGCGATATCTTGATTTTCGTGGGGTTTCAAGCTGAGATATGCATTTTCTGCGATAATCTTGGTGAGACTTCTGTTAGAAGTATGCAGAATCATCGGGATCGCACTATTCGAGCTATTTAATGCGAGAAACACGTTATCTGGTGTTTTCACCACTCCACAGTGCGTTTGATATGCAGAACCGGAGATATCTTGGTTTTCGTGGGGTTTCAAGCTGAGATATGCATTTCCTTTGATAATCTTGGTGAGACTCCTGTCCGAAATATGCTGAATCATCGAGATCGCTCTTTTCGAGCTATTTAATGCGAGAAACACGTTCTCTGGTTGTTTTCACCACTCCACAGTGCGTTTGAAATGCAGAACAGGCGATATCTTGATTTTCGTGGTGTTTCCAGCTGAGATATGCATTTTCTGCGATAATCTTGGTGAGACTTCTGTTAGAAGTATGCAGAATCATCGAAATCGCTCTTTTCGAGCTATTTAATGCGAGAATCACGCTATCTGGTGTTTTCACCACTCCACAGTGCGTTTGATATGCAGTACCAGCGATATCTTGGTTTTCGTGGGGTTTCATGCTGAGATATGCATTTTCTGCGATAATCTTGGTGTGACTTCTGTTAGAAGTATGCAGAATCATCGAGATCGCACGTTTCGAGCTATTTAATGCGAGAAACACCTTATCTGGTGTTTTCACCACTCCACGGTACGTTTGATGTGCAGAACCGGAGATAACTCGGTTTTCGTCGGGTTTCAAGCTGAGATATGCATTTTCTACGATAATCTTGGTGAGACTTCTGTCCGAAGTATGCTGAAACATCGAGATCGCTCTTTTCGAGCTAGTTAATGCGAGAAAAACCTTATTCGGTGTTTTCACCACTCCACAGTGCGTTTGATATGCAAAACCGGCGATATCTTGGTTTTCGTGGGGTTTCAAGCTGAGATATGCATTTTCTGCGATAATCTTGGTGAGACTTCTGTTAGAAGTATGCAGAATCATCGAGATCGCACTATTCGAGCTATTTAATGCGAGAAACACGTTATCTGGTGTTTTCACCACTCCACAGTGCGTTTGATATGCAGAACCGGAGATATCTTGGTTTTCGTGGGGTTTCAAGCTGAGATATGCATTTCCTTTGATAATCTTGGTGAGACTCCTGTCCGAAATATGCTGAATCATCGAGATCGCTCTTTTCGAGCTATTTAATGCGAGAAACACGTTCTCTGGTTGTTTTCACCACTCCACAGTGCGTTCGAAATGCAGAACAGGCGATATCTTGATTTTCGTGGTGTTTCCAGATGAGATATGCATTTTCTGCGATAATCTTGGTGAGACTTCTGTTAGAAGTATGCAGAATCGTCGAGAGCGCTCTTTTCGAGCTACTTAATGCGAGAAACACGTTTTCTGGGGTTTTCACCACTCCACAGTTCGTTGGATATGTTGAACCGGAGATATCTTGGTTTTCGTGGGGTTTCAAGCTGAGATATGCATTTTCTGCGATAATCTTGGTGGGTCTTTTGTCAGAAGTATGCAGAATCATCTACATCGCTCTTTTCGAGCTACTTAATTCAGGAAACACGTTTTCTGGTGTTTTCACCACTCCACAGTACGTTTGACATGCAGAACCGGCGATATCTTGATTTTCGTGGGGTTTCAAGCTGAGATATGCATTTTCTGCGATAATCTTGGTGAGACTTCTGTTAGAACTATGCAGAATCATCGAGATCGCTATTTTCGAGCTAGTTAATGCAAGAAGAAACTTATCCGGTGTTTTCACCACTCCACAGTGCGTTTGATATGCAGAACCGGCGATATCTTGGTTTTCGTGGGGTTTCAAGCTGAGATTTGCATTTTCTGCGATAATCTTGGTGAGACTTCTGTCCGAAGTATGCTGAATAATCGAGATCGCTCTTTTCGAGCTGGTTAGTGCGAGAAACACGTTTTCTGTGGTTTTTACCACTCCACAGTTCGTTGGATATGCAGAACAGTAGATATCTTGGTTTTCGTGGGGTTTCAAGCAGAGATATGCATTTTCTGCGATAATCTTGGTGTGACTTCTGTTAGAAGTATGCAGAATCATCGAGATCGCACTTTTCGAGCTATTTAATGCGAGAAACACGTTATCTGGGGTTTTCACCACTCCACAGTTCGTTGGATGTGCTGAACCGGAGATATCTTGGTTTTCGTGGGGTTTCAAGCTGAGATATGCATTTCCTGCGATAATCTTGGTGAGACTTCTGTCCGACGTATGCTGAATCATCTAGATCGCTCTTTTCGAGCTATTTAATGCGAGAAACACGTTATCTGGTGTTTGCACCACTCCTCAGTGCGTTTGATATGCAGAACCGGCGATATCTTGGTTTTCGTGGGGTTTCAAGCTGAGATATGCATTTTCTGCGATAATCTTGGTGAGACTTCTGTCCGAAGTATGCTGAATAATCGAGATCGCTCTTTTCGAGCTGGTTAGTGCGAGAAACACGTTATCTGGTGTTTTCACCACTCCGCAGTTGGTTTGATATGCAGAACCGGCGATATTTTGGTTTTCGTCGGGTTTCAAGCTGAGATATGCATGTTCTACGATAATCTTGGTGAAACATCTGTCCGAAGTATGCAGAAACATCGAGAGCGCTCTTTTCGAGCTACTTAATGCACGAAACACGTTTTCTGGTGTTTTCACCACTCCACAGTACGTTTGACATGCAGAACCGGCGATATCTTGATTTTCGTGGGGTTTCAAGCTGAGATATGCCTTTTCTACGATAATCTTGGTGAAACATCTGTCCGAAGTATGCAGGAACATCGAGAGCGCTCTTTTCGAGCTACTTAATGCACGAAACACGTTCTCTGGTGTTTTCACCACTCCACGGTACGTTTGATGTGCAGAACCGGAGATAACTCGGTTTTCGTCGGGTTTCAAGCTGAGATATGCATTTTCTACGATAATCTTGGTGAGACTTCTGTCCGAAGTATGCTTAATCATCGAGATCGCTCGTTTCGAGCTATTTAATGCGAGAAACACGTTATCTGGAGTTTTCACCACTCCACAGTGCGTATGATATGCAGAACTGGCGATATCTTTGTTTTCGTGGGGTTTCAAGCTGAGATATGCATTTTCTGCGATAATCTTGGTGAGACTTCAGTCCGAAGTATGCTGAAACATCGAGATCGCTATTTTCGAGCTAGTTAATGCAAGAAGAAACTTATCCGGTGTTTTCACCACTCCACAGTGCGTTTGATATGCAGAACCGGCGATATCTTGGTTTCGGTCGGGTTTCAAGCTGAGATATGCATTTTCTGCGATAATCTTGGTGGGTCTTTTGTCAGAAGTATGCAGAATCATCTAGATCGCTCTTTTCGAGCTACTTAATTCACGAAACACGTTTTCTGGTGTTTTCACCACTCCACAGTACGTTTGACATGCAGAACCGGCGATATCTTGATTTTCGTGGGGTTTCAAGCTGAGATATGCATTTTCTGCGATAATCTTGGTGAGACTTCTGTTAGAAGTATGCAGAATCATCGGGATCGCACTATTCGAGCTATTTAATGCGAGAAACACGTTATCTGGTGTTTTCACCACTCCACAGTGCGTTTGATATGCAGAACCGGAGATATCTTGGTTTTCGTGGGGTTTCAAGCTGAGATATGCATTTCCTTTGATAATCTTGGTGAGACTCCTGTCCGAAATATGCTGAATCATCGAGATCGCTCTTTTCGAGCTATTTAATGCGAGAAACACGTTCTCTGGTTGTTTTCACCACTCCACAGTGCGTTTGAAATGCAGAACAGGCGATATCTTGATTTTCGTGGTGTTTCCAGCTGAGATATGCATTTTCTGCGATAATCTTGGTGAGACTTCTGTTAGAAGTATGCAGAATCATCGAAATCGCTCTTTTCGAGCTATTTAATGCGAGAATCACGCTATCTGGTGTTTTCACCACTCCACAGTGCGTTTGATATGCAGTACCAGCGATATCTTGGTTTTCGTGGGGTTTCATGCTGAGATATGCATTTTCTGCGATAATCTTGGTGAGACTTCTGTCCGAAGTATGCAGAATCATCGAGATCGCACTTTTCGAGCTATTTAATGCGAGAAACACGTTATCTGGTGTTTTCACCACTCCATAGTTGGTTTGATATGCAGAACCGGCGATATTTTGGTTTTCGTCGGGTTTCAAGCTGAGATATGCATTTTCTACGATAATCTTGGTGAAACATCTGTCCGAAGTATGCAGAAACATCGAGAGCGCTCTTTTCGAGCTACTTAATGCACGAAACACGTTTTCGGGTGTTTTCACCACTCCACGGTACGTTTGATGTGCAGAACCGGAGATAACTCGGTTTTCGTCGGGTTTCAAGCTGAGATATGCATTTTCTACGATAATCTTGGTGAGACTTCTGTCCGAAGTATGCTTAATCATCGAGATCGCTCGTTTCGAGCTATTTAATGCGAGAAACACGTTATCTGGTGTTTTCACCACTCCACAGTGCGTATGATATGCAGAACCGGCGATATCTTTGTTTTCGTGGGGTTTCAAGCTGCGATATGCATTTTCTGCGATAATCTTGGTGAGACTTCTGTCCGAAGTATGCTGAAACATCGAGATCGCTATTTTCGAGCTAGTTAATGCAAGAAGAAACTTATCCGGTGTTTTCACCACTCCACAGTGCGTTTGATATGCAGAACCGGCGATATCTTGGTTTTCGTGGGGTTTCAAGCTGAGATTTGCATTTTCTGCGATAATCTTGGTGAGACTTCTGTCCGAAGTATGCTGAATAATCGAGATCGCTCTTTTCGAGCTGGTTAGTGCGAGAAACACGTTTTCTGTGGTTTTTACCACTCCACAGTTCGTTGGATCTGCCGAACAATAGATATCTTGGTTTTCGTGGGGTTTCAAGCAGAGATATGCATTTTCTGCGATAATCTTGGTGTGACTTCTGTTAGAAGTATGCAGAATCATCGAGATCGCACTTTTCGAGCTATTTAATGCGAGAAACACGTTATCTGGTGTTTTCACCACTCCGCAGTTGGTTTGATATGCAGAACAGTAGATATCTTGGTTTTCGTGGGGTTTCAAGCTGAGATATGCATTTTCTGCGATAATCTTGGTGAGACTTCTGTTAGAAGTATGCAGAATCATCGGGATCGCACTATTCGAGCTATTTAATGCGAGAAACACGTTATCTGGTGTTTTCACCACTCCACAGTGCGTTTGATATAGAGAACCGGAGATATCTTGGTTTTCGTGGGGTTTCAAGCTGAGATATGCATTTCCTTTGATAATCTTGGTGAGACTCCTGTCCGAAATATGCTGAATCATCGAGATCGCTCTTTTCGAGCTATTTAATGCGAGAAACACGTTCTCTGGTTGTTTTCACCACTCCACAGTGCGTTTGAAATGCAGAACAGGCGATATCTTGATTTTCGTGGTGTTTCCAGCTGAGATATGCATTTTCAGCGATAATCTTGGTGAGACTTCTGTTAGAAGTATGCAGAATCATCGAGAGCGCTCTTTTCGAGCTATTTAATGCGAGAAACACGTTTTCTGGGGTTTTCACCACTCCACAGTTCGTTGGATATGCTGAACCGGAGATATCTTGGTTTTCGTGGGGTTTCAAGCTGAGATATGCATTTCCTGCGATAATCCTGGTGAGACTTCTGTCCGACGTATGCTGAATCATCTAGATCGCTCTTTTCGAGCTATTTAATGCGAGAAACACGTTATCTGGTGTTTTCACCACTCCTCAGTGCGTTTGATATGCAGAACCGGTCTATATCTTGGTTTTAGTGGGGATTCAAGCTGAGATATTCATTTTCTGCGATAATCCTGGTGAGACTTCAGTCAGAAGTATGAAGAATCTTCGAGAACGCTCTTTTCGAGCTACTTAATGCGCGAAACACGTTTTCTGGTGTTTTCACCACTCCACGGTACGTTTGATGTGCAGAACCGGAGATAACTCGGTTTTCGTCGGGTTTCAAGCTGAGATATGCATTTTCTGCGATAATCTTGGTGAGACTTCTGTCCGAAGTATGCAGAATCATCGAGATCGCTCTTTTCGAGCTATTTAATGCGAGAATCACGTTATCTGGTGTTTTCACCACTCCACAGTGCGTTTGATATGCAGTACCAGCGATATCTTGGTTTTCGTCGGGTTTCATGCTGAGATATGCATTTTTTACGATAATCTTGGTGAGACTTCTGTCCGAAGTATGCAGAATCATCGAGATCGCTCTATTCGAGCTATTTAATGCGACAAACACGTTATCTGGTGTTTTCAGCACCCCACAGTGCGTTTGATATGCAGAACCAGCGATATCTTGGTTTTCGTGGGGTTTCAAGCTGAGATATGCATTTTTTACGATAATCTTGGTGAAACATCTGTCCGAAGTATGCAGAAACATCGAGAGCGCTCTTTTCGAGCTACTTAATGCACGAAACACGTTATCTGGTGTTTTCACCACTCCACAGTGCGTATGATATGCAGAACCGGCGATATCTTTGTTTTCGTGGGGTTTCAAGCTGAGATATGCATTTTCTGCGATAATCTTGGTGAGACTTCTGTCCGAAGTATGCTGAAACATCGAGATCGGTATTTTCGAGCTAGTTAATGCAAGAAGAAACTTATCCGGTGTTTTCACCACTCCACAGTGCGTTTGATATGCAGAACCGGCGATATATTGGTTTCGGTCGGGTTTCAAGCTGAGATATGCATTTTCTGCGATAATCTTGGTGGGTCTTTTGTCAGAAGTATGCAGAATCATCTAGATCGCTCTTTTCGAGCTACTTAATTCACGAAACACGTTTTCTGGTGTTTTCACCACTCCACAGTACGTTTGACATGCAGAACCGGCGATATCTTGATTTTCGTGGGGTTTCAAGCTGAGATATGCATTTTCTGCGATAATCTTGGTGAGACTTCTGTTAGAAGTATGCAGAATCATCGGGATCGCACTATTCGAGCTATTTAATGCGAGAAACACGTTATCTGGTGTTTTCACCACTCCACAGTGCGTTTGATATGCAGAACCGGAGATATCTTGGTTTTCGTGGGGTTTCAAGCTGAGATATGCATTTCCTTTGATAATCTTGGTGAGACTCCTGTCCGAAATATGCTGAATCATCGAGATCGCTCTTTTCGAGCTATTTAATGCGAGAAACACGTTCTCTGGTTGTTTTCACCACTCCACAGTGCGTTTGAAATGCAGAACAGGCGATATCTTGATTTTCGTGGTGTTTCCAGCTGAGATATGCATTTTCTGCGATAATCTTGGTGAGACTTCTGTTAGAAGTATGCAGAATCATCGAAATCGCTCTTTTCGAGCTATTTAATGCGAGAATCACGCTATCTGGTGTTTTCACCACTCCACAGTGCGTTTGATATGCAGTACCAGCGATATCTTGGTTTTCGTGGGGTTTCATGCTGAGATATGCATTTTCTGCGATAATCTTGGTGTGACTTCTGTTAGAAGTATGCAGAATCATCGAGATCGCACTTTTCGAGCTATTTAATGCGAGAAACACGTTATCTGGTGTTTTCACCACTCCACGGTACGTTTGATGTGCAGAACCGGAGATAACTCGGTTTTCGTCGGGTTTCAAGCTGAGATATGCATTTTCTACGATAATCTTGGTGAGACTTCTGTCCGAAGTATGCTGAAACATCGAGATCGCTCTTTTCGAGCTAGTTAATGCGAGAAAAACCTTATTCGGTGTTTTCACCACTCCACAGTGCGTTTGATATGCAAAACCGGCGATATCTTGGTTTTCGTGGGGTTTCAAGCTGAGATATGCATTTTCTGCGATAATCTTGGTGAGACTTCTGTTAGAAGTATGCAGAATCATCGAGATCGCACTATTCGAGCTATTTAATGCGAGAAACACGTTATCTGGTGTTTTCACCACTCCACAGTGCGTTTGATATGCAGAACCGGAGATATCTTGGTTTTCGTGGGGTTTCAAGCTGAGATATGCATTTCCTTTGATAATCTTGGTGAGACTCCTGTCCGAAATATGCTGAATCATCGAGATCGCTCTTTTCGAGCTATTTAATGCGAGAAACACGTTCTCTGGTTGTTTTCACCACTCCACAGTGCGTTCGAAATGCAGAACAGGCGATATCTTGATTTTCGTGGTGTTTCCAGATGAGATATGCATTTTCTGCGATAATCTTGGTGAGACTTCTGTTAGAAGTATGCAGAATCGTCGAGAGCGCTCTTTTCGAGCTACTTAATGCGAGAAACACGTTTTCTGGGGTTTTCACCACTCCACAGTTCGTTGGATATGTTGAACCGGAGATATCTTGGTTTTCGTGGGGTTTCAAGCTGAGATATGCATTTTCTGCGATAATCTTGGTGGGTCTTTTGTCAGAAGTATGCAGAATCATCTACATCGCTATTTTCGAGCTACTTAATTCACGAAACACGTTTTCTGGTGTTTTCACCACTCCACAGTACGTTTGACATGCAGAACCGGCGATATCTTGATTTTCATGGGGTTTCAAGCTGAGATATGCATTTTCTGCGATAATCCTGGTGAGACTTCTGTCAGAAGTATGAAGAATCTTCGAGAACGCTCTTTTCGAGCTACTTAATGCGCGAAACAAGTTTTCTGGTGTTTTCACCACTCCACGGTACGTTTGATGTGCAGAACCGGAGATAACTCGGTTTTCGTCGGGTTTCAAGCTGAGATATGCATTTTCTGCGATAATCTTGGTGAGACTTCTGTCCGAAGTATGCAGAATCATCGAGATCGCTCTTTTCGAGGTATTTAATGCGAGAATCACGTTATCTGGTGTTTTCACCACTCCACAGTGCGTTTGATATGCAGTACCAGCGATATCTTGGTTTTCGTGGGGTTTCATGCTGAGATATGCATTTTCTGCGATAATCTTGGTGTGACTTCTGTTAGAAGTATGCAGAATCATCGAGATCGCACTTTTCGAGCTATTTAATGCGAGAAACACGTTATCTGGTGTTTTCACCACTCCACAGTACGTTTGACATGCAGAACCGGAGATATCTTGGTTTCGGTCGGGTTTCAAGCTGAGATATGCATTTTCTGCGATAATCTTGGTGGGTCTTTTGTCAGAAGTATGCAGAATCATCTACATCGCTATTTTCGAACTACTTAATTCACGAAACACGTTTTCTGGTGTTTTCACCACTCCACAGTACGTTTGACATGCAGAACCGGCGATATCTTGATTTTCATGGGGTTTCAAGCTGAGATATGCATTTTCCGCGATAATCTTGGTGAGACTTCTGTTAGAACTATGCAGAATCATCGAGATCGCACTTTTCGAGCTATCTAATGCGAGAAACACGTTATCTGGTGTTTTCACCACTCCGCAGATGGTTTGATATGCAGAACCGGCGATATTTTGGTTTTCGTCGGGTTTCAAGCTGAGATATGCATTTTCTACGATAATCTTGGTGAAACATCTGTCCGAAGTATGCAGAAACATCGAGAGCGCTCTTTTCGAGCTACTTAATGCACGAAACACGTTTTCTGGTGTTTTCACCACTCCACGGTACGTTTGATGTGCAGAACCGGAGATGACTCGGTTTTCGTCGGGTTTCAAGCTGAGATATGCATTTTCTACGATAATCTTGGTGAGACTTCTGTCCGAAGTATGCTGAAACATCGAGATCGCTCTTTTCGAGCTAGTTAATGCGAGAAAAACCTTATCCGGTGTTTTCACCACTCCACAGTGCGTTTGATATGCAAAACCGGCGATATCTTGGTTTTCGTGGGGTTTCAAGCTGAGATATGCATTTCCTTTGATAATCTTGGTGAGACTCCTGTCCGAAATATGCTGAATCATCGAGATCGCTCTTTTCGAGCTATTTAATGCGAGAAACACGTTCTCTGGTTGTTTTCACCACTCCACAGTGCGTTTGAAATGCAGAACAGGCGATATCTTGATTTTCGTGGTGTTTCCAGCTGAGATATGCATTTTCAGCGATAATCTTGGTGAGACTTCTGTTAGAAGTATGCAGAATCATCGAGAGCGCTCTTTTCGAGCTATTTAATGCGAGAAACACGTTTTCTGGGGTTTTCACCACTCCACAGTTCGTTGGATATGCTGAACCGGAGATATCTTGGTTTTCGTGGGGTTTCAAGCTGAGATATGCATTTCCTGCGATAATCCTGGTGAGACTTCTGTCCGACGTATGCTGAATCATCTAGATCGCTCTTTTCGAGCTATTTAATGCGAGAAACACGTTATCTGGTGTTTTCACCACTCCTCAGTGCGTTTGATATGCAGAACCGGTCTATATCTTGGTTTTAGTGGGGATTCAAGCTGAGATATTCATTTTCTGCGATAATCCTGGTGAGACTTCAGTCAGAAGTATGAAGAATCTTCGAGAACGCTCTTTTCGAGCTACTTAATGCGCGAAACACGTTTTCTGGTGTTTTCACCACTCCACGGTACGTTTGATGTGCAGAACCGGAGATAACTCGGTTTTCGTCGGGTTTCAAGCTGAGATATGCATTTTCTGCGATAATCTTGGTGAGACTTCTGTCCGAAGTATGCAGAATCATCGAGATCGCTCTTTTCGAGCTATTTAATGCGAGAATCACGTTATCTGGTGTTTTCACCACTCCACAGTGCGTTTGATATGCAGTACCAGCGATATCTTGGTTTTCGTCGGGTTTCATGCTGAGATATGCATTTTTTACGATAATCTTGGTGAGACTTCTGTCCGAAGTATGCAGAATCATCGAGATCGCTCTATTCGAGCTATTTAATGCGACAAACACGTTATCTGGTGTTTTCAGCACCCCACAGTGCGTTTGATATGCAGAACCAGCGATATCTTGGTTTTCGTGGGGTTTCAAGCTGAGATATGCATTTTTTACGATAATCTTGGTGAAACATCTGTCCGAAGTATGCAGAAACATCGAGAGCGCTCTTTTCGAGCTACTTAATGCACGAAACACGTTATCTGGTGTTTTCACCACTCCACAGTGCGTATGATATGCAGAACCGGCGATATCTTTGTTTTCGTGGGGTTTCAAGCTGAGATATGCATTTTCTGCGATAATCTTGGTGAGACTTCTGTCCGAAGTATGCTGAAACATCGAGATCGGTATTTTCGAGCTAGTTAATGCAAGAAGAAACTTATCCGGTGTTTTCACCACTCCACAGTGCGTTTGATATGCAGAACCGGCGATATATTGGTTTCGGTCGGGTTTCAAGCTGAGATATGCATTTTCTGCGATAATCTTGGTGGGTCTTTTGTCAGAAGTATGCAGAATCATCTAGATCGCTCTTTTCGAGCTACTTAATTCACGAAACACGTTTTCTGGTGTTTTCACCACTCCACAGTACGTTTGACATGCAGAACCGGCGATATCTTGATTTTCGTGGGGTTTCAAGCTGAGATATGCATTTTCTGCGATAATCTTGGTGAGACTTCTGTTAGAAGTATGCAGAATCATCGGGATCGCACTATTCGAGCTATTTAATGCGAGAAACACGTTATCTGGTGTTTTCACCACTCCACAGTGCGTTTGATATGCAGAACCGGAGATATCTTGGTTTTCGTGGGGTTTCAAGCTGAGATATGCATTTCCTTTGATAATCTTGGTGAGACTCCTGTCCGAAATATGCTGAATCATCGAGATCGCTCTTTTCGAGCTATTTAATGCGAGAAACACGTTCTCTGGTTGTTTTCACCACTCCACAGTGCGTTTGAAATGCAGAACAGGCGATATCTTGATTTTCGTGGTGTTTCCAGCTGAGATATGCATTTTCTGCGATAATCTTGGTGAGACTTCTGTTAGAAGTATGCAGAATCATCGAAATCGCTCTTTTCGAGCTATTTAATGCGAGAATCACGCTATCTGGTGTTTTCACCACTCCACAGTGCGTTTGATATGCAGTACCAGCGATATCTTGGTTTTCGTGGGGTTTCATGCTGAGATATGCATTTTCTGCGATAATCTTGGTGTGACTTCTGTTAGAAGTATGCAGAATCATCGAGATCGCACTTTTCGAGCTATTTAATGCGAGAAACACGTTATCTGGTGTTTTCACCACTCCACAGTGCGTTTGATATGCAGAACCGGAGATATCTTGGTTTTCGTGGGGTTTCAAGCTGAGATATGCATTTCCTTTGATAATCTTGGTGAGACTCCTGTCCGAAATATGCTGAATCATCGAGATCGCTCTTTTCGAGCTATTTAATGCGAGAAACACGTTCTCTGGTTGTTTTCACCACTCCACAGTGCGTTCGAAATGCAGAACAGGCGATATCTTGATTTTCGTGGTGTTTCCAGATGAGATATGCATTTTCTGCGATAATCTTGGTGAGACTTCTGTTAGAAGTATGCAGAATCGTCGAGAGCGCTCTTTTCGAGCTACTTAATGCGAGAAACACGTTTTCTGGGGTTTTCACCACTCCACAGTTCGTTGGATATGTTGAACCGGAGATATCTTGGTTTTCGTGGGGTTTCAAGCTGAGATATGCATTTTCTGCGATAATCTTGGTGGGTCTTTTGTCAGAAGTATGCAGAATCATCTACATCGCTATTTTCGAGCTACTTAATTCACGAAACACGTTTTCTGGTGTTTTCACCACTCCACAGTACGTTTGACATGCAGAACCGGCGATATCTTGATTTTCATGGGGTTTCAAGCTGAGATATGCATTTTCTGCGATAATCCTGGTGAGACTTCTGTCAGAAGTATGAAGAATCTTCGAGAACGCTCTTTTCGAGCTACTTAATGCGCGAAACAAGTTTTCTGGTGTTTTCACCACTCCACGGTACGTTTGATGTGCAGAACCGGAGATAACTCGGTTTTCGTCGGGTTTCAAGCTGAGATATGCATTTTCTGCGATAATCTTGGTGAGACTTCTGTCCGAAGTATGCAGAATCATCGAGATCGCTCTTTTCGAGGTATTTAATGCGAGAATCACGTTATCTGGTGTTTTCACCACTCCACAGTGCGTTTGATATGCAGTACCAGCGATATCTTGGTTTTCGTGGGGTTTCATGCTGAGATATGCATTTTCTGCGATAATCTTGGTGTGACTTCTGTTAGAAGTATGCAGAATCATCGAGATCGCACTTTTCGAGCTATTTAATGCGAGAAACACGTTATCTGGTGTTTTCACCACTCCACAGTACGTTTGACATGCAGAACCGGAGATATCTTGGTTTCGGTCGGGTTTCAAGCTGAGATATGCATTTTCTGCGATAATCTTGGTGGGTCTTTTGTCAGAAGTATGCAGAATCATCTACATCGCTATTTTCGAGCTACTTAATTCACGAAACACGTTTTCTGGTGTTTTCACCACTCCACAGTACGTTTGACATGCAGAACCGGCGATATCTTGATTTTCATGGGGTTTCAAGCTGAGATATGCATTTTCCGCGATAATCTTGGTGAGACTTCTGTTAGAACTATGCAGAATCATCGAGATCGCACTTTTCGAGCTATCTAATGCGAGAAACACGTTATCTGGTGTTTTCACCACTCCGCAGATGGTTTGATATGCAGAACCGGCGATATTTTGGTTTTCGTCGGGTTTCAAGCTGAGATATGCATTTTCTACGATAATCTTGGTGAAACATCTGTCCGAAGTATGCAGAAACATCGAGAGCGCTCTTTTCGAGCTACTTAATGCACGAAACACGTTTTCTGGTGTTTTCACCACTCCACGGTACGTTTGATGTGCAGAACCGGAGATGACTCGGTTTTCGTCGGGTTTCAAGCTGAGATATGCATTTTCTACGATAATCTTGGTGAGACTTCTGTCCGAAGTATGCTGAAACATCGAGATCGCTCTTTTCGAGCTAGTTAATGCGAGAAAAACCTTATCCGGTGTTTTCACCACTCCACAGTGCGTTTGATATGCAAAACCGGCGATATCTTGGTTTTCGTGGGGTTTCAAGCTGAGATATGCATTTTCTGCGATAATCTTGGTGAGACTTCTGTTAGAAGTATGCAGAATCGTCGAGATCGCACTATTCGAGCTATTTAATGCGAGAAACACGTTATCTGGTGTTTTCACCACTCCACAGTGCGTTTCATATGCAGAACCGGAGATATCTTGGTTTTCGTGGGGTTTCAAGCTGAGATATGCATTTCCTTTGATAATCTTGGTGAGACTCCTGTCCGAAATATGCTGAATCATCGAGATCGCTCTTTTCGAGCTATTTAATGCGAGAAACACGTTCTCTGGTTGTTTTCACCACTCCACAGTGCGTTTGAAATGCAGAACAGGCGATATCTTGATTTTCGTGGTGTTTCCAGCTGAGATATGCATTTTCTGCGATAATCTTGGTGAGACTTCTGTTAGAAGTATGCAGAATCGTCGAGAGCGCTCTTTTCGAGCTACTTAATGCGAGAAACACATTTTCTGGGGTTTTCACCACTCCACAGTTCGTTGGATATGTTGAACCGGAGATATCTTGGTTTTCGTGGGGTTTCAAGCTGAGATATGCATTTCCTGCGATAATCTTGGTGAGACTTCTGTCCGACGTATGCTGAATCATCTAGATCGCTCTTTTCGAGCTATTTAATGCGAGAAACACGTTATCTGGTGTTTTCACCACTCCTCAGTGCGTTTGATATGCAGAACCGGCGATATCTTGGTTTTCGTGGGGATTCAAGCTGAGATATGCATTTTCTGCGATAATCCTGGTGAGACTTCTGTCAGAAGTATGAAGAATCTTCGAGAACGCTCTTTTCGAGCTACTTAATGCGCGAAACAAGTTTTCTGGTGTTTTCACCACTCCACGGTACGTTTGATGTGCAGAACCGGAGATAACTCGGTTTCCGTCGGGTTTCAAGCTGAGATATGCATTTTCTGCGATAATCTTGGTGAGACTTCTGTCCGAAGTATGCAGAATCATCGAGATCGCTCTTTTCGAGGTATTTAATGCGAGAATCACGTTATCTGGTGTTTTCACCACTCCACAGTGCGTTTGATATGCAGTACCAGCGATATCTTGGTTTTCGTGGGGTTTCATGCTGAGATATGCATTTTCTGCGATAATCTTGGTGTGACTTCTGTTAGAAGTATGCAGAATCATCGAGATCGCACTTTTCGAGCTATTTAATGCGAGAAACACGTTATCTGGTGTTTTCACCACTCCACAGTACGTTTGACATGCAGAACCGGAGATATCTTGGTTTCGATCGGGTTTCAAGCTGAGATATGCATTTTCTATGATAATCTTGGTGGGTCTTTTGTCAGAAGTATGCAGAATCATCTACATCGCTCTTTTCGAACTACTTAATTCACGAAACACGTTTTCTGGTGTTTTCACCACTCCACAGTACGTTTGACATGCCGAACCGGCGATATCTTGATTTTCGTGGGGTTTCAAGCTGAGATATGCATTTTCTGCGATAATCTTGGTGAGACTTCTGTTAGAACTATGCAGAATCATCGAGATCGCACTTTTCGAGCTATTTAATGCGAGAAACACGTTATCTGGTGTTTTCACCACTCCGCAGTTGGTTTGATATGCAGAACCGGCGATATTTTGGTTTTCGTCGGGTTTCAAGCTGAGATATGCATTTTCTACGATAATCTTGGTGAAACATCTGTCCGAAGTATGCAGAAACATCGAGAGCGCTCTTTTCGAGCTACTTAATGCACGAAACACGTTTTCTGGTGTTTTCACCACTCCACGGTACGTTTGATGTGCAGAACCGGAGATAACTCGGTTTTCGTCGGGTTTCAAGCTGAGATATGCATTTTCTACGATAATCTTGGTGAGACTTCTGTCCGAAGTATGCTGAAACATCGAGATCGCTCTTTTCGAGCTAGTTAATGCGAGAAAAACATTATCCGGTGTTTTCACCACTCCACAGTGCGTTTGATATGCAAAACCGGCGATATCTTGGTTTTCGTGGGGTTTCAAGCTGAGATATGCATTTTCTGCGATAATCTTGGTGAGACTTCTGTTAGAAGTATGCAGAATCGTCGAGATCGCACTATTCGAGCTATTTAATGCGAGAAACACGTTATCTGGTGTTTTCACCACTCCACAGTGCGTTTGATATGCAGAACCGGAGATATCTTGGTTTTCGTGGGGTTTCAAGCTGAGATATGCATTTCCTTTGATAATCTTGGTGAGACTCCTGTCCGAAATATGCTGAATCATCGAGATCGCTCTTTTCGAGCTATTTAATGCGAGAAACACGTTCTCTGGTTGTTTTCACCACTCCACAGTGCGTTTGAAATGCAGAACAGGCGATATCTTGATTTTTGTGGTGTTTCCAGCTGAGATATGCATTTTCTGCGATAATCTTGGTGAGACTTCTGTTAGAAGTATGCAGAATCATCGAGAGCGCTCTTTTCGAGCTATTTAATGCGAGAAACACGTTTTATGGGGTTTTCACCACTCCACAGTTCGTTGGATATGCTGAACCGGAGATATCTTGGTTTTCGTGGGGTTTCAAGCTGAGATATGCATTTCCTGCGATAATCTTGGCGAGACTTCTGTCCGAGGTATGCTGAATCATCTAGATCGCTCTTTTCGAGCTATTTAATGCGACAAACACGTTATCTGGTGTTTTCAGCACCCCACAGTGCGTTTGATATGCAGAACCAGCGATATCTTGGTTTTCGTGGGGTTTCAAGCTGAGATATGCATTTTTTACGATAATCTTGGTGAGACTTCTGTCCGAAGAATGCTTAATCATCGAGATCGCTCTTTTCGAGCTAGTTAATGCGAGAAAAACCTTATCCGGTGTTTTCACCACTCCACAGTGCGTTTGATATGCAAAACCGGCGATATCTTGGTTTTCGTGGGGTTTCAAGCTGAGATATGCATTTTCTGCGATAATCTTGGTGAGCCTTCTGTTAGAAGTATGCAGAATCATCGAGATCGCACTATTCGAGCTATTTAATGCGAGAAATACGTTATCTGGTGTTTTCACCACTCCACAGTGCGTTTGATATGCAGAACCGGAGATATCTTGGTTTTCGTGGGGTTTCAAGCTGAGATATGCATTTCCTTTGATAATCTTGGTGAGACTCCTGTCCGAAATATGCTGAATCATCGAGATCGCTCTTTTCGAGCTATTTAATGCGAGAATCACGTTATCTGGTGTTTTCACCACTCCACAGTGCGTTTGATATGCAGTACCAGCGATATCTTGGTTTTCGTGGGGTTTCATGCTGAGATATGCATTTTTTACGATAATCTTGGTGAGACTTCTGTCCGAAGTATGCAGAATCATCGAGATCGCTCTATTCGAGCTATTTATTGCGAGAAACACGTTATCTGGTGTTTTCACCACACCTCAGTGCGTTTGAAATGCAGAACAGGCGATATCTTGATTTTCGTGGTGTTTCCAGCTGAGATATGCATTTTCTGCGATAATCTTGGTGAGACTTCTGTTAGAAGTATGCAGAATCATCGAGAGCGCTCTTTTCGAGCTATTTAATGCGAGAAACACGTTTTCTGGGGTTTTCACCACTCCACAGTTCGTTGGATATGCTGAACCGGAGATATCTTGGTTTTCGTGGGGTTTCAAGCTGAGATATGCATTTCCTGCGATAATCTTGGTGAGACTTCTGTCCGACGTATGCTGAATCATCTAGATCGCTCTTTTCGAGCTATTTAATGCGAGAAACACGTTATCTGGTGTTTTCACCACTCCTCACTGCGTTTGATATGCAGAACCGGCGATATCTTGGTTTTCGTGGGGATTCAAGCTGAGATATGCATTTTCTGCGATAATCCTGGTGAGACTTCTGTCAGAAGTATGAAGAACCTTCGAGAACGCTCTTTTCGAGCTATTTAATGCGAGAATCACGTTATCTGGTGTTTTCACCACTCCACAGTGCGTTTGATATGCAGTACCAGCGATATCTTGGTTTTCGTGGGGTTTCAAGCTGAGATATGCATTTTCTGCGATAATCTTGGTGAGACTTCTGTTAGAAGTATGCAGAATCATCGAGATCGCACTATTCGAGCTATTTAATGCGAGAAACTCGTTATCTGGTGTTTTCACCACTCCACGGTACGTTTGATGTGCAGAACCGGAGATAACTCGGTTTTCGTCGGGTTTCAAGCTGAGATATGCATTTTCTGCGATAATCTTGGTGAGACTTCTGTCCGAAGTATGCAGAATCATCGAGATCGCTCTTTTCGAGCTATTTAATGCGAGAATCACGTTATCTGGTGTTTTCACCACTCCACAGTGCGTTTGATATGCAGTACCAGCGATATCTTGGTTTTCGTGGGGTTTCATGCTGAGATATGCATTTTTCACGATAATCTTGGTAAGACTTCTGTCCGAAGTATGCTGAAACATCGAGATCGCTCTTTTCGAGCTAGTTAATGCGAGAAGAACCTTATCCGGTGTTTTCACCACTCCACAGTGCGTTTGATATGCAAAACCGGCGATATCTTGGTTTTCGTGGGGTTTCAAGCTGAGATATGCATTTTCTGCGATAATCTTGGTGAAACATCTGTCCGAAGTATGCAGAAACATCGAGAGCGCTCTTTTCGAGCTATTTAATGCGAGAAACTCGTTTTCTGGGGTTTTCACCACTCCACAGTTCGTTGGATATGCAGAACAGTAGATATCTTGGTTTCGGTCGGGTTTCAAGCTGATATATGCATTTTCTACGATAATCTTGGTGAGACTTCTGTCAGAAGTATGCAGGATCTTCGAGAACGCTCTTTTCGAGCTATTTAATGCGAGAAACACGTTATCTGGTGTTTTCACCACTCCACAGTGCGTTTGATATGCAGTACCAGCGATATCTTGGTTTTCGTGGTGTTTCCAGATGAGATATGCATTTTCTGCGATAATCTTGGTGAGACTTCTGTTAGAAGTATGCAGAATCGTCGAGAGCGCTCTTTTCGAGCTACTTAATGCGAGAAACACGTTTTCTGGGGTTTTCACCACTCCACAGTTCGTTGGATATGTTGAACCGGAGATATCTTGGTTTTCGTGGGGTTTCAAGCTGAGATATGCATTTCCTGCGATAATCTTGGTGAGACTTCTGTCCGACGTATGCTGAATCATCTAGATCGCTCTTTTCGAGCTATTTATTGCGAGAAACACGTTATCTGGTGTTTTCACCACTCCTCAGTGCGTTTGATATGCAGAACCGGCGATATCTTGGTTTTCGTGGGGATTCAAGCTGAGATATGCATTTTCTGCGATAATCCTGGTGAGACTTCTGTCAGAAGTATGAAGAATCTTCGAGAACGCTCTTTTCGAGCTACTTAACGCGCAAAACAAGTTTTCTGGTGTTTTCACCACTCCACGGTACGTTTGATGTGCAGAACCGGAGATAACTCGGTTTTCGTCGGGTTTCAAGCTGAGATATGCATTTTCTGCGATAATCTTGGTGAGACTTCTGTCCGAAGTATGCAGAATCATCGAGATCGCTCTTTTCGAGGTATTTAATGCGAGAATCACGTTATCTGGTGTTTTCACCACTCCACAGTGCGTTTGATATGCAGTACCAGCGATATCTTGGTTTTCGTGGGGTTTCATGCTGAGATATGCATTTTCTGCGATAATCTTGGTGTGACTTCTGTTAGAAGTATGCAGAATCATCGAGATCGCAATTTTCGAGCTATTTAATGCGAGAAACACGTTATCTGGTGTTTTCACCACTCCACAGTACGTTTGACATGCAAAACCGGAGATATCTTGGTTTCGGTCGGGTTTCAACCTGAGATATGCATTTTCTGCGATAATCTTGGTGGGTCTTTTGTCAGAAGTATGCAGAATCATCTACATCGCTATTTTCGAGCTACTTAATTCACGAAACACGTTTTCTGGTGTTTTCACCACTCCACAGTACGTTTGACATGCAGAACCGGCGATATCTTGATTTTCGTGGGGTTTCAAGCTGAGATATGCATTTTCTGCGATAATCTTGGTGAGACTTCTGTTAGAACTATGCAGAATCATCGAGATCGCACTTTTCGAGCTATCTAATGCGAGAAACACGTTATCTGGTGTTTTCACCACTCCGCAGTTGGTTTGATATGCAGAACCGGCGATATTTTGGTTTTCGTCGGGTTTCAAGCTGAGATATGCATTTTCTACGATAATCTTGGTGAAACATCTGTCCGAAGTATGCAGAAACATCGAGAGCGCTCTTTTCGAGCTACTTAATGCACGAAACACGTTTTCTGGTGTTTTCACCACTCCACGGTACGTTTGATGTGCAGAACCGGAGATGACTCGGTTTTCGTCGGGTTTCAAGCTGAGATATGCATTTTCTACGATAATCTTGGTCAGACTTCTGTCCGAAGTATGCTGAAACATCGAGATCGCTCTTTTCGAGCTAGTTAATGCGAGAAAAACCTTATCCGGTGTTTTCACCACTCCACAGTGCGTTTGATATGCAAAACCGGCGATATCTTGGTTTTCGTGGGGTTTCAAGCTGAGATATGCATTTTCTGCGATAATCTTGGTGAGACTTCTGTTAGAAGTATGCAGAATCGTCGAGATCGCACTATTCGAGCTATTTAATGCGAGAAACACGTTATCTGGTGTTTTCACCACTCCACAGAGCGTTTGATATGCAGAACCGGAGATATCTTGGTTTTCGTGGGGTTTCAAGCTGAGATATGCATTTCCTTTGATAATCCTGGTGAGACTCCTGTCCGAAATATGCTGAATCATCGAGATCGCTCTTTTCGAGCTATTTAATGCGAGAAACACGTTCTCTGGTTGTTTTCACCACTCCACAGTGCGTTTGAAATGCAGAACAGGCGATATCTTGATTTTCGTGGTGTTTCCAGCTGAGATATGCATTTTCTGCGATAATCTTGGTGAGACTTCTGTTAGAAGTATGAAGAATCTTCGAGAACGCTCTTTTCGAGCTACTTAATGCGCGAAACACGTTTTCTGGTGTTTTCACCACTCCACGGTACGTTTGATGTGCAGAACCGGAGATAACTCGGTTTTCGTCGGGTTTCAAGCTGAGATATGCATTTTCTGCGATAATCTTGGTGAGACTTCTGTTAGAAGTATGCAGAATCATCGAGATCGCACTATTCGAGCTATTTAATGCGAGAAACACGTTATCTGGTGTTTTCACCACTCCACAGTGCGTTTGATATGCAGAACCGGAGATATCTTGGTTTTCGTGGGGTTTCAAGCTGAGATATGCATTTCCTTTGATAATCTTGGTGAGACTCCTGTCCGAAATATGCTGAATCATCGAGATCGCTCTTTTCGAGCTATTTAATGCGAGAAACACGTTCTCTGGTTGTTTTCACCACTCCACAGTGCGTTTGAAATGCAGAACAGGCGATATCTTGATTTTCGTGGTGTTTCCAGCTGAGATATGCATTTTCTGCGATAATCTTGGTGAGACTTCTGTCCGAAGTATGCAGAATCATCGAGATCGCTCTTTTCGAGGTATTTAATGCGAGAATCACGTTATCTGGTGTTTTCACCACTCCACAGTGCGTTTGATATGCAGTACCAGCGATATCTTGGTTTTCGTGGGGTTTCATGCTGAGATATGCATTTTCTGCGATAATCTTGGTGAGACTTCTGTTAGAAGTATGCAGAATCATCGAGATCGCACTTTTCGAGCTATTTAATGCGAGAAACACGTTATCTGGTGTTTTCACCACTCCACAGTACGTTTGACATGCAGAACCGGAGATATCTTGGTTTCGGTCGGGTTTCAAGCTGAGATATGCATTTTCTATGATAATCTTGGTGGGTCTTTTGTCAGAAGTATGCAGAATCATCTACATCGCTCTTTTCGAGCTACTTAATTCACGAAACACGTTTTCTGGTGTTTTCACCACTCCACAGTACGTTTGACATGCAGAACCGGCGATATCTTGATTTTCGTCGGGTTTCAAGCTGAGATATGCATATTCTGCGATAATCTTGGTGAGACTTCTGTTAGAACTATGCAGAATCATCGAGATCGCACTTTTCGAGCTATTTAATGCGAGAAACACGTTATCTGGTGTTTTCACCACTCCGCAGTTGGTTTGATATGCAGAACCGGCGATATTTTGGTTTTCGTCGGGTTTCAAGCTGAGATATGCATTTTCTACGATAATCTTGGTGAAACATCTGTCCGAAGTATGCAGAAACATCGAGAGCGCTCTTTTCGAGCTACTTAATGCACGAAACACGTTTTCTGGTGTTTTCACCACTCCACGGTACGTTTGATGTGCAGAACCGGAGATAACTCGGTTTTCGTCGGGTTTCAAGCTGAGATATGCATTTTCTACGATAATCTTGGTGAGACTTCTGTCCGAAGTATGCTGATACATCGAGATCGCTCTTTTCGAGCTAGTTAATGCGAGAAAAACATTATCCGGTGTTTTCACCACTCCACAGTGCGTTTGATATGCAAAACCGGCGATATCTTGGTTTTCGTGGGGTTTCAAGCTGAGATATGCATTTTCTGCGATAATCTTGGTGAGACTTCTGTTAGAAGTATGCAGAATCGTCGAGATCGCACTATTCGAGCTATTTAATGCGAGAAACACGTTATCTGGTGTTTTCACCACTCCACAGTGCGTATGATATGCAGAGTCGGCGATATCTTGGTTTTCGTGGGGTTTCAAGCTGAGATATGCATTTTCTACGATAATCTTGGTGAAACATCTGTCCGAAGTATGCAGAAACATCGAGAGCGCTCTTTTCGAGCTACTTAATGCACGAAACACGTTTTCTGGTGTTTTCACCACTCCACGGTACGTTTGATGTGCAGAACCGGAGATAACTCGGTTTTCGTCGGGTTTCAAGCTGAGATATGCATTTTCTACGATAATCTTGGTGAGACTTCTGTCCGAAGTATGCTGATACATCGAGATCGCTCTTTTCGAGCTAGTTAATGCGAGAAAAACATTATCCGGTGTTTTCACCACTCCACAGTGCGTTTGATATGCAAAACCGGCGATATCTTGGTTTTCGTGGGGTTTCAAGCTGAGATATGCATTTTCTGCGATAATCTTGGTGAGACTTCTGTTAGAAGTATGCAGAATCGTCGAGATCGCACTATTCGAGCTATTTAATGCGAGAAACACGTTATCTGGTGTTTTCACCACTCCACAGTGCGTTTGATATGCAGAACCGGAGATATCTTGGTTTTCGTGGTGTTTCCAGCTGAGATATGCATTTTCTGCGATAATCTTGGTGAGACTTCTGTTAGAAGTATGCAGAATCATCGAGAGCGCTCTTTTCGAGCTATTTAATGCGAGAAACACGTTTTCTGGGGTTTTCACCACTCCACAGTTCGTTGGATATGCTGAACCGGAGATATCTTGGTTTTCGTGGGGTTTCAAGCTGAGATATGCATTTCCTGCGATAATCTTGGTGAGACTTCTGTCCGACGTATGCTGAATCATCTAGATCGCTCTTTTCGAGCTATTTAATGCGACAAACACGTTATCTGGTGTTTTCAGCACCCCACAGTGCGTTTGATATGCAGAACCAGCGATATCTTGGTTTTCGTGGGGTTTCAAGCTGAGATATGCATTTTTTACGATAATCTTGGTGAGACTTCTGTCCGAAGTATGCTTAATCATCGAGATCGCTCTTTTCGAGCTAGTTAATGCGAGAAAAACCTTATCCGGTGTTTTCACCACTCCACAGTGCGTTTGATATGCAAAACCGGCGATATCTTGGTTTTCGTGGGGTTTCAAGCTGAGATATGCATTTTCTGCGATAATCTTGGTGAGACTTCTGTTAGAAGTATGCAGAATCATCGAGATCGCACTATTCGAGCTATTTAATGCGAGAAACACGTTATCTGGTGTTTTCACCACTCCACAGTGCGTTTGATATGCAGAACCGGAGATATCTTGGTTTTCGTGGGGTTTCAAGCTGAGATATGCATTTCCTTTGATAATCTTGGTGAGACTCCTGTCCGAAATATGCTGAATCATCGAGATCGCTCTTTTCGAGCTATTTAATGCGAGAATCACGTTATCTGGTGTTTTCACCACTCCACAGTGCGTTTGATATGCAGTACCAGCGATATCTTGGTTTTCGTGGGGTTTCATGCTGAGATATGCATTTTTTACGATAATCTTGGTGAGACTTCTGTCCGAAGTATGCAGAATCATCGAGATCGCTCTATTCGAGCTATTTATTGCGAGAAACACGTATCTGGTGTTTTCACCACACCTCAGTGCGTTTGAAATGCAGAACAGGCGATATCTTGATTTTCGTGGTGTTTCCAGCTGAGATATGCATTTTCTGCGATAATCTTGGTGAGACTTCTGTTAGAAGTATGCAGAATCATCGAGAGCGCTCTTTTCGAGCTATTTAATGCGAGAAACACGTTTTCTGGGGTTTTCACCACTCCACAGTTCGTTGGATATGCTGAACCGGAGATATCTTGGTTTTCGTGGTGTTTCAAGCTGAGATATGCATTTCCTGCGATAATCTTGGTGAGACTTCTGTCCGACGTATGCTGAATCATCTAGATTGCTCTTTTCGAGCTATTTAATGCGAGAAACACGTTATCTGGTGTTTTCACCACTCCTCACTGCGTTTGATATGCAGAACCGGCGATATCTTGGTTTTCGTGGGGATTCAAGCTGAGATATGCATTTTCTGCGATAATCCTGGTGAGACTTCTGTCAGAAGTATGAAGAATCTTCGAGAACGCTCTTTTCGAGCTACTTAATGCGCGAAACACGTTTTCTGGTGTTTTCACCACTCCACGGTACGTTTGATGTGCAGAACCGGAGATATCTTGGTTTTCGTGGGGATTCAAGCTGAGATATGCATTTTCTGCGATAATCCTGGTGAGACTTCTGTCAGAAGTATGAAGAACCTTCGAGAACGCTCTTTTCGAGCTATTTAATGCGAGAATCACGTTATCTGGTGTTTTCACCACTCCACAGTGCGTTTGATATGCAGTACCAGCGATATCTTGGTTTTCGTGGGGTTTCAAGCTGAGATATGCATTTCCTTTGATAATCTTGGTGAGACTTCTGTCAGAAGTATGAAGAATCTTCGAGAACGCTCTTTTCGAGCTACTTAATGCGCGAAACACGTTTTCTGGTGTTTTCACCACTCCACGGTACGTTTGATGTGCAGAACCGGAGATAACTCGGTTTTCGTCGGGTTTCAAGCTGAGATATGCATTTTCTGCGATAATCTTGGTGAGACTTCTGTCCGAAGTATGCAGAATCATCGAGATCGCTCTTTTCGAGCTATTTAATGCGAGAATCACGTTATCTGGTGTTTTCACCACTCCACAGTGCGTTTGATATGCAGTACCAGCGATATCTTGGTTTTCGTGGGGTTTCATGCTGAGATATGCATTTTTCACGATTATCTTGGTAAGACTTCTGTCCGAAGTATGCTGAAACATCGAGATCGCTCTTTTCGAGCTAGTTAATGCGAGAAGAACCTTATCCGGTGTTTTCACCACTCCACAGTGCGTTTGATATGCAAAACCGGCGATATCTTGGTTTTCGTGGGGTTTCAAGCTGAGATATGCATTTTCTGCGATAATCTTGGTGAAACATCTGTCCGAAGTATGCAGAAACATCGAGAGCGCTCTTTTCGAGCTATTTAATGCGAGAAACACGTTATCTGGTGTTTTCACCACTCCACAGTGCGTTTGATATGCAGAACCGGAGATATCTTGGTTTTCGTGGGGTTTCAAGCTGAGATATGCATTTCCTTTGATAATCTTGGTGAGACTTCTGTCAGAAGTATGCAGGATCTTCGAGAACGCTCTTTTCGAGCTATTTAATGCGAGAAACTCGTTTTCTGGGGTTTTCACCACTTCACAGTTCGTTGGATATGCAGAACCGGAGATATCTTAGTTTTCGTTGGGTTTCAAGCTGAGATATGCATTTCCTGCGATAATCTTGGTGAGACTTCTGTCCGAAGTATGCTGAATCATCGAGATCGCCCTTTTCGAGCTATTCAATGCGAAAAACACGTTCTCTGGTTGTTTTCACCACTCCACAGTGCGTTTGATATGCCGAACAGGCGATATCTTGATTTTCGTGGTGTTTCCAGCTGAGATATGCATTTTCAGCGATAATCATGGTGGGTCTTTTGTCAGAAGTATACACAATCAACTAGATCGCTCTTTTCAAGCTACTTAATGCTCGAAACACGTTTTCTGGTGTTTTCAGCACCCCACAGTGTGTTTGATATGCAGAACCAGCGATATCTTGGTTTTCGTGGGGTTTCAAGCTGAGATATGCATTTTTTACGATAATCTTGGTGAGACTTCTGTCCGAAGTATGCTTAATCATCGAGATCGCTCGTTTCGAGCTATTTAATGCGAGAAACACGTTATCTGGTGTTTTCACCACTCCACAGTGCGTATGATATGCAGAACCGGCGATATCTTTGTTTTCGTGGGGTTTCAAGCTGAGATATGCATTTTCTGCGATAATCTTGGTGAGACTTCTGTCCGAAGTATGCTGAAACATCGCGATCGCTATTTTCGAGCTAGTTAATGCAAGAAGAACCTTATCCGGTGTTTTCACCACTCCACAGTGCGTTTGATATGCAGAACAGTAGATATCTTGGTTTTCGTGGGGTTTCAAGCAGAGATATGCATTTTCTGCGATAATCTTGGTGTGACTTCTGTTAGAAGTATGCAGAATCATCGAGATAGCACTTTTCGAGCTATTTAATGCGAGAAACACGTTATCTGGTGTTTTCACCACTCCACAGTACGTTTGACATGCAGAACCGGCGATATCTCGATTTTCGTGGGGTTTCAAGCTGAGATATGCATTTTCTGCGATAATCTTGGTGAGACTTCTGTTAGAACTATGCAGAATCATCGAGATCGCACTTTTCGAACTATTTAATGCGAGAAACACGTTATCTGGTGTTTTCACCACTCCGCAGTTGGTTTGATATGCAGAACCGGCGATATTTTGGTTTTCGTCGGGTTTCAAGCTGAGATATGCATTTTCTACGATAATCTTGGTGAAACATCTGTCCGAAGTATGCAGAAACATCGAGAGCGCTCTTTTCGAGCTACTTAATGCACGAAACACGTTTTCTGGTGTTTTCACCACTCCACGGTACGTTTGATGTGCAGAACCGGAGATAACTCGGTTTTCGTCGGGTTTCAAGCTGAGATATGCATTTTCTGCGATAATCTTGGTGAGACTTCTGTCCGAAGTATGCAGAATCATCGAGATCGCTCTTTTCGAGCTATTTAATGCGAGAATCACGTTATCTGGTGTTTTCACCACTCCACAGTGCGTTTGATATGCAGTACCAGCGATATCTTGGTTTTCGTGGGGTTTCATGCTGAGATATGCATTTTTTACGATAATCTTGGTGAGACTTCTGTCCGAAGTATGCAGAATCATCGAGATCGCTCTATTCGAGCTATTTAATGCGAGAAACACGTTATCTGGTGTTTTCACCACTCCTCAGTGCGTTTGATATGCAGAACCGGCGATATCTTGGTTTTCGTGGGGATTCAAGCTGAGATATGCATTTTTTACGATAATCTTGGTGAGACTTCTGTCCGAAGTATGCAGAATCATCGAGATCGCTCTTTTCGAGCTATTTAATGCGAGAATCACGTTATCTGGTGTTTTCACCACTCCACAGTGCGTATGATATGCAGAACCGGCGATATCTTTGTTTTCGTGGGGTTTCAAGCTGAGATATGCATTTTCTGCGATAATCTTGGTGAGACTTCTGTCCGAAGTATGCTGAAACATTGAGATCGCTCTTTTCGAGCTAGTTAATGCGAGAATCACGTTATCTGGTGTTTTCGCCACTCCACAGTGCGTTTGATATGCAAAACCGGCGATATCTTGGTTTTCGTGGGGTTTCAAGCTGAGATATGCATTTTGTGCGATAATCTTGGTGAGACTTCTGTTAGAAGTATGCAGAATCATCGAGATCGCACTATTCGAGCTATTTAATGCGAGAAACACGTTATCTGGTGTTTTCACCACTCCACAGTGCGTTTGATATGCAGAACCGGAGATATCTTGGTTTTCGTGGGGTTTCAAGCTGAGCTATGCATTTCCTTTGATAATCTTGGTGAGACTTCTGTCAGAAGTATGAAGAATCTTCGAGAACCCTCTTTTCGAGCTACTTAATGCGCGATACACGTTTTCTGGTGTTTTCACCACTCCACGGTACGTTTGATGTGCAGAACCGGAGATAACTCGGTTATCGTCGGGTTTCAAGCTGAGATATGCATTTTCTGCGATAATCTTGGTGAGACTTCTGTCCGAAGTATGCAGAATCATCGAGATCGCTCTTTTCGAGCTATTTAATGCGAGAATCACGTTCTCCGGTTGTTTTCACCACTCCACAGTTCGTTTGATATGCAGAACAGGCGATATCTTGATTTTCGTGGTGTTTCCAGCTGAGATATGCATTTTCTGCGATAATCTTGGTGGGTCTTTTGTCAGAAGTATGCAGAATCTTCGAGAACGCTCTTTTCGAGCTATTTAATGCGAGAAACTCGTTTTCTGGGGTTTTCACCACTTCACAGTTCGTTGGATATGCAGAACCGGAGATATCTTAGTTTTCGTTGGGTTTCAAGCTGAGATATGCATTTCCTGCGATAATCTTGGTGAGACTTCTGTCCGAAGTATGCTGAATCATCGAGATCGCCCTTTTCGAGCTATTCAATGCGAAAAACACGTTCTCTGGTTGTTTTCACCACTCCACAGTGCGTTTGATATGCCGAACAGGCGATATCTTGATTTTCGTGGTGTTTCCAGCTGAGATATGCATTTTCAGCGATAATCATGGTGGGTCTTTTGTCAGAAGTATACACAATCAACTAGATCGCTCTTTTCAAGCTACTTAATGCACGAAACACGTTTTCTGGTGTTTTCAGCACCCCACAGTGTGTTTGATATGCAGAACCAGCGATATCTTGGTTTTCGTGGGGTTTCAAGCTGAGATATGCATTTTTTACGATAATCTTGGTGAGACTTCTGTCCGAAGTATGCTTAATCATCGAGATCGCTCGTTTCGAGCTATTTAATGCGAGAAACACGTTATCTGGTGTTTTCACCACTCCACAGTGCGTATGATATGCAGAACCGGCGATATCTTTGTTTTCGTGGGGTTTCAAGCTGAGATATGCATTTTCTGCGATAATCTTGGTGAGACTTCTGTCCGAAGTATGCTGAAACATCGCGATCGCTATTTTCGAGCTAGTTAATGCAAGAAGAACCTTATCCGGTGTTTTCACCACTCCACAGTGCGTTTGATATGCAGAACCGGCGATATCTTGGTTTTCGTGGGGTTTCAAGCTGAGATATGCATTTTCTGCGATAATCTTGGTGAGACTTCTGTCCGAAGTATGCTGAATAATCGAGATCGCTCTTTTCGAGCTGGTTAGTGCGAGAAACACGTTTTCTGTGGTTTTCACCACTCCACAGTTCGTTGGATATGCAGAACAGTTGATATCTTGGTTTTCGTGGGGTTTCAAGCAGAGATATGCATTTTCTGCGATAATCTTGGTGTGACTTCTGTTAGAAGTATGCAGAATCATCGAGATCGCACTTTTCGAGCTATTTAATGCGAGAAACACGTTATCTGGTGTTTTCACCACTCCGCAGTTGGTTTGATATGCAGAACAGTAGATATCTTGGTTTTCGTGGGGTTTCAAGCAGAGATATGCATTTTCTGCGATAATCTTGGTGTGACTTCTGTTAGAAGTATGCAGAATCATCGAGATAGCACTTTTCGAGCTATTTAATGCGAGAAACACGTTATCTGGTGTTTTCACCACTCCACAGTACGTTTGACATGCAGAACCGGAGATATCTTGGTTTCGGTCGGGTTTCAAGCTGAGATATGCATTTTCTGCGATAATCTTGGTGGGTCTTTTGTCAGAAGTATGCAGAATCATCTAGATTACTCTTTTCGAGCTACTTAATTCACGAAACACGTTTTCTGGTGTTTTCACCACTCCACAGTACGTATGACATGCAGAACCGGCGATATCTTGATTTTCGTGGGGTTTCAAGCTGAGATATGCATTTTCTGCGATAATCTTGGTGAGACTTCTGTTAGAACTATGCAGAATCATCGAGATCGCACTTTTCGAACTATTTAATGCGAGAAACACGTTATCTGGTGTTTTCACCACTCCGCAGTTGGTTTGATATGCAGAACCGGCGATATTTTGGTTTTCGTCGGGTTTCAAGCTGAGATATGCATTTTCTACGATAATCTTGGTGATACATCTGTCCGAAGTATGCAGAAACATCGAGAGCGCTCTTTTCGAGCTGGTTAGTGCGAGAAACACGTTTTCTGTGGTTTTCACCACTCCACAGTTCGTTGGATATGCAGAACAGTTGATATCTTGGTTTTCGTGGGGTTTCAAGCAGAGATATGCATTTTCTGCGATAATCTTGGTGTGACTTCTGTTAGAAGTATGCAGAATCATCGAGATCGCACTTTTCGAGCTATTTAATGCGAGAAACACGTTATCTGGTGTTTTCACCACTCCGCAGTTGGTTTGATATGCAGAACAGTAGATATCTTGGTTTTCGTGGGGTTTCAAGCAGAGATATGCATTTTCTGCGATAATCTTGGTGTGACTTCTGTTAGAAGTATGCAGAATCATCGAGATAGCACTTTTCGAGCTATTTAATGCGAGAAACACGTTATCTGGTGTTTTCACCACTCCACAGTACGTTTGACATGCAGAACCGGAGATATCTTGGTTTCGGTCGGGTTTCAAGCTGAGATATGCATTTTCTGCGATAATCTTGGTGGGTCTTTTGTCAGAAGTATGCAGAATCATCTAGATTGCTCTTTTCGAGCTACTTAATTCACGAAACACGTTTTCTGGTGTTTTCACCACTCCACAGTACGTTTGACATGCAGAACCGGCGATATCTTGATTTTCGTGGGGTTTCAAGCTCAGATATGCATTTTCTGCGATCATCTTGGTGAGACTTCTGTTAGAACTATGCAGAATCATCGAGATCGCACTTTTCGAACTATTTAATGCGAGAAACACGTTATCTGGTGTTTTCACCACTCCGCAGTTGGTTTGATATGCAGAACCGGCGATATTTTGGTTTTCGTCGGGTTTCAAGCTGAGATATGCATTTTCTACGATAATCTTGGTGAAACATCTGTCCGAAGTATGCAGAAACATCGAGAGCGCTCTTTTCGAGCTACTTAATGCACGAAACACGTTTTCTGGTGTTTTCACCACTCCACGGTACGTTTGATGTGCAGAACCGGAGATAACTCGGTTTTTGTCGGGTTTTAAGCTGAGATATGCATTTTCTACGATAATCTTGGTGAGACTTCTGTCCGAAGTATGCTGAAACATCGAGATCGCTCTTTTCGAGCTAGTTAATGCGAGAAAAACCTTATCCGGTGTTTTCACCACTCCACAGTGCGTTTGATATGCAAAACCGGCGATATCTTGGTTTTCGTGGGGTTTCAAGCTGAGATATGCATTTTCTGCGATAATCTTGGTGAGACTTCTGTTAGAAGTATGCAGAATCATCGAGATCGCACTATTCGAGCTATTTAATGCGAGAAACACGTTATCTGGTGTTTTCACCACTCTACAGTGCGTTTGATATGCAGAACCGGAGATATCTTGGTTTTCGTGGGGTTTCAAGCTGAGATATGCATTTCCTTTGATAATCTTGGTGAGACTTCTGTCAGAAGTATGAAGAATCTTCGAGAACGCTCTTTTCGAGCTACTTAATGCGCGAAACACGTTTTCTGGTGTTTTCACCACTCCACGGTACGTTTGATGTGCAGAACCGGAGATAACTCGGTTTTCGTCGGGTTTCAAGCTGAGATATGCATTTTCTGCGATAAGCTTGGTGAGACTTCTGTCCGAAGTATGCAGAATCATCGAGATCGCTCTTTTCGAGCTATTTAATGCGAGAATCACGTTATCTGGTGTTTTCACCACTCCACAGTGCGTTTGATATGCAGTACCAGCGATATCTTGGTTTTCGTGGGGTTTCATGCTGAGATATGCATTTTTTACGATAATCTTGGTGAGACTTCTGTCCGAAGTATGCAGAATCATCGAGATCGCTCTATTCGAGCTATTTAATGCGAGAAACACGTTATCTGGTGTTTTCACCACTCCTCAGTGCGTTTGATATGCAGAACCGGCGATATCTTGGTTTTCGTGGGGATTCAAGCTGAGATATGCATTTTTTACGATAATCTTGGTGAGACTTCTGTCCGAAGTATGCAGAATCATCGAGATCGCTCTTTTCGAGCTATTTAATGCGAGAATCACGTTATCTGGTGTTTTCACCACTCCACAGTGCGTATGATATGCAGAACCGGCGATATCTTTGTTTTCGTTGGGTTTCAAGCTGAGATATGCATTTTCTGCGATAATCTTGGTGAGACTTCTGTCCGAAGTATGCTGAAACATTGAGATCGCTCTTTTCGAGCTAGTTAATGCGAGAATCACGTTATCTGGTGTTTTCGCCACTCCACAGTGCGTTTGATATGCAAAACCGGCGATATCTTGGTTTTCGTGGGGTTTCAAGCTGAGATATGCATTTTGTGCGATAATCTTGGTGAGACTTCTGTTAGAAGTATGCAGAATCATCGAGATCGCACTATTCGAGCTATTTAATGCGAGAAACACGTTATCTGGTGTTTTCACCACTCCACAGTGCGTTTGATATGCAGAACCGGAGATATCTTGGTTTTCGTGGGGTTTCAAGCTGAGCTATGCATTTCCTTTGATAATCTTGGTGAGACTTCTGTCAGAAGTATGAAGAATCTTCGAGAACCCTCTTTTCGAGCTACTTAATGCGCGATACACGTTTTCTGGTGTTTTCACCACTCCACGGTACGTTTGATGTGCAGAACCGGAGATAACTCGGTTATCGTCGGGTTTCAAGCTGAGATATGCATTTTCTGCGATAATCTTGGTGAGACTTCTGTCCGAAGTATGCAGAATCATCGAGATCGCTCTTTTCGAGCTATTTAATGCGAGAATCACGTTATCTGGTGTTTTCACCACTCCACAGTTCGTTGGATATGCAGAACCGGAGATATCTTGGTTTTCGTTGGGTTTCAGGCTGAGATATGCATTTCCTGCGATAATCTTGGTGAGACTTCTGTCCGAAGTATGCTGAATCATCGAGATCGCCCTTTTCGAGCTATTCAATGCGAAAAACACGTTCTCTGGTTGTTTTCACCACTCCACAGTGCGTTTGATATGCCGAACAGCCGATATCTTGATTTTCGTGGTGTTTCCAGCTGAGATATGCATTTTCATCGATAATCATGGTGGGTCTTTTGTCACAAGTATGCACAATCAACTAGATCGCTCTTTTCAAGCTACTTAATGCACGAAACACGTTTTCTGGTGTTTTCAGCACTCCACAGTGCGTTTGATATGCAGAACCGGCGATATCTTGGTTTTCGTGGGGATTCAAGCTGAGATATGCATTTTCTGCGATAATCCTGGTGAGACTTCTGTCAGAAGTATGAAGAATCTTCGAGAACGCTCTTTTCGAGCTACTTAATGCGCGAAACACGTTTTCTGGTGTTTTCACCACTCCACGGTACGTTTGATGTGCAGAACCGGAGATAACTCGGTTTTCGTCGGGTTTCAAGCTGAGATATGCATTTTTTGCGATAATCTTGGTGAGACTTCTGTCCGAAGTATGCAGAATCATCGAGATCGCTCTATTCGAGCTATTTAATGCGACAAACACGTTATCTGGTGCTTTCAGCACCCCACAGTGCGTTTGATATGCAGAACCAGCGATATCTTGGTTTTCGTGGGGTTTCAAGCTGAGATATGCATTTTTTACGATAATCTTGGTGAGACTTCTGTCCGAAGTATGCTTCATCATCGAGATCGCTCGTTTCGAGCTATTTAATGCGAGAAACAGGTTATCTGGTGTTTTAACCACTCCACAGTGCGTATGATATGCAGAACCGGCGATATCTTTGTTTTCGTGGGGTTTCAAGATGAGATATGCATTTTCTGCGATAATCTTGGTGAGACTTCTGTCCGAAGTATGCTGAATCATCGAGATCGCTCTATTCGAGCTATTTAATGCGACAAACACGTTATCTGGTGCTTTCAGCACCCCACAGTGCGTTTGATATGCAGAACCAGCGATATCTTGGTTTTCGTGGGGTTTCAAGCTGAGATATGCATTTTTTACGATAATCTTGGTGAGACTTCTGTCCGAAGTATGCTTAATCATCGAGATCGCTCGTTTCGAGCTATTTAATGCGAGAAACACGTTATCTGGTGTTTTCACCACTCCACAGTGCGTATGATATGCAGAACCGGCGATATCTTTGTTTTCGTGGGGTTTCAAGATGAGATATGCATTTTCTGCGATAATCTTGGTGAGACTTCTGTCCGGAGTGTGCTGAAACATCGAGATCGCTCTTTTCGAGCTAGTTAATGCAAGAAGAACCTTATCCGGTGTTTTCACCACTCCACAGTGCGTTTGATATGCAGAACCGGCGATATCTTGGTTTTCGTGGGGATTCAAGCTGAGATATGCATTTTCTGCGATAATCCTGGTGAGACTTCTGTCAGAAGTATGAAGAATCTTCGAGAACGCTCTTTTCGAGCTACTTAATGCGCGAAACACGTTTTCTGGTGTTTTCACCACTCCACGGTATGTTTGATGTGCAGAACCGGAGATAACTCGGTTTTCGTCGGGTTTCAAGCTGAGATATGCATTTTCTGCGATAATCTTGGTGAGACTTCTGTCCGAAGTATGCAGAATCATCGAGATCGCTCTTTTCGAGCTATTTAATGCGAGAATCACGTTATCTGGTGTTTTCACCACTCCACAGTGCGTTTGATATGCAGTACCAGCGATATCTTGGTTTTCGTGGGGTTTCATGCTGAGATATGCATTTTTTACGATAATCTTGGTGAGACTTCTGTCCGAAGTATGCAGAATCATCGAGATCGCTCTTTTCGAGCTATTTAATGCGAGAATCACGTTATCTGGTGTTTTCACCACTCCACAGTTCGTTGGATATGCAGAACCGGAGATATCTTGGTTTTCGTTGGGTTTCAGGCTGAGATATGCATTTCCTGCGATAATCTTGGTGAGACTTCTGTCCGAAGTATGCTTAATCATCGAGATCGCTCGTTTCGAGCTATTTAATGCGAGAAACACGTTATCTGGTGTTTTCACCACTCCACAGTGCGTATGATATGCAGAACCGGCGATATCTTTGTTTTCGTGGGTTTTCAAGCTGAGATATGCATTTTCTGCGATAATCTTGGTGAGACTTCTGTCCGAAGTATGCTGAAACATCGAGATCGCTCTTTTCGAGCTAGTTAATGCAAGAAGAACCTTATCCGGTGTTTTCACCACTCCACAGTGCGTTTGATATGCAGAACCGGCGATATCTTGGTTTTCGTGGGGTTTCAAGCTGAGATATGCATTTTCTGCGATAATCATGGTGAGACTTCTGTCCGAAGTATGCTGAATAATCGAGATCGCTCTTTTCGCGCAGGTTAATGCGAGAAACACGTTTTCTGTGGTTTTCACCACTCCACAGTTCGTTGGATATGCAGAACAGTAGATATCTTGGTTTTCGTGGGGTTTCAAGCAGAGATATGCATTTTCTGCGACAATCTTGGTGTGACTTCTGTCAGAAGTATGCAGAATCTTCGAGAACGCTCTTTTCGAGCTACTTAATGCGCGAAACACGTTTTCTGGTGTTTTCACCACTCCATGGTACGTTTGATGTGCAGAACCGGAGATAACTCGGTTTTCGTCGGGTTTCAAGCTGAGATATGCATTTTCTACGATAATCTTGGTGAGACTTCTGTCAGAAGTATGCAGGATCTTCGAGAACGCTCTTTTCGAGCTATTTAATGCGAGAAACTCGTTTTCTGGGATTTTCACCACTCCACAGTTCGTTGGATATGCAGAACCGGAGATATCTTGGTTTTCGTGGGGTTTCAAGATGAGATATGCATTTCCTGCGATAATCTTGGTGAGACTTCTGTCCGAAGTATGCTGAATCATCGAGAGCGCTCTTTTCGAGCTATTTAATGCGAGAAACTCGTTTTCTGGTGTTTTCACCACTCCACGGTACGTTTGATGTGCAGAACCGGAGGTAACTCGGTTTTCGTGGTGTTTCCAGCTGAGATATGCATTTTCTGCGATAATCTTGGTGGGACTTTTGTCAGACGTATGCAGAATCTTCTAGATCGCTCTTTTCGAGCTACTTAATGCACGAAACACGATTTCTGGTATTTTCACCACTCCACAGTACGTTTGACATGCAGAACCGGAGATATCTTGGTTTCGGTCGGGTTTCAGGCTGAGATATGCATTTTCTACGACAATCCTGGTGAGACTTCTGTCAGAAGTATGCAGAATCTTCGAGAACGCTCTTTTGGAGCTACTTAATGCGCGAATCACGTTTTCTGGTGTTTTCACCATTCCGCGGTACGTTTGATGTGCAGAACCGGAGATAACTCGGTTTTCGTCGGGTTTCAAGCTGAGATATGCATTTTCTACGATAATCTTGGTGAGACTTCTGTCAGAAGTATGCAGGATCTTCGAGAACGCTCTTTTCGAGCAATTTAACGCGAGAAACACGTTATCTGGTGTTTTCACCACTCCACAGTGCGTTTGATATGCAGTACCAGCGATATCTTGGTTTTCGTGGTGTTTCAAGTTGAGATATGCATTTTTTACGATAATCTTGGTAAGACTTCTGTCCGAAGTATGCAGAATCATCGAGATCGAACTATGCGAGCTATTTAATGCGAGAAACACGTTCTCTGGTTGTTTTCACCACTCCACAGTGCGTTTGATATGCAGAACCGGCAACATCTTGATTTTCGTGAGGTTTCGAGATGAGATATGCATTTTCTGCGATAATATTGGTGAGACTTCAGTCAGAAGTATGCAGAATCATCTAGATCGCACTTTTCGAGCTACTTAATGCACGAAACACGTTTTCTGGTGTTTTCACCACTCCGCAGTTGGTTTGATATGCAGAACCGGCGATATTTTGGTTTTCGTCGGGTTTCAAGCTGAGATATGCATTTTCTACGATAATCTTGGTGAAACATCTGTCCGAAGTATGCAGAAACATCGAGAGCGCTCTTTTCGATCTACTTAATGCACGAAACACGTTTTCTGGTGTTTTCACCACTCCACGGTACGTTTGATGTGCAGAACCGGAGATAACTCGGTTTTCGTCGGGTTTCAAGCTGAGATATGCATTTTCTACGATAATCTTGGTGAGACTTCTGTCCGAAGTATGCTGAAACATCGAGATCGCTCTTTTCGAGCTAGTTAATGCGAGAAAAACCTTATCCGATGTTTTCACCACTCCACAGTGCGTTTGATATGCAAAACCGGCGATATCTTGGTTTTCGTGGGGTTTCAAGCTGAGATATGCATTTTCTGCGATAATCTTGGTGAGACTTCTGTTAGAAGTATGCAGAATCATCGAGATCGCACTATTCGAGCTATTTAATGCGAGAAACACGTTATCTGGTGTTTTCACCACTCCACAGTGCGTTTGATATGCAGAACCGGAGATATCTTGGTTTTCGTGGGGTTTCAAGCTGAGATATGCATTTCCTTTGATAATCTTGGTGAGACTCCTGTCCGAAATATGCTGAATCATCGAGATCGCTCTTTTCGAGCTATTTAATGCGAGAAACACGTTCTCTGGTTGTTGTCACCACTCCACAGTGCGTTTGAAATGCAGAACAGGCGATATCTTGATTTTCGTCGGGTTTCAAGCTGAGATATGCATTTTCTACGATAATCTTGGTGAAACATCTGTCCGAAGTATGCAGAAACATCGAGAGCGCTCTTTTCGAGCTACTTAATGCACGAAACACGTTTTCTGGTGTTTTCACCACTCCACGGTACGTTTGACATGCAGAACCGGAGATATCTTGGTGTCGGTCGGGTTTCAAGCTGAGATATGCATTTTCTACGATAATCCTGGTGAGACTTCTGTCAGAAGTATGCAGAATCTTCGAGAACGCTCTTTTCGAGCTACTTAATGCGCGAAACACGTTTTCTGGTGTTTTCACCACTCCACGGTACGTTTGACATGCAGAACCGGAGACATCTTGGTTTCGGTCGGGTTTCAAGCTGAGATATGCATTTTCTACGATAATCCTGGTGAGACTTCTGTCAGAAGTATGCAGAATCTTCGAGAATACTCTTTTCGAGCTACTTAATACGCGAAATACGTTTTCTGGTGTTTTCACCACTCCACGGTACGTTTGATATGCAGAACCGGAGATAACTCGGTTTTCGGCGGGTTTCAAGCTGAGATATGCATTTTCTACGATAATCTTGGTGAAACATCTGTCCGAAGTATGCAGAAACATCGAGAGCGCTCGTTTCGAGCTATTTAATGCGACAAACACGTTATCTGGTGTTTTCACCACTCCACAGTGCGTTTGATATGCAGAACCGGCGATATCTTGGTTTTCGTGGGGTTTCAAGCTGAGATATGCATTTTCTGCGGTAATCTTGGTGAGACTTCTGTCCGAAGTATGCTGAAACATCGAGATCGCTCTTTTCGAGCTAGTTAATGCAAGAAGAACCTTATCCGGTGTTTTCACCACTCCACAGTGCGTTTGATATGCAGAACCGGCGATATCTTGGTTTTCGTGGGGTTTCAAGCTGAGATATGCATTTTCTGCGATAATCTTGGTGAGACTTCAGTCAGAAGTATGCAGAATCATCTAGATCGCACTTTTCGAGCTACTTAATGCACGAAACACGTTTTCTGGTGTTTTCACCACTCCACAGTACGTTTGACATGCAGAACCGGAGATATCTTGGTTTCGGTCGGGTTTCAAGCTGAGATATGCATTTTCTACGATAATCATGGTGAAACATCTGTCCGAAGTATGGAGAAACATCGAGAGCGCTCTTTTCGAGCTATTTAATGCGAGAAACTCGTTTTCTGGGGTTTTCACCACTCCACAGTTCGTTGGATGTGCAGAACCGGAGATATCTTGGTTTTCGTGGTGTTTCAAGCTGAGATAAGCATTTCCTTCGATAATCTTGGTGAGACTTCTGTTCGAAGTATGCTGAATCATCGAGATCGCTCTTTTCGAGCTATTTAATCCGAGGAACACGTTCTCTGGTTGTTTTCACCACTCCACACTGCGTTTGATATGCAGAACAGGCGATATCTTGATTTTCGTGGTGTTTCCAGCTGAGATATGCATTTTCTGCGATAATCTTGGTGGGACTTTTGTCAGAAGTATGCAGAATAACTCGATCGCTCTTTTCGAGCTACTTAATGCACGAAACACGTTATCTGGTGTTTTCACCACTCCACAGTTGGTTTGATATGCAGAACCGGCGATATCTTGGTTTTCGTGGGGTTTCAAGCTGAGATATGCATTTTTTACGATAATCTTGGTGAGACTTCTGTCCGAAGTATGCTGAATAATCGAGATCGCTCTTTTCGAGCTGGTTAGTGCGAGAAACACGTTTTCTGTGGTTTTAACCACTCCACAGTTCGTTGGATATGCAGAACAGTAGATATCTTGGTTTTCGTGGGGTTTCAAGCAGAGATATGCATTGTCTTTGATAATCTTGGTGTGACTTCTGTTAGAAGTATGCAGAATCATCGAGATCGCACTTTTCGAGCTATTTAATGCGAGAAACACGTTATCTGGTGTTTTCACCACTCCGCAGTTGGTTTGATATGCAGAACCGGCGATATTTTGGTTTTTGTCGGGTTTCAAGCTGAGATATGCATTTTCTACGATAATCTTGGTGAAACATCTGTCCGAAGTATGCAGAAACATCGAGAGCGCTCATTTCGAGCTACTTAATGCACGAAACACGTTTTCTGGTGTTTTCACCACTCCACGGTACGTTTGATGTGCAGAACCGGAGATAACTCGGTTTTCGTGGTGTTTCCGGCTGAGATATGCATTTTCTGCGATAATCTTGGTGGGTCTTTTGTCAGAAGTATGCAGAATCATCTAGGTCGCTCTTTTCGAGCTACTTAATTCACGAAACACGTTTTCTGGTGTTTTCACCACTCCACAGTACGTTTGACATGCAGAACCGGCGATATCTTGATTTTCGTGGGGTTTCAAGCTGAGATATGCATTTTCTGCGATAATCTTGGTGAGACTTCTGTTAGAACTATGCAGAATCATCGAGATCGCACTTTTCGAGCTATTTAATGCGAGAAACACGTTATCTGGTGTTTTCACCACTCCGCAGTTGGTTTGATATGCAGAACCGGCGATATTTTGGTTTTCGTCGGGTTTCAAGCTGAGATATGCATTTTCTACGATAATCTTGGTGAAACATCTGTCCGAAGTATGCTGAAACATCGAGAGCGCTCTTTTCGATCTACTTAATGCACGAAACACGTTTTCTGGTGTTTTCACCACTCCACGGTACGTTTGATGTGCAGAACCGGAGATAACTCGGTTTTCGTCGGGTTTCAAGCTGAGATATGCATTTTCTACGATAATCTTGGTGAGACTTCTGTCCGAAGTATGCTGAAACATCGAGATCGCTCTTTTCGAGCTAGTTAATGCGAGAAAAACCTTATCCGATGTTTTCACCACTCCACAGTGCGTTTGATATGCAGAACCGGCGATATCTTGGTTTTCGTGGGGTTTCAAGCTGAGATATGCATTTTCTGCGATAATCTTGGTGAGACTTCTGTCCGAAGTATGCTGAAACATCGAGATCGCTCTTTTCGAGCTAGTTAATGCAAGAAGAACCTTATCCGGTGTTTTCACCACTCCACAGTGCGTTTGATATGCAGAACCGGCGATATCTTGGTTTTCGTGGGGTTTCAAGCTGAGATATGCATTTTCTGCGATAATCTTGGTGAGACTTCAGTCAGAAGTATGCAGAATCATCTAGATCGCACTTTTCGAGCTACTTAATGCACGAAACACGTTTTCTGGTGTTTTCACCACTCCACAGTACGTTTGACATGCAGAACCGGAGATATCTTGGTTTCGGTCGGGTTTCAAGCTGAGATATGCATTTTCTACGATAATCTTGGTGAAACATCTGTCCGAAGTATGCAGAAACATCGAGAGCGCTCTTTTCGAGCTATTTAATGCGAGAAACTCGTTTTCTGGGGTTTTCACCACTCCACACTGCGTTTGATATGCAGAACAGGCGATATCTTGATTTTCGTGGTGTTTCCAGCTGAGATATGCATTTTCTGCGATAATCTTGGTGGGACTTTTGTCAGAAGTATGCAGAATAACTCGATCGCTCTTTTCGAGGTACTTAATGCACGAAACACGTTATCTGGTGTTTTCACCACTCCACAGTTGGTTTGATATGCAGAACCGGCGATATCTTGGTTTTCGTGGGGTTTCAAGCTGAGATATGCATTTTTTACGATAATCTTGGTGAGACTTCTGTCCGAAGTATGCTGAATAATCGAGATCGCTCTTTTCGAGCTGGTTAGTGCGAGAAACACGTTTTCTGTGGTTTTCACCACTCCACAGTTCGTTGGATATGCAGAACAGTAGATATCTTGGTTTTCGTGGGGATTCATGCAGAGATATGCATTGTCTTCGATAATCTTGGTGTGACTTCTGTTAGAAGTATGCAGAATCATCGAGATCGCACTTTTCGAGCTATTTAATGCGAGAAACACGTTATCTGGTGTTTTCACCACTCCGCAGTTGGTTTGATATGCAGAACCGGCGATATTTTGGTTTTTGTCGGGTTTCAAGCTGAGATATGCATTTTCTACGATAATCTTGGTGAAACATCTGTCCGAAGTATGCAGAAACATCGAGAGCGCTCATTTCGAGCTACTTAATGCACGAAACACGTTTTCTGGTGTTTTCACCACTCCACGGTACGTTTGATGTGCAGAACCGGAGATAACTCGGTTTTCGTGGTGTTTCCGGCTGAGATATGCATTTTCTGCGATAATCTTGGTGGGTCTTTTGTCAGAAGTATGCAGAATCATCTAGATCGCTCTTTTCGAGCTACTTAATTCACGAAACACGTTTTCTGGTGTTTTCACCACTCCACAGTACGTTTGACATGCAGAACCGGCGATATCTTGATTTTCGTGGGGTTTCAAGCTGAGATATGCATTTTCTGCGATAATATTGGTGAGACTTCTGTTAGAACTATGCAGAATCATCGAGATCGCACTTTTCGAGCTATTTAATGCGAGAAACACGTTATCTGGTGTTTTCACCACTCCGCAGTTGGTTTGATATGCAGAACCGGCGATATTTTGGTTTTCGTCGGGTTTCAAGCTGAGATATGCATTTTCTACGATAATCTTGGTGAAACATCTGTCCGAAGTATGCAGAAACATCGAGAGCGCTCTTTTCGAGCTACTTAATGCACGAAACACGTTTTCTGGTGTTTTCACCACTCCACGGTACGTTTGATGTGCAGAACCGGAGATAACTCGGTTTTCGTCGGGTTTCAAGCTGAGATATGCATTTTCTACGATAATCTTGGTGAGACTTCTGTCCGAAGTATGCTGACACATCGAGATCGCTCTTTTCGAGCTAGTTAATGCGAGAAAAACCTTATCCGATGTTTTCACCACTCCACAGAGCGTTTGATATGCAAAACCGGCGATATCTTGGTTTTCGTGGGGTTTCAAGCTGAGATATGCATTTTCTGCGATAATCTTGGTGAGACTTCTGTTAGAAGTATGCAGAATCATCGAGATCGCACTATTCGAGCTATTTAATGCGAGAAACACGTTATCTGGTGTTTTCACCACTCCACAGTGCGTTTGATATGCAGAACCGGAGATATCTTGGTTTTCGTGGGGTTTCAAGCTGAGATATGCATTTCCTTTGATAATCTTGGTGAGACTCCTGTCCGAAATATGCTGAATCATCGAGATCGCTCTTTTCGAGCTATTTAATGCGAGAAACACGTTCTCTGGTTGTTGTCACCACTCCACAGTGCGTTTGAAATGCAGAACAGGCGATATCTTGATTTTCGTGGTGTTTCCAGCTGAGATATGCATTTTTTACGATAATCTTGGTGAGACTTCTATCCGAAGTATGCTTAATCATCGAGATCGCTCGTTTCGAGCTATTTAATGCGAGAAACACGTTATCTGGTGTTTTCACCACTCCACAGTGCGTATGATATGCAGATCCAGCGATATCTTTGTTTTCGTGGGGTTTCAAGCTGAGATATGCATTTTCTGCGATAATCTTGGTGAGACTTCTGACCGAAGTATGCTGAAACATCGAGATCGCTATTTTCGAGCTAGTTAATGCAAGAAGAAACTTATCCGGTGTTTTCACCACTCCACAGTGCGTTTGATATGCAGAACCGGCGATATCTTGGTTTTCGTGGGGTTTCAAGCTGAGATATGCATTTTCTGCGATAATCTTGGAGACTTCTGTCCGAAGTATGCTGAATAATCGAGATCGCTCTTTTCGAGCTGGTTAGTGCGAGAAACACGTTTTCTGTGGTTTTCACCACTCCACAGTTCGTTGGATATGCAGAACAGTAGATATCTTGGTTTTCGTGGGGTTTCAAGCAGAGATATGCATTTTCGGCGATAATCTTGGTGTGACATCTGTTAGAAGTATGCAGAATCATCGAGATCGCACTTTTCGAGCTATTTAATGCGAGAAACACGTTATCTGGTGTTTTCACCACTCCGCAGTTGGTTTGATATGCAGAACCGGCGATATTTTGGTTTTCGTCGGGTTTCAAGCTGAGATATGCATTTTCTACGATAATCTTGGTGAAACATCTGTCCGAAGTATGCAGAAACATCGAGAGCGCTCTTTTCGAGCTACTTAATGCACGAAACACGTTTTCTGGTGTTTTCACCACTCCACGGTACGTTTTATGTGCAGAACCGGAGATAACTCGGTTTTCGTCGTTTTTTTCAGCTGAGATATGCATTTTCTGCGATAATCTTGGTGGGTCTTTTGTCAGAAGTATGCAGAATCATCTAGATCGCTCTTTTCGAGCTACTTAATGCACGAAACACGTTTTCTGGTGTTCTCACCACTCCACGGTACGTTTGATATGCAGAACCGGCGATATCTTGGTTTTCGTGGGGTTTCAAGCTGAGATATGCATTTTTTACGATAATCTTGGTGAGACTTCTGTCAGAAGTATGCAGGATCTTCCAGAACGCTCTTTTCGAGCTATTTAATGCGAGAAACACGTTATCTGGTGTTTTCACCACTCCACAGTGCGTTTGATATGCAGTACCAGCGATATCTTGGTTTTTGTGGGGTTTCAAGCTGAGATATGCATTTTATACGATAATCTTGGTGAGACTTCTGTCCGAAGTATGCAGAATCATCGAGATCGCACTATTCGAGCTATTTAATGCGAGAAACACGTTCTCTGGTTGTTTTCACCACTCCACAGTGCGTTTGATATGCAGAACCGGCAACATCTTGATTTTCGTGAGGTTTCGAGATGAGATATGCGTTTCTGCGTTAATCTTGGTGAGACTTCTGCCCGAAGTATGCTGAAACATCGAGATCGCTCTTTTCGAGCTAGTTAATGCAAGAAGAACCTTATCCGGTGTTTTCACCACTCCACAGTGCGTTTGATATGCAAAACCGGCGATATCTTGGTTTTCGTCAGGTTTCAAGCTGAGATATGCATTTTCTGCGATAATCTTGGTGAGACTTCTGTCCGAAGTATGCAGAATCATCGAGATCGCTCTTTTCGAGCTATTTAATGCGAGAATCACGTTATCTGGTGTTTTCACCACTCCGCAGTTGGTTTGATATGCAGAACCGGCGATATTTTGGTTTTCGTCGGGTTTCAAGCTGAGATATGCATTTTCTACGATAATCTTGGTGAAACATCGGTCCGCAGTATGCACAAACATCGAGAGCGCTCTTTTCGAGCTACTTAATGCACGAAACACGTTTTCTGGTGTTTTCACCACTCCACGGTACGTTTTATGTGCAGAACCGGAGGTAACTCGGTTTTCGTGGTGTTTCCAGCTGAGATATGCATTTTCTGCGATAATCTTGGTGGGTCTTTTGTCAGAAGTATGCAGAATCATCTAGATCGCTCTTTTCGAGCTACTTAATGCGCGAAACACGTTTTCTGGTGTTTTCACCACTCCACGGTACGTTTGATGTGCAGAACCGGAGTTAACTCGGTTTTCGTCGGGTTTCAAGCCGAGATATGCATTTTCTACGATAATCTTGGTGAGACTTCTGTCAGAAGTATGCAGGATCTTCGAGAACGCTCTTTTCGAGCTATTTAATGCGAGAAACACGTTATCTGGTGTTTTCACCACTCCACAGTACGTTTGATATGCAGTACCAGCTATATCTCGGTTTTCATGGGGTTTCAAGCTGAGATATGCGTTTCTGCGATAATCTTGGTGAGACTTCTGTCCGAAGTATGCAGAAACATCGAGAGCGCTCTTTTCGAGCTATTTAATGCGAGAAACTCGTTTTCTGGGGTTTTCACCACTCCACAGTTCGTTGGATATGCAGAACCGGAGATACCTTGGATTTCGTGGGGTTTCAAGCTGAGATATGCATTTCCTGCGATAATCTTGGTGAGACTCCTGTCCGAAATATGCTGAATCATCGAGATCGCTCTTTTCGAGCTACTTAATGCACGAAACACGTTTTCTGGTGTTTTCACCACTCCACAGTACTTTTGACATGCAGAACCGGAGATATCTTGGTTTCTGTCGGGTTTAAAGCTGAGATATGCATTTTCTACGATAATCCTGGTGAGACTTCTGTCAGAAGTATGCAGAATCTTAGAGAACGCTCTTTTCGAGCTACTTAATGCAAGAAACACGTTTTCTGGTGTTTTCACCACTCCACGGTACGTTTGATGTGCAGAACCGGAGATAACTCGGTTTTCGTCGGGTTTCAAGCTGAGATATGCATTTTCTACGATAATCTTGGTGAGACTTCTGTCCGAAGTATGCAGAATCATCGAGATCGCACTATTCGAGCTATTTAATGCGAGAAACACGTTCTCTGGTTGTTTTCACCACTCCACAGTGCGTTTGATATGCAGAACCGGCAACATCTTGATTTTCGTGAGGTTTCGAGATGAGATATGCATTTCTGCGATAATCTTGGTGAGACTTCTGTCCGAAGTATGCAGAAACATCGAGAGCGCTCTTTTCGAGCTATTTAATGCGAGAAACTCGTTTTCTGGGGTTTTCACCACTCCACAGTTCGTTGGATATGCAGAACCGGAGATACCTTGGATTTCGTGGGGTTTCAAGCTGAGATATGCATTTCCTGCGATAATCTTGGTGAGACTCCTGTCCGAAATATGCTGAATCATCGAGATCGCTCTTTTCGAGCTACTTAATGCACGAAACACGTTTTCGGGTGTTTTCACCACTCCACAGTACGTTTGACATGCAGAACCGGAGATATCTTGGTTTCGGTCGGGTTTCAAGCTGAGATATGCATTTTCTACGATAATCCTGGTGAGACTTCTGTCAGAAGTATGCAGAATCTTCAAGAACGCTCTTTTCGAGCTACTTAATGCGCGAAACACGTTTTCTGGTGTTTTCACCACTCCACGGTACGTTTGATGTGCAGAACCGGAGTTAACTCGGTTTTCGTCGGGTTTCAAGCCGAGATATGCATTTTCTACGATAATCTTGGTGAGACTTCTGTCAGAAGTATGCAGGATCTTCGAGAACGCTCTTTTCGAGCTACTTAATGCGAGAAACACGTTATCTGGTGTTTTCACCACTCCACAGTACGTTTGATATGCAGTACCAGCGACATCTCGGGTTTCGTGGGGTTTCAAGCTGAGATATGCATTTTATACGATAATCTTGGTGAGACTTCTGTCCGAAGTATGCAGAATCATCGAGATCGCACTATTCGAGCTATTTAATGCGAGAAACACGTTCTCTGGTTGTTATCACCACTCCACAGTGCGTTTGATATGCAGAACCGGCAACATCTTGATTTTCGTGGGGTTTCAAGCTGAGATATGCGTTTCTGCGATAATCTTGGTGAGACTTCTGTCCGAAGTATGCAGAAACATCGAGAGCGCTCTTTTCGAGCTATTTAATGCGAGAAACTCGTTTTCTGGGGTTTTCACCACTCCACAGTTCGTTGGATATGCAGAACCGGAGATACCTTGGATTTCGTGGGGTTTCAAACTGAGATATGCATTTCCTGCGATAATCTTGGTGAGACTCCTGTCCGAAATATGCTGAATCATCGAGATCGCTCTTTTCGAGCTACTTAATGCACGAAACACGTTTTCGGGTGTTTTCACCACTCCACAGTACGTTTGACATGCAGAACCGGAGATATCTTGGTTTCGGTCGGGTTTCAAGCTGAGATATGCATTTTCTACGATAATCCTGGTGAGACTTCTGTCAGAAGTATGCAGAATCTTCGAGAACGCTCTTTTCGAGCTACTTAATGCGCGAAACACGTTTTCTGGTGTTTTCACCACTCCACGGTACGTTTGACATGCAGAACCGGAGATATCTTGGTTTCGGTCGGGTTTCAAGCTGAGATATGCATTTTCTACGATAATCCTGGTGAGACTTCTGTCAGAAGTATGCAGAATCTTCGAGAACGCTCTTTTCGAGCTACTTAATGCGCGAAACACGTTTTCTGGTGTTTTCACCACTCCACGGTACGTTTGACATGCAGAACCGGAGATATCTTGGTTTCGGTCGGGTTTCAAGCTGAGATATGCATTTTCTACGATAATCCTGGTGAGACTTCTGTCAGAAGTATGCAGAATCTTCGAGAACGCTCTTTTCGAGCTACTTAATGCGCGAAACACGTTTTCTGGTGTTTTCACCACTCCACCGTGCGTATGATATGCAGATCCGGCGATATCTTTGTTTTCGTGGGGTTTCAAGCTGAGATATGCATTTTCTGCGATAATCTTGGTGAGACTTCTGTCCGAAGTATGCTGAAACATCGAGATCGCTATTTTCGAGCTAGTTAATGCAGGAAGAAACTTATCCGGTGTTTTCACCACTCCACAGTGCGTTTGATATGCAGAACCGGCAACATCTTGATTTTCGTGAGGTTTCGAGATGAGATATGCGTTTCTGCGATAATCTTGGTGAGACTTCTGTCCGAAGTATGCAGAAACATCGAGAGCGCTCTTTTCGAGCTATTTAATGCGAGAAACTCGTTTTCTGGGGTTTTCACCACCCCACAGTTCGTTGGATATGCAGAACCGGAGATACCTTGGATTTCGTGGGGTTTCAAGCTGAGATATGCATTTCCTGCGATAATCTTGGTGAGACTCCTGTCCGAAATATGCTGAATCATCGAGATCGCTCTTTTCGAGCTACTTAATGCACGAAACACGTTTTCGGGTGTTTTCACCACTCCACAGTACGTTTGACATGCAGAACCGGAGATATCTTGGTTTCGGTCGGGTTTCAAGCTGAGATATGCATTTTCTACGATAATCCTGGTGAGACTTCTGTCAGAAGTATGCAGAATCTTCGAGAACGCTCTTTTCGAGCTACTTAATGCGCGAAACACGTTTTCTGGTGTTTTCACCACTCCACGGTACGTTTGATGTGCAGAACCGGAGTTAACTCGGTTTTCGTCGGGTTTCAAGCCGAGATATGCATTTTCTACGATAATCTTGGTGAGACTTCTGTCAGAAGTATGCAGGATCTTCGAGAACGCTCTTTTCGAGCTACTTAATGCGAGAAACACGTTATCTGGTGTTTTCACCACTCCACAGTACGTTTGATATGCAGTACCAGCGATATCTCGGTTTTCGTGGGGTTTCAAGCTGAGATATGCATTTTATACGATAATCTTGGTGAGACTTCTGTCCGAAGTATGCAGAATCATCGAGATCGCACTATTCGAGCTATTTAATGCGAGAAACACGTTCTCTGGTTGTTATCACCACTCCACAGTGCGTTTGATATGCAGAACCGGCAACATCTTGATTTTCGTGGGGTTTCAAGCTGAGATATGCGTTTCTGCGATAATCTTGGTGAGACTTCTGTCCGAAGTATGCAGAAACATCGAGAGCGCTCTTTTCGAGCTATTTAATGCGAGAAACTCGTTTTCTGGGGTTTTCACCACTCCACAGTTCGTTGGATATGCAGAACCGGAGATACCTTGGATTTCGTGGGGTTTCAAGCTGAGATATGCATTTCCTGCGATAATCTTGGTGAGACTCCTGTCCGAAATATGCTGAATCATCGAGATCGCTCTTTTCGAGCTACTTAATGCACGAAACACGTTTTCTGGTGTTTTCACCACTCCACAGTACGTTTGACATGCAGAACCGGAGATATCTTGGTTTCGGTCGGGTTTGAAGCTGAGATATGCATTTTCTACGATAATCCTGGTGAGACTTCTGTCAGAAGTATGCAGGATCTTCGAGAACGCTCTTTTCGAGCTATTTAATGCGAGAAACACGTTATCTGGTGTTTTCACCACTCCACAGTACGTTTGATATGCAGTACCAGCGATATCTCGGTTTTCGTGGGGTTTCAAGCTGAGATATGCATTTCATACGATAATCTTGGTGAGACTTCTGTCCGAAGTATGCAGAATCATCGAGATCGCACTATTCGAGCTATTTAATGCGAGAAACACGTTCGCTGGTTGTTTTCACCACTCCACAGTGCGTTTGATATGCAGAACCGGCAACATCTTGATTTTCGTGAGGTTTCGAGATGAGATATGCGTTTCTGCGATAATCTTGGTGAGACTTCTGTCCGAAGTATGCAGAAACATCGAGAGCGCTCTTTTCGAGCTATTTAATGCGAGAAACTCGTTTTCTGGGGTTTTCACCACTCCACAGTTCGTTGGATATGCAGAACCGGAGATACCTTGGATTTCGTGGGGTTTCAAACTGAGATATGCATTTCCTGCGATAATCTTGGTGAGACTCCTGTCCGAAATATGCTGAATCATCGAGATCGCTCTTTTCGAGCTACTTAATGCAGGAAACACGTTTTCGTGTGTTTTCACCACTCCACAGTACGTTTGACATGCAGAACCGGAGATATCTTGGTTTCGGTCGGGTTTCAAGCTGAGATATGCATTTTCTACGATAATCCTGGTGAGACTTCTGTCAGAAGTATGCAGAATCTTCGAGAACGCTCTTTTCGAGCTACTTAATGCGCGAAACACGTTTTCTGGTGTTTTCACCACTCCACGGTACGTTTGATGTGCCGAACCGGAGTTAACTCGGTTTTCGTCGGGTTTCAAGCCGAGATATGCATTTTCTACGATAATCTTGGTGAGACTTCTGTCAGAAGTATGCAGGATCTTCGAGAACGCTCTTTTCGAGCTACTTAATGCGAGAAACACGTTATCTGGTGTTTTCACCACTCCACAGTACGTTTGATATGCAGTACCAGCGATATCTCGGTTTTCGTGGGGTTTCAAGCTGAGATATGCATTTTATACGATAATCTTGGTGAGACTTCTGTCCGAAGTATGCAGAATCATCGAGATCGCACTATTCGAGCTAATTAATGCGAGAAACACGTTCTCTGGTTGTTTTCACCACTCCACAGTGCGTTTGATATGCAGAACCGGCAACATCTTGATTTTCGTGAGGTTTCGAGATGAGATATGCGTTTCTGCGATAATCTTGGTGAGACCTCTGTCCGAAGTATGCAGAAACATCGAGAGCGCTCTTTTCGAGCTATTTAATGCGAGAAACTCGTTTTCTGGGGTTTTCACCACTCCACAGTTCGTTGGATATGCAGAACCGGAGATACCTTGGATTTCGTGGGGTTTCAAGCTGAGATATGCATTTCCTGCGATAATCTTGGTGAGACACCTGTCCGAAATATGCTGAATCATCGAGATCGCTCTTTTCGAGCTACTTAATGCACGAAACACGTTTTCTGGTGTTTTCACCACTCCACAGTACGTTTGACATGCAGAACCGAAGATATCTTGGTTTCGGTCGGGTTTCAAGCTGAGATATGCATTTTCTACGATAATCCTGGTGAGACTTCTGTCAGAAGTATGCAGAATCTTAGAGAACGCTCTTTTCGAGCTATTTAATGCAAGAAACACGTTTTCTGGTGTTTTCACCACTCCACGGTACGTTTGATGTGCAGAACCGGAGATAACTCGGTTTTCGTCGGGTTTCAAGCTGAGATATGCATTTTCTACGATAATCTTGGTGAGACTTCTGTCCGAAGTATGCTGAAACATCGAGTTCGCTCTGTTCGAGCTAGTTAATGCGAGAAAAACCTTATCCGGTGTTTTCACCACTCCACAGTGCGTTTGAAATGCAGAACAGGCGATATCTTGATTTTCGTGGTGTTTCCAGCTGAGATATGCATTTTCTGCGATAATCTTGGTGAGACTTCTGTTAGAAGTATGCAGAATCATCGAGAGCGCTCTTTCCGAGCTATTTAATGCGAGAAACACGTTTTCTGGGGTTTTCACCACTCCACAGTTCGTTGGATATGCTGAACCGGAGATATTTTGGTTTTCGTGGGGTTTCAAGCTGAGATATGCATTTCCTACGATAATCTTGGTGAGACTTCTGTCCGACGTATGCTGAATCATCTAGATCGCTCTTTTCGAGCTATTTAATGCGAGAAACACGTTATATGGTGTTTTCACCACTCCTCAGTGCGTTTGATATGCAGAACCGGCGATATCTTGGTTTTCGTGGGGATTCAAGCTGAGATATGCATTTTCTGCGATAGTCCTGGTGAGACTTCTGTCAGAAGTATGAAGAATCTTCGAGAACGCTCTTTTCGAGCTACTTAATGCGCGAAACACGTTTTCTGGTGTTTTCACCACTCCACGGTACGTTTGATGTGCAGAACCGGAGATAACTCGGTTTTCGTCGGGTTTCAAGCTGAGATATGCATTTTCTGCGATAATCTAGGTGAGACTTCTGTTAGAAGTATGCAGAATCATCTAGATCGCTCTTTTCGAGCTACTTAATGCACGAAACACGTTTTCGGGTGTTTTCACCACTCCACAGTACGTTTGACATGCAGAACCGGAGATATCTTGGTTTCGGTCGGGTTTCAAGCTGAGATATGCATTTTCTACGATAATCCTGGTGAGACTTCTGTCAGAACTATGCAGAATCTTCGAGAACGCTCTTTTCGAGCTACTTAATGCGCGAAACACGTTTTCTGGTGTTTTCACCACTCCACGGTACGTTTGATGTGCAGAACCGGAGTTATCTCGGTTTTCGTCGGGTTTCAAGCAGAGATATGCATTTTCTACGATAATCTTGGTGAGACTTCTGTCCGAAGTATGCAGAATCATCGAGATCGCACTATACGAGCTATTTAATGCGAGAAACACGTTCTCTGGTTGTTTTCACCACTCCACAGTGCGTTTGATATGCAGAACCGGCAACATCTTGATTTTCGTGAGGTTTCGAGATGAGATATGCGTTTCTGCGATAATCTTGGTGAGACTTCTGTCCGAAGTAGCAAGAAACATCGAGAGCGCCCTTTTCGAGCTATTTAATGCGAGAAACTCGTTTTCTGGGGTTTTCACCACTCCACAGTTCGTTGGATATGCAGAACCGGAGATACCTTGGATTTCGTGGGGTTTCAAGCTGAGATATGCATTTCCTGCGATAATCTTGGTGAGACTCCTGTCCGAAATATGCTGAATCATCGAGATCGCTCTTTTCGAGCTACTTAATGCACGAAACACGTTTTCTGGTGTTTTCACCACTCCACAGTACGTTTGACATTCAGAACCGGAGATATCTTGGTTTCGGTCGGGTTTGAAGCTGAGATATGCATTTTCTACGATAATCCTGGTGAGACTTCTGTCAGAAGTATGCAGGATCTTCGAGAACGCTCTTTTCGAGCTATTTAATGCGAGAAACACGTTATCTGGTGTTTTCACCACTCCACAGTACGTTTGATATGCAGTACCAGCGATATCTCGGTTTTCGTGGGGTTTCAAGCTGAGATATGCATTTTATACGATAATCTTGGTGAGACTTCTGTCCGAAGTATGCAGAATCATCGAGATCGCACTATTCGAGCTATTTAATGCGAGAAACACGTTCTCTGGTTGTTTTCACCACTCCACAGTGCGTTTGATATGCAGAACCGGCAACATCTTGATTTTCGTGAGGTTTCGAGATGAGATATGCGTTTCTGCGATAATCTTGGTGAGACTTCTGTCCGAAGTATGCAGAAACATCGAGAGCGCTCTTTTCGAGCTATTTAATGCGAGAAACTCGTTTTCTGGGGTTTTCACCACTCCACAGTTCGTTGGATATGCAGAACCGGAGATACCTTGGATTTCGTGGGGTTTCAAGCTGAGATATGCATTTCCTGCGATAATCTTGGTGAGACTCCTGTCCGAAATATGCTGAATCATCGAGATCGCTCTTTTCGAGCTACTTAATGCACGAAACACGTTTTCGGGTGTTTTCACCACTCCACAGTACGTTTGACATGCAGAACCGGAGATATCTTGGTTTCGGTCGGGTTTCAAGCTGAGATATGCATTTTCTACGATAATCCTGGTGAGACTTCTGTCAGAAGTATGCAGAATCTTCGAGAACGCTCTTTTCGAGCTACTTAATGCGCGAAACACGTTTTCTGGTGTTTTCACCACTCCACGGTACGTTTGATGTGCAGAACCGGAGTTAACTCGGTTTTCGTCGGGTTTCAAGCCGAGATATGCATTTTCTACGATAATCTTGGTGAAACATCTGTCCGAAGTATGCAGAAACATCGAGAGCGCTCTTTTCGAGCTATTTAATGCGAGAAACACGTTATCTGGTGTTTTCACCACTCCACAGTTGGTTTGATATGCAGAACCGGCGATACCTTGATTTTCGTGGTGTTTCCAGCTGAGATATGCATTTTCTACGATAATGTTGGTGAGACTTCTGTCAGAAGTATGCAGAATGTTTGAGAACGCTCTTTTCGAGCTACTGAATGCGCGAAACACGTTTTCTGGTGTTTTCACCACTCCACGGTACGTTTGATGTGCAGAACCGGAGATAACTCGGTTTTCGTCGGGTTTCAAGCTGAGATATGCATTTTCTACGATAATCTTGGTGAGACTTCTGTCAGAAGTATGCAGGATCTTCGAGAACGCTCTTTTCGAGATACTTGATGCGAGAAACACGTTTTCTGGTGTTTTCACCACTCCACAGTGCGTTTGATATGCAGAACCGGCGACATCTTGGTTTTCGTGGGGTACCAAGCTGAGATATGCGTGTTTTACGGTAAGCTTGGTGAGACTTCTGTCCGAAGTATGCTGAAACATCGAGATCGCTGTTTTCGAGCTAGTTAATGCGAGAAAAACCTTATCCGGTGTTTTCACCACTCTACAGTGCGTTAGATATGCAAAACCAGCGACATCTTGGCTTCCGTGGGGTTTCAAGCTGAGATATGCATTCTTTACGATAATCTTGTTGAGACTTCTGTCCGAAGTATGCAGAACCATCGAGATCGCGCGTTTCGAGCTATTTAATGCGAGAAACACGTTATCTGGTGTTTTCACCACTCCACAGTTGGTTTGATATGCAGAACCGGCGATATTTTGGTTTTCGTCGGGTATCAAGCTGAGATATGCATTTTCTACGATAATCTTGGTGAAACATCTGTCCGAAGTATGGAGAAACATCGAGATCGCTCTTTTCGAGCTATTTAATGCGAGAAACTCGTTTTCTGGGGTTATCACCACTCCACAGTTCGTTGGATATGCAGAACCGGAGATATCTTGGTTTTCGTGGGGTTTCAAGCTGAGATATGCATTTCCTGCGATAATCTTGGTGAGACTTCTGTCCGAAGTATGCTGAATCATCTAGATCGCTCTTTTCGAGCTATTTAATGCGAGAAACACGTTATCTGGTGTTTTCACCACTCCACAGTGCGTTTGATATGCAGAACTGTAGATATCTTGGTTTTCGTGGGGTTTCAAGCTGAGATATGCATTTTCTGCGATAATCTTGTTGAGACTTCTGTCCGAAGTATGCAGAATCATCGAGATCGCTCGTTTCGAGCTATTTGATGCGAGAAACACGTTATCTGGTGTTTTCACCACTCCACAGTGCGTTGGATATGCAGAACCGGAGATATTTTGGTTTTCGTCGGGTATCAAGCTGAGATATGCATTTTCTACGATAAGCTTGGTGAAACATCTGTCCGAAGTATGCAGAAACGTCGAGAGCGCTCTTATCGAGCTATTTAATGCGAGTAACACGTTATCTGGTGTCTTCACCACTCCACAGTGCGTTTGATATGCAGAACAGTAGATATCTTGGTTTTCGTAGGGTTTCAAGCTGAGATATGCATTTTCTGCGATAATCTTGTTGAGACTTCTGTCCGAAGTATGCAGAATCATCGAGATCGCTCGTTTCGAGCTATTTAATGCGTGAAACACGTTATCTGGTGTTTTCACCACTCCACGGTACGTTTGATGTGCAGAACCGGAGATAACTCGGTTTTCGTCGGGTTTCAAGCTGAGATATGCATTTTCTACGAGAATCTTGGTGAGACTTCTGTCCGAAGTATGCTGAATCATCGAGATCGCTCTTTTCGAGCTAGTTAGTGCGAGAAACACGTTATCTGGTGTTTTCACCACTCCACAGTGCGTTTGATATGCAGAACAGTACATATCTTGGTTTTCGTGGGGTTTCAAGCTGAGATATGCATTTTCTGCGATAATCTTGTTGAGACTTCTGTCCGAAGTATGCAGAATCATCGAGATCGCTCGTTTCGAGCTATTTAATGCGAGAAACACGTTATCTGGTATTTTCACCACTCCACAGTGCGTTGGATATGCAGAACCGCAGATATTTTGGTTTTCGTCGGGTTTCAAGCTGAGATATGCATTTTCTACGATAAGCTTGGTGAAACATCTGTCCGAAGTATGCAGAAACGTCGAGAGCGCTCTTATCGAGCTATTTAGTGCGAGTAACACGTTATCTGGTGTCTTCACCACTCCACAGTGCGTTTGATATGCAGAACAGTAGATATCTTGGTTTTCGTAGGATTTCAAGCTGAGATATGCATTTTCTGCGATAATCTTGTTGAGACTTCTGTCCGAAGTATGCAGAATCATCGAGATCGCTCGTTTCGAGCTATTTAATTCGTGAAACACGTTATCTGGTGTTTTCACCACTCCACGGTACGTTTGATGTGCAGAACCGGAGATAACTCGGTTTTCGTCGGGTTTCAAGCTGAGATATGCATTTTCTACGATAATCTTGGTGAGACTTCTCTCCGAAGTATGCTGAATCATCGAGATCGCTCTTTTCGAGCTAGTTAGTGCAAGAAACACGTTATCTGGTGTTTTCACCACTCCACAGTGCGTTTGATATGCAGAACAGTACATATCTTGGTTTTCGTGGGGTTTCAAGCTGAGATATGCATTTTCTGCGATAATCTTGTTGAGACTTCTGTCCGAAGTATGCAGAATCATCGAGATCGCTCGTTTCGAGCTATTTAATGCGAGAAACACGTTATCTGGTATTTTCACCACTCCACAGTGCGTTGGATATGCAGAACCGCAGATATTTTGGTTTTCGTCGGGTTTCAAGCTGAGATATGCATTTTCTACGATAATCTTCGTGAAACATCTGTCCGAAGTATGCAGAAACATCGAGAGCGCTCTTTTCGAGCTATTTAATGCGAGAAACACGTTCTCTGGTTGTTTTCACCACTCCACAGTGCGTGTGATATGCAGAACCGGCAACATCTTGATTTTCGTGAGGTTTCGAGATGAGATATGCATTTTCTGCGATAATATTGGTGAGACTTCTGTCAGAAGTATGCAGGATCATCGAGAACGCTCTTTTCGAGCTATTTAATGTTAGATACACGTTATCTGGTGTTTTCACCACTCCACAGTGCGTTTGATATGCAGAACCGGCGATATCTTGATTTTCGTGGTGTTTCCAGCTGAGATATGCATTTTCTGCGATAATCTTGGTGGGTCTTTTGTCAGAAGTATGCAGAATCATCTAGATCGCTCTTTTCGAGCTACTTAATGCACGAAACACGTTTTCTGGTGTTTTGACCACTCCACAGTACGTTTGAAATGCAGAACCGGAGATATCTTGGTTTCGGTCGGGTTTCAAGCTGAGATATGCATTTTCTACGATAACCCTGGTGAGACTTCTGTCAGAAGTATGCGGAATCATCTAGATCGCTCTTTTCGAGCTACTTAATGCACGAAACACGTTTTCTGGACGCTTTCACCACTCCACAGTACGTTTGATATGCAGAACCGGCGATATCTTGGTTTTCGTGGGGTTTCAATCTGAGATATGCATTTTTTACGATAATCTTGGTGAGACTTCTGTCCGAAGTATGCTTAATCATCGAGATCGCTCGTTTCGAGCTATTTAATGCGAGAAACACGTTATCTGGTGTTTTCACCACTCCACAGTGCGTATGATATGCAGATCCGGCGATATTATGGTTTTCGTGGGGTTTCAAGCTGAGATATGCATTTTCTGCGATAATCTTGGTGAGACTTCTGTCCGAAGTATGCAGAAACGTCGAGAGCGCTCTTATCGAGCTATTTAATGCGAGTAACACGTTATCTGGTGTCTTCACCACTCCACAGTGCGTTTGATATGCAGAACAGTAGATATCTTGGTTTTCGTAGGGTTTCAAGCTGAGATATGCATTTTCTGCGATAATCTTGTTGAGACTTCTGTCCGAAGTATGCAGAATCATCGAGATCGCTCGTTTCGAGCTATTTAATGCGTGAAACACGTTATCTGGTGTTTTCACCACTCCACGGTACGTTTGATGTGCAGAACCGGAGATAACTCGGTTTTCGTCGGGTTTCAAGCTGAGATATGCATTTTCTACGAGAATCTTGGTGAGACTTCTGTCCGAAGTATGCTGAATCATCGAGATCGCTCTTTTCGAGCTAGTTAGTGCGAGAAACACGTTATCTGGTGTTTTCACCACTCCACAGTGCGTTTGATATGCAGAACAGTACATATCTTGGTTTTCGTGGGGTTTCAAGCTGAGATATGCATTTTCTGCGATAATCTTGTTGAGACTTCTGTCCGAAGTATGCAGAATCATCGAGATCGCTCGTTTCGAGCTATTTAATGCGAGAAACACGTTATCTGGTATTTTCACCACTCCACAGTGCGTTGGATATGCAGAACCGCAGATATTTTGGTTTTCGTCGGGTTTCAAGCTGAGATATGCATTTTCTACGATAAGCTTGGTGAAACATCTGTCCGAAGTATGCAGAAACGTCGAGAGCGCTCTTATCGAGCTATTTAATGCGAGTAACACGTTATCTGGTGTCTTCACCACTCCACAGTGCGTTTGATATGCAGAACAGTAGATATCTTGGTTTTCGTAGGATTTCAAGCTGAGATATGCATTTTCTGCGATAATCTTGTTGAGACTTCTGTCCGAAGTATGCAGAATCATCGAGATCGCTCGTTTCGAGCTATTTAATGCGTGAAACACGTTATCTGGTGTTTTCACCACTCCACGGTACGTTTGATGTGCAGAACCGGAGATAACTCGGTTTTCGTCGGGTTTCAAGCTGAGATATGCATTTTCTACGAGAATCTTGGTGAGACTTCTGTCCGAAGTATGCTGAATCATCGAGATCGCTCTTTTCGAGCTAGTTAGTGCGAGAAACACGTTATCTGGTGTTTTCACCACTCCACAGTGCGTTTGATATGCAGAACAGTACATATCTTGGTTTTCGTGGGGTTTCAAGCTGAGATATGCATTTTCTGCGATAATCTTGTTGAGACTTCTGTCCGAAGTATGCAGAATCATCGAGATCGCTCGTTTCGAGCTATTTAATGCGAGAAACACGTTATCTGGTATTTTCACCACTCCACAGTGCGTTGGATATGCAGAACCGCAGATATTTTGGTTTTCGTCGGGTTTCAAGCTGAGATATGCATTTTCTACGATAAGCTTGGTGAAACATCTGTCCGAAGTATGCAGAAACGTCGAGAGCGCTCTTATCGAGCTATTTAATGCGAGTAACACGTTATCTGGTGTCTTCACCACTCCACAGTGCGTTTGATATGCAGAACAGTAGATATCTTGGTTTTCGTAGGATTTCAAGCTGAGATATGCATTTTCTGCGATAATCTTGTTGAGACTTCTGTCCGAAGTATGCAGAATCATCGAGATCGCTCGTTTCGAGCTATTTAATGCGTGAAACACGTTATCTGGTGTTTTCACCACTCCACGGTACGTTTGATGTGCAGAACCGGAGATAACTCGGTTTTCGTCGGGTTTCAAGCTGAGATATGCATTTTCTACGATAATCTTGGTGAGACTTCTCTCCGAAGTATGCTGAATCATCGAGATCGCTCTTTTCGAGCTAGTTAGTGCAAGAAACACGTTATCTGGTGTTTTCACCACTCCACAGTGCGTTTGATATGCAGAACAGTACATATCTTGGTTTTCGTGGGGTTTCAAGCTGAGATATGCATTTTCTGCAATAATCTTGTTGAGACTTCTGTCCGAAGTATGCAGAATCATCGAGATCGCTCGTTTCGAGCTATTTAATGCGAGAAACACGTTATCTGGTATTTTCACCACTCCACAGTGCGTTGGATATGCAGAACCGCAGATATTTTGGTTTTCGTCGGGTTTCAAGCTCAGATATGCATTTTCTACGATAAGCTTGGTGAAACATCTGTCCGAAGTATGCAGAAACATGGAGAGCGCTCTTTTCGAGCTATTTAATGCGAGAATCACGTTTTCTGGGGTTTTCACCACTCCACAGTTCTTTGGAAATGCAGAACAGTAGATATCTTGGTTTTCGTGGGGTTTCAAGCAGAGATATGCATTTTCTACGATAATCTTCGTGAGACTTCTGTTAGAAGTATGCAGAATCATCGAGATCGCACTTTTCGAACTATTTAATGCGAGAAACACGTTATGTGGTGTTTTCACCACTCCACAGTTGGTTTGATATGCAGAACCGGCGATATTTTGGTTTTCGTCGGGTTTCAAGCTGAGATATGCATTTTCTGCGATAATCTTTGTGAGACTTCTGTCCGAAGTATGCTGAAACATCGAGATCGCTCTTTTCGAGCTAGTTAATGCGAGAAAAAACTTATCCGCTGTTTTCACCACTCCACAGTGCGTTTGATATGCAGAACACAGCGATATCTTGGTTTTCGTGGGGTTTCAAGCTGAGATATGCATCTTTTACGATAATTTTGGTGAGACTTCTGTCCGAAGTGTCCAGAATCATCGAGATCGCTCGTTTCGAGCTACTTAATGCGAGAAACACGTTATCTCGTGTTGTTACCACTCCACAGTGGGTTTGATATCCAGAACCGGCGATATCTTGGTTTTCGTGGGGTTTCAAGCTGAGATATGCATTTTCTGCGATAATCTTGGTGAGACTTCTGTCCGAAGTATGCTGAATCATCGAGATCGCTCTTTTCGAGCTAGCTAGTGCGAGAATCACGTTATCTGGTGTTTTCACCGCTCCACAGTGCGTTTGATATGCAGAACAGTAGATACCTTGGTTTTCGTGGGGTTTCAAGCTGAGATATGCATTTTCTGCGATAATCTTGTTGAGACTTCTGTCCGAAGTTTGCAGAATCATCGAGATCGCTCGTTTCGAGCTACTGAATGCGAGAAACACGTAATCTGGTGTTTTAACCACTCCACAGTGCGTTGGATATGCAGAACCGGAGATATTTTGGTTTTCGTCGGGTTTCAAGCAGAGATATGCATTTTCTGCGATAATCTTGTTGAGACTTCTGTCCGAAGTATGCAGAATCATCGAGATCGCGCTTTTCGAGCTATTTAATGCGAGAAACACGTTATCTGGTATTTTCACCACTCCACAGTGCGTTGGATATGCAGAACCGCAGATATTTTGGTTTTCGTCGGGTTTCAAGCTGAGATATGCATTTTCTACGATAAGCTTTGTGAAACATCTGTCCGAAGTATGCAGAAACGTCGAGAGCGCTCTTATCGAGCTATTTAATGCGAGTAACACGTTATCTGGTGTCTTCACCACTCCACAGTGCGTTTGATATGCAGAACAGTAGATATCTTGGTTTTCGTAGGATTTCAAGCTGAGATATGCATTTTCTGCGATAATCTTGTTGAGACTTCCGTGCGAAGTATGCAGAATCATCGAGATCGCTCGTTTCGAGCTATTTAATGCGTGAAACACGTTATCTGGTGTTTTCACCACTCCACGGTACGTTTGATGTGCAGAACCGGAGATAACTCGGTTTTCGTCGGGTTTCAAGCTGAGATATGCATTTTCTACGATAATCTTGGTGAGACTTCTCTCCGAAGTATGCTGAATCATCGAGATCGCTCTTTTCGAGCTAGTTAGTGCAAGAAACACGTTATCTGGTGTTTTCACCACTCCACAGTGCGTTTGATATGCAGAACAGTACATATCTTGGTTTTCGTGGGGTTTCAAGCTGAGATATGCATTTTCTGCGATAATCTTGTTGAGACTTCTGTCCGAAGTATGCAGAATCATCGAGATCGCTCGTTTCGAGCTATTTAATGCGAGAAACACGTTATCTGGTATTTTCACCACTCCACAGTGCGTTGGATATGCAGAACCGCAGATATTTTGGTTTTCGTCGGGTTTCAAGCTCAGATATGCATTTTCTACGATAAGCTTGGTGAAACATCTGTCCGAAGTATGCAGAAACATGGAGAGCGCTCTTTTCGAGCTATTTAATGCGAGAAACACGTTCTCTGGTTGTTTTCACCACTCCACAGTGCGTTTGATATGCAGAACAGTACATATCTTGGTTTTCGTGGGGTTTCAAGCTGAGATATGCATTTTCTGCGATAATCTTGTTGAGACTTCTGTCCGAAGTATGCAGAATCATCGAGATCGCTCGTTTCGAGCTATTTAATGCGAGAAACACGTTATCTGGTATTTTCACCACTCCACAGTGCGTTGGATATGCAGAACCGCAGATATTTTGGTTTTCGTCGGGTTTCAAGCTCAGATATGCATTTTCTACGATAAGCTTGGTGAAACATCTGTCCGAAGTATGCAGAAACATGGAGAGCGCTCTTTTCGAGCTACTTAATGCACGAAACACGTTTTCTGGACGCTTTCACCACTCCACAGTACGTTTGATATGCAGAACCGGCGATATCTTGGTTTTCGTGGGGTTTCAATCTGAGATATGCATTTTTTACGATAATTTTGGTGAGACTTCTGTCCGAAGTGTCCAGAATCATCGAGATCGCTCGTTTCGAGCTACTTAATGCGAGAAACACGTTATCTCGTGTTGTTACCACTCCACAGTGCGTTTGATATCCAGAACCGGCGATATCTTGGTTTTCGTGGGGTTTCAAGCTGAGATATGCATTTTCTGCGATAATCTTGGTGAGACTTCTGTCCGAAGTATGCTGAATCATCGAGATCGCTCTTTTCGAGCTAGCTAGTGCGAGAAACACGTTATCTGGTGTTTTCACCGCTCCACAGTGCGTTTGATATGCAGAACAGTAGATACCTTGGTTTTCGTGGGGTTTCAAGCTGAGATATGCATTTTCTGCGATAATCTTGTTGAGACTTCTCTCCGAAGTATGCTGAATCATCGAGATCGCTCTTTTCGAGCTAGTTAGTGCAAGAAACACGTTATCTGGTGTTTTCACCACTCCACAGTGCGTTTGATATGCAGAACAGTACATATCTTGGTTTTCGTGGGGTTTCAAGCTGAGATATGCATTTTCTGCGATAATCTTGTTGAGACTTCTGTCCGAAGTATGCAGAATCATCGAGATCGCTCGTTTCGAGCTATTTAATGCGAGAAACACGTTATCTGGTATTTTCACCACTCCACAGTGCGTTGGATATGCAGAACCGCAGATATTTTGGTTTTCGTCGGGTTTCAAGCTCAGATATGCATTTTCTACGATAAGCTTGGTGAAACATCTGTCCGAAGTATGCAGAAACATGGAGAGCGCTCTTTTCGTGCTATTTAATGCGAGAAACACGTTCTCTGGTTGTTTTCACCACTCCACAGTGCGTTTGATATGCAGAACCGGCAACATCTTGATTTTCGTGAGGTTTCGAGATGAGATATGCATTTTCTGCGATAATATTGGTGAGACTTCTGTCAGAAGTATGCAGGATCATCGAGAACGCTCTTTTCGAGCTATTTATTGTTAGATACACGTTATCTGGTGTTTTCACCACTCCACAGTGCGTTTGATATGCAGAACCGGCGATATCTTGATTTTCGTGGTGTTTCCAGCTGAGATATGCATTTTCTGCGATAATCTTGGTGGGTCTTTTGTCAGAAGTATGCAGAATCATCTAGATCGCTCTTTTCGAGCTACTTAATGCACGAAACACGTTTTCTGGTGTTTTGACCACTCCACAGTACGTTTGAAATGCAGAACCGGAGATATCTTGGTTTCGGTCGGGTTTCAAGCTGAGATATGCATTTTCTACGATAACCCTGGTGAGACTTCTGTCAGAAGTATGCGGAATCATCTAGATCGCTCTTTTCGAGCTACTTAATGCACGAAACACGTTTTCTGGACGCTTTCACCACTCCACAGTACGTTTGATATGCAGAACCGGCGATATCTTGGTTTTCGTGGGGTTTCAATCTGAGATATGCATTTTTTACGATAATCTTGGTGAGACTTCTGTCCGAAGTATGCTTAATCATCGAGATCGCTCGTTTCGAGCTATTTAATGCGAGAAACACGTTATCTGGTGTTTTCACCACTCCACAGTGCGTATGATATGCAGAACCGGCGATATTATGGTTTTCGTGGGGTTTCAATCTGAGATATGCATTTTTTACGATAATCTTGGTGAGACTTCTGTCCGAAGTATGCTGAAACATCGAGATCGCTCTTTTCGAGCTAGTTAATGCGAGAAAAAACTTATCCGCTGTTTTCACCACTCCACAGTGCGTTTGATATGCAGAACACAGCGATATCTTGGTTTTCGTGGGGTTTCAAGCTGAGATATGCATTTTTTACGATAATTTTGGTGAGACATCTGTCCGAAGTGTCCAGAATCATCGAGATCGCTCGTTTCGAGCTACTTAATGCGAGAAACACGTTATCTCGTGTTGTTACCACTCCACAGTGCGTTTGATATCCAGAACCGGCGATATCTTGGTTTTCGTGGGGTTTCAAGCTGAGATATGCATTTTCTGCGATAATCTTGGTGAGACTTCTGTCCGAAGTATGCTGAATCATCGAGATCGCTCTTTTCGAGCTAGCTAGTGCGAGAAACACGTTATCTGGTGTTTTCACCGCTCCACAGTGCGTTTGATATGCAGAACAGTAGATACCTTGGTTTTCGTGGGGTTTCAAGCTGAGATATGCATTTTCTGCGATAATCTTGTTGAGACTTCTGTCCGAAGTTTGCAGAATCATCGAGATCGCGCTTTTCGAGCTATTTAATGCGAGAAACACGTTATCTGGTGTTTTCACCACTCCACAGTTGGTTTGATATGCAGAACCGGCGATATTTTGGTTTTCGTCGGGTTTCAAGCTGAGATATGCATTTTCTACGATAATCTTGGTGAAACATCTGTCCGAAGTATGCAGAAACATCGAGAGCGCTCTTTTCGAGCTATTTAATGCGAGAAACTCGTTTTCTGGGGTTTTCACCATTCCCCGGTACGTTTGATGTGCAGAACCGGAGATAACTCGGTTTTCGTCGGGTTTCAAGCTGAGATATGCATTTTCTACGATAATCTTGGTGAGACTTCTGTCAGAAATATGCAGGATCTTCGAGAACGCTCTTTTCGAGATATATAATGCGAGAAACACGTTATCTGGTGTTTTCACCACTCCACAGTACGTTTGATATGCAGTACCAGCGATATCTTGGTTTTCGTGGGGTTTTAAGCTGAAATATGCATTTTTTACGATAATCTTGGTGAGACTTCTGTCCGAAGTATGCAGAATCATCGAGATCGCACCATTCGAGCTATTTAATGCGAGAAACACGTTCTCTGGTTGTTTTCACCACTCCACAGTGCGTTTGATATGCAGAACCGGCAACATCTTGATTTTCGTGAGGTTTCGAGCTGAGATATGCATTTTCTGCGATAATATTGGTGAGACTTCTGTCCGAAGTATGCTGAAACATCGAGATCGCTCTTTTCGAGCTAGTTAATGCGAGAAAAAACTTATCCGCTGTTTTCACCACTCCACTGTGCGTTTGATATGCAGAACAGTAGATATCTTGGTTTTCGTGGGGTTTCAAGCTGAGATATGCATTTTCTGCGATAATCTTGTTGAGACTTCTGTCCGAAGTATGCAGAATCATCGAGATCGCTCGTTTCGAGCTATTTGATGCGAGAAACACGTTATCTGGTGTTTTCACTACTCCACAGTGCGTTGGATATGCAGAACCGGAGATATTTTGGTTTTCGTCGGGTTTCAAGCTGAGATATGCATTTTCTACGATAAGCTTGGTGAAACATCTGTCCGAAGTATGCAGAAACGTCGAGAGCGCTCTTATCGAGCTATTTAATGCGAGTAACACGTTATCTGGTGTCTTCACCACTCCACAGTGTGTTTGATATGCAGAACAGTAGATATCTTGGTTTTCGTAGGGTTTCAAGCTGAGATATGCATTTTCTGCGATAATCTTGTTGAGACTTCTGTCCGAAGTATGCAGAATCATCGAGATCGCTCGTTTCGAGCTATTTAATGCGTGAAACACGTTATCTGGTGTTTTCACCACTCCACGGTACGTTTGATGTGCAGAACCGGAGATAACTCGGTTTTCGTCGGGTTTGAAGCTGAGATATGCATTTTCTACGATAATCTTGGTGAGACTTCTGTCAGAAGTATGCAGAATCATCGAGATCGCACTTTTCGAGCTATATAATGCGAGAAACACGTAATAATTTTATTAAGTAGATTTATTTCTAAAATAGGATTGATTTTAATAATTTTATTTGTTTTAATTCAAAATATTTTAGTAATTTTAGAATTGTGTATATCATTTATTCAAGCTTATGTATTTTCAACTTTAAGAGTATTGTATTTTTCAGAATTTAAATAAATAAAATGATAATAAGAAATTTTCCTTTTCATTTAGTAACAGTTAGACCATGACCTTTTTTGATATCTATGAGATTAATAAATTCAATATTAGGTTTTATTAATTGATTTTATTTAAATGATTTTGAATTTATTTTTTTTAATTTATTTATTAATTTATTAGTTATATATCAATGATGACGAGATATTATTCGAGAGAGTTTATATCAAGGATTTCATACTTTTATAGTTTATGGGTTTTTAAAGTTTAGGATAATTTTATTTATTATTTCAGAAATATTTTTTTTTATTTCTGTTTTTTGAACTTATTTTCATAGATGTATTTCTTTAAGAATTGTATTAGGATATATTTGACCTCCTAAAATAATTAGTCAATTTAATCCTTATGATATTCCTTTATTAAATTCTGTTATTTTAATTTCTTCAGGATTATCAGTTTCTTGAAGTCATTATAGATTGTTAAATAATAATTTTAATATAGTTAATTTAAGATTATTTTTTACAGTTATTTTAGGTATTTATTTTACTTTAATTCTATTTATTGAATATTTAGAATCTTCTTTTAGAATTAAGGATGGAATTTTTGGTTCTATTTTTTATATAAGGACTGGATTTCATGGTCTTCATGTTATTGTAGGAACTTTAATATTGATATTTTCTTTATTTCGATTGAATATAAATCATTTTAGAAAAATTCATCATTTTAATTTTGAAGGTTCTTTATGATATTGACATTTTGTTGATGTTATTTGATTATTTTTATATATTTTTATTTATTGATGAATATATTATATATATAGTATAATTTAATACAGTTAACTTCCAATTAACAAATTTCTATTTTAGTAATATATATAGTGATGTTAATGGTGTTATCTTATATTAGATTAATTTTTTTAATTATAATTTTAATTTATTTATTAAATGTGTTTTCTTCTATTTTTAAGATTTCTGATAAGGAAAAGAAAAGTTCTAATGAATGTGGGTTTAATTCAATTACTAAAGCTTTTATTCCATTTTCAGTACCTTTTTATTTAATAGCTTTAATATTTTTAGTATTTGATATTGAAATTATTTTAATTGTTCCATTTATTTTATTAGTTAAGTATATAGGTTTTAGTTACATATTTATTATTTTTTTATTATTTTTTTTTATTATACTTTTTTCTTTAGTTTATGAATGATGTATAAATTATTTATTGTGAATATTTTAATTTGAATATATGGATTATTAGTTAATCAATATTTAAGTCGAAATTAAATTGTAATTTTTTACTTCATATATTATTTAATTTATATAATTTAATATAAATTTTAATTAAAGCCAAATAGAGGCATTTTATTGTTAATAAGATTATTGAATAATTTATTCTAATTAAAGAAATAATTGAAAATAGAATTTCTAATTCTGTAGAGATATTAATTTATCATATTTCTTTTAATAGGTTTATATAGTTTAATTAAAACTTTATATTTTCAGTATAAAAATATTAATATACATATTTATTTATAAATAAATGTATAAAGATATATATATATATATTTAAAAATAATAAATTATTTCTTTAATATTTTCAATATTATGCTCTTATATAAGCTATTTAAATTTAATAGATAAATAATATTAATAATATAAATAGAAAAAAAGAGGATATTATATAGTTGAAGTTAAATATACTAAATTTAATAAATGTTAAATAATATAGAATATTTTTTATTAATTTTCCTATAAGTATTTCAAATAATCTTTTTTCAATAAATTTTTCATAGTTTAAAATGATTTTTACTGGTATTTTATAAATATGGGTATAGAAGATATTTATAAGTATTATTCTTTCAGTTAAATTAATTAATAGATAATTTTTTTTATTTGATTTAAAGATTTGATAGCCAATAATTATACCAATAATTAATAATTTAATAATTATTAATTTATATACTTTAGGTAGATTAATATTATAATCTAAGTAAATTATATTTAGATAAATTTTACTAAAAAATAGTGATATAATAAATATTATTAATATTCTAAAATTTATTATATTATTTTCTTTTAAATTTAAATTATTGTAGAAAGGTAAATTTTGGGGTAGTAAAGTTAAAATTAAACGAGTTGAATATGCAACTGTAAAGATAGTTCCAAGTATTAAATTTAATAATCTTATAAAATTTAATTTATTATAAAAAAAAAATTCTATAATTAAGTCTTTGGAGTAAAATCCACATAAAAATGGGAATCCACATAGAGATAAAATTGAAAATATTATAATTAATCTTTTAAATGGGTAGATTATAAATATTCCTTTATAATCACGTATATCTTGACTTCTATTTATATAATGAATAAATCTTCCTGAACATAGAAATATTAAAGATTTAAATATTGCATGAATGATTAAATGAAAAAAGGCTAAGTTTTCTAAACCTAGAAATAAAATTCTTATTATAAATCCTAGTTGTCTTAAGGTAGATAAAGCAATAATTTTTTAAAAATCTATTTCAAATATAGCTATTAATCCGGCAATTAGTATAGTTAATCTTGAAATAATTAATAAATATTTATTTAAATTTGTATTTATAATTAAAGTATTGTATCGAATTAAGATATATACTCCGGCAGTTACTAATGTAGATGAATGAACTAAAGAAGATACAGGAGTGGGAGCTATTATAGCAGCAGGTAATCAATTTCTAAAAGGAATTTGTGCGCTTTTTGTAAAGGTTATAATTACAATAAGAATAAATATTGGTAAATTTAAATTATAAAGTATTAAGTTTCATGAATTAAATTTTATTATAAAACAAATTAATATTAAAAGACAAATATCTCCAATTCGATTTAAAATAATAGTTAATAATCCTGCTCTATAAGCTTTATTGTTATTATAATAAATAATTAAACAATTAGAGATTAATCCTAAACCATCTCATCCTAATAAAATAGTTAATATATTAGGTCTTAAAATTATAAATAATATTGATAAATAAAATAATAAAGTTAAGTATAAAAATTTATTTATACGATTGTTATTTAATTTTATATATTCAGTTCTATAAATTAGAACTATTGCTGTAATTAATCTGACTATTATAATAAAAAATAATGTTTTATTATCAATTAAAATAAATAAATTAAATTTTATTGAATTAAAATTTAAGATTAATCATTCAATAATAATAATTTTATTAATTATGTTAAGGCGTGGGCGTATGATCGCCCCGGTTTCGCCTTTTAGTAAGGGTTACGGTTCGCGTTCCGAACGGTCGTCAGTCTGACTGTTAGGTGCATGCGGAATTTGTCCGTTATCACCAGCCTCGTGACGTCGTTCGGGGTTTTGGTCCTAATACAAACGCGCGTTGCCCGATTCGCGGTAGATAGAGGTATAGACAGGAGGGTTCGGACGAACCTCCGTATGGCTAACGGAGGGAGCCGAAGGAGGTGGACCACTAGCGTATAGTCAACACCGCGTGATCCCGGATGTGAAGGTGTCTAGGTGTAAGACAGGAGGGTTCGGACGAACCTCCGTATGGCTAACGGAGGGAGCCGAAGGAGATGGTCTATTCGGGAATGGATAACGACGCGTGACACACGAGGATGTGTCGGTGTATTATAGGAGGGTTCGGACGAACCTCCGTATGGCTAACGGAGGGAGCCGAAGGAAGTGGACCAGTAGCGTATGATTAACGCTGCGTGCCACCGGACAGTGTGTCTTTGGTGAGATAGGAAGTCTCGGACGAACCTCCGTATGGCTAACGGAGGGAGCCGAAGGAGATGGATCACTAGCGTATGGTTAACGCCGTGTTCCACCGGATATCAAGGTATTTTGGTATTCGCGAGTCGTAGTCGTTGATATACCTCGAGCGGTAAAGGTATATCTGTCGTGGGGTTAGCTAGTACGTTACTAAATTAGTCAGGATAGGTTTAATTGAATATAGACACGAAATGGATTCTATATCACTATATTCTAATATAATTACAAGGACTAATTGGTACAAGGTTATAGTTAGTCGATTCTTGACTCGGCAAGAATCTTCCTTCTCGACTTTAACGCGGTGAGAACGCGGAGGAGTCAGTACAGTATTATCTGATAGACACTTACGAAGTACGTTCGCGACGTTAGTATGCTCGAAGGGGACTGGAACCCGATCTTGCTCGTATCTATACTCTGACGGACAGAGTAACGTTATGCTCAGAAAACTGGATTTGAGACTGCCCCCGAGCGTCGAAAATCATGCCCTTTTATACACCGAAAAACTAAGATTTTTGGTGGTGGGGAACGTTTGATTTCCGTGGGAATGGAATGTTCTTCCATCCCCTGATTTTCGACTGTCGGGGGGTGCGTGCTAGACTAAACATTAGGCGCCACACGTTTCGGGTAAGACGCGTACGTAACATCTCCCCCCTCAGAGGGAACATCGTTTATTATGATGCTTCCACAATGAGAGCCGAAGCGTGCGGTGCCTTGTTTTACAATGGTTGTAAAATAAAAAGAGATAAAATGAATTATATATGTAAAAAAGAAAAATGATCGGAATTAAAATTAATTATATCTAACTTAAGCTTAAAACTAATTAAAACAAAACAAAAATATTAAAACTATAGGTTATGTAATAATTGGAATAATATATAAGAAGAGAGAAATATATATGAAGAAGTTAAAGGGGTAAAATTAAGATGCTTAAGGGTATGATAAAAGAAAAACCTGGGGGTATAGGGGTGACGGGTTGTCCAGGTGGTTGCCCTATTCCAGGCGCTCGTTGGTGGTTGGTAGTGGTTGGTTTCTGCGTTGAGAGTTCCTTTAGCGTCAATATTTTGTGATATTGGGGTGACGGAGTATCGACAGAAATTTGAGTTTTTAATCGGTTGTGTCCTCTGATAAGTATGATATGGGTTTTAATTTGTCCTGATGTTTGATGATGGTGTGGCGATCATCGACTCTCAGGATGACGTTATTCCGTTCTGTTTTATCTTCAATCCGAAATGGTCCTATGTATTGCGGATCGAATTTATTGGTACGTGGTTCTTTCAAAATGTAAACGTATTGCCCTGTCTTAAATTCCGTGGGACGTGCATGTTTGTCGTAGTAACGTTTGGAACGTTCTTTTGCTTTGATAGTGTTGTCTGCAGCAAGGTTGCGAATTTCCGTCATTTTTGAAATTAATTCTGCGAGGTATGATCCGTATGTTTCCAATTCTTCTCCGCTTGGAAATGATGTTGGTGTGCGTGCTGGTTTTCCAAATACCAGCTCGTGTGGTGTAAAGTTAGTGGCTTCGTGAATAGAGGTATTGTATGAGAACATTGCGAAGGGGATCAACAGATCCCAGTCCTCGTAGGAATTCATGTAGTGTTTTAAGTACTCTGTAAGGACGATGTGACTTCTCTCCAATGATCCGTTTGTCTGTGGTCGGTATCCTGAGGTGGTGAATTGTTTGATTTTGAAGATTTCTGCTAGGTGTGTCATGATTTTTCCCAGAAAACTTGTTCCCTTGTCCGTTAGAATTGCTCGTGGTGTTCCGAAAACTGTGATGAAGTGCCTCGCGAAGGCATCTGCGATAGTAGTGGCTCGAATATTTGGTATTGCAACGGCTAAGCAATATTTGGTTAAATTATCTTGCATTGTCAGGATGTATCGATTTCCACTAGGCGTTTCGGGTAGTGGTCCAACGGTGTCCAAAGCTATTTTGTCGAAAGGCTCCAAAGGTGTATCTGTAATTAACATTGGTTGACGTGTTTTTGCTCTAACAAGTTTTTGTTCTTGACAACTTTTGCATTTTCTAATAAATTCCTGTATGTCGTTTTTCATTCCTGGCCAAGTGTAACGGGATTTTAATCTTCTATATGTTTTGTTTACGCCCTTGTGTCCTCCAACAAGGCTATCGTGTGCTTCCCTAATGAGTTGTGTATGGTCCTCTGCGGGTGGTGTCGTCGGTAGTGATGCCATGGAGTCTTCGTAGGGGTCGAGGATAGAACTGGCGAGACGTCTGGTCGTGTTTCCTTGGATTGTTGCATTTGAAGTCGAAAATTCTGAAGTGGGCACAGGTGTTGCTGGCGCTCTTCGGTTTGCTGCGGTTGGGGTCAAAGGCGTCGGCAGGCTCGGTGTCTCGATATCCAGGGCCGTAGTTACTGTTTCTTGCTCCGGTGGTTTTAAAGTTGATTCCGAATCTTCGTCGAAAGAAATCAAATCGTCGGTCTCCAGGCCAGTTAGGTTATTGTTATTGTAGTTGTATGAAAGGATTGAATTTCGTGGTGATGAGTGTGCAATAGGTAATATTCTGCTATCCAACGCGGTTTCATCTGCTAATGTTTTTTCATGAGAGAGAGTAGGCAATAAAGATCTGTTATGAAGCAGTTCGGTGGGAGTTCCTCTTCTTCCTCTCCTGGTAGGTTTCTTCTTTTCTTCCTCGGATGTGCTGCTGTCGTTATCGATGTAGCGTGGGCTGTCTTGCTTTCTACGTAGAAGTTTGATGCGGTGTCCAATAGTATTTTTATCCGTTTTTGTTGGAACGTATAGTTTGAAGTCTTTATCTTTACGTGGTATAAGAGGTAAGCAGACTGGATTCCTAGACAACGCGTCGGCGTTCATGTTTATTTTCGGGTTCGCCACTTTCAGTGCGATTTGTGGTCTCGTTCTTCTCGGCATGTGATGTGTGGTCTTGAAATCTGACTGATTGCTGAAATAAATCGGTTTTGTTGGTCGATTACGTGTTACCAGGGTTTTGTGGTAATATGAGATTTCAGCTTCTTCTTGCAGCAAGAACGGACTACCAATAATTCCGCTTGCTGGTATTGAACAATTTTTTATTACGTAGAAGGTGGCTGCAATGCCATCGATGCGATGTGTGGTAGTGCCCAACGTACGTACGGTTGCAGGTGAAATACTGGCGATTTTAATTCTTTCCTTCGATGTGAATGATGCGAAGTTATTTAATACGCCGACATCTACTAAATTTACGGCTGATCCTCCATCGATCAGAAATTCTCCTTCGCCTGTCTTTAGTTCCGGGACCTTGACTCTGATTCGGGCTGTTGGTGCTTCTTTGATGAGCCTCCGCGAATCTCGTCGGTGAACCGAACCATTCGGCGAAGTGGTAAACGATCGTCCGTCATCTCGCCGGTATGACGAACGCGATCGTAGTTTAAATTATTCGTAGGAAAGTTGCATGCCATCCCATTTCTGGATTTGAACTCTTTCCTTTCCTTTTCTTTACAAGTTTTTCCGTCGTGACCTCGTGTGCCACAATTCCAACAATATATTTTCTTCTTGTTGAATGTTTCCTTTATCCTAGGACGATGAACATCTGGAGAGGGACTTCTTCTAAGGGGGAACGCTTGTGTTCTCCTCGGTCGCTCTTCATGGTCGGTATCCGAACCAGATGTACTCGTGCCTCGGAATCTTTGACGATGCGGTGAAGGTGACTGCGGGTAGGCCACCCTTGGCCTACGCTTATTTTCCCAGCGGGAAGTTTCTTCACCAAGGTGCTGGTGCCGGTTTCTTAACCGTTGGTCCACTTGAAGTACGGCGTCGAAGGCGTCGTCAAGTGTTTCTATCTTCCTGTCTAGCGTCGAAGTCCTCCAGGCAATGCGATCGGGTAATCCGTCGAGGAAATTTTCCAACACATCCTTTTCCATTTCTTGGATGATTGTTTCGTTGGTAATTCCGTATCGGTCGCGGATCGCGGTGCGCGTGGAATGGACCAAGTTACTGACACGACTAATATATTTGTTTAATGATTCGTCCGCACGTATCTTGAGTCGCGATATTTCCCCTTGGAGGAATGCTAGGTTGCGCCCAGGTGCGAAACATTTCTTCAAATGTTTTAAAAATTCCGGTACGTTTGCAAACGATTTTCCTTGCACTCGTGTTCTTGCCGCACCGGTGAGTTTTGTATAAACCATCGCGAGATACTCAGGTTCTGTGTCTCGCGGAATTAGTGTTAGACCGTCCTCGACGCGTTGCGCGAAAGTCGACAAAGGCGGATTCTCGCCGTCGAATATTGGCAAAGAGGAAACGGCTGATTGCAAGCAGCTACGCTGCGTAAGTATGGCCATAGAGTTTGCCATTGAAATGGTAAGGTTCGCGATTTCGTCGGGCGAAAGCGAAGCTTGTTGCCTTGCCATCCTGAATAATTAAAATTGTAACGTTTTTATATAGCTAATCCCACCGCTGTCACCAGTTTGTAAAGGCGTGGGCGTCTGATCGCCCCCGGTTTCGCCTTTTAGTAAGGGTTACGGTTCGCGTTCCGAACGGTCGTCAGTCTGACTGTTAGGTGCATGCGGAATTTGTCCGTTATCACCAGCCTCGTGACGTCGTTCGGGGTTTTGGTCCTAATACAAACGCGCGTTGCCCGATTCGCGGTAGATAAAGGTATAGACAGGAGGGTTCGGACGAACCTCCGTATGGCTAACGGAGGGAGCCGAAGGAGGTGGACCACTAGCGTATAGTCAACACCGCGTGATCCCGGATGTGAAGGTGTCTAGGTGTAAGACAGGAGGGTTCGGACGAACCTCCGTATGGCTAACGGAGGGAGCCGAAGGAGATGGTCTATTCGGGAATGGATAACGACGCGTGACACACGAGGATGTGTCGGTGTATTATAGGAGGGTTCGGACGAACCTCCGTATGGCTAACGGAGGGAGCCGAAGGAAGTGGACCAGTAGCGTATGATTAACGCTGCGTGCCACCGGACAGTGTGTCTTTGGTGAGATAGGAAGTCTCGGACGAACCTCCGTATGGCTAACGGAGGGAGCCGAAGGAGATGGATCACTAGCGTATGGTTAACGCCATGTTCCACCGGATATCAAGGTATTTTGGTATTCGCGAGTCGTAGTCGTTGATATACCTCGAGCGGTAAAGGTATATCTGTCGTGGGGTTAGCTAGTACGTTACTAAATTAGTCAGGATAGGTTTAATTGAATATAGACACGAAATGGATTCTATATCACTATATTCTAATATAATTACAAGGACTAATTGGTACAAGGTTATAGTTAGTCGATTCTTGACTCGGCAAGAATCTTCCTTCTCGACTTTAACGCGGTGAGAACGCGGAGGAGTCAGTACAGTATTATCTGATAGACACTTACGAAGTACGTTCGCGACGTTAGTATGCTCGAAGGGGACTGGAACCCGATCTTGCTCGTATCTATACTCTGACGGACAGAGTAACGTTATGCTCAGAAAACTGGATTTGAGACTGCCCCCGAGCGTCGAAAATCATGCCCTTTTATACACCGAAAAACTAAGATTTTTGGGGGTGGGGAACGTTTGATTTCCGTGGGAATGGAATGTTCTTCCATCCCCTGGCTAGACGACTGTCGGGGGGTGCGTGCTAGACTAAACATTAGGCGCCACACGTTTCGGGTAAGACGCGTACGTAACAATTATAATTAAATAACAAGCAGTTATAAAAGATAAGATTCTTCATATTGTTAAAATGATTCTAAAAATTATTATTTTGATAATAATTTAAAGTAATATATATATATATACATTTTTGATATCACAAATCAATATTTTAGTTAAATTATTTAAATAAATAATATTTAAATTTATAATTATTAGATTAATTGGAATTCAATGTAATATTAAAGTAAGAAAATTAATTAATTTATTAATTTTGATAGCATAAAAATTTAATATATTAGTAAATCCATGTTGAATATATCTATATAAATATAAAGTATAAATAAATCTTATTAAACAATAGATAATTATAATATAAATTAAATATTTACATCAATTAAATAATCCAATTAGTAAAGTGATTTCGCTAATTAAATTTAAAGATATAGGAGCAGCTATATTTGATGATCTTAATAAGAATCATATTAAAGCTATAGAAGGTATAAGAATTATTATACCTTTATTTAAAATTATTAATCGTCTATTAGTTTGTCTATAGATAATATTAATTAGATAAAAAAGTCCGGATGAACATAAACCATGAGCAATTATTATATAAATACCTCCTTTTATTCCAATATAAGATAGTGTTATTATTCCTCTAATTGTTAAAGCTATATGAATAATTGAAGATATAGCAACAATGATTTTTATATCAATTTGTCGTAAACATGAAAGTCTTAAAATTAATCTTCCAATTATTCTTAAGTAAATTAAATAAATTCTTAATTTATTTAAATTTTTTAAAATTATAATTATTCGTAATAAGCCATATCTTCCAAGTTTTAATATGATAGAAGCTAAAATTATACATCCAATATATGAGGCTTCTACATGGGCTTTTAATAATCAATTGTGAAGTGTAAATATAGGAATTTTTACTATAAAAGATATTAGTAAATAAATTAAAATATATATAGATAATTTAAATTTTTTAATTTCTATATAAGGAAAAGATAAATTTTTTCTATATTTTAATATGTAAAATATAATTATTAATAAAGGTAATGATAAAACTAAAGTATAAAATATTAAATAATAACTTGCTAATATTCGAAATATACCATATCCTCAGAAAATAACTATAAAGAAAATTAATAATAAATTTATTTCAAATATTAAATAAAAAATAAAAAAATTTATAGCTATGAAATTTAAGATTAAGGATATTAAGATTATTATAGTTAAATTGGCGTATATATTTATATTATTTTCGTACTTTATATTTATTATAATTATTCTGAAAATTCATAAAGTTAAAATAATTAAATTATATGAATATATATTAAATCTTAAATTATTAGAAATTATTCATCAATTTATTAAATTTAGTTTAAATAATATAATAAATGTTAATATATAAGAATTATTTCTTAATAGATATAAACATTTATTTATATTAAATTGTATCATTATATAAGTAATGAATATAATTATTTCGAACATAAATTTATTAAATTAATGTTTTGATGGCCATGTGTATAATTTATTCTAATTAGTAAAGCTAATCCTACAATAGATTCACATACTGCGAAAATAATATAGATAATAAAAATTCATCTATTTAAATTATTTAATAGAATAATAATAATTAAAGTTAAAATAAAATATTCTAAAGTAATTAAAAAGTTAATAAATTGTTTTCTAGATTTTCAAAGAATTAAGGCGATAATAACTAATAAAATAATTATGTAAATAAATTTAAAATATTATATAATTTAAGTTAAAATAATAATTTTGTAAATTATTAATGAATTGTGAATATTCTATAATAAAGTTTAAATTTCAAAAAAAATTAATATAAATTTTTTATAATTCCCAGAATTATTGTTTTATGAGTAAACTATTTTTTGTTTAAATTAATTATAATATGATAATATATATATATATATATATATATATAAGATAATATATATATATATATATATATATATATATATATATATAAGATTTTTATGTTAGACGAGAATTAAGCCTCAAAAAAATGTGTTTTTGGTTAGTTTTATTAAATAAATAAATCAAAAATTAAAAATTATATAAAATGTCCATAGAATTTCTAAATTATATATTAAAGTTTTTTTTAATATTTTTATATTTTTTATCTTTATATTTGATTTTTTTTATTTTAATTACTGGGGATAAAATTCATCCTATAAAGAATTTAAAATATTTTTTATTATATATAGTTATTTTATGTTTAATTTTATATTTATTTAAATTTAAATCTTTATTTATTTATATAATTATAATTATTTTTATTAGAGGGTTAATAATTTTATTTGCTTATTTTGTTAGATTAAATAATCAATCTATGATGAATTATTTTAAATATATAAATTTTTTTATTATTGGTTTATTAATAATTAATATTATATATTTCTTTTCTAATTATTTAATTGAAAATTTTGATAGAATAATTTATTCAATAAATCTATATCGGGATAAAAATATTAATTTATCTTTTATTTATCAATATTCAAATTTGTTTTTATTATTTTTTATAATTTTATTTTTAGTTTTTGTTTTAATTATAAGATATAAAATAAGATATCCTAAAAAAAAAGCTTATCAATCTAAATCTAAATTTTTAGAAGAGTTAGATAAAAAATATAACTTTTAAACTTTATCCTGTTAATTTGTTTTATTTAATTTTAATGTCAATAAAATTTTTAAGTTTATTAAATAAAGATGAAATTCTTAATATATTTTTTTATTCATTATTGATATTACCTACTCCCTTTAATATTAATATTTGATGAAATTTTGGATCAATATTAGGGGTATTTTTGGTAATTCAAATTCTGTCTGGATTATTTTTATCAATACATTATTGTCCTAATATTGATTATGCTTTTAATAGAATTATTCATATTATAAAAGATGTTAATTCTGGTTGATTAATTCGTTTAATTCATATAAATGGAGCATCTTTTTATTTTATTATAATATATATTCATATTAGACGAAATATTTATTATCAATCTTTTAAATTAGTTCATGTATGATTAATTGGAGTTAGAATTTTATTTTTGTCAATAGCAACAGCTTTTATAGGATATGTTTTACCTTGAGGGCAAATATCTTTTTGAGGAGCAACTGTTATTACTAATTTAATATCCGCTATTCCTTATATTGGGCAATTATTAGTTGAATGAATTTGAGGGGGTTATTCTATTAATAATGCTACATTAAATCGATTTTTTTCTATTCATTTTATTTTACCTTTAATTATTTTATTAATAGTAGTTTTACATATTTTTTTTTTACATTTAACAGGTTCTACTAATCCTTTAGGATTTTCTAGAAATTTGTATAAAGTTCCTTTTCATCCTTATTTTGTTATTAAAGATGTTTTTATATTTATTTGAATTCTAATAATTTTTATATTATTAATTTGTCAATTACCTTATTTTTTAGGAGATCCTGATAATTTTAAAATTGCTAATAGAATAAGGACACCAGTTCATATTAAACCAGAGTGATATTTTTTATTTGCTTATTCAATTTTACGGGCAATTCCTAATAAATTGGGGGGGGTATTTATATTATTATTATCTATTTTAATTTTATATTTTATACCTTTATATAAAAATAATATTAAAACAAATAAATTTTATCCATTAAGTCAATTATTTTATTGATTTTTTATTAATAGATTTATTATATTAACTTGATTAGGTGGTCAGTTAATTGAATATCCTTATATTCAATTGAATAATATATTTACAATTATATATTTTTTTTTCTTTATTTTTTCTCCTGGATTATATTATTATTGAGATAATATTATTTATTAAATTAATAAATAGTTAATGAACTTGAATAAGTTTATGTTTTGAAAATATATCATAGAAATAGTATTTTCTATTAACTTTTTAATTCTATTTTAAATATGTATAAAAATTACTTTTGTTATATATACAAATATATTATAAATTAATACTAAAATTAAAAAATCAGTTCAACATATGTATATTAAATTATCATAACGGATTCGTGGTAATACACCTCGTAATCATAAAATTAAAATTATATGAATATTTATAAAAATTAAAAATTTTATTCTAGGTATTTTAAAACCTATAAATATTAAAGTTATAATAAATCTTATAAATAAAATATTTGAATATTCTGATAAAAAAATTAATACAAAAAATCTTCTATAGTATTCTACATTAAATCCTGAAACTAATTCAGATTCTCCTTCAATTAGGTCAAAAGGGGTTCGATTTAATTCAATTAATATACTAATAAAAAAGATTATATAAATTGGTGTTAATAAAATTCTAAACTTTATATATTCTTGATATTAATATAATTGATTTAATGAATAACCTTCAGTCAAAATTATAATTAAAAAAAATATTAAAAAAAGACTAATTTCAAATGAAATTATTTGTGCTAAAGATCGAATAGCCCCTAATATAGAATAATTATTATTTGAAATTCACCCAATTAAAATAATTGGATAAGTATTAAGACCTAATAAAGTGATAAAGAATATTAAATTGTAATTTGTTATTATTAAATTAGTTCAAGGATATAAAATTCATAATAATATGGCAAATATAAATATAAATATTGGTCTTAATATATAAATTAAATAATTTAAATTTAAAAATAGTCATTCTTTAGAGATTAATTTAATAGCATCTGAAAAAGGTTGAAGCATTCCTTTATATCCTACTTTATTAGGTCCTTTTCGTGTTTGAATATATCTTAAGATTTTTCGTTCTAATAAGGTTAAAAAAGCTACTCTAAGTAATATACAAATTATAGTTAAAATTATAATAATTACAAAGATTATTACCTATATATAATTTATTATATGTATATATATTATTAAATTCTAACTTTAATGCACTTTTCTGCCAAGATAATTTTTAATAAATATTAATTTAATTAAATGATTATATTTATATAAATAATTTTAGTCCTTTCGTACAAAAAATTATAGGTTTTTTATAGATAGAAACCGATCTGACTTACGTCGATCTGAACTCAAATCATGTAAGATTTTAAAAGTCGAACAGACTTAATTTTTAAACTCCTGCATTTAAATTATATCTTAATTCAACATCGAGGTCGTAATCATCTTTATAAATTTGGTCTTTCAAAAGATATTACGCTGTTATCCCTAAGGTAATTTATTTTTTTAATTTTTAATAAAAGATCTTTTAAATTTTCTATAATTTAAGATTTTTTAAATTAAAGTTTTTTAAATTTAATAACCCTCCCAGTTAAATATGTTATAATTATTATTATTTAGAATAAAATTTAAATTTATAATAATTATAAATATGAAATTCTATAGGGTCTTATCGTCCCATAAAAAAATTTAAGAATTTTAACTTAAAACTTAATTTCATAAAATAATATTGAGACAGTATATATTTCATTAATTCTTTCATACAAGTCTTTAATTAGAAGACAATTTATTATGCTACCTTTGTACAGTCAGGTATACTGCAGCCATTTAATAAGAATCATTGGGCAGATTTATCTAAAATTATTATTTCTATAGACAATGTTTTTGTTAAACAGTTGAATATATTATTTTAATTTGCCTAATTCCTTAAATTTATATATTATTTCTTTAATAATTTTTACAATTTTTACTATTTATTTAATCATTATAAAATTAATTTATTTATTTAATTAGTTTTTTTTATAATTATTTTTATATTAATATTTTAAATTTTTAAGTAATATTTTTAAATTATAAAATATTTTATTATAATTTCAAATTTTAAGAATATAATAATAGTTGGATTTTAAAATTATTAATAATTTAAATTTAAAGGTTATCCCTTAAATTTTTTAATTAAATAAATTTATAAAATTTTAAAATTTTAATAAATTTTTATTTAATTATGAATTAAATTCATTTCTAAAAAAACCAGATATTTTAAAAATCGTATAACTTCTAATTTCTAAATATATATTTATAGTTTTTTTGTAACAAAAAAAATTATATATATTTAGTTCTTTTTATTTCGGGATTAATATATATAAATAATTTAATTTGATTAACCCTGATACAAAAGGTACTAAATTTATTTACAATTTTTTAAATTTAAATAAGTTCATTTACATTACTTTTAACTTTTAAAAAAATTATTTTTTAATAAATAATTACTGAAATAATTGTTATTTGATAAAATTTTATTTATATAAAATTGATTAATTTATAATATTTTTTATTATTTTAATTAAAATAAAATTTTAATTAAATTAATCTTTTCAGTGTAAATGAAAAATTTTATTTCAGTTTAAACTAAAATTTTTAGTTCCTAATTACACTTTCCAGTACAATTACTATGTTACGACTTATTTCATTTTGGTGAAATTGACGGGCGATTTGTACGCTTATTAGCATATAGTTCAATTTAATTAATTAAAGTAAATTTACTTTTAAATTTTCTTTCAAAATAATTTTAAAATTATTTATTCAAAATATAATATTATATTATAACTCTTAATATCTTAAATGCACTACATATTTACTTGAATTTTAATTTATTAAAATTTATTAACATTATCAATTAAAAAAAATTTGTAAACAGCTATATATAAATGTAATTTAAGTGAGTCTTATCGTGGAATATCGATTAAATTATAAGTTCCTCTAATGGAATTAATAAGCCGCCATATTTATTAATTTTAATGATTTACATTTAATAGTTAATTTTTTATTTAATTTTATAGTAGGGTATCTAATCCTAGTTTTTTTATAAAATTTATCAATTAATTTAATGATAAATTTTAATTATTTGAACTAAATTGTATATTTCACTAAAAATTTAATTTTTTAATTAAAATATATTAATTTTTAAGTAATTAAAATATTATGATTAATTAATTTATAGAATTGGTTTAACCGCTGTTGCTGGCACCGAAATTTACCATTATTAAAATTTATTTCCGAATAAAATTTTTATTTAGTGTTGCAGATTTTATTATTAATAAAAAATTATTGTTTAATTTAATTATATATATAAAATAAACTTAATTAATTTGTAACTTAAATTCAATTTTATTGACTTAAATTTATTTAAAAATTTTAAATAAATTAAAGCTTTGATTTTTCTATAGAAGGTATCAATTTCTATAATGTAATTAATTTTTTAATTAAATATACAAAGATTAATCTATCTATAGGTAAATCTAATCTTTATTATAGTTAACCCCTCAATTGACTATTTAAAGCTTTGATTTTTCTATAGAAGGTATCAATTTCTATAATGTAATTAATTTTTTAATTAAATATACAAAGATTAATCTATCTATAGGTAAATCTAATCTTTATAATAGTTAACCCCACAATTAACTATTTAAAGCTTTGATTTTTCTATAGAAGGTATCAATTTCTATAATGTAATTAATTTTTTAATTAAATATACAAAGATTAATCTATCTACAGGTAAATCTAATCTTTATAATAGTTAACCCCCCAATTAACTATTTAAAGCTTTGATTTTTCTATAGAAGGTATCAATTTCTATAATGTAATTAATTTTTTAATTAAATATACAAAGATTAATCTATCTATAGGTAAATCTAATCTTTATAATAGTTAACCCCCCAATTAACTATTTAAAGCTTTGATTTTTCTATAGAAGGTATCAATTTCTATAATGTAATTAATTTTTTAATTAAATATACAAAGATTAATCTATCTATAGGTAAATCTAATCTTTATTATAGTTAACCCCCCAATTAACTATTTAAAGCTTTGATTTTTCTATAGAAGGTATCAATTTCTATAATGTAATTAATTTTTTAATTAAATATACAAAGATTAATCTATCTATAGGTAAATCTAATCTTTATAATAGTTAACCCCCCAATTAACTATTTAAAGCTTTGATTTTTCTATAGAAGGTATCAATTTCTATACTGTAATTAATTTTTTAATTAAATATACAAAGATTAATCTATCTATAGGTAAATCTAATCTTTATAATAGTTAACCCCCCAATTAACTATTTAAAGCTTTGATTTTTCTATAGAAAATTATAAATAATAAAAAAATTAATTTTTATATAAAAAATATTATATAGAAATAAATTGTTATTAAATAGCCCTAAAATATTATTAATTATATTAGATTAAAATTTTAATACAAAATTTTTAATAATAAAAACTTATAGTAGTAGTATATATATATATAATAATTAATAAATTATTTATATATATATATATTTATATATTATTATAGATAGATGGAGGCCAACTGATAAATATATATACATTTTATATATATCAAGATATATATATAAATATTACAATATATAAATCTGAGAATATATATACATTTATAAATATATCCTAAGGTAGGATTAAATTATGATTATTTATGCTTTCATATAATTTATAAATTATTTAATAACTTATAAATGCACTATATTTAATAAATAAATATATATATATATATATATATATATATATATATATATATATATATATATATATATATATATATATATACAGGGTGTCCCAGAACTAGTGTAACATCCGGAAATGGGGGGTAGCTGAGGTGATTCTGAACAACCTTTTCCTTTACCAAAATGTTGTTTGAAGCTTCGTTTTCGAGTTATTAACGAAAAACACTGGCCAATCACAGCGCCCAGAAACCTCGCGCTCAACCACGTATTCACGGCTTTTATACACGGGCGCTCGGTCGGGCTACCGGCACACGTACTGGCACAGCATAGGTCTCGCGAAAAATGTTATGTCATTTTAAATTAAGAATAATGTGAAATTATTCGTTATTCATGAATAATAAACAAATTAGTAAGTCGTTTAACAACTGCGTTCGATACTTTTATTCGTTATTCGAAAGAAATAAAGCATTTTATTATTTATGAAAAACATTTTTTTTTTAACAGCACATTTTCAGGTGAATAAATTGTTTTAAGAAAAACGATTTGTATAACTAATGCTAGAAAAAAATAATTGAAATATCGTCCACGAAATAGCTTGCTTCGACGAAAGTAGGTCGGTAAGGCTGGATCCTCGTGTCGATCCTGACCTATCCAACAATTTTCAACAGCCGATGTTCTGGCTGAGTCGATGAACTCACTTCGCCGCACGATCGATATTTTTCGGTGACTTCTTAGAAGCTGTCGATTTTGATTTTTCTCCGTGCCTTCGGCGCGGTTCTCTGGCGAAAGGCTGCCGTGCTTGGTGCTTGTTCGCCGGAATGATTTATTATTAAACTAATTGTAACATCCACAGTTTTATAACTATTAATTTCAAAAAATTTAGAATTGAATACACGCTAATGTGGCTTATAAATTTGAATGGTATATCATCCACATTCACGAACGTGATGATAACTCTGTTCGATACTTTTATTCGTTATTCGAAAGGAATAAAATGTTTTATTATTGTTAGAAAAGTCCAAAAAGCGAAGGCTTGAGTGAGCCATGTGCAGTCTTTCGCTGCGTTTCCACCTCCTACGGATGGTTCTGCCTCAAGGCTAAGAAAGACCATATTGTCAAGGAGGTCCTTCTGACTAGGATTTTTCAGGGAAGACAGAATTATATCGGCCATCGCGAAGTATAGTCAATCCACAAGCTTTCACTCTTTTTAACCACCCACGTTCATTTCTTATTCAAACGTTCACCACCGTTATCCTGATTTTCCTTACATTATTTAAAAAAATAAAAAACATTTCGTAGTACTCTGCGTTCGTACGCGGCATGTTGCTCGTTCAGTTAGCAAAATAAATCTGAGAGCTTAAGCGTTTTGTGGATCCTAGGTGGACGTTTGGTAAGGAAGGGGAATAGTTACAATACAACGGAAAAGAAATGTTTATTGTACTGCCATGAGAAACACGAAACAGTTTCAAATAAACATCAAATAAACCGACGGTGCAAAACGTTGCGCCGGCAAGAGTCAAAACAGATAAGTCGGAAACATTTGAGGACCGCCGGATTCGGGTGTGAATAAGTGAGCGCGTGTGTGTGTATGCATGCATGTATGTGTGTGTGTGTGTGTGCGCGCGTGTAAAGGCTTACAAAGTAAGCGAGGCAAGTCGCTGAAAAAGCAAGTGGTGGTTTGAAAGTAGTGAGACGAACACTAAGAGTGTCGTCAGAATGGCACAAAACGTGCCCGTGAACGAATGGGCGAGTTTAATTATTTTTTCCTAGCATTAGCTATCGAAATCGTTTTATTTCACAGCATATTTTATCTATTTGAAAACGTGCTGTTAAAAGAAAAAACATTTTTTTCGTAAATAATGTAAGGAAAATCAGAATAACGGTGCTGAACGGTTGAATAAGAAATGAACGTGGGTGGTTAAAAAGAGTGAAAGCTTGTATTTTCAACTATACTTCGCGAGTGCTGATACAATTCTGTCTTCCGTGAAAAATCCTAGTCAGAAGGACCCCCTTGACAATATGGTTTTTCTTAGTCTTGAGGCAGAACCATCCCTAGGAGGTGGAAGCGCAGCGAAAGACTGCATCACTCAAGCCTTCGCTTTTGGGACTTTTCTAACAATAATAAAACATTTTATTTCTTTCGAATAACGAATAAAAGTATCGAACGCAGTTATTAAACGACTTATTAGTTTATTTGTTATTCATTAATAACGAATAATTTCACATTATTTTTAATTTAAAATGACATAACATTTTCCGCGATACCTATGCTCTGCCAGTACGTGTGCCGGGAGCCCGACCGAGCGCCCGTGTATAAAAGCCGTGCATACGTGGTTGAGCCCGCGGTCTCTGGGCGCTGTGATTGGTCAGTGTTTTTCGTTAATAACTCGAAAACGAAGCTTCAAACAAGATTTTGGTAAAGGAAAAGGTTGTTCAGAATCACCTCAGCTACCCCCCATTTCCGGATGTTACACTAGTTCTGGGACACCCTGTATATATCTTTAAATGGATATTAGTTAATTTTAATTTATAATATTTAATTTGCAATTAAAAGTAATTTTTAAATATATCTATATAAATAAGCTAAGTTTAAAGCTGTTAGGTTCATACCCTAGTTATAGATAATATGTATCTTTTATATATTTTATATATATATATATGTATTAAAGTAATATGCCTGATTAAAGGATTATTTTGATAAGATACTTAAATAAATTTTATATTTATTGTTACTAATTGATTTTTTTATATTTATTAATTTTATTAATACTTTAAATTTCAAAAATTTATGTGCTTTGACACTAAAATATAATAGGTAAAAATTTTAGTATTATAAACTATTTAATTTTTAATTAAAAGATAATTTTGAATTGGTTTTTTGTGAAGAAAATAATATTTAAAAATGTAGTATGTCTTAGATATATTATTATTAATTATTTAATCATTCTTTTTGTAAGAGATTTATTTTTTATGTGATTAATTTATGAAGTTATAACATTAGTTTTAATTATTTATATAAATTTAACTAGAGATTCAAAATATGCTAGTGTTTTTTATTATATAGTATCAGTAGTAAGAAGGTTAGTTTTTATTATAAGATTGTATTTTTATGTATCTATGAAAGAAGTAAGAGTTGTTTTTGAAATTTTTATTCAATTAATTATGTTAGTAAAATTAGGAATATTTCCTTTTCATCAATGATCTATTTATATTCATAGATATATGTGTTGAACAAGAATTTTTATATTTTCAACAGTTATAAAAATAGTACCTATATATTTTTTAGCTAATGTGAGTGGTATAAATTTTTTTTTTATAGGTTGAATTTTATTAAATTTAATTTTTATTCCTATTATTATGAAAGTTTATAATTCTATAAAAATATTTATTAGATGTTCTTCTATTATTCAATCAACTTTTTTATTAATAATTATATATGTAAATGTAAAAATTTATTTGGTATATTTTTCTTTTTATGCAGTTATTTTTTATATATTGTTATATTTTTTTGAAAAATTTGATGTGGTAACTTTTAATGATTTGGGGTTTTTATTAGTTGATAAATATGTGAAGGTATATTTTATTATTATAGTTTTAATTTATTCTTCTTTACCTCCATTTTTGTCTTTAGTGCTAAAGTGAATTTTGAAATATTATTTTTTAGAGGATTATGTTAATTTTTATGTTTTATTATTTATTATGATATTAGCATCAGTTATAATTATTTGAAATTATTTTAGATTATTATTATATATTAGTAGGAATTATACCAGAGCTAAATAATATTTCTGTAAGAGTTATATATTTAAGTCTTATATTGTTTTATTTATTATTATGTTATTTTTTTTTAGGTTTTTATTGGTTAATGTTTATGTTACTTAAAGGTTTTAATTTAATATAATTTAAGTATTGATTAATTTGTTAAATTTAATATAGTGTGAGATATTTATGATTAATATTTTCTAATAATTATTTATATTTTAAAATTTGCAATTTTAAGTTTTTTTTAAACTATAGAAAATTAGTATCAGTAAGTTTTTCTCACATGTTTAAATTTACAATTTAATTCTTTTATCAGACATGATACTTTTTTTGATTTGAAGATTTTAAGCTAAAATAAACTTTTAATTTTCATAGTTAAATATATATATATATTGATATATTATAAATCTTATAATATATAAATATATTTATTAATATTTAAATATTATATAATTATGTTTTATTTATGTTTGATAAATGATTTTATTCTACTAATCATAAAAATATTGGTATAATTTATTTTGTGTTTGCTTTATGATCAGGGATAATTGGAACTTCTATGAGAATAATTATTCGTATGGAGTTAAGTACCCCAGATATATGAATTAATAATGATCAAGTTTATAATTCAATTGTTACTGTTCATGCATTTTTAATAATTTTTTTTATAGTAATACCATTTATAATTGGTGGATTTGGTAATTGATTAGTTCCATTAATATTAGGATCTCCAGATATGGCATTTCCTCGTATAAATAATATTAGATTTTGATTATTACCGCCATCATTAATATTATTACTTTTAAGAAATTTATTTCAAGTTAGACCAGGGACTGGTTGAACGGTTTATCCTCCTTTATCTTCATATTTATTTCATTCTTCTCCTTCTGTTGATATTACTATTTTTTCTTTACATTTATCAGGAATTTCTTCAATTATTGGGACAATAAATTTTATAGTAACTATTATAATAATAAAAAATTTATCTTTAAATTATGATCAAATAGCTTTATTTCCTTGATCAGTGTTTATTACAGCTATTTTATTATTATTATCATTGCCAGTTTTAGCTGGAGCAATTACAATATTAATTTTTGATCGAAATATTAATACTTCGTTTTTTGATCCTTTAGGGGGAGGTGATCCGATTTTATATCAACATTTATTTTGATTTTTTGGACATCCTGAAGTTTATATTTTAATTTTACCGGGGTTTGGTTTGATTTCACATATTATTATAAATGAGAGTGGTAAAAAAGAGGTATTTGGTAATTTAGGAATGATTTATGCTATATTAGGAATTGGATTTCTAGGATTTATTGTATGAGCTCATCATATATTTACAGTTGGGTTAGATGTAGATACTCGAGCTTATTTTACTTCAGCAACTATAGTTATTGCAGTTCCTACAGGAATTAAAGTTTTTAGTTGATTAGCTACTTATCATGGAGCTAAATTAGGTTATAATAATTCAATTTTATGATCATTAGGGTTTGTTATAATATTTATTATTGGTGGATTGACGGGAATTGTATTATCAAATTCTTCTATTGATATTATTTTACATGATACTTATTATGTTGTTGGCCATTTTCATTATGTTTTATCTATAGGAGCAGTTTTTGCAATTGTTGGAAGATTTATTCATTGATTTCCTTTAATTTTTGGTGTTGTTATACATCAGAATTGATTGAAAATTCAGTTTTATATAATGTTTATTGGTGTTAATATAACTTTTTTTCCTCAACATTTTTTAGGATTAATGGGTATACCTCGACGATATTCAGATTATCCTGATGCATATTATTGTTGGAATTTATTTTCTTCAATTGGTTCATTAATTTCTTTAAATAGATTAATTTTATTAATTTTTTTAATTTTAGAAAGATTTATTTCAATACGGTTAGTAGTTTTTAAATTTAATAGTTCATTAGGATGAATTGGTTTTATACCTCCTTTAGATCATGTATATTTAGAAGTACCTATTGTGTTAAATAATAAAAAGGAATTATTTTTGAATATTTAATAATGTTGAGTTTTAATGATTGATTTAATTTTTATTTTTAATATTTTATTTTATTTAATATGGCAGATAAGTGCGATAGATTTAAGATTTATTTATAAAAATATATTATTTTTTATTAAAAATTGCAACATGATTTATATATAGATTTCAAGATTCTAATTCACCTTATTCTGACAATTTAATTTCTTTTCATAATTTAGTTATAATATTAATGTTAGTTATTATTGTATTTTCAATATTAATTATTTTAGATATTATTACTAATAAGTATGTTAATCGGTATTTATTGAAGAATCATTTATTGGAAATTATTTGAACTATTATTCCAATTTTTATTTTAATAACAATTTGTTTTCCTTCTTTAAAGATTTTATATTATATTGATGAAATTTTAAATCCTTATTTTACAATTAAAATTATAGGTCATCAGTGATTTTGGTCTTATGAATATTCAGAATTTAAAGATTTGGAATTTGATTCTTATATATTATCTGATAGGGTTATGAATAGTTTTCGTTTATTAGATGTTGATAATCGAATGGTCATTCCAATAAATTTTCCGATTCGATTATTATTAACATCAACTGATGTAATTCATTCATGAGCTATTCAATCAGTTGGAATTAAAGTTGATGCTGTTCCTGGACATATTAATCAATCAAATTTATATTGTATGCGACCAGGATTATTTTTTTAAGATTTTGTTTTCACCACTCCACAGTGCGTTCGATATGCAGAACCGGCGACATCTTTGATTTCGTCGGGTTTCAAGCTGAGATATGCATTTTCTACGATAAGCTTGGTGAAACATCTGTCCGAAGTATGCAGAAACATCGAGAGCGCTCTTTTCGAGCTATTTAATGCGAGAAACTCGTTTTCTGGGGTTTTCACAACTCCACAGTTCGTTGGATATGCAGAACCGGAGATATCTTGGTTTTCGTGGGGTTTCAAGCTGGGATATGCATTTCCTGCGATAATCTTGGTGAGACTTCTGTCCGAAGTATGCTGAAACATCTAGAACGCTCTTTTCGAGCTATTTAATGCGAGAAACACGTTATCTGGTGTTTTCACCACTCCACAGTGCGTTTGACATGCAGAACCAGCGATATCTTGGTTTTCGTGGGGTTTCAACCTGAGATATGCATTTTCTGCGATAATATTGGTGAGACTTCAGTCAGAAGTATGCAGAATCATCTAGATCGCTCTTTTCGAGCTACTTAATGCGCGAAACACGTTTTCTGGTGTTTTCACCACTCCACAGTACGTTTGACATGCAGAACCGGAGATATCTTGGTTTCGGTCGGGTTTCAAGCTGAGATATGCATTTTCTACGATAATCTTGGTGAGACTTCTGTCCGAAGTATGCAGAATCATCGAGATCGCACTTTTCGAGCTATTTAATGCGAGAAACACGTTCTCTGGTTGTTTTCACCACACCACAGTGCGTTTGATATGCAGAACCGACGACATCTTGGTTTTCGTGGGGTTTCAAGCTGAGATATGCATTTTCTGCGATAATCTTGGTGAGACTTCTGTCCGAAGTATGCAGAATCATCGAGATCGCTCTTTTCGAGCTATTTAATGCGAGAAACACGTTATCTGGTGTTTTCAGCACTCCACAGTGCGTTTGATATGCAGAACCGGAGATATCTTGGTTTCGGTCGGGTTTCAAGCTGAGATATGCATTTTCTACGATAATCCTGGTGAGACTTCTGTCAGAAGTATGCAGGATCATCGAGAACGCTCTTTTCGAGCTACTTAATGCGAGAAACACGTTTTCTGGTGTTTTCACCACTCCACAGTGCGTTTGATATGCAGAACCGGCGACATCTGGGTTTTCGTGGGGTTTCAAGCTGAGATATGCATTTTCTGCGATAATCTTGGTGAGACTTCTGTCCGAAGTATGCTTAATCATCGAGATCGCTCGTTTCGAGCTATTTAATGCGAGAAACACGTTATCTGGTGTTTTGGCCACTCCACGGTACGTTTGATGTGCAGAACCGGAGATAACTCGGTTTTCGTCGGGTTTCAAGCTGAGATATGCATTTTCTACGATAATCCTGGTGAGACCTCTGTCCGAAGTATGAAGAATCATCGAGATCGCTCTATTCGAGCTATTTAATGCGAGAAACACGTTTTCTGGGGTTTTCACCTCTCCACAGTGCGTTTGATATGCTGAACACAGCGATATCTTGGTTTTCGTGGGGTTTCAAGCTGAGATATGCATTTTTTACGATAATTTTGGTGAGACTTCTGTCCGAAGTATGCAGAAACGTCGAGAGCGCTCTTTTCGAGCTATTTAATGCGAGAAACACGTTTTCTGGTGTTATCACCACTCCACAGTGCGTTTGATATGCAGAAGAGTAGATATCTTGGTTTTCGTGGGGTTTCAAGCTGAGATATGCATTTTCTGCGATAATCTTGTTGAGACTTCTGTCCGAAGTATGCAGAATCATCGAGATCGCTCGTTTCGAGCTGTTCAATGCGAGAAACACGTTATCTGGTGTTTTCACCACTCCACAGTGCGTTGGATATGCAGAACCGGAGATAACTCGGTATTCGTCGGGTTTCAAGCTGAGATATGCATTTTCTACGATAAGCTTGGTGAAACATCTGTCCGAAGTATGCAGAAACGTCGAGAGCGCTCTTTTCGAGCTATTTAATGCGAGAAACACGTTTTCTGGGGTTTTCACCACTCCACAGTGCGTTGGATATGCAGAACCGGAGATATTTTGGTTTTCGTCGGGTTTCAAGCTGAGATATGCATTTTCTACGATAAGCTTGGTGAAACATCTGTCCGAAGTATGCAGAAACGTCGAGAGCGCACTTTTCGAGCTATTTAATGCGAGAAACACGTTTTCTGGGGTTTTCACCACTCCACAGTTCGTTGGATATGCAGAACAGTAGATATCTTGGTTTTCGTGGGGTTTCAAGCAGAGATATGCATTTTCTGCGATAATCTTGGTGAGACTTCTGTTAGAAGTATGCAGAATCATCGAGATCGCACTTTTCGAGCTATTTAATGCGAGAAACACGTTATCTGGTGTTTTCACCACTCCACAGTTGCTTTGATATGCAGAACCGGCGATATTTTGGTTTTCGTCGGGTTTCAAGCTGAGATATGCATTTTCAACGATAATCTAGGTGAAACATCTGTCCGAAGTATGCAGAAACATCGAGAGCGCTCTTTTCGAGCTATCTAACGCGAGAAACACGTTATCTGGTGTTTTAACCACTCTACAGTGCGTTTGATATGCAGAACAGTAGATATCTTGGTTTTCGTGGGGTTTCAAGCTGAGATATGCATTTTCTGCGATAATCTTGTTGAGACTTCTGTCCGAAGTATGCAGAATCATCGAGATCGCTCGTTTCCAGCTATTTAATGCGAGAAACACGTTATCTGGTGTTTTCACCACTCCACAGTGCGTTGGATATGCAGAACCGGAGATATTTTGGTTTTCGTCGGGTTTCAAGCTGAGATATGCATTTTCTACGTTAAGCTTGGTGAGACATCTGTCCGAAGTATGCAGAAACGTCGAGAGCGCTCTTTTCGAGCTATTTAATGCGAGAAACACGTTTTCTGGGGTTTTCACCACTCCACAGTTCGTTGGATATGCAGAGCATTAGATATCTTGGTTTTCGTGGGGTTTCAAGCAGAGATATGCATTTTCTGCCATCATCTTGGTGAGACTTCTGTTAGAAGTATGCAGAATCATCGAGATCGCACTTTTCGAGCTATCTAATGCGAGAAACACGTTATCTGGTGTTTTCACCACTCCACAGTTGGTTTGATATGCAGAACCGGCGATATTTTGGTTTTCGTCGGGTTTCAAGCTGAGATATGCATTTTCTACGATAATCTTGGTGAAACATCTGTCCGAAGTATGCAGAAACATCGAGAGCGCTCTTTTCGAGCTATTTAATGCGAGAAACACGTTATCTGGTGTTTTCACCACTCCACAGTGCGTTTGATATGCAGAACAGTAGATAACTTGCTTTTTGTGGGGTTTCAAGCTGAGAGATGCATTTTCTACGGTAATCCTGGTGAGACTTCTGTCAGAAGTATGCAGAATCTTCGAGAACGCTCTTTTCGAGCTACTTAATGCGCGAAACACGTTTTCTGGTGTTTTGGCCACTCCACGGTACGTTTGATGTGCAGAACCGGGGATAACTCGGTTTTCGTCGGGTTTCAAGCTGAGATATGCATTTTCTACGATAATCTTGGTGAAACATCTGTCCGAAGTATGCAGAAACGTCGAGAGCGCTCTTTTCGAGCTATTTAGTGCGAGAAACACGTTTTCTGGGGTTTTCACCACTCCACAGTTCGTTGGATATGCAGAGCATTAGATATCTTGGTTTTCGTGGGGTTTCAAGCAGAGATATGCATTTTCTGCCATCATCTAGGTGAGACTTCTGTTAGAAGTATGCAGAATCATCGAGATCGCACTTTTCGAGCTATCTAATGCGAGAAACACGTTATCTGGTGTTTTCACCACTCCACAGTTGGTTTGATATGCAGAACCGGCGATATTTTGGTTTTCGTCGGGTTTCAAGCTGAGATATGCATTTTCTACGATAATCTTGGTGAAACATCTGTCCGAAGTATGAAGAATCATCGAGATCGCTCTATTCGAGCTATTTAATGCGAGAAACACGTTTTCTGGGGTTTTCACCACTCCACAGTGCGTTTGATATGCAGAAGAGTAGATATCTTGGTTTTCGTGGGGTTTCAAGCTGAGATATGCATTTTCTGCGATAATCTTGTTGAGACTTCTGTCCGAAGTATGCAGAATCATCGAGATCGCTCGTTTCGAGCTGTTCAATGCGAGAAACACGTTATCTGGTGTTTTCACCACTCCACAGTGCGTTGGATATGCAGAACCGGAGATAACTCGGTATTCGTCGGGTTTCAAGCTGAGATATGCATTTTCTACGATAAGCTTGGTGAAACATCTGTCCGAAGTATGCAGAAACGTCGAGAGCGCTCTTTTCGAGCTATTTAATGCGAGAAACACGTTTTCTGGGGTTTTCACCACTCCACAGTGCGTTGGATATGCAGAACCGGAGATATTTTGGTTTTCGTCGGGTTTCAAGCTGAGATATACATTTTCTACGATAAGCTTGGTGAAACATCTGTCCGAAGTATGCAGAAACGTCGAGAGCGCACTTTTCGAGCTATTTAATGCGAGAAACACGTTTTCTGGGGTTTTCACCACTCCACAGTTCGTTGGATATGCAGAACAGTAGATATCTTGGTTTTCGTGGGGTTTCAAGCAGAGATATGCATTTTCTGCGATAATCTTGGTGAGACTTCTGTTAGAAGTATGCAGAATCATCGAGATCGCACTTTTCGAGCTATTTAATGCGAGAAACACGTTATCTGGTGTTTTCACCACTCCACAGTTGCTTTGATATGCAGAACCGGCGATATTTTGGTATTCGTCGGGTTTCAAGCTGAGATATGCATTTTCTACGATAATCTTGGTGAAACATCTGTCCGAAGTATGCAGAAACATCGAGAGCGCTCTTTTCGAGCTATTTAATGCGAGAAACACGTTATCTGGTGTTTTAACCACTCTACAGTACGTTTGATATGCAGAACAGTAGATACCTTGGTTTTCGTGGGGTTTCAAGCTGAGATATGCATTTTCTGCGATAATCTTGTTGAGACTTCTGTCCGAAGTATGCAGAATCATCGAGATCGCACTTTTCGAGCTATCTAATGCGAGAAACACGTTATCTGGTGTTTTCACCACTCCACAGTTGGTTTGATATGCAGAACCGGCGATATTTTGGTTTTCGTCGGGTTTCAAGCTGAGATATGCATTTTCTACGATAATCTTGGTGAAACATCTGTCCGAAGTATGCAGAAACATCGAGAGCGCTCTTTTCGAGCTATTTAATGCGAGAAACACGTTATCTGGTGTTTTCACCACTCCACAGTGCGTTTGATATGCAGAACAGTAGATGGCTTGCTTTTCGTGGGGTTTCAAGCTGAGATATGCATTTTGGACGGTAATCCTGGTGAGACTTCTGTCAGACGTATGCAGAATATTCGAGAACGCTCTATTCGAGCTACTTAATGCGCGAAACACGTTTTCTGGTGTTTTCACCACTCCACGGTACGTTTGATGTGCAGAACCGGAGATAACTCGGTTTTCGTCGGGTTACAAGCTGAGATATGCATTTTCTACGATAATCTTGGTGAGACTTCTGTCAGAAGTATGCAGGATCTTCGAGAACGCTCTTTTCGAGCTACTTAATGCGAGAAACACGTTTTCTGGTGTATTCACCACTCCACAGTGCGTTTGATATGCAGAACCGGCGACATCTTGGTTTTCGTTGGGTTTCAAGCTGAGATATGCATTTTCTGTGATAATCTTGGTGAGACTTCTGTCCGAAGTATGCTGAAACATCGAGATCGCTCTTTTCGAGCTAGTTAATGCGAGAAAAACCTTATCCGGTGTTTTCAGCACTCCACAGTGTGTTTGATATTCAGAACCAGCGATATCTCGGCTTTCGTGGGGTTTCAAGCTGAGTTATGCATTTTGTACGATAATCTTGGTGAGACTTCTGTCCGAAGTTTGCTTAATCATCGAGATCGCTCGTTTCGAGCTATTTAATGCGAGAAACACGATATCTAGTGTTTTCACCACTCCTCAGTGCGTATGATATGCAGAACCGGCGATATCTTGGTTTTCGTGAGGTTTCAAGCTGAGATATGCATTTTCTGCGATAATCTTGGTGAGACTTCTGTCCGAAGTATGCTGAAACATCGAGATCGCTCTTTTCGAGCTAGCTAATGCGAGAAAAACCGTATCCGGTGTTTTCACCACTCCACAGTGCGTTTGATATGCAGAACCAGCGACATCTTGGTTTTCGTGGGGTTTCAAGCTGAGATATGCATTTTCTGTGATAATCTTGGTGGGACTTCTGTCCGAAGTATGCTGAATCATCGAGATCGCTCTTGTCGAGCTAGTTAGTGCGAGAAACACGTTATCAGGTGTTTTCACCACTCCACAGTGCGTTTGATATGCAGAACAGTAGATATCTTGGTTTTCGTGGGGTTTCAAGCTGAGATATGCATTTTCTGCGATAATCTTGTTGAGACTTCTGTCCGAAGTATGCAGAATCATCGAGATCGCACTTTTCGAGCTATTTAATGCGAGAAACACGTTATCTGGTGCTTTCACCACTCCACAGTTAGTTTGATATGCAGAACCGGCGATATCTTGGTTTTCCTGGGATTTCAAGCTGAGATATGCATTTTCTGCGATAATCCTGGTGAGACTTCTGTCCGAAGTATGCTGAAACATCGAGATCGCTCTATTCGAGCTATTTAATGCGAGAAACACGTTTTCTGGGGTTTTCACCACTCCACAGTGCGTTTGATATGCAGAAGAGTAGATATCTTGGTTTTCGTGGGGTTTCAAGCTGAGATATGCATTTTCTGCGATAATCTTGTTGAGACTTCTGTCCGAAGTATGCAGAATCATCGAGATCGCTCGTTTCGAGCTGTTCAATGCGAGAAACACGTTATCTGGTGTTTTCACCACTCCACAGTGCGTTGGATATGCAGAACCGGAGATAACTCGGTATTCGTCGGGTTTCAAGCTGAGATATGCATTTTCTACGATAAGCTTGGTGAAACATCTGTCCGAAGTATGCAGAAACGTCGAGAGCGCTCTTTTCGAGCTATTTAATGCGAGAAACACGTTTTCTGGGGTTTTCACCACTCCACAGTGCGTTGGATATGCAGAACCGGAGATATTTTGGTTTTCGTCGGGTTTCAAGCTGAGATATACATTGTCTACGATAAGCTTTGTGAAACATCTGTCCGAAGTATGCAGAAACGTCGAGAGCGCACTTTTCGAGCTATTTAATGCGAGAAACACGTTTTCTGGGGTTTTCACCACTCCACAGTTCGTTGGATATGCAGAACAGTAGATATCTTGGTTTTCGTGGGGTTTCAAGCAGAGATATGCATTTTCTGCGATAATCTTGGTGAGACATCTGTTAGAAGTATGCAGAATCATCGAGATCGCACTTTTCGAGCTATTTAATGCGAGAAACACGTTATCTGGTGTTTTCACCACTCCACAGTTGCTTTGATATGCAGAACCGGCGATATTTTGGTATTCGTCGGGTTTCAAGCTGAGATATGCATTTTCAACGATAATCTTGGTGAAACATCTGTCCGAAGTATGCAGAAACATCGAGAGCGCTCTTTTCGAGCTATTTAATGCGAGAAACACGTTATCTGGTGTTTTAACCACTCTACAGTGCGTTTGATATGCAGAACAGTAGATACCTTGGTTTTCGTGGGGTTTCAAGCTGAGATATGCATTTTCTGCGATAATCTTGTTGAGACTTCTGTCCGAAGTATGCAGAATCATCGAGATCGCACTTTTCGAGCTATCTAATGCGAGAAACACGTTATCTGGTGTTTTCACCACTCCACAGTTGGTTTGATATGCAGAACCGGCGATATTTTGGTTTTCGTCGGGTTTCAAGCTGAGATATGCATTTTCTACGATAATCTTGGTGAAACATCTGTCCGAAGTATGCAGAAACATCGAGAGCGCTCTTTTCGAGCTATTTAATGCGAGAAACACGTTATCTGGTGTTTTCACCACTCCACAGTGCGTTTGATATGCAGAACAGTAGATGCCTTGCTTTTCGTGGGGTTTCAAGCTGAGATATGCATTTTGGACGGTAATCCTGGTGAGACTTCTGTCAGACGTATGCAGAATATTCGAGAATGCTCTATTCGAGCTACTTAATGCGCGAAACACGTTTTCTGGTGTTTTCACCACTCCACGGTACGTTTGATGTGCAGAACCGGAGATAACTCGGTTTTCGTCGGGTTACAAGCTGAGATATGCATTTTCTACGATAATCTTGGTGAGACTTCTGTCAGAAGTATGCAGGATCTTCGAGAACGCTCTTTTCGAGCTACTTAATGCGAGAAACACGTTTTCTGGTGTATTCACCACTCCACAGTGCGTTTGATATGCAGAACCGGCGACATCTTGGTTTTCGTTGGGTTTCAAGCTGAGATATGCATTTTCTGTGATAATCTTGGTGAGACTTCTGTCCGAAGTATGCTGAAACATCGAGATCGCTCTTTTCGAGCTAGTTAATGCGAGAAAAACCTTATCCGGTGTTTTCACCACTCCACAGTGTGTTTGATATTCAGAACCAGCGATATCTCGGCTTTCGTGGGGTTTCAAGCTGAGTTATGCATTTTGTACGATAATCTTGGTGAGACTTCTGTCCGAAGTTTGCTTAATCATCGAGATCGCTCGTTTCGAGCTATTTAATGCGAGAAACACGATATCTAGTGTTTTCACCACTCCTCAGTGCGTATGATATGCAGAACCGGCGATATCTTGGTTTTCGTGAGGTTTCAAGCTGAGATATGCATTTTCTGCGATAATCTTGGTGAGACTTCTGTCCGAAGTATGCTGAAACATCGAGATCGCTCTTTTCGAGCTAGCTAATGCGAGAAAAACCGTATCCGGTGTTTTCACCACTCCACAGTGCGTTTGATATGCAGAACCAGCGACATCTTGGTTTTCGTGGGGTTTCAAGCTGAGATATGCATTTTCTGTGATAATCTTGGTGGGACTTCTGTCCGAAGTATGCTGAATCATCGAGATCGCTCTTGTCGAGCTAGTTAGTGCGAGAAACACGTTATCAGGTGTTTTCACCACTCCACAGTGCGTTTGATATGCAGAACAGTAGATATCTTGGTTTTCGTGGGGTTTCAAGCTGAGATATGCATTTTCTGCGATAATCTTGTTGAGACTTCTGTCCGAAGTATGCAGAATCATCGAGATCGCACTTTTCGAGCTATTTAATGCGAGAAACACGTTATCTGGTGCTTTCACCACTCCACAGTTAGTTTGATATGCAGAACCGGCGATATCTTGGTTTTCCTGGGATTTCAAGCTGAGATATGCATTTTCTGCGATAATCCTGGTGAGACTTCTGTCCGAAGTATGCTGAAACATCGAGATCGCTCGTTTCGAGTTATTTAATGCGAGAAACACGATATCTAGTGTTTTCACCACTCCTCAGTGCGTATGATATGCAGAACCGGCGAAATCTTGGTTTTCGTGGGGTTTCAAGCTGAGATATGCATTTTCTGCGATAATCTTGGTGAGACTTCTGTCCGAAGTATGCTGAAACATCGAGATCGCTCTTTTCGAGCTAGTTAATGCGAGAAAAACCTTATCCGGTGATTTCACCACTCCAAAGTGCGTTTGATATGCAGAACCAGCGATATCTTGGCTTTCGTGGGGTTTCAAGCTGAGATATGCATTTTTTACGATAAGCTTGGTGAGACTTTTGTCCGAAGTATGAAGAATCATCGAGATCGCTCTATTCGAGCTATTTAATGCGAGGAACACGTTTTCTGGGGTTTTCACCACTCCACAGTGCGTTTGATATGCAGAACCGGCGATATCTTGGTTTTTGTGGGGTTTCAAGCTGAGATATGCATTTTTTCGATAATCTTAGTGAGACTTCTGTCCGAAGTATGCAGAATCATCGAGATCGCACTTTTCGAGCTATTTAATGCGAGAAACACGTTATCTGGTGTTTACAGCACTCCACAGTGCGTTTGTAATGCAGACCCAGCGATATCTTGGTTTTCGTGGGGATTCAAGCTGAGATATGCAATTTCGGCGATAATCTTGGTGAGACTTCTGTCCGAAGTATGCTTAATCATCGAGATCGCTCGTTTCGAGCTATATAATGCGAGAAACACGTTATCTGGTGTTTTCACCACTCCACAGTGCGTATGATATGCAGAAACGACGATATCTTGGTGTTCGTGGGGTTTCAAGCTCAGATATGCATTTTCTGCGATAATCTTGGTGAGACTTCTGTCCGAAGTATGCAGAATCATCGAGATCGCACTTTTCGAGCTACTTAATGCGAGAAGCACGTTACCTGGTGTTTTCACCACTCCAGAGTGCGTATGATATGCAGAACCGACGATATCTTGGTTGTCGTGGGGTTTCAAGCTCGGATATGCATTTTCTGCGATAATCTTGGTGAGACTTCTGTCCGAAGTATGCAGAGTCATCGAGATCGTACTTTTCGAGCTATTTAATGCGAGAAACACGTTTTCTGGGGTTTTCATCACTCCACAGTTCGTTGGATATGCAGAACAGGAGATATCTTGGTTTTCGTAGGGTTTCTAGCAGAGATATGCATTTTCTGCGATAATCATGGTGAGACTTCTGTTAGAAGTATGCAGAATTATCGAGATCGCTCTTTTCGACCTATTTAATGCGAGCAAACACGTTATCTGGTGTTTTCACCACTCCACAGTGCGTTTGATATGCAGAACCGGCAATGTTTGGTTTTCGTCGGGTTTCAAGCTGAGATATGCATTTTCTGCGATAATCATGGTGAGACTTCTGTTAGAAGTATGCAAAATCATCGAGATCGCACTTTTCGAGCTATTTAATGCGAGAAACACGTTATCTGGTGTTTTCAGCACTCCACAGTGCGTTTGATATGTAGAACCAGTGATATCTGGGTTTTCGTGGGATTTCAAGCTGAGATATGCATTTTTTACGATAATCTTGGTGAGACTTCTGTCCGAAATATGCTTAATCATCGAGATCGCTCGTTTCGACCTATTTAATGCGAGAAACACGTTATCTGGTGTTTTCACCACTCCACAGTTCGTTGGATATGCAGAACAGGAGATATCTTGGTTTTCGTGGGGTTTCTAGCAGAGATATGCATTTTCTGCGATAATTTTGGTGAGACTTCTGTCCGAAGGATGCAGAAACATCAAGAGCGCTCTTTTCGAGCTATTTAATGCAAGAAACACGTTTTCTGGGGTTTCCACCACACCACAGTTCGTTGGATGTGCAGAACCGGAGATAGCTTGGTTTTCGTGGGGTTTCAAGCTGAGATATGCATTTTCCGCGATAATCTTGGTGAGATTTCTGTCCGAAGTATGCAGAATCATCGAGATCGCACTTTTCGAGCTATTTAATGCGTGAAACACGTTATCTGGTGTTTTCACCACACCACAGTGCGTTTGATATGCAAAACCGGCGATATCTTGGTTTTTGTGGGGTTTCAAGCTGAGATATGCATTTTTTACGATAATCTTGGTGAGACCTGTGTCCGAAGTATGCTGAATCATCGAGACCGCACTTTTCGAGATAGTTAATGCGAGAAAAACCTTATTTGGTGTTTTCACCACTCCACAGTGCGTTTGATATGCAGAACCAGCGATATCTTGGCTATAGTGGGATTTCAAGCTGAGATATGCATTTTTTACGATAATCTTGGTGAGACGTCTGTCCGAAGTATGCAGAATCATCGAGATCGCTCTTTTCGAGCTATTTAATGCGAGAAACACCTTATCTGATATTTTCACCACTCCACAGCGCGTTTGATATGCAGAACCGGCGAAATCTTGGTTTTCGTGGGGTTTCAAGCTGAGATATGCATTTTCTGCGATAATCTTGGTGAGACTTCTGTCCGAAGTATGCTGAAACATCGAGATCGCTCTTTTCGAGCTAGTTAATGCGAGAAAAACCTTATCCGGTGATTTCACCACTCCAAAGTGCGTTTGATATGCAGAACCAGCGATATCTTGGCTTTCGTGGGGTTTCAAGCTGAGATATGCATTTTTTACGATAAGCTTGGTGAGACTTTTGTCCGAAGTATGCTTCATCATCGAGATCGCTCGTTTCGAGCTATATAATGCGAGAAACACGTTATCTGGTGTTTTCACCACTCCACAGTGCGTATGATATGCAGAAACGACGATATCTTGGTGTTCGTGGGGTTTCAAGCTCAGATATGCATTTTCTGCGATAATCTTGGTGAGACTTCTGTCCGAAGTATGCAGAATCATCGAGATCGCACTTTTCGAGCTACTTAATGCGCGAAACAAGTTATCTGGTGTTTTCACCCCTCCACAGTGCGTATGATATGCAGAAACGACGATATCTTGGTTTTCGTGGGGTTTCAAGCTCAGATATGCATTTTCTGCGATAATCTTGGTGAGACTTCTGTCCGAAGTATGCAGAATCATCGAGATCGCACTTTTCGAGCTATTTAATGCGAGAAACACGTTATCTGGTGTTTTCACCACTCCACAGTGCGTTTGATATGCAGAACAGTAGATATCTTGGCTTTCGTGGGGTTTCAAGCTGAGATATGCATTTTCTGCGATACTCTTGGTGAGACTTCTGTCCGAAGTATGCAGAATCATCGAGATCGCTCTTTTCGAGCTATTTAATGCGAGAAACACGTTATCTGGTGTTTTCAGCACTCCACAGTGCGTTTGTTATGCAGAACCAGCGATATCTTGGTTTTCGTGGGGATTCAAGCTGAGATATGCAATTTCTGCGATAATCTTGGTGAGACTTCTGTCCGAAGTATGCTTCATCATCGAGATCGCTCGTTTCGAGCTATATAATGCGAGAAACACGTTATCTGGTGTTTTCACCACTCCACAGTGCGTATGATATGCAGAAACGACGATATCTTGGTGTTCGTGGGGTTTCAAGCTGAGATATGCATTTTCTGCGATAATCTTGGTGAGATTTCTGTCCGAAGTATGCAGAATCATCGAGATCGCACTTTTCGAGCTATTTAATGCGAGAAGCACGTTACCTGGTGCTTTCACCACTCCAGAGTGCGTATGATATGCAGAACCGACGATATCTTGGTTGTCGTGGGGTTTCAAGCTCGGATATGCATTTTCTGCGATAATCTTGGTGAGACTTCTGTCCGAAGTATGCAGAGTCATCGAGATCGTACTTTTCGAGCTATTTAATGCGAGAAACACGTTTTCTGGGGTTTTCATCACTCCACAGTTCGTTGGATATGCAGAACAGGAGATATCTTGGTTTTCGTAGGGTTTCTAGCAGAGATATGCATTTTCTGCGATAATCATGGTGAGACTTCTGTTAGAAGTATGCAGAATTATCGAGATCGCTCTTTTCGACCTATTTAATACGAGCAAACACGTTATCTGGTGTTTTCACCACTCCACAGTGCGTTTGATATGCAGAACCGGCAATGTTTGGTTTTCGTCGGGTTTCAAGCTGAGATATGCATTTTCTGCGATAATCATGGTGAGACTTCTGTTAGAAGTATGCAGAATCATCGAGATCGCACTTTTCGAGCTATTTAATGCGAGAAACACGTTATCTGGTGTTTTCAGCACTCCACAGTGCGTTTGATATGTAGAACCAGTGATATCTGGGTTTTCGTGGGATTTCAAGCTGAGATATGCATTTTTTACGATAATCTTGGTGAGACTTCTGTCCGAAATATGCTTAATCATCGAGATCGCTCGTTTCGACCTATTTAATGCGAGAAACACGTAATCTGGTGTTTTCACCACTCCACAGTTCGTTGGATATGCAGAACAGGAGATATCTTGGTTTTCGTGGGGTTTCTAGCAGAGATATGCATTTTCTGCGATAATTTTGGTGAGACTTCTGTCCGAAGGATGCAGAAACATCAAGAGCGCTCTTTTCGAGCTATTTAATGCAAGAAACACGTTTTCTGGGGTTTCCACCACACCACAGTTCGTTGGATGTGCAGAACCGGAGATAGCTTGGTTTTCGTGGGGTTTCAAGCTGAGATATGCATTTTTTACGATAATCATGGTGAGACTTCTGTCCGAAGTATGCAGAATCATCGAGATCCCACTTTTCGTGCTATTTAATGCGAGAAACAAGTTATCTGGTGTTTTCAACACTCCACAGTGCGTTTGATATGCAGTACCAGCGATATCTTGGTTTTCGTGGGGTTTCAAGCTGAGATATGCATTTTCTGCGATAATCTTGGTGAGATTTCTGTCCGAAGTATGCAGAATCATCGAGAACGCACTTTTCGAGCTATTTAATGCGAGAAACACGTTTTCTGGTGTTTTCAGCACTCCACAGTGCGTTTGATATGCGGAAACTGCGATATCTTCGGTATCGTTGTTGTTTCCAGCTGAGATATGCACTTTCAGTGATAATCTTCACGATTCTGCTGTTACAAGTGTGCAGAATCACCGAAATCGCTGTTTTCGTGCTTTTGAATGCGAAAAACACGTTTTCTGGTGTTTTCAGCACTCCACAGTGCGTTTGATATGCGGAAACTACGATATCTTCGGTATCGTTGTTGTTTCCAGCTGAGATATGCACTTTCAGTGATAATCTTCACGATTCTGCTGTTACAAGTGTGCAGAATCACCGAAATCGCTGTTTTCGTGCTTTTGAATGCGAAAAACACGTTTTCTGGTGTTTTCAGCACTCCACAGTGCGTTTGATATGCGGAAACTGCGATATCTTCGGTATCGTTGTTGTTTCCAGCTGAGATATGCACTTTCAGTGTTAATCTTCACGATTCTGCTGTTACAAGTGTGCAGAATCACCGAAATCGCTGTGTTCGTGCTTTTGAATGCGAAAAACACGTTTTCTGGTGTTTTCAGCACTCCACAGTGCGTTTGATATGCGGAAACTACGATATCTTCGGTATCGTTGTTGTTTCCAGCTGAGACATGCATTTTCAGTGATAATCTTCATGATTCTGCTGTTACAAGTGTGCAGAATCACCGAAATCGCTGTTTTCGTGCTATTGAATGCGAATAACACGTTTTCTGGTGTTTTCAGCACTCCACAGTGCGTTTGATATGCGGAAACTGCGATATCTTCGGTATCGTTGTTGTTTCCAGCTGAGACATGCATTTTCAGTGATAATCTTCATGATTCTGCTGTTACAAGTGTGCAGAATCACCGAAATCGCTGTTTTCGTGCTATTGAATGCGAAAAACACGTTTTCTGGTGTTTTCAGCACTCCACAGTGCGTTTGATATGCGGAAACTGCGATATCTTCGGTATCGTTGTTGTTTCCAGCTGAGATATGCACTTTCAGTGATAATCTTCACGATTCTGCTGTTACAAGTGTGCAGAATCACCGAAATCGCTGTTTTCGTGCTTTTGCATGCGAAATACACGTTTTCTGGTGTTTTCAGCACTCCACAGTGCGTTTGATATGCGGAAACTACGATATCTTCGGTATCGTTGTTGTTTCCAGCTGAGATATGCATTATCAGTGATAATCTTCATGATTCTGCTGTTACAAGTGTGCAGAATCACCGAAATCGCTGTTCTCGCGCTATTCAATGCGAAAAACACGTTTTCTGGTGTTTTCAGCACTCCACAGTGCGTTTGATATGCGGAAACTGCCATATCTTCGGTATCGTTGTTGTTTCCAGCTGAGATATGCATTTTCAGTGATAATCTTCATGATTCTGCTGTTACAAGTGTGCAGAATCACCGAAATCGCTGTTTTCGTGCTTTTGAATGCGAAAAACACGTTTTCTGGTGTTTTCAGCACTCCACAGTGCGTTTGATATGCGGAAACTGCGATATCTTCGGTATCGTTGTTGTTTCCAGCTGAGATATGCACTTTCAGTGTTAATCTTCACGATTCTGCTGTTACAAGTGTGCAGAATCACCGAAATCGCTGTGTTCGTGCTTTTGAATGCGAAAAACACGTTTTCTGGTGTTTTCAGCACTCCACAGTGCGTTTGATATGCGGAAACTGCCATATCTTCGGTATCGTTGTTGTTTCCAGCTGAGATATGCATTTTCAGTGATAATCTTCATGATTCTGCTGTTACAAGTGTGCAGAATCACCGAAATCGCTGTTTTCGCGCTATTCAATGCGAAAAACACGTTTTTTGGTGTTTTCAGCACTCCACAGTGCGTTTGATATGCGGAAACTACGATATCTTCGGTATCGTTGTTGTTTCCAGCTGAGATATGCATTATCAGTGATAATCTTCATGATTCTGCTGTTACAAGTGTGCAGAATCACCGAAATCGCTGTTCTCGCGCTATTCAATGCGAAAAACACGTTTTCTGGTGTTTTCAGCACTCCACAGTGCGTTTGATATGCGGAAACTGCCATATCTTCGGTATCGTTGTTGTTTCCAGCTGAGATATGCATTTTCAGTGATAATCTTCATGATTCTGCTGTTACAAGTGTGCAGAATCACCGAAATCGCTGTTTTCGTGCTTTTGAATGCGAAAAACACGTTTTCTGGTGTTTTCAGCACTCCACAGTGCGTTTGATATGCGGAAACTGCGATATCTTCGGTATCGTTGTTGTTTCCAGCTGAGATATGCACTTTCAGTTTTAATCATCACGATTCTGCTGTTACAAGTGTGCAGAATCACCGAAATCGCTGTTTTCGTGCTTTTGAATGCGAAAAACACGTTTTCTGGTGTTTTCACCACTCCACAGTGCGTTGGATATGCAGAACCGGAGATATTTTGGTTTTCGTCGGGTTTCAAGGTGAGATATGCATTTTCTACGATAAGCTTTGTGAGACATCAGTTCGAAGTATGCAGAAACAACGAGAGCGCTCTTTTCGAGCTAGTTAAAGCGAGAAAAACCTTATCCGGTGTTTTCACCAATCCACAGTGCGTTTGATATGCAGATCCGGCGATATCTTGGTTTTCGTGGGGTTTCAAGCTGAGATATGCATTTTCTGCGATAATCTTGGTGAGACTTCTGTCCGAAGTATGCTGAAACATCGAGATCGCTCTTTTCGAGCTAGTTAATGCGAGAAAAACCTTATCCGGTGTTTTCACCACTCCAAAGTGCGTTTGATATGCAGAACCAGCGATATCTTTGCTTTCGTGGGGTTTTCAAGCTGAGATATGCATTTTTTACGATAATCTTGGTGAGACTTCTGTCCGAGGTATGCTGAATCATCGAGATCGCTCTTTTCGAGCTAGTTAATGCGGAAACACGTTATCTGGTGTTTTCACCACTCCACAGTGCGTTGGATATGCAGAACCGGAGATATTTTGGTTTTCGTCGGGTTTCAAGCTGAGATATGCATTTTCTACGATAAGCTTTGTGAGACATCAGTTCGAAGTATGCAGAAACAACGAGAGCGCTCTTTTCGAGCTAGTTAAAGCGAGAAAAACCTTATCCGGTGTTTTCACCAATCCACAGTGCGTTTGATATGCAGATCCGGCGATATCTTGGTTTTCGTGGGGTTTCAAGCTGAGATATGCATTTTCTGCGATAATCTTGGTGAGACTTCTGTCCGAAGTATGCTGAAACATCGAGATCGCTCTTTTCGAGCTAGTTAATGCGAGAAAAACCTTATCCGGTGTTTTCACCACTCCAAAGTGCGTTTGATATGCAGAACCAGCGATATCTTTGCTTTCGTGGGGTTTTCAAGCTGAGATATGCATTTTCTGCGATAATCTTGGTGAGACTTCTGTCCGAAGTATGCTGAACCATCGAGATCGCTCTTTTCGAGCTAGTTAATGCGAGAAAAACCTTATCCGGTGTGTTCACCACTCCACAGTGCGTTGGATATGCAGAACCGGAGATATTTTGGTTTTCGTCGGGTTTCAAGCTGAGATATGCATTTTTTACGATAATCTTGGTGAGACTTCTGTACGAGGTATGCTGAATCATCGAGATCGCTCTTCTCGAGCTAGCTAGTGCAAGAAACACGTTATCTGGTGTTTTCACCACTCTACAGTGCGTTTGATATGCAGAACAGTAGATATCTTGGTTTTCGTGGGGTTTCAAGCTGAGCTATGCGTTGTCTGCGATAATCTTGTTGAGACTTCTGTCCGAAGTATGCAGAATCATCGAGATCGCACTTTTCGAGCTATTTAATGCGAGAAACACGTTTTCTGGGGTTTTCACCACTCCACAGTGCGATTGATATGCAGAACACAGCGATATCTTGGTTTTCGGGGGGATTTTAAGCTGAGATATGCATTTTTTACGATAATTTTGGTGAGACTTCTGTCCGAAGTATGCTGAATCATCGAGATCGCTCTTTTCGAGCTAGTTAATGCGAGAAAAAACTTATCCGGTGTTTTCACCACTCCACAGTGTGTTGGATATGCAGAACCGGAGATATTTTGGTTTTCGTCGGGTTTCAAGCTGAGATATGCATTTTCTACGATAAGCTTTGTGAGACATCAGTTCGAAGTATGCAGACACAACGAGAGCGCTCTTTTCGAGCTAGTTAATGCGAGAAAAACCTTATGCGGTGTTTTCACCACTCCACAGTGCGTTGGATATGCAGAACCGGAGATATTTTGGTTTTCGTCGGGTATCAAGCTGAGATATGCATTTTCTACGATAAGCTTTGTGAGTCATCAGTTCGAAGTATGCAGAAACAACGAGAGCGCTCTTTTCGAGCTAGTTAATGCGAGAAAAACCATATACGGTGTTTTCACCAATCCACAGTGCGTTTGATATGCAGATCCGGCGATATCTTGGTTTTCGTGGGGTTTCAAGCTGAGATATGCATTTTCTGCGATAATCTTGGTGAGACTTCTCTCCGAAGTATGCTGAAACATCGAGATCGCTCTATTCGAGCTAGTTAATGCGAGAAAAACCTTATCCGGTGTTTTCACCACTCCAAAGTGCGTTTGATATGCAGAACAGTAGATATCTTGGTTTTCGTGGGGTTTCAAGCTGAGATATGCATTTTCTGCGATAATCTTGTTGAGACTTCTGTCCGAAGTATGCAGAATCATCGAGATCGCTCGTTTCGAGCTATTTATTGCGGAAACACGTTATCTGGTGTTTTCACCACTCCACAGTGCGTTGGATATGCAGAACCGGAGATATTTTGGTCTTCGTCGGGTTTCAAGCTGAGATATGCATTTTCTACGATAAGCTTTGTGAGACATCAGTTCGAAGTATGCAGAAACAACGAGAGCGCTCTTTTCGAGCTACTTAATGCGAGAAACACGTTTTCTGGGGTTTTCACCACTCCACAGTTCGTTGGATATGCAGAACAGTAGATATCTTGGTTTTCGTGGGGTTTCAAGCAGAGATATGCATTTTCTGCGATAATCTTGGTGAGACTTCTGTTAGAAGTATGCTGAATCATCGAGATCGCTCTTTTCGAGCTAGTTAGTGCGAGAAACACGTTATCTGGTGTTTTCACCACTCCACAGTGCGTTTGATATGCAGAACAGTAGATATTTTGGTTTTCGTGGGGTTTCAAGCTGAAATATGCATTTTCTGCGATAATATTGGTGAGACTTCTGTCCGAAGTATGCTGAATCATCGAGATCGCTCTTTTCGAGCTAGTTATTGCGAGAAAAACCTTATCCGGTGTTTTCACCACTCCACAGTGCGTTTGATATGCAGAACCAGCGATATCTTGGCTTTCGTGGGGTTTCAAGCTGAGATATGCATTTTTTACGATAATCTTGGTGAGACTTCTGTCCGAAGTATGCTGAATCAACGAGATCGCTCTTTTCGAGCTAGTTAATGCGAGAAAAACCTTATCCGGTGTTTTCACCACTCCACAGTGCGTTGGATTTGCAGAACCGGAGATATTTTGGTTTTCCTCGGGTTTCAAGCTGAGATATGCATTTTCTACGATAAGCTTTGTGAGACATCAGTTCGAAGTATGCAGAAACAACGAGAGCGCTCTTTTCGAGCTAGTTAATGCGAGAAAAACCTTATCCGGTGTTTTCACCACTCCACAGTGCGTTGGATATGCAGAACAGTAGATATCTTGGTTTTCGTGGGGTTTCAAGCTGAGATATGCGTTTTCTGCGATAATCTTGTTGAGACTTCTGTCCGAAGTATGCAGAATCATCGAGATCGCTCGTTTCGAGCTATTTAATGCGGAAACACGTTATCTGGTGTTTTCACCACTCCACAGTGCGTTGGATATGCAGAACCGGAGATATTTTGGTTTTCGTCGGGTTTCAAGCTGAGATATGCATTTTCTACGATAAGCTTTGTGAGACATCAGTTCGAAGTATGCAGAAACAACGAGAGCCCTCTTTAGAGCTATTTAATGCGAGAAACACGTTTTCTGGGGTTTTCACCACTCCACAGTTCGTTGGATATGCAGAACAGGAGATATCTTGGTTTTCGTCGGGTTTCAAGCTGAGATATGCATTTTTTACGATAATCTTGGTGAGACTTCTGTACGAGGTATGCTGAATCACCGAGATCGCTCTTTTCGAGCTAGCTAGTGCAAGAAACACGTTATCTGGTGTTTTCACCACTCTACAGTGCGTTTGATATGCAGAACAGTAGATATCTTGGTTTTCAGGGGGGTTTCAAGCTGAGATATGCGTTTTCTGCGATAATCTTGTTGAGACTTCTGTCCGAAGTATGCAGAATCATCGAGATCGCACTTTTCGAGCTATTTAATGCGAGAAACACGTTTTCTGGGGTTTTCACCACTCCACAGTGCGTTTGATATGCAGAACACAGCGATATCTTGGTTTTCGGGGGGATTTCAAGCTGAGATATGCATTTTTTACGATAATTTTGGTGAGACTTCTGTCCGAAGTATGCTGAAACATCGAGATCGCTCTATTCGAGCTAGTTAATGCGAGAAAAACCTTATCCGGTGTTTCCACCACTCCAAAGCGCGTTTGATATGCAGAACCAGCGATATCTTGGCTTTCGTGGGGTTTTCAAGCTGAGATATGCATTTTTTACGATAATCTTGGTGAGACTTCTGTCCGAGGTATGCTGAATCATCGAGATCGCTCTTTTCGAGCTAGTTAGTGCGAGAAACACGTTATCTGGTGTTTTCACCACTCCACAGTGCGTTTGATATGCAGAACAGTAGATGTCTTGGTTTTCGTGGGGTTTCAAGCTGAAATATGCATTTTCTGCGATAATCTTTTTGAGACTTCTGTCCGAAGTATGCAGCATCATCGAGATCGCACTTTTCGAGCTATTTAATGCGAGAAACACGTTTTCTGGGGTTTTTACCACTCCACAGTGCGTTTGATATGCAGAACACAGCGATATCTTGGTTTTCGGTGGGGTTTCAAGCTGAGATATGCATTTTTTACGATAATTTTGGTGAGACTTCTGTCCGAAGTATGCTGAATCATCGAGATCGCTCTTTTCGAGCTAGTTAGTGCAAGAAACACGTTATCTGGTGTTTTTACCACTCTACAGTGCGTTTGATATGCAGAACAGTAGATATCTTGGTTTTCGTGGGGTTTCAAGCTGAGATATGCGTTTTCTGCGATAATCTTGGTGAGACTTCTGTCCGAAGTATGCTGAACCATCGAGATCGCTCTTTTCGATCTAGTTAATGCGAGAAAAACCTTATCCGGTGTGTTCACCACTCCACAGTGCGTTGGATATGCAGAAACGTAGATATTTTGGTTTTCGTCGGGTTTCAAGCTGAGATATGCATTTTCTACGATAAGCTTTGTGAGACATCAGTTCGAAGTATGCAGAAACAACGAGAGCGCTCTTCTCGAGCTATTTAATGCGAGAAACACGTTTTCTGGGGTTTTCACCACTCCACAGTGCGTCTGATATGCAGAACACAGCGATATCTTGGTTTTCGGTGGGGTTTCAAGCTGAGATATGCATTTTTTACGATAATTTTGGTGAGACTTCTGTCGGAAGTATGCTGAATCATCGAGATCGCTCTTTTCGAGCTAGTTAGTGCAAGAAACACGTTATCTGGTGTTTTTACCACTCTACAGTGCGTTTGATATGCAGAACAGTAGATATCTTGGTTTTCGTGGGGTTTCAAGTTGAGATATGCGTTTTCTGCGATAATCTTGTTGAGACTTCTGTCCGAAGTTTGCAGAATCATCGAGATCGCTCTTTTCGAGCTATTTAATGCGGAAACACGTTATCTGGTGTTTTCACCACTCCACAGTGCGTTGGATATGCAGAACAGTAGATATCTTGGTTTTCGTGGGGTTTCAAGCAGAGATATGCATTTTCTGCGATAATCTTGGTCAGAATTCTGTTAGAAGTATGCTGAATCATCGAGATCGCTCTTTTCGAGCTAGTTAGTGCGAGAAACACGTTATCTCGTGTTTTCGCCACTCCACAGTGCGTTTGATATGCAGAACCGGCGATATCTTGGTTTTCGTGGGGTTTCAAGCTGAGATATGCGTTTTCTGCGATAATCTTGGTGAGACTTCTGTCCGAAGGATGCAGAATCATCGAGATCGCTCGTTTCGAGCTATTTAATGCGAGAAACACGTTATCTGGTGTTTTCACCACTCCACAGTGCGTTTGATATGCAGAACCGGCGATATCTTGGTTTTCGTGGGGTTTAAATCTGAGATATGCATTTTCTGCGATAATCTTGGTGAGACTTCTGTCCGAAGTATGCTGAATCTTCGAGAACGCTCTTTCCGAGCTACTTAATATGAGAAACACGTTTTCTGGTGTTTTCACCACTCCACAGTGCGTTTGATATGCAGAACCGGCGACATCTTGGTATTCGTGGGTTTTCAAGCTGAGATATACATTTTCTGCGATAATCTTGGTGAGACTTCTGTCCGAAGTATGCTGAAACATCGAGATCGCTCTTTTCGAGCTAGTTAATGCGAGAAAAACCTTATCCGGTGTTCTCACCACTCCACAGTGCGTTTGGTATGCAGATCCGGCGATATCTTGGTTTTCGTGGGGTTTCAAGCTGAGATATGCATTTTCTGCGATAATCTTGCTGAGACTTCTGTCCGAAGTATGCTGAAACATCGAGATCGCTCTTTTCGAGCTAGTTAATGCGAGAAAAACCTTATCCGGTGTTTTCACCACACCAAAGTACGTTTGATATGCAGAACCAGCGATATCTTGGCTTTCGTGGGGTTTTCAAGCTGAGATATGCATTTTTTACGATAATCTTTGTGAGACTTCTGTCCGAGGTATGCTGAATCATCGAGATCGCTCTTTTCGAGCTAGATAGTGCGAGAAACACGTTATCTGGTGTTTTCACCACTCCACAGTGCGTTTGATATGCAGAACAGTAGATATCTTGGTTTTCGTAGGGTTTCAAGCTGAAATATGCATTTTCTGCGATAATCTTGTTGAGACTCTTGTCCGAAGTATGCAGAATCATCGAGATCGCACTATTCGAGCTATTTAATGCGAGAAACACGTTTTCTGGGGTTTTCACCACTCCACAGTGCGTTTGATATGCAGAACAGTAGATATCTTGGTTTTCGTGGGGTTTCAAGCTGAGATATGCATTTTCTGCGATAATCTTGTTGAGACTTCTGTCCGAAGTATGCAGAATCATCGAGATCGCTCGTTTCGAGCTATTTAATGCGGAAACACGTTATCTGGTGTTTTCACCACTCCACAGTGCGTTGGATATGCAGAACCGGAGATATTTTGGTTTTCGTCGAGTTTCAAGCTGAGATATGCATTTTCTACGATAAGCTTTGTGAGACATCAGTTCGAAGTATGCAGAAACAACGAGAGCGCTCTTTTCGAGCTACTTAATGCGAGAAACACGTTTTCTGGGGTTTTCACCACTCCACAGTTCGTTGGATATGCAGAACAGTAGATATCTTGGTTTTCGTGGGGTTTCAAGCAGAGATATGCATTTTCAGCGATAATCTTGGTGAGACTTCTGTCCGAAGTATGCTGAAACATCGAGATCGCTCTTTTCGAGCTAGTTAATGCGAGAAAAACCTTATCCGGTGTTTTCACCACTCCACAGTGCGTTTGATATGCAGAACCAGCGATATCTTGGATTTCGTGGGGTTTCAAGCTGAGATATGCATTTTTTACGATAATCTTGGTGAGACTTCTGTCCGAAGTATGCTTAATTATCGAGATCGCTCGTTTAGAGCTATTTAATGCGCGAAACACAATATCTGGTGTTTTCACCACTCCACAGTGCGTATGATATGCAGAACCGGCGATATCTTGGTTTTCGTGGGGTTTCAAGCTGAGATATGCATTTTCTGCGATAATCTTGTTGAGACTTCTGTCCGAAGTATGCAGAATCATCGAGATCGCTCGTTTCGAGCTATTTAGTGCGGAAACACGTTATCTGGTGTTTTCACCACTCCACAGTGCGTTGGATATGCAGAATCGGAGATATTTTGGTTTTCGTCGGGTTTCAAGCTGAGATATGCATTTTCTACGATAAGCTTTGTGAGACATCAGTTCGAAGTATGCAGAAACAACGAGAGCGCTCTTTTCGAGCTACTTAATGCGAGAAACACGTTTTCTGGGGTTTTCACCACTCCACAGTGCGTTGGATATGCAGAACCGGAGATATTTTGGTTTTCGTCGGGTTTCAAGCTGAGATATGCATTTTCTACGATAAGCTTTGTGAGACATCAGTTCGAAGTATGCAGAAACAACGAGAGCGCTCTTTTCGAGCAACTTAATGCGAGAAACACGTTTTCTGGGGTTTTCACCACTCCACAGTTCGTTGGATATGCAGAACAGTAGATATCATGGTTTTCGTGGGGTTTCAAGCAGAGATATGCATTTTCTGCGATAATCTTGGTGAGACTTCTGTTAGAAGTATGCTGAATCATCGAGAACGCTCTTTTCGAGCTACTTAATATGAGAAACACGTTTTCTGGTGTTTTCACCACTCCACAGTGCGTTTGATATGCAGAACCGGCGACATCTTGGTATTCGTGGGGTTTCAAGCTGAAATATGCATTTTCTGCGATAATCTTGGTGAGACTTCTGTTAGAAGTATGCTGAATCACCGAGATCGCTCTTTTCGAGCTAGTTAGTGCGAGAAACACGTTATCTGGTGTTTTCACCACTCCACAGTGCGTTTGATATGCAGAACAGTAGATATTTTGGATTTCGTGGGGTTTCAAGCTGAAATTTGCATTTTCTGCGATAATATTGGTGAGACTTCTGTCCGAAGTATGCTGAATCATCGAGATCGCTCTTTTCGAGCTAGTTAATGCGAGAAAAACCTTATCCGGTGTTTTCACCACTCCACAGTGCGTTTGATATGCAGAACCAGCGATATCTTGGCTTTCGTGGGGTTTCAAGCTGAGATATGCATTTTTTACGATAATCTTGGTGAGACTACTGTCCGAAGTATGCAGAATCATCGAGATCGCTCGTTTCGAGCTATTTAATGCGGAAACACGTTATCTGGTGTTTTCACCACTCCACAGTGCGTTGGATATGCAGAACCGGAGATATTTTGGTTTTCGTCGGGTTTCAAGCTGAGATATGCATTTTCTACGATAAGCTTTGTGAGACATCAGTTCGAAGTATGCAGAAACAACGAGAGCGCTCTTTTCGAGCAACTTAATGCGAGAAACACGTTTTCTGGGGTTTTCACCACTCCACAGTTCGTTGGATATGCAGAACAGTAGATATCTTGGTTTTCGTGGGGTTTCAAGCAGAGATATGCATTTTCTGCGATAATCTTGGTGAGACTTCTGTTAGAAGTATGCTGAATCATCGAGAGCGCTCTTTTCGAGCTAGTTAGTGCGAGAAACACGTTATCTGGTGTTTTCACCACTCCACAGTGCGTTTGATATGCAGAACAGTAGATATTTTTGTTTTCGTGGGGTTTCAAGCTGAAATATGCATTTTCTGCGATAATATTGGTGAGACTTCTGTCCGAAGTATGCTGAAACATCGAGATCGCTCTTTTCGAGCTAGTTAATGCGAGAAAAACCTTATCCGGTGTTTTCACCACTCCACAGTGCGTTTGATATGCAGAACCAGCGATATCTTGGATTTCGTGGGGTTTCAAGATGAGATATGCATTTTTTACGATAATCTTGGTGAGACTTCTGTCCGAAGTATGCTTAATTATCGAGATCGCTCGTTTAGAGCTATTTAGTGCGGAAACACGTTATCTGGTGTTTTCACCACTCCACAGTGCGTTGGATATGCAGAATCGGAGATATTTTGGTTTTCGTCGGGTTTCAAGCTGAGATATGCATTTTCTACGATAAGCTTTGTGAGACATCAGTTCGAAGTATGCAGAAACAACGAGAGCGCTCTTTTCGAGCTACTTAATGCGAGAAACACGTTTTCTGGGGTTTTCACCACTCCACAGTGCGTTGGATATGCAGAACCGGAGATATTTTGGTTTTCGTCGGGTTTCAAGCTGAGATATGCATTTTCTACGATAAGCTTTGTGAGACATCAGTTCGAAGTATGCAGAAACAACAAGATCGCTCTTTTCGAGCTAGTTAGTGCGAGAAAAGCCTTATCCGGTGTTTTCTCCACTCCACAGTGAGTTTGATATGCAGAACCAGCGATATCTTGGCTTTCGTAGGGTTTCAAGCTGAAATATGCATTTTCTGCGATAATCTTGTTGAGACTCTTGTGCGAAGTATGCAGAATCATCGAGATCGCACTTTTCGAGCTATTTAATGCCAGAAACACGTTTTCTGGTGTTTTCACCACTCCACAGTGCGTTTGATATGCAGAACAGTAGATATCTTGGTTTTCGTGGGGTTTCAAGCAGAGATATGCATTTTCTGCGATAATCTTGGAGAGACTTCTGTTAGAAGTATGCTGAATCATCGAGATCGCTCTTTTCGAGCTATTTAATGCGAGAAACACGTTTTCTGGGGTTTTCACCACTCCACAGTGCGTTTGATATGCAGAACAGTAGATATCTTGGTTTTCGTAGGGTTTCAAGCTGAAATATGCATTTTCTGCGATAATCTTGTTGAGACTCTTGTCCGAAGTATGCAGAATCATCGAGATCGCACTTTTCGAGCTATTTAATGCGAGAAACACGTTTTCTGGGGTTTTCACCACTCCACAGTGCGTTTGATATGCAGAACAGTAGATATCTTGGTTTTCGTGGGGTTTCAAGCTGAGATATGCATTTTCTGCGATAATCTTGTTGAGACATCTGTCCGAATTATGCAAAATCATCGAGATCGCTCGTTTCGAGCTATTTAATGCGGAAACACGTTATCTGGTGTTTTCAGCACTCCACAGTGCGTGGGATATGCAGAACAGTAGATATCTTGGTTTTCGTGGGGTTTCAAGCAGAGATATGCATTTTCTGCGATAATCTTGGTGAGACTTCTGTCCGAAGTATGCTGAGTCATCGAGAACGCTCTTTTCGAGCTACTTAATATGAGAAACACGTTTTCTGGTGTTTTCACCACTCCACAGTGCGTTTGATATGCAGAACCGGCGACATCTTGGTTTTCGTGGTGTTTCAAGCTGAGATATGCATTTTCTGCGATAATCTTGGTGAGACTTCTGTCCGAAGTATGCTGAAACATCGAGATCGCTCTTTTCGAGCTGGGTAGTGCGAGAAACACGTTATCTGGTGTTTTCACCACTCCACAGTGCGTTTGATATGCAGAACAGTAGATATCTTGGTTTTCGTGGGGTTTCAAGCTGAAATATGCATTTTCTGCGATAATCTTGTGGAGACTCTTGTCCGAAGTATGCAGAATCATCGAGATCGCACTTTTCGAGGTATTTAATGCGAGAAACACGTTATCTGGTGTTTTCTCCACTCCACAGTGCGTTGGATATGCAGAACCGGAGATATTTTGGTTTTCGTCGGGTTTCAAGCTGAGATATGCATTTTCTACGATAAGCTTTGTGAGACATCAGTTCGAAGTATGCAGAAACAACGAGAGCGCTCTTTTCGAGCTATTTAATGCGAGAAACACGTTTTCTGGGTTTTTCACCACTCCACAGTTCGTTTGATATGCAGAACAGTAGATATCTTGGTTTTCGTGGGGTTTCAAGCAGAGATATGCATTTTCTGCGATAATCTTGGTGAGACTTCTGTTAGAAGTATGCTGAATCATCGAGATCGCTCTTTTCGAGCTAGTTAGTGCGAGAAACACGTTATCTGGTGTTTTCGCCACTCCACAGTGCGTTTGATATGCAGAACAGTAGATATTTTGGTTTTCGTGGGGTTTCAAGCTGAAATATGCATTTTCTGCGATAATATTGGTGAGACTTCTGTCCGAAGTATCGTGAATCATCGAGATCGCTCTTTTCGAGCTAGTTAATGCGAGAAAAACCTTATCCGGTGTTTTCACCACTCCACAGTGCGTTTGATATGCTGAACCAGCGATATCTTGGCTTTCGTGGGGTTTCAAGCTGAGATATGCATTTTTTACGATAATCTTGGTGAGACTACTGTCCGAAGTATGCTTAATCATCGAGATCGCTCGTTTCGAGCTATTTAATGCGAGAAACACGTTATCTGGTGTTTTCACCACTCCACAGTTGGTTTGATATGCAGAACCGGCGATATCTTGGTTTTCGTGGGGTTTCAAGCTGAGATATGCGTTTTCTGCGATAATCTTGGTGAGACTTCTGTCCGAAGTATGCTGAAACATCGAGATCGCTCTTTTCGAGCTAGTTAATGCGAGAAAAACCTTATCCGGTGTTCTCACCACTCCACAGTGCGTTTGGTATGCAGATCCGGCGATATCTTGGCTTTCGTGGGGTTTTCAAGCTGAGATATGCATTTTTTACGATAATCTTTGTGAGACTTCTGTCCGAGGTATGCTGAATCATCGAGATCGCTCTTTTCGAGCTAGTTAGTGCGAGAAACACGTTATCTGGTGTTTTCACCACTCCACAGTGCGTTTGATATGCAGAACAGTAGATATCTTGGTTTTCGTAGGGTTTCAAGCAGAGATATGCATTTTCTGCGATAATCTTGGTGAGACTTCTGTTAGAAGTATGCTGAATCATCGAGATCGCTCTTTTCGAGCTAGTTAGTGCGAGAAACACGTTATCTGGTGTTTTCACCACTCCACAGTTCGTTGGATATGCAGAACAGTAGATATCTTGGTTTTCGTGGGGTTTCAAGCAGAGATATGCATTTTCTGCGATAATCTTGGTGAGACTTCTGTTAGAAGTATGCTGAATCATCGAGATCGCTCTTTTCGAGCTAGTTAGTGCGAGAAACACGTTATCTGGTGTTTTCACCACTCCACAGTGCGTTTGATATGCAGAACAGTAGATATCTTGGTTTTCGTGGGGTTTCAAGCTGAGATATGCGTTTTCTGCGATAATCTTGTTGAGACTTCTGTCCGAAGTATGCAGAATCATCGAGATCGCACTTTTCGAGCTATTTAATGCGAGAAACACGTTTTTTGGGGTTTTCACCACTCCACAGTGCGTTTGATATGCAGAACACAGCGATATCTTGGTTTTCGGGGGGATTTCAAGCTGAGATATGCATTTTTTACGATAATTTTGGTGAGACTTCTGTCCGAAGTATGCTGAAACATCGAGATCGCTCTATTCGAGCTAGTTAATGCGAGAAAAACCTTATCCGGTGTTTCCACCACTCCAAAGTGCGTTTGATATGCAGAACCAGCGATATCTTGGCTTTCGTGGGGTTTTCAAGCTGAGATATGCATTTTTTACGATAATCTTGGTGAGACTTCTGTCCGAGGTATGCTGAATCATCGAGATCGCTCTTTTCGAGCTACTTAGTGCGAGAAACACGTTATCTGGTGTTTTCACCACTCCACAGTGCGTTTGATATGCAGAACAGTAGATGTCTTGGTTTTCGTGGGGTTTCAAGCTGAAATATGCATTTTCTGCGATAATCTTTTTGAGACTTCTGTCCGAAGTATGCAGCATCATCGAGATCGCACTTTTCGAGCTATTTAATGCGAGAAACACGTTTTCTGGTGTTTTCACCACTCCACAGTGCGTTTGATATGCAGAACAGTAGATATCTTGGTTTTCGTAGGGTTTCAAGCAGAGATATGCATTTTCTGCGATAATCTTGGTGAGACTTCTGTTAGAAGTATGCTGAATCATCGAGATCGCTCTTTTCGAGCTAGTTAGTGCGAGAAACACGTTATCTGGTGTTTTCACCACTCCACAGTTCGTTGGATATGCAGAACAGTAGATATCTTGGTTTTCGTGGGGTTTCAAGCAGAGATATGCATTTTCTGCGATAATCTTGGTGAGACTTCTGTTAGAAGTATGCTGAATCATCGAGATCGCTCTTTTCGAGCTAGTTAGTGCGAGAAACACGTTATCTGGTGTTTTCACCACTCCACAGTGCGTTTGATATGCAGAACAGTAGATATCTTGGTTTTCGTGGGGTTTCAAGCTGAGATATGCGTTTTCTGCGATAATCTTGTTGAGACTTCTGTCCGAAGTATGCAGAATCATCGAGATCGCACTTTTCGAGCTATTTAATGCGAGAAACACGTTTTTTGGGGTTTTCACCACTCCACAGTGCGTTTGATATGCAGAACAGTAGATGTCTTGGTTTTCGTGGGGTTTCAAGCTGAAATATGCATTTTCTGCGATAATCTTTTTGAGACTTCTGTCCGAAGTATGCAGCATCATCGAGATCGCACTTTTCGAGCTATTTAATGCGAGAAACACGTTTTCTGGGGTTTTCACCACTCCACAGTGCGTTTGATATGCAGAACACAGCGATATCTTGGTTTTCGGTGGGGTTTCAAGCTGAGATATGCATTTTCTACGATAAGCTTTGTGAGACATCAGTTCGAAGTATGCAGAAACAACGAGAGCGCTCTTCTCGAGCTATTTAATGCGAGAAACACGTTTTCTGGGGTTTTCACCACTCCACAGTGCGTCTGATATGCAGAACACAGCGATATCTTGGTTTTCGGTGGGGTTTCAAGCTGAGATATGCATTTTTTACGATAATTTTGGTGAGACTTCTGTCGGAAGTATGCTGAATCATCGAGATCGCTCTTTTCGAGCTAGTTAGTACAAGAAACACGTTATCTGGTGTTTTTACCACTCTACAGTGCGTTTGATATGCAGAACAGTAGATATCTTGGTTTTCGTGGGGTTTCAAGCTGAGATATGCGTTTTCTGCGATAATCTTGTTGAGACTTCTGTCCGAAGTATGCAGAATCATCGAGATCGCTCGTTTCGAGCTATTTAATGCGGAAACACGTTATCTGGTGTTTTCACCACTCCACAGTGCGTTGGATATGCAGAACCGGAGATATTTTGGTTTTCGTCGGGTTTCAAGCTGAGATATGCATTTTCTACGATAAGCTTTGTGAGACATCAGTTCGAAGTATGCAGAAACAACGAGAGCGCTCTTTTCGAGCAACTTAATGCGAGAAACACGTTTTCTGGGGTTTTCACCACTCCACAGTTCGTTGGATATGCAGAACCGGCGATATCTTGGTTTTCGTGGGGTTTAAATCTGAGATATGCATTTTCTGCGATAATATTGGTGAGACTTCTGTCCGAAGTATGCTGAAACATCGAGATCGCTCTTTTCGAGCTAGTTAATGCGAGAAAAACCTTATCCGGTGTTTTCACCACTCCACAGTGCGTATGATATGCAGAACCGGCGATATCTTGGTTTTCGTGGGGTTTCAAGCTGAGATATGCGTTTTCTGCGATAATCTTGGTGAGACTTCTGTCCGAAGTATGCAGAATCATCGAGATCGCTCGTTTCGAGCTACTTAATATGAGAAACACGTTTTCTGGTGTTTTCACCACTCCACAGTGCGTTTGATATGCAGAACCGGCGACATCTTGGTATTCGTGGGGTTTCAAGCTGAGATATGCATTTTCTGCGATAATCTTGGTGAGACTTCTGTCCGAAGTATGCTGAAACATCGAGATCGCTCTTTTCGAGCTAGTTAATGCGAGAAAAACCTTATCCGGTGTTCTCACCACTCCACTGTGCGTTTGGTATGCAGATCCGGCGATATCTTGGTTTTCGTGGGGTTTCAAGCTGAGATATGCATTTTCTGCGATAATCTTGTTGAGACTTCTGTCCGAAGTATGCAGAATCATCGAGATCGCTCGTTTCGAGCTATTTAGTGCGGAAACACGTTATCTGGTGTTTTCACCACCCCACAGTGCGTTGGATATGAAGAATCGGAGATATTTTGGTTTTCGTCGGGTTTCAAGCTGAGATATGCATTTTCTACGATAAGCTTTGTGAGACATCAGTTCGAAGTATGCAGAAACAACGAGAGCGCTCTTTTCGAGCTACTTAATGCGAGAAACACGTTTTCTGGGGTTTTCACCACTCCACAGTGCGTTGGATATGCAGAACCGGAGATATTTTGGTTTTCGTCGGGTTTCAAGCTGAGATATGCATTTTCTACGATAAGCTTTGTGAGACATCAGTTCGAAGTATGCAGAAACAACGAGATCGCTCTTTTCGAGCTAGTTAGTGCGAGAAAAGCCTTATCCGGTGTTTTCTCCACTCCACAGTGCGTTTGATATGCAGAACCAGCGATATCTTGGCTTTCGTGGGGTTTTCAAGCTGAGATATGCATTTTCTGCGATAATCTTTTTGAGACTTCTGTCCGAAGTATGCAGCATCATCGAGATCGCACTTTTCGAGCTATTTAATGCGAGAAACACGTTTTCTGGGGTTTTCACCCCTCCACAGTGCGTTTGATATGCAGAACCAGCGATATCTTGGCTTTCGTGGGGTTTCAAGCTGAGATATGCATTTTTTACGATAATCTTGGTGAGACTTCTGTCCGAAGTATGCTGAAACATCGAGATCGCTCTTTTCGAGCTAGTTAATGCGAGAAAAACCTTGTCCGGTGTTTTCACCACTCCACAGTGCGTTTGATATGCAGATCCGGCGATATCTTGGTTTTCGTGGGGTTTCAAGCTGAGATATGAATTTTCTGCGATAATCTTGGTGAGACTTCTGTCCGAAGTATAATGAAACATCGAGATCGCTCTTTTCGAGCTGGGTAGTGCGAGAAACACGTTATCTGGTGTTTTCACCACTCCACAGTGCGTTTGATATGCAGAACAGTAGATATCTTGGTTTTCGTGGGGATTCAAGCTGAAATATGCATTTACTGCGATAATCTTGTTGAGACTCTTGTCCGAAGTATGCAGAATCATCGAGATCGCACTTTTCGAGCTATTTAATGCGAGAAACACGTTTTCTGGGGTTTTCACCACTCCACAGTGCGTTTGATATGCAGAACCAGCGATATCTTGGCTTTCGTGTGGTTTCAAGCTGAGATATGCATTTTTTACGATAATCTTGGTGAGACTTCTGTCCGAAGTATGCAGAATCATCTAGATCGCTCTTTTCGAGCTAGTTAATGCGAGAAAAACCTTATCCGGTGTTCTCACCACTCCACAGTGCGTTTGGTATGCAGATCCGGCGATATCTTGGTTTTCGTGGGGTTTCAAGCTGAGATATGCATTTTCTGCGATAATCTTGTTGAGACTTCTGTCCGAAGTATGCAGAATCATCGAGATCGCTCGTTTCGAGCTATTTAGTGCGGAAACACGTTATCTGGTGTTTTCACCACTCCACAGTGCTTATGATATGCAGAATCGGAGATATTTTGGTTTTCGTCGGGTTTCAAGCTGAGATATGCATTTTCTACGATAAGCTTTGTGAGACATCAGTTCGAAGTATGCAGAAACAACGAGAGCGCTCTTTTCGAGCTACTTAATGCGAGAAACACGTTTTCTGGGGTTTTCACCACTCCACAGTGCGTTGGATATGCAGAACCGGAGATATTTTGGTTTTCGTCGGGTTTCAAGCTGAGATATGCATTTTCTACGATAAGCTTTGTGAGACATCAGTTCGAAGTATGCAGAAACAACGAGATCGCTCTTTTCGAGCTAGTTAGTGCGAGAAAAGCCTTATCCGGTGTTTTCTCCACTCCACAGTGCGTTTCATATGCAGAACCAGCGATATCTTGGCTTTCGTGGGGTTTCAAGCTGAGATATGCATTTTTTACGATAATCTTGGTGAGACTACTGTCCGAAGTATGCAGAATCATCGAGATCGCTCGTTTCGAGCTATTTAATGCGGAAACACGTTATCTGGTGTTTTCACCACTCCACAGTGCGGTGGATATGCAGAACCGGAGATATTTTGGTTTTCGTCGGGTTTCAAGCTGAGATATGCATTTTCTACGATAAGCTTTGTGAGACATCAGTTCGAAGTATGCAGAAACAACGAGAGCGCTCTTTTCGAGCTACTTAATGCGAGAAACACGTTTTCTGGGGTTTTCACCACTCCACAGTGCGTTTGATATGCAGAACCAGCGATATCTTGGCTTTCGTGGGGTTTCAAGCTGAGATATGCTTTTTTTACGATAATCTTGGTGAGACTTCTGTCCGAAGTATGCTGAAACATCGAGATCGCTCTTTTCGAGCTAGTTAATGCGAGAAAAACCTTGTCCGGTGTTTTCAACACTCCACAGTGCGTTTGATATGCAGAACAGTAGATATCTTGGTTTTCGTAGGGTTTCAAGCTGAAATATGCATTTTCTGCGATAATCTTGTTGAGACTCTTGTCCGAAGTATGCAGAATCATCGAGATCGCACTTTTCGAGCTATTTAATGCGAGAAACACGTTTTCTGGTGTTTTCACCACTCCACAGTGCGTTTGATATGCAGAACAGTAGATATCTTGGTTTTCGTGGGGTTTCAAGCAGAGATATGCATTTTCTGCGATAATCTTGGAGAGACTTCTGTTAGAAGTATGCTGAATCATCGAGATCGCTCTTTTCGAGCTAGTTAGTGCGAGAAACACGTTATCTGGTGTTTTCACCACTCCACAGTGCGTTTGATATGCAGAACAGTAGATATCTTGGTTTTCGTGGGGTTTCAAGCTGAAATATGTATTTTCTGCGATAATCTTGTGGAGACTCTTGTCCGAAGTATGCAGAATCATCGAGATCGCACTTTTCGAGCTATTTAATGCGAGAAACACGTTTTCTGGGGTTTTCACCCCTCCACAGTGCGTTTGATATGCAGAACCAGCGATATCTTGGCTTTCGTGGGGTTTCAAGCTGAGATATGCATTTTTTACGATAATCTTGGTGAGACTTCTGTCCGAAGTATGCTGAAACATCGAGATCGCTCTTTTCGAGCTAGTTAATGCGAGAAAAACCTTGTCCGGTGTTTTCACCACTCCACAGTGCGTTTGATATGCAGATCCGGCGATATCTTGGTTTTCGTGGGGTTTCAAGCTGAGATATGCATTTTCTGCGATAATCTTGGTGAGACTTCTGTCCGAAGTATGCAGAATCATCTAGATCGCTCTTTTCGAGCTAGTTAATGCGAGAAAAACCTTATCCGGTGTTCTCACCACTCCACAGTGCGTTTGGTATGCAGATCCGGCGATATCTTGGTTTTCGTGGGGTTTCAAGCTGAGATATGCATTTTCTGCGATAATCTTGTTGAGACTTCTGTCCGAAGTATGCAGAATCATCGAGATCGCTCGTTTCGAGCTATTTAGTGCGGAAACACGTTATCTGGAGTTTTCACCACTCCACAGTGCGTTGGATATGCAGAATCGGAGATATTTTGGTTTTCGTCGGGTTTCAAGCTGAGATATGCATTTTCTACGATAAGCTTTGTGAGACATCAGTTCGAAGTATGCAGAAACAACGAGAGCGCTCTTTTCGAGCTACTTAATGCGAGAAACACGTTTTCTGGGGTTTTCACCACTCCACAGTGCGTTGGATATGCAGAACCGGAGATATTTTGGTTTTCGTCGGGATTCAAGCTGAGATATGCATTTTCTACGATAAGCTTTGTGAGACATCAGTTCGAAGTATGCAGAAACAACGAGATCGCTCTTTTCGAGCTAGTTAGTGCGAGAAAAGCCTTATCCGGTGTTTTCTCCACTCCACAGTGCGTTTGATATGCAGAACCAGCGATATCTTGGCTTTCGTGGGGTTTCAAGCTGAGATATGCATTTTTTACGATAATCTTGGTGAGACTACTGTCCGAAGTATGCAGAATCATCGAGATCGCTCGTTTCGAGCTATTTAATGCGGAAACACGTTATCTGGTGTTTTCACCACTCCACAGTGCGGTGGATATGCAGAACCGGAGATATTTTGGTTTTCGTCGGGTTTCAAGCTGAGATATGCATTTTCTACGATAAGCTTTGTGAGACATCAGTTCGAAGTATGCAGAAACAACGAGAGCGCTCTTTTCGAGCTACTTAATGCGAGAAAAACCTTGTCCGGTGTTTTCACCACTCCACAGTGCGTTTGATATGCAGAACAGTAGATATCTTGGTTTTCGTAGGGTTTCAAGCTGAAATATGCATTTTCTGCGATAATCTTGTTGAGACTCTTGTCCGAAGTATGCAGAATCATCGAGATCGCACTTTTCGAGCTATTTAATGCGAGAAACACGTTTTCTGGGGTTTTCACCACTCCACAGTGCGTTTGATATGCAGAACAGTAGATATCTTGGTTTTCGTGGGGTTTCAAGCTGAGATATATATTTTCTGCGATAATCTTGTTGAGACATCTGTCCGAAGTATGCAAAATCATCGAGATCGCTCGTTTCGAGCTATTTAATGCGGAAACACGTTATCTGGTGTTTTCAGCACTCCACAGTGCGTTGGATATGCAGAACAGTAGATATCTTGGTTTTCGTGGGGTTTCAAGCAGAGATATGCATTTTCTGCGATAATCTTGGTGAGACTTCTGTCCGTAGTATGCAAAATCATCGAGATCGCTCGTTTCGAGCTATTTAATGCGGAAACACGTTATCTGGTGTTTTCAGCACTCCACAGTGCGTTGGATATGCAGAACAGTAGATATCTTGGTTTTCGTAGGGTTTCAAGCTGAAATATGCATTTTCTGCGATAATCTTGTTGAGACTCTTGTCCGAAGTATGCAGAATCATCGAGATCGCACTTTTCGAGCTATTTAATGCGGAAACACGTTATCTGGTGTTTTCAGCACTCCACAGTGCGTTGGATATGCAGAACAGTAGATATCTTGGTTTTCGTAGGGTTTCAAGCTAAAATATGCATTTTCTGCGATAATCTTGTTGAGACTCTTGTCCGAAGTATGCAGAATCATCTAGATCGCTCTTTTCGAGCTACTTAATGCACGAAACACGTTTTCTGGTGTTTTCACCACTCCACAGTACGTTTGACATGCAGAACCGGAGATATCTTGGTTTCGGTCGGGTTTCAAGCAGAGATATGCATTTTCTGCGATAATCTTGGAGAGACTTCTGTTAGAAGTATGCTGAATCATCGAGATCGCTCTTTTCGAGCTAGTTAGTGCGAGAAACACGTTATCTGGTGTTTTCACCACTCCACAGTGCGTTTGATATGCAGAACAGTAGATATCTTGGTTTTCGTAGGGTTTCAAGCTGAAATATGCATTTTCTGCGATAATCTTGTTGAGACTCTTGTCCGAAGTATGCAGAATCATCGAGATCGCACTTTTCGAGCTATTTAATGCGAGAAACACGTTTTCTGGGGTTTTCACCACTCCACAGTGCGTTTGATATGCAGAACAGTAGATATCTTGGTTTTCGTGGGGTTTCAAGCTGAGATATATATTTTCTGCGATAATCTTGTTGAGACATCTGTCCGAAGTATGCAAAATCATCTAGATCGCTCGTTTCGAGCTATTTAATGCGGAAACACGTTATCTGGTGTTTTCAGCACTCCACAGTGCGTTGGATATGCAGAACAGTAGATATCTTGGTTTTCGTGGGGTTTCAAGCAGAGATATGCATTTTCTGCGATAATCTTGGTGAGACTTCTGTCCGAAGTATGCTGAGTCATCGAGAAGGCTCTTTTCGAGCTACTTAATATCAGAAACACGTTTTCTGGTGTTTTCACCACTCCACAGTGCGTTTGATATGCAGAACCGGCGACATCTTGGTTTTCGTGGGGTTTCAAGCTGAGATATGCATTTTCTGCGATAATCTTGGTGAGACTTCTGTCCGAAGTATGCTGAAACATCGAGATCGCTCTTTTCGAGCTGGGTAGTGCGAGAAACACGTTATCTGGTGTTTTCACCAATCCACAGTGCGTTTGATATGCAGAACAGTAGATATCTTGGCTTTCGTGTGGTTTCAAGCTGAGATATGCATTTTTTACGATAATCTTGGTGAGACTTCTGTCCGAAGTATGCTGAAACATCGAGATCGCTCTTTTCGAGCTAGTTAATGCGAGAAAAATCTTGTCCGGTGTTTTCACCACTCCACAGTGCGTTTGATATGCAGAACAGTAGATATCTTGGTTTTCGTAGGGTTTCAAGCTGAAATATGCATTTTCTGCGATAATCTTGTTGAGACTCTTGTCCGAAGTATGCAGAATCATCGAGATCGCACTTTTCGAGCTATTTAATGCGAGAAACACGTTTTCTGGTGTTTTCACCACTCCACAGTGCGTTTGATATGCAGAACCGGAGATATCTTGGTTTTCGTGGGGTTTCAAGCAGAGATATGCATTTTCTGCGATAATCTTGGAGAGACTTCTGTTAGAAGTATGCTGAATCATCGAGATCGCTCTTTTCGAGCTAGTTAGTGCGAGAAACACGTTATCTGGTGTTTTCACCACTCCACAGTGCGTTTGATATGCAGAACAGTAGATATCTTGGTTTTCGTAGGGTTTCAAGCTGAAATATGCATTTTCTGCGATAATCTTGTTGAGACTCTTGTCCGAAGTATGCAGAATCATCGAGATCGCACTTTTCGAGCTATTTAATGCGAGAAACACGTTTTCTGGGGTTTTCACCACTCCACAGTGCGTTTGATATGCAGAACAGTAGATATGTTGGTTTTCGTGGGGTTTCAAGCTGAGATATGCATTTTCTGCGATAATCTTGTTGAGACATCTGTCCGAAGTATGCAAAATCATCGAGATCGCTCGTTTCGAGCTATTTAATGCGGAAACACGTTATCTGGTGTTTTCAGCACTCCACAGTGCGTTGGATATGCAGAACAGTAGATATCTTGGTTTTCGTGGGGTTTCAAGCAGAGATATGCATTTTCTGCGATAATCTTGGTGAGACATCTGTCCGAAGTATGCTGAGTCATCGAGAACGCTCTTTTCGAGCTACTTAATATGAGAAACACGTTTTCTGGTGTTTTCACCACTCCACAGTGCGTTTGATATGCAGAACCGGCGACATCTTGGTTTTCGTGGGGTTTCAAGCTGAGATATGCATTTTCTGCGATAATCTTGGTGAGACTTCGAGCTACTTAATGCACGAAACACGTTTTCTGGTGTTTTCACCACTCCACAGTACGTTTGACATGCAAAACAGGAGATATCTTGGTTTCGGTCGGGTTTCAAGCTGAGATATGCATTTTCTGCGATAATCGTGGTGAGACTTCTGTCAGAAGTATGCAGAATCTTCGAGAACGCTCTTTTCGAGCTACTTAATGCGCGAAACACGTTTTCTGGTGTTTTCACCACTCCACGGTACGTTTGATGTGCAGAACCGGAGATAACTCGGTTTTCGTCGGGTTTCAAGCTGAGATGTGCATTTTCTACGATAATCTTAGTGAGACTTCTGTCAGAAGTATGCAGGATCTTCGAGAACGCTCTATTCGAGCTATTTAATGCGAGAAACACGTTATCTCGTGTTTTCACCACTCCACAGTGCGTATGATATGCAGAACCGGCGATATCTTGGTTTTCGTGGGGTTTCAAGCTGAGATATGCATTTTCTGCGATAATCTTGCTGAGACTTCTGTCCGAAGTATGCTGAAACATCGAGATCGCTCTTTTCGAGCTAGTTAATGCGAGAAAAACCTTATCCGGTGTTTTCACCACACCAAAGTACGTTTGATATGCAGAACAGTAGATATCTTGGTTTTCGTAGGGTTTCAAGCTGAAATATGCATTTTCTGCGATAATCTTTTTGAGACTCTTGTCCGAAGTATGCAGAATCATCGAGATCGCACTTTTCGAGCTATTTAATGCGAGAAACACGTTTTCTGGGGTTTTCACCACTCCACAGTGCGTTTGATATGCAGAACAGTAGATATCTTGGTTTTCGTGGGGTTTCAAGCTGAGATATATATTTTCTGCGATAATCTTGTTGAGACATCTGTCCGAAGTATGCAAAATCATCTAGATCGCTCGTTTCGAGCTATTTAATGCGGAAACACGTTATCTGGTGTTTTCAGCACTCCACAGTGCGTTGGATATGCAGAACAGTAGATATCTTGGTTTTCGTGGGGTTTCAAGCAGAGATATGCATTTTCTGCGATAATCTTGGTGAGACTTCTGTCCGAAGTATGCTGAGTCATCGAGAAGGCTCTTTTCGAGCTACTTAATATCAGAAACACGTTTTCTGGTGTTTTCACCACTCCACAGTGCGTTTGATATGCAGAACCGGCGACATCTTGGTTTTCGTGGGGTTTCAAGCTGAGATATGCATTTTCTGCGATAATCTTGGTGAGACTTCTGTCCGAAGTATGCTGAAACATCGAGATCGCTCTTTTCGAGCTGGGTAGTGCGAGAAACACGTTATCTGGTGTTTTCACCAATCCACAGTGCGTTTGATATGCAGAACAGTAGATATCTTGGCTTTCGTGTGGTTTCAAGCTGAGATATGCATTTTTTACGATAATCTTGGTGAGACTTCTGTCCGAAGTATGCTGAAACATCGAGATCGCTCTTTTCGAGCTAGTTAATGCGAGAAAAACCTTGTCCGGTGTTTTCACCACTCCACAGTGCGTTTGATATGCAGAACAGTAGATATCTTGGTTTTCGTAGGGTTTCAAGCTGAAATATGCATTTTCTGCGATAATCTTGTTGAGACTCTTGTCCGAAGTATGCAGAATCATCGAGATCGCACTTTTCGAGCTATTTAATGCGAGAAACACGTTTTCTGGTGTTTTCACCACTCCACAGTGCGTTTGATATGCAGAACCGGAGATATCTTGGTTTTCGTGGGGTTTCAAGCAGAGATATGCATTTTCTGCGATAATCTTGGAGAGACTTCTGTTAGAAGTATGCTGAATCATCGAGATCGCTCTTTTCGAGCTAGTTAGTGCGAGAAACACGTTATCTGGTGTTTTCACCACTCCACAGTGCGTTTGATATGCAGAACAGTAGATATCTTGGTTTTCGTAGGGTTTCAAGCTGAAATATGCATTTTCTGCGATAATCTTGTTGAGACTCTTGTCCGAAGTATGCAGAATCATCGAGATCGCACTTTTCGAGCTATTTAATGCGAGAAACACGTTTTCTGGGGTTTTCACCACTCCACAGTGCGTTTGATATGCAGAACAGTAGATATGTTGGTTTTCGTGGGGTTTCAAGCTGAGATATGCATTTTCTGCGATAATCTTGTTGAGACATCTGTCCGAAGTATGCAAAATCATCGAGATCGCTCGTTTCGAGCTATTTAATGCGGAAACACGTTATCTGGTGTTTTCAGCACTCCACAGTGCGTTGGATATGCAGAACAGTAGATATCTTGGTTTTCGTGGGGTTTCAAGCAGAGATATGCATTTTCTGCGATAATCTTGGTGAGACATCTGTCCGAAGTATGCTGAGTCATCGAGAACGCTCTTTTCGAGCTACTTAATATGAGAAACACGTTTTCTGGTGTTTTCACCACTCCACAGTGCGTTTGATATGCAGAACCGGCGACATCTTGGTTTTCGTGGGGTTTCAAGCTGAGATATGCATTTTCTGCGATAATCTTGGTGAGACTTCGAGCTACTTAATGCACGAAACACGTTTTCTGGTGTTTTCACCACTCCACAGTACGTTTGACATGCAAAACAGGAGATATCTTGGTTTCGGTCGGGTTTCAAGCTGAGATATGCATTTTCTGCGATAATCCTGGTGAGACTTCTGTCAGAAGTATGCAGAATCTTCGAGAACGCTCTTTTCGAGCTACTTAATGCGCGAAACACGTTTTCTGGTGTTTTCACCACTCCACGGTACGTTTGATGTGCAGAACCGGAGATAACTCGGTTTTCGTCGGGTTTCAAGCTGAGATGTGCATTTTCTACGATAATCTTAGTGAGACTTCTGTCAGAAGTATGCAGGATCTTCGAGAACGCTCTATTCGAGCTATTTAATGCGAGAAACACGTTATCTCGTGTTTTCACCACTCCACAGTGCGTATGATATGCAGAACCGGCGATATCTTGGTTTTCGTGGGGTTTCAAGCTGAGATATGCATTTTCTGCGATAATCTTGCTGAGACTTCTGTCCGAAGTATGCTGAAACATCGAGATCGCTCTTTTCGAGCTAGTTAATGCGAGAAAAACCTTATCCGGTGTTTTCACCACACCAAAGTACGTTTGATATGCAGAACCAGCGATATCTTGGCTTTCGTGGGGTTTTCAAGCTGAGATATGCATTTTTTAAGATAATCTTTGTGAGACTTCTGTCCGAGGTATGCTGAATCATCGAGATCGCTCTTTTCGAGCTAGTTAGTGCGAGAAACACGTTATCTGGTGTTTTCACCACTCCACAGTGCGTTGGATATGCAGAACCGGAGATATTTTGGTTTTCGTCGAGTTTCAAGCTGAGATATGCATTTTCTACGATAAGCTATGTGAGACATCAGTTCGAAGTATGCAGAAACAACGAGAGCGCTCTTTTCGAGCTACTTAATGCGAGAAACACGTTTTCTGGGGTTTTCACCACTCCACAGTTCGTTGGATATGCAGAACAGTAGATATCTTGGTTTTCGTGGGGTTTCAAGCTGAGATATGCGGTTTCTGCGATAATCTTGTTGAGACTTCTGTCCGAAGTATGCAGAATCATCGAGATCGCACTTTTCGAGCAATTTAATGCGAGAAACACGTTTTTTGGGGTTTTCACCACTCCACAGTGCGTTTGATATGCAGAACACAGCGATATCTTGGTTTTCGGGGGGATTTCAAGCTGAGATATGCATTTTTTACGATATTTTTGGTGAGACTTCTGTCCGAAGTATGCTGAAACATCGAGATCGCTCTATTCGAGCTAGTTAATGCGAGAAAAACCTTATCCGGTGTTTCCACCACTCCAAAGTGCGTTTCATATGCAGAACCAGCGATATCTTGGCTTTCGTGGGGTTTTCAAGCTGAGATATGCATTTTTTACGATAATCTTGGTGAGACTTCTGTCCGAGGTATGCTGAATCATCGAGATCGCTCTTTTCGAGCTACTTAGTGCGAGAAACACGTTATCTGGTGTTTTCACCACTCCACAGTGCGTTTGATATGCAGAACAGTAGATGTCTTGGTTTTCGTGGGGTTTCAAGCTGAAATATGCATTTTCTGCGATAATCTTTTTGAGACTTCTGTCCGAAGTATGCAGCATCATCGAGATCGCACTTTTCGAGCTATTTAATGCGAGAAACACGTTTTCTGGGGTTTTCACCACTCCACAGTGCGTTTGATATGCAGAACACAGCGATATCTTGGTTTTCGGTGGGGTTTCAAGCTGAGATATGCATTTTCTACGATAAGCTTTGAGAGACATCAGTTCGAAGTATGCAGAAACAACGAGAGCGCTCTTCTCGAGCTATTTAATGCGAGAAACACGTTTTCTGGGGTTTTCACCACTCCACAGTGCGTCTGATATGCAGAACACAGCGATATCTTGGTTTTCGGTGGGGTTTCAAGCTGAGATATGCATTTTTTACGATAATTTTGGTGAGACTTCTGTCGGAAGTATGCTGAATCATCGAGATCGCTCTTTTCGAGCTAGTTAGTGCAAGAAACACGTTATCTGGTGTTTTTACCACTCTACAGTGCGTTTGATATGCAGAACAGTAGATATCTTGGTTTTCGTGGGGTTTCAAGCTGAGATATGCATTTTTTACGATATTCTTGGTGAGACTACTGTCCGAAGTATGCAGAATCATCGAGATCGCTCGTTTCGAGCTATTTAATGCGGAAACACGTTATCTGGTGTTTTCACCACTCCACAGTGCGGTGGATATGCAGAACCGGAGATATCTTGGTTTTCGTAGGGTTTCAAGCTGAAATATGCATTTTCTGCGATAATCTTGTTGAGACTCTTGTCCGAAGTATGCAGAATCATCGAGATCGCACTTTTCGAGCTATTTAATGCGAGAAACACGTTTTCTGGGGTTTTCACCACTCCACAGTGCGTTTGATATGCAGAACAGTAGATATCTTGGTTTTCGTGGGGTTTCAAGCTGAGATATGCATTTTCTGCGATAATCTTGTTGAGACATCTGTCCGAAGTATGCAAAATCATCGAGATCGCTCGTTTCGAGCTATTTAATGCGGAAACACGTTATCTGGTGTTTTCAGCACTCCACAGTGCGTTGGATATGCAGAACAGTAGATATCTTGGTTTTCGTGGGGTTTCAAGCAGAGATATGCATTTTCTGCGATAATTTTGGTGAGACTTCTGTCCGAAGTATGCTGAAACATCGAGATCGCTCTATTCGAGCTAGTTAATGCGAGAAAAACCTTATCCGGTGTTTCCACCACTCCAAAGTGCGTTTGATATGCAGAACCAGCGATATCTTGGCTTTCGTGGGGTTTTCAAGCTGAGATATGCATTTTTTACGATAATCTTGGTGAGACTTCTGTCCGAGGTATGCTGAATCATCGAGATCGCTCTTTTCGAGCTACTTAGTGCGAGAAACACGTTATCTGGTGTTTTCACCACTCCACAGTGCGTTTGATATGCAGAACAGTAGATGTCTTGGTTTTCGTGGGGTTTCAAGCTGAAATATGCATTTTCTGCGATAATCTTTTTGAGACTTCTGTCCGAAGTATGCAGCATCATCGAGATCGCACTTTTCGAGCTATTTAATGCGAGAAACACGTTTTCTGGGGTTTTCACCCCTCCACAGTGCGTTTGATATGCAGAACCAGCGATATCTTGGCTTTCGTGTGGTTTCAAGCTGAGATATGCATTTTTTACGATAATCTTGGTGAGACTTCTGTCCGAAGTATGCAGAATCATCTAGATCGTTCTTTTCGAGCTAGTTAATGCGAGAAAAACCTTATCCGGTGTTCTCACCACTCCACAGTGCGTTTGGTATGCAGATCCGGCGATATCTTGGTTTTCGTGGGGTTTCAAGCTGAGATATGCATTTTCTGCGATAATCTTGTTGAGACTTCTGTCCGAAGTATGCAGAATCATCGAGATCGCTCGTTTCGAGCTATTTAGTGCGGAAACACGTTATCTGGTGTTTTCACCACTCCACAGTGCGTTGGATATGCAGAATCGGAGATATTTTCGTTTTCGTCGGGTTTCAAGCTGAGATATGCATTTTCTACGATAAGCTTTGTGAGACATCAGTTCGAAGTATGCAGAAACAACGAGAGCGCTCTTTTCGAGCTACTTAATGCGAGAAACACGTTTTCTGGGGTTTTCACCACTCCACAGTGCGGCGGATATGCAGAACCGGAGATATTTTGGTTTTCGTCGAGTTTCAAGCTGAGATATGCATTTTCTACGATAAGCTTTGTGAGACATCAGTTCGAAGTATGCAGAAACAACGAGAGCGCTCTTTTCGAGCTACTTAATGCGAGAAACACGTTTTCTGGGGTTTTCACCACTCCACAGTGCGTTGGATATGCAGAACCAGCGATATCTTGGCTTTCGTGGGGTTTCAAGCTGAGATATGCTTTTTTTACGATAATCTTGGTGAGACATCAGTTCGAAGTATGCAGAAACAACGAGATCGCTCTTTTCGAGCTAGTTAGTGCGAGAAAAGCCTTATCCGGTGTTTTCTCCACTCCACAGTGCGTTTGATATGCAGAACCAGCGATATCTTGGCTTTCGTGGGGTTTCAAGCTGAGATATGCATTTTTTACGATAATCTTGGTGAGACTACTGTCCGAAGTATGCAGAATCATCGAGATCGCTCGTTTCGAGCTATTTAATGCGGAAACACGTTATCTGGTGTTTTCACCACTCCACAGTGCGGCGGATATGCAGAACCGGAGATATTTTGGTTTTCGTCGAGTTTCAAGCTGAGATATGCATTTTCTACGATAAGCTTTGTGAGACATCAGTTCGAAGTATGCAGAAACAACGAGAGCGCTCTTTTCGAGCTACTTAATGCGAGAAACACGTTTTCTGGGGTTTTCACCACTCCACAGTGCGTTGGATATGCAGAACCAGCGATATCTTGGCTTTCGTGGGGTTTCAAGCTGAGATATGCTTTTTTTACGATAATCTTGGTGAGACTTCTGTCCGAAGTATGCTGAAACATCGAGATCGCTCTTTTCGAGCTAGTTAATGCGAGAAAAACCTTGTCCGGTGTTTTCAACACTCCACAGTGCGTTTGATATGCAGAACAGTAGATATCTTGGTTTTCGTAGGGTTTCAAGCTGAAATATGCATTTTCTGCGATAATCTTGTTGAGACTCTTGTCCGAAGTATGCAGAATCATCGAGATCGCACTTTTCGAGCTATTTAATGCGAGAAACACGTTTTCTGGTGTTTTCACCACTCCACAGTGCGTTTGATATGCAGAACAGTAGATATCTTGGTTTTCGTGGGGTTTCAAGCAGAGATATGCATTTTCTGCGATAATCTTGGAGAGACTTCTGTTAGAAGTATGCTGAATCATCGAGATCGCTCTTTTCGAGCTAGTTAGTGCGAGAAACACGTTATCTGGTGTTTTCACCACTCCACAGTGCGTTTGATATGCAGAACAGTAGATATCTTGGTTTTCGTGGGGTTTCAAGCAGGAATATGTATTTTCTGCGATAATCTTGTGGAGACTCTTGTCCGAAGTATGCAGAATCATCGAGATCGCACTTTTCGAGACTATTTAATGCGAGAAACACGTTTTCTGGGGTTTTCACCCCTCCACAGTGCGTTTGATATGCAGAACCAGCGATATCTTGGCTTTCGTGGGGTTTCAAGCTGAGATATGCATTTTTTACGATAATCTTGGTGAGACTTCTGTCCGAAGTATGCTGAAACATCGAGATCGCTCTTTTCGAGCTAGTTAATGCGAGAAAAACCTTGTCCGGTGTTTTCACCACTCCACAGTGCGTTTGATATGCAGATCCGGCGATATCTTGGTTTTCGTGGGGTTTCAAGCTGAGATATGCATTTTCTGCGATAATCTTGGTGAGACTTCTGTCCGAAGTATAATGAAACATCGAGATCGCTCTTTTCGAGCTGGGTAGTGCGAGAAACACGTTATCTGGTGTTTTCACCACTCCACAGTGCGTTTGATATGCAGAACAGTAGACATCTTGGTTTTCGTGGGGTTTCAAGCTGAAATATGCATTTACTGCGATGATCTTGTTGAGACTCTTGTCCGAAGTATGCAGAATCATCGAGATCAGACTTTTCGAGCTATTTAATGCGAGAAACACGTTTTCTGGGGTTTTCACCACTCCACAGTGCGTTTGATATGCAGAACCAGCGATATCTTGGCTTTCGTGTGGTTTCAAGCTGAGATATGCATTTTTTACGATAATCTTGGTGAGACTTCTGTCCGAAGTATGCAGAATCATCTAGATCGCTCTTTTCGAGCTAGTTAATGCGAGAAAAACCTTATCCGGTGTTCTCACCACTCCACAGTGCGTTTGGTATGCAGATCCGGCGATATCTTGGTTTTCGTGGGGTTTCAAGCTGAGATATGCATTTTCTGCGATAATCTTGTTGAGACTTCTGTCCGAAGTATGCAGAATCATCGAGATCGCTCGTTTCGAGCTATTTAGTACGGAAACACGTTATCTGGAGTTTTCACCACTCCACAGTGCGTTGGATATGCAGAATCGGAGATATTTTGGTTTTCGTCGGGTTTCAAGCTGAGATATGCATTTTTTACGATAATCTTGGTGAGACTACTGTCCGAAGTATGCAGAATCATCGAGATCGCTCGTTTCGAGCTATTTAATGCGGAAACACGTTATCTGGTGTTTTCACCACTCCACAGTGCGGTGGATATGCAGAACCGGAGATATTTTGGTTTTCGTCGGGTTTTAAGCTGAGATATGCATTTTCTACGATAAGCTTTGTGAGACATCAGTTCGAAGTATGCAGAAACAACGAGAGCGCTCTTTTCGAGCTACTTAATGCGAGAAAAACCTTGTCCGGTGTTTTCACCACTCCACAGTGCGTTTGATATGCAGAACAGTAGATATCTTGGTTTTCGTAGGGTTTCAAGCTGAAATATGCATTTTCTGCGATAATCTTGTTGAGACTCTTGTCCGAAGTATGCAGAATCATCGAGATCGCACTTTTCGAGCTATTTAATGCGAGAAACACGTTTTCTGGTGTTTTCACCACTCCACAGTGCGTTTGATATGCAGAACAGTAGATATCTTGGTTTTCGTGGGGTTTCAAGCAGAGATATGCATTTTCTGCGATAATCTTGGAGAGACTTCTGTTAGAAGTATGCTGAATCATCGAGATCGCTCTTTTCGAGCTAGTTAGTGCGAGAAACACGTTATCTGGTGTTTTCACCACTCCACAGTGCGTTTGATATGCAGAACAGTAGATATCTTGGTTTTCGTAGGGTTTCAAGCTGAAATATGCATTTTCTGCGATAATCTTGTTGAGACTCTTGTCCGAAGTATGCAGAATCATCGAGATCGCACTTTTCGAGCTATTTAATGCGAGAAACACGTTTTCTGGGGTTTTCACCACTCCACAGTGCGTTTGATATGCAGAACAGTAGATATCTTGGTTTTCGTGGGGTTTCAAGCTGAGATATATATTTTCTGCGATAATCTTGTTGAGACATCTGTCCGAAGTATGCAAAATCATCGAGATCGCTCGTTTCGAGCTATTTAATGCGGAAACACGTTATCTGGTGTTTGCAGCACTCCACAGTGCGTTGGATATGCAGAACAGTAGATATCTTGGTTTTCGTGGGGTTTCAAGCAGAGATATGCATTTTCTGCGATAATCTTGGTGAGACTTCTGTCCGAAGTATGCTGAGTCATCGAGAAGGCTCTTTTCGAGCTACTTAATATGAGAAACACGTTTTCTGGTGTTTTCACCACTCCACAGTGCGTTTGATATGCAGAACCGGCGACATCTTGGTTTTCGTGGGGTTTCAAGCTGAGATATGCATTTTCTGCGATAATCTTGGTGAGACTACTGTCCGAAGTATGCTGAAACATCGAGATCGCTCTTTTCGAGCTGGGTAGTGCGAGAAACACGTTATCTGGTGTTTTTACCACTCCACAGTGCGGTGGATATGCAGAACCGGAGATATTTTGGTTTTCGTCGGGTTTCAAGCTGAGATATGCATTTTCTACGATAAGCTTTGTGAGACATCAGTTCGAAGTATGCAGAAACAACGAGAGCGCTCTTTTCGAGCTACTTAATGCGAGAAAAACCTTGTCCGGTGTTTTCACCACTCCACAGTGCGTTTGATATGCAGAACAGTAGATATCTTGGTTTTCGTAGGATTTCAAGCTGAAATATGCATTTTCTGCGATAATCTTGTTGAGACTCTTGTCCGAAGTATGCAGAATCATCGAGATCGCACTTTTCGAGCTATTTAATGCGAGAAACACGTTTTCTGGTGTTTTCACCACTCCACAGTGCGTTTGATATGCAGAACAGTAGATATATTGGTTTTCGTGGGGTTTCAAGCAGAGATATGCATTTTCTGCGATAATCTTGGAGAGACTTCTGTTAGAAGTATGCTGAATCATCGAGATCGCTCTTTTCGAGCTAGTTAGTGCGAGAAACACGTTATCTGGTGTTTTCACCACTCCACAGTGCGTTTGATATGCAGAACAGTAGTTATCTTGGTTTTCGTAGGGTTTCAAGCTGAAATATGCATTTTCTGCGATAATCTTGTTGAGACTCTTGTCCGAAGTATGCAGAATCATCGAGATCGCACTTTTCGAGCTATTTAATGCGAGAAACACGTTTTCTGGGGTTTTCACCACTCCACAGTGCGTTTGATATGCAGAACAGTAGATATCTTGGTTTTCGTGGGGTTTCAAGCTGAGATATATATTTTCTGCGATAGTCTTGTTGAGACATCTGTCCGAAGTATGCAAAATCATCGAGATCGCTCGTTTCGAGCTATTTAATGCGGAAACACGTTATCTGGTGTTTTCAGCACTCCACAGTGCGTTGGATATGCAGAACAGTAGATATCTTGGTTTTCGTGGGGTTTCAAGCTGAGATATGCATTTTCTGCGATAATCTTGGTGAGACTTCTGTCCGAAGTATGCTGAAACATCGAGATCGCTCTTTTCGAGCTGGGTAGTGCGAGAAACACGTTATCTGGTGTTTTCACCACTCCACAGTGCGTTTGATATGCAGAACAGTAAATATCTTGGCTTTCGTGTGGTTTCAAGCTGAGATATGCATTTTTTACGATAATCTTGGTGAGACTTCTGTCCGAAGTATGCAGAATCATCTAGATCGCTCTTTTCGAGCTAGTTAGTGCGAGAAAAGCCTTATCCGGTGTTTTCTCCACTCCACAGTGCGTTTGATATGCAGAACCAGCGATATCGTGGCTTTCGTGGGGTTTCAAGCTGAGATATGCATTTTTTACGATAATCTTGGTGAGACTACTGTCCGAAGTATGCAGAATCATCGAGATCGCTCGTTTCGAGCTATTTAATGCGGAAACACGTTATCTGGTGTTTTCACCACTCCACAGTGCGGTGGATATGCAGAACCGGAGATATTTTGGTTTTCGTCGGGTTTCAAGCTGAGATATGCATTTTCTACGATAAGCTTTGTGAGACATCAGTTCGAAGTATGCAGAAACAACGAGAGCGCTCTTTTCGAGCTACTTAATGCGAGAAAAACCTTGTCCGGTGTTTTCACCACTCCACAGTGCGTTTGATATGCAGAACAGTAGATATCTTGGTTTTCGTAGGGTTTCAAGCTGAAATATGCATTTTCTGCGATAATCTTGTTGAGACTCTTGTCCGAAGTATGCAGAATCATCGAGATCGCACTTTTCGAGCTATTTAATGCGAGAAACACGTTTTCTGGTGTTTTCACCACTCCACAGTGCGTTTGATATGCAGAACAGTAGATATCTTGGTTTTCGTGGGGTTTCAAGCAGAGATATGCATTTTCTGCGATAATCTTGGAGAGACTTCTGTTAGAAGTATGCTGAATCATCGAGATCGCTCTTTTCGAGCTAGTTAGTGCGAGAAACACGTTATCTGGTGTTTTCACCACTCCACAGTGCGTTTGATATGCAGAACAGTAGATATCTTGGTTTTCGCAGGGTTTCAAGCTGAAATATGCATTTTCTGCGATAATCTTGTTGAGACTCTTGTCCGAAGTATGCAGAATCATCGAGATCGCACTTTTCGAGCTATTTAATGCGAGAAACACGTTTTCTGGGGTTTTCACCACTCCACAGTGCGTTTGATATGCAGAACAGTAGATATCTTGGTTTTCGTGGGGTTTCAAGCTGAGATATATATTTTCTGCGATAGTCTTGTTGAGACATCTGTCCGAAGTATGCAAAATCATCGAGATCGCTCGTTTCGAGCTATTTAATGCGGAAACACGTTATCTGGTGTTTTCAGCACTCCACAGTGCGTTGGATATGCAGAACAGTAGATATCTTGGTTTTCGTGGGGTTTCAAGCAGAGATATGCATTTTCTGCGATAATCTTGGTGAGACTTCTGTCCGAAGTATGCTGAGTCATCGAGAAGGCTCTTTTCGAGCTACTTAATATGAGAAACACGTTTTCTGGTGTTTTCACCACTCCACAGTGCGTTTGATATGCAGAACCGGCGACATCTTGGTTTTCGTGGGGTTTCAAGCTGAGATATGCATTTTCTGCGATAATCTTGGTGAGACTTCTGTCCGAAGTATGCTGAAACATCGAGATCGCTCTTTTCGAGCTAGTTAGTGCGAGAAAAGCCTTATCCGGTGTTTTCTCCACTCCACAGTGCGTTTGATATGCAGAACCAGCGATATCTTGGCTTTCGTGGGGTTTCAAGCTGAGATATGCATTTTTTACGATAATCTTGGTGAGACTACTGTCCGAAGTATGCAGAATCATCGAGATCGCTCGTTTCGAGCTATTTAATGCGGAAACACGTTATCTGGTGTTTTCACCACTCCACAGTGCGGTGGATATGCAGAACCGGAGATATTTTGGTTTTCGTCGGGTTTCAAGCTGAGATATGCATTTTCTACGATAAGCTTTGTGAGACATCAGTTCGAAGTATGCAGAAACAACGAGAGCGCTCTTTTCGAGCTACTTAATGCGAGAAACACGTTTTCTGGGGTTTTCACCACTCCACAGTGCGTTTGATATGCAGAACCAGCGATATCTTGGCTTTCGTGGGGTTTCAAGCTGAGATATGCTTTTTTTACGATAATCTTGGTGAGACTTCTGTCCGAAGTATGCTGAAACATCGAGATCGCTCTTTTCGAGCTAGTTAATGCGAGAAAAACCTTGTCCGGTGTTTTCACCACTCCACAGTGCGTTTGATATGCAGAACAGTAGATATCTTGGTTTTCGTAGGGTTTCAAGCTGAAATATGCATTTTCTGCGATAATCTTGTTGAGACTCTTGTCCGAAGTATGCAGAATCATCGAGATCGCACTTTTCGAGCTATTTAATGCGAGAAACACGTTTTCTGGTGTTTTCACCACTCCACAGTGCGTTTGATATGCAGAACCGGAGATATCTTGGTTTTCGTGGGGTTTCAAGCAGAGATATGCATTTTCTGCGATAATCTTGGAGAGACTTCTGTTATAAGTATGCTGAATCATCGAGATCGCTCTTTTCGAGCTAGTTAGTGCGAGAAACACGTTATCTGGTGTTTTCACCACTCCACAGTGCGTTTGATATGCAGAACAGTAGATATCTTGGTTTTCGTAGGGTTTCAAGCTGAAATATGCATTTTCTGCGATAATCTTGTTGAGACTCTTGTCCGAAGTATGCAGAATCATCGAGATCGCACTTTTCGAGCTATTTAATGCGAGAAACACGTTTTCTGGGGTTTTCACCACTCCACAGTGCGTTTGATATGCAGAACAGTAGATATGTTGGTTTTCGTGGGGTTTCAAGCTGAGATATGCATTTTCTGCGATAATCTTGTTGAGACATCTGTCCGAAGTATGCAAAATCATCGAGATCGCTCGTTTCGAGCTATTTAATGCGGAAACACGTTATCTGGTGTTTTCAGCACTCCACAGTGCGTTGGATATGCAGAACAGTAGATATCTTGGTTTTCGTGGGGTTTCAAGCAGAGATATACATTTTCTGCGATAATCTTGGTGAGACTTCTGTCCGAAGTATGCTGAGTCATCGAGAACGCTCTTTTCGAGCTACTTAATATGAGAAACACGTTTTCTGGTGTTTTCACCACTCCACAGTGCGTTTGATATGCAGAACCGGCGACATCTTGGTTTTCGTGGGGTTTCAAGCTGAGATATGCATTTTCTGCGATAATCTTGGTGAGACTTCGAGCTACTTAATGCACGAAACACGTTTTCTGGTGTTTTCACCACTCCACAGTACGTTTGACATGCAAAACAGGAGATATGTTGGTTTCGGTCGGGTTTCAAGCTGAGATATGCATTTTCTGCGATAATCATGGTGAGACTTCTGTCAGAAGTATGCAGAATCTTCGAGAACGCTCTTTTCGAGCTACTTAATGCGCGAAACACGTTTTCTGGTGTTTTCACCACTCCACGGTACGTTTGATGTGCAGAACCGGAGATAACTCGGTTTTCGTCGGGTTTCAAGCTGAGATGTGCATTTTCTACGATAATCTTAGTGAGACTTCTGTCAGAAGTATGCAGGATCTTCGAGAACGCTCTATTCGAGCTATTTAATGCGAGAAACACGTTATCTCGTGTTTTCACCACTCCACAGTGCGTATGATATGCAGAACCGGCGATATCTTGGTTTTCGTGGGGTTTCAAGCTAAGATATGCATTTTCTGCGATAATCTTGCTGAGACTTCTGTCCGAAGTATGCTGAAACATCGAGATCGCTCTTTTCGAGCTAGTTAATGCGAGAAAAACCTTATCCGGTGTTTTCACCACACCAAAGTACGTTTGATATGCAGAACCTGCGATATCTTGGCTTTCGTGGGGTTTTCAAGCTGAGATATGCATTTTTTACGATAATCTTTGTGAGACTTCTGTCCGAGGTATGCTGAATCATCGAGATCGCTCTTTTCGAGCTAGTTAGTGCGAGAAACACGTTATCTGGTGTTTTCACCACTCCACAGTGCGTTTGATATGCAGAACAGTAGATATCTTGGTTTTCGTAGGGTTTCAAGCACAAATATGCATTTTCTGCGATAATCTTGTTGAGACTCTTGTCCGAAGTATGCAGAATCATCGAGATCGCACTATTCGAGCTATTTAATGCGAGAAACACGTTTTCTGGGGTTTTCACCACTCCACAGTGCGTTTGATATGCAGAACAGCAGATATCTTGGTTTTCGTGGGGTTTCAAGCTGAGATATGCATTTTCTGCGATAATCTTGTTGAGACTTCTGTCCGAAGTATGCAGAATCATCGAGATCGCTCGTTTCGAGCTATTTAATGCGGAAACACGTTATCTGGTGTTTTCACCACTCCACAGTGCGTTGGATATGCAGAACCGGAGATATTTTGGTTTTCGTCGAGTTTCAAGCTGAGATATGCATTTTCTACGATAAGCTATGTGAGACATCAGTTCGAAGTATGCAGAAACAACGAGAGCGCTCTTTTCGAGCTACTTAATGCGAGAAACACGTTTTCTGGGGTTTTCACCACTCCACAGTTCGTTGGATATGCAGAACAGTAGATATCTTGGTTTTCGTGGGGTTTCAAGCAGAGATATGCATTTTCTGCGATAATCATGGTGAGACTTCTGTTAGAAGTATGCTGAATCACCGAGATCGCTCTTTTCGAGCTAGTTAGTGCGAGAAACACGTTATCTGGTGTTTTCACCACTCCACAGTGCGTTTGATATGCAGAACAGTAGATATTTTGGATTTTGTGGGGTTTCAAGCTGAAATTTGCATTTTCTGCGATAATATTGGTGAGACTTCTGTCCGAAGTATGCCGAATCATCGAGATCGCTCTTTTCGAGCTAGTTAATGCGAGAAAAACCTTATCCGGTGTTTTCACCACTCCACAGTGCGTTTGATATGCAGAACCAGCGATATCTTGGCTTTCGTGGGGTTTCAAGCTGAGATATGCATTTTTTACGATAATCTTGGTGAGACTACTGTCCGAAGTATGCAGGATCATCGAGATCGCTCGTTTCGAGCTGTTTAATGCGGAAACACGTTATCTGGTGTTTTCACCACTCGACAGTGCGTTGGATATGCAGAACCGGAGATATTTTGGTTTTCGTCGGGTTTCAAGCTGAGATATGCATTTTCTACGATAAGCTTTGTGAGACATCAGTTCGAAGTATGCAGAAACAACGAGAGCGCTCTTTTCGAGCAACTTAATGCGAGAAACACGTTTTCTGGGGTTTTCACCACTCCACAGTTCGTTGGATATGCAGAACAGTAGATATCTTGGTTTTCGTGGGGTTTCAAGCAGAGATATGCATTTTCTGCGATAATCTTGGTGAGACTTCTGTTAGAAGTATGCTGAATCATCGAGAGCGCTCTTTTCGAGCTAGTTAGTGCGAGAAACACGTTTTCTGGTGTTTTCACCACTCCACAGTGCGTTTGATATGCAGAACAGTAGATATCTTGGTTTTCGTGGGGTTTCAAGCAGAGATATGCATTTTCTGCGATAATCTTGGAGAGACTTCTGTTAGAAGTATGCTGAATCATCGAGATCGCTCTTTTCGAGCTAGTTAGTGCGAGAAACACGTTATCTGGTGTTTTCACCACTCCACAGTGCGTTTGATATGCAGAACAGTAGATATCTTGGTTTTCGTAGGGTTTCAAGCTGAAATATGCATTTTCTGCGATAATCTTGTTGAGACTCTTGTCCGAAGTATGCAGAATCATCGAGATCGCACTTTTCGAGCTATTTAATGCGAGAAACACGTTTTCTGGGGTTTTCACCACTCCACAGTGCGTTTGATATGCAGAACAGTAGATATCTTGGTTTTCGTGGGGTTTCAAGCTGAGATATATATTTTCTGCGATAATCTTGTTGAGACATCTGTCCGAAGTATGCAAAATCATCGAGATCGCTCGTTTCGAGCTATTTAATGCGGAAACACGTTATCTGGTGTTTTCAGCACTCCACAGTGCGTTGGATATGCAGAACAGTAGATATCTTGGTTTTCGTGGGGTTTCAAGCAGAGATATGCATTTTCTGCGATAATCTTGGTGAGACTTCTGTCCGAAGTATGGTGAGTCATCGAGAAGGCTCTTTTCGAGCTACTTAATATGAGAAACACGTTTTCTGGTGTTTTCACCACTCCACAGTGCGTTTGATATGCAGAACCGGCGACATCTTGGTTTTCGTGGGGTTTCAAGCTGAGATATGCATTTTCTGCGATAATCTTGGTGAGACTTCTGTCCGAAGTATGCTGAAACATCGAGATCGCTCTTTTCGAGCTGGGTAGTGCGAGAAACACGTTATCTGGTGTTTTCACCACTCCACAGTGCGTTTGATATGCAGAACAGTAGATATCTTGGCTTTCGTGTGGTTTCAAGCTGAGATATGCATTATTTACGATAATCTTGGTGAGACTTCTGTCCGAAGTATGCAGAATCATCTAGATCGCTCTTTTCGAGCTAGTTAGTGCGAGAAAAGCCTTATCCGGTGTTTTCTCCACTCCACAGTGCGTTTGATATGCAGAACCAGCGATATCTTGGCTTTCGTGGGGTTTCAAGCTGAGATATGCATTTTTTACGATAATCTTGGTGAGACTACTGTCCGAAGTATGCAGAATCATCGAGATCGCTCGTTTCGAGCTATTTAATGCGGAAACACGTTATCTGGTGTTTTCACCACTCCACAGTGCGGTGGATATGCAGAACCGGAGATACTTTGGTTTTCGTCGGGTTTCAAGCTGAGATATGCATTTTCTACGATAAGCTTTGTGAGACATCAGTTCGAAGTATGCAGAAACAACGAGAGCGCTCTTTTCGAGCTACTTAATGCGAGAAACACGTTTTCTGGGGTTTTCACCACTCCACAGTGCGTTTGATATGCAGAACCAGCGATATCTTGGCTTTCGTGGGGTTTCAAGCTGAGATATGCTTTTTTTACGATAATCTTGGTGAGACTTCTGTCCGAAGTATTCTGAAACATCGAGATCGCTCTTTTCGAGCTAGTTAATGCGAGAAAAACCTTGTCCGGTGTTTTCACCACTCCACAGTGCGTTTGATATGCAGAACAGTAGATATCTTGGTTTTCGTAGGGTTTCAAGCTGAAATATGCATTTTCTGCGATAATCTTGTTGAGACTCTTGTCCGAAGTATGCAGAATCATCGAGATCGCACTTTTCGAGCTATTTAATGCGAGAAACACGTTTTCTGGTGTTTTCACCACTCCACAGTGCGTTTGATATGCAGAACCGGAGATATCTTGGTTTTCGTGGGGTTTCAAGCAGAGATATGCATTTTCTGCGATAATCTTGGAGAGACTTCTGTTAGAAGTATGCTGAATCATCGAGATCGCACTTTTCGAGCTATTAGATGCGAGAAACACGTTTTCTGGGGTTTTCACCACTCCACAGTGCGTTTGATATGCAGAACAGTAGATATGTAGGTTTTCGAGGGGTTTCAAGCTGAGATATGCATTTTCTGCGATAATCTTGTTGAGACATCTGTCCGAAGTATGCAAAATCATCGAGATCGCTCGTTTCGAGCTATTTAATGCGGAAACACGTTATCTGGTGTTTTCAGCACTCCACAGTGCGTTGGATATGCAGAACAGTAGATATCTTGGTTTTCGTGGGGTTTCAAGCAGAGATATGCATTTTCTGCGATAATCTTGGTGAGACTTCTGTCCGAAGTATGCTGAGTCATCGAGAACGCTCTTTTCGAGCTACTTAATATGAGAAACACGTTTTCTGGTGTTTTCACCACTCCACAGTGCGTTTGATATGCAGAACCGGCGACATCTTGGTTTTCGTGGGGTTTCAAGCTGAGATATGCATTATCTGCGATAATCTTGGTGAGACTTCGAGCTACTTAATGCACGAAACACGTTTTCTGGTGTTTTCACCACTCCACAGTACGTTTGACATGCAAAACAGGAGATATCTTGGTTTCGGTCGGGTTTCAAGCTGAGATATGCATTTTCTGCGGTAATCCTGGTGAGACTTCTGTCAGAAGTATGCAGAATCTTCGAGAACGCTCTTTTCGAGCTACTTAATGCGCGAAACACGTTTTCTGGTGTTTTCACCACTCCACGGTACGTTTGATGTGCAGAACCGGAGATAACTCGGTTTTCGTCGGGTTTCAAGCTGAGATGTGCATTTTCTACGATAATCTTAGTGAGACTTCTGTCAGAAGTATGCAGGATCTTCGAGAACGCTCTATTCGAGCTATTTAATGCGAGAAACACGTTATCTCGTGTTTTCACCACTCCACAGTGCGTATGATATGCAGAACCGGCGATATCTTGGTTTTCGTGGGGTTTCAAGCTGAGATATGCATTTTCTGCGATAATCTTGCTGAGACTTCTGTCCGAAGTATGCTGAAACATCGAGATCGCTCTTTTCGAGCTAGTTAATGCGAGAAAAACCTTATCCGGTGTTTTCACCACACCAAAGTACGTTTGATATGCAGAACCAGCGATATCTTGGCTTTCGTGGGGTTTTCAAGCTGAGATATGCATTTTTTACGATAATCTTTGTGAGACTTCTGTCCGAGGTATGCTGAATCATCGAGATCGCTCTTTTCGAGCTAGTTAGTGCGAGAAACACGTTTTCTGGGGTTTTCACCACTCCACAGTGCGTTTGATATGCAGAACAGTAGATATCTTGGTTTTCGTAGGGTTTCAAGCTGAAATATGCATTTTCTGCGATAATCTTGTTGAGACTCTTGTCCGAAGTATGCAGAATCATCGAGATCGCACTTTTCGAGCTATTTAATGCGAGAAACACGTTTTCTGGGGTTTTCACCACTCCACAGTGCGTTTGATATGCAGAACAGTAGATATCTTGGTTTTCGTGGGGTTTCAAGCTGAGATATATATTTTCTGCGATAATCTTGTTGAGACATCTGTCCGAAGTATGCAAAATCATCTAGATCGCTCGTTTCGAGCTATTTAATGCGGAAACACGTTATCTGGTGTTTTCAGCACTCCACAGTGCGTTGGATATGCAGAACAGTAGATATCTTGGTTTTCGTGGGGTTTCAAGCAGAGATATGCATTTTCTGCGATAATCTTGGTGAGACTTCTGTCCGAAGTATGCTGAGTCATCGAGAAGGCTCTTTTCGAGCTACTTAATATCAGAAACACGTTTTCTGGTGTTTTCACCACTCCACAGTGCGTTTGATATGCAGAACCGGCGACATCTTGGTTTTCGTGGGGTTTCAAGCTGAGATATGCATTTTCTGCGATAATCTTGGTGAGACTTCTGTCCGAAGTATGCTGAAACATCGAGATCGCTCTTTTCGAGCTGGGTAGTGCGAGAAACACGTTATCTGGTGTTTTCACCAATCCACAGTGCGTTTGATATGCAGAACAGTAGATATCTTGGCTTTCGTGTGGTTTCAAGCTGAGATATGCATTTTTTACGATAATCTTGGTGAGACTTCTGTCCGAAGTATGCTGAAACATCGAGATCGCTCTTTTCGAGCTAGTTAATGCGAGAAAAACCTTGTCCGGTGTTTTCACCACTCCACAGTGCGTTTGATATGCAGAACAGTAGATATCTTGGTTTTCGTAGGGTTTCAAGCTGAAATATGCATTTTCTGCGATAATCTTGTTGAGACTCTTGTCCGAAGTATGCAGAATCATCGAGATCGCACTTTTCGAGCTATTTAAAGCGAGAAACACGTTTTCTGGTGTTTTCACCACTCCACAGTGCGTTTGATATGCAGAACCGGAGATATCTTGGTTTTCGTGGGGTTTCAAGCAGAGATATGCATTTTCTGCGATAATCTTGGAGAGACTTCTGTTAGAAGTATGCTGAATCATCGAGATCGCTCTTTTCGAGCTAGTTAGTGCGAGAAACACGTTATCTGGTGTTTTCACCACTCCACAGTGCGTTTGATATGCAGAACAGTAGATATCTTGGTTTTCGTAGGGTTTCAAGCTGAAATATGCATTTTCTGCGATAATCTTGTTGAGACTCTTGTCCGAAGTATGCAGAATCATCGAGATCGCACTTTTCGAGCTATTTAATGCGAGAAACACGTTTTCTGGGGTTTTCACCACTCCACAGTGCGTTTGATATGCAGAACAGTAGATATGTTGGTTTTCGTGGGGTTTCAAGCTGAGATATGCATTTTCTGCGATAATCTTGTTGAGACATCTGTCCGAAGTATGCAAAATCATCGAGATCGCTCGTTTCGAGCTATTTAATGCGGAAACACGTTATCTGGTGTTTTCAGCACTCCACAGTGCGTTGGATATGCAGAACAGTAGATATCTTGGTTTTCGTGGGGTTTCAAGCAGAGATATGCATTTTCTGCGATAATCTTGGTGAGACATCTGTCCGAAGTATGCTGAGTCATCGAGAACGCTCTTTTCGAGCTACTTAATATGAGAAACACGTTTTCTGGTGTTTTCACCACTCCACAGTGCGTTTGATATGCAGAACCGGCGACATCTTGGTTTTCGTGGGGTTTCAAGCTGAGATATGCATTTTCTGCGATAATCTTGGTGAGACTTCGAGCTACTTAATGCACGAAACACGTTTTCTGGTGTTTTCACCACTCCACAGTACGTTTGACATGCAAAACAGGAGATATCTTGGTTTCGGTCGGGTTTCAAGCTGAGATATGCATTTTCTGCGATAATCCTGGTGAGACTTCTGTCAGAAGTATGCAGAATCTTCGAGAACGCTCTTTTCGAGCTACTTAATGCGCGAAACACGTTTTCTGGTGTTTTCACCACTCCACGGTACGTTTGATGTGCAGAACCGGAGATAACTCGGTTTTCGTCGGGTTTCAAGCTGAGATGTGCATTTTCTACGATAATCTTAGTGAGACTTCTGTCAGAAGTATGCAGGATCTTCGAGAACGCTCTATTCGAGCTATTTAATGCGAGAAACACGTTATCTCGTGTTTTCACCACTCCACAGTGCGTATGATATGCAGAACCGGCGATATCTTGGTTTTCGTGGGGTTTCAAGCTGAGATATGCATTTTCTGCGATAATCTTGCTGAGACTTCTGTCCGAAGTATGCTGAAACATCGAGATCGCTCTTTTCGAGCTAGTTAATGCGAGAAAAACCTTATCCGGTGTTTTCACCACACCAAAGTACGTTTGATATGCAGAACCAGCGATATCTTGGCTTTCGTGGGGTTTTCAAGCTGAGATATGCATTTTTTAAGATAATCTTTGTGAGACTTCTGTCCGAGGTATGCTGAATCATCGAGATCGCTCTTTTCGAGCTAGTTAGTGCGAGAAACACGTTATCTGGTGTTTTCACCACTCCACAGTGCGTTGGATATGCAGAACCGGAGATATTTTGGTTTTCGTCGAGTTTCAAGCTGAGATATGCATTTTCTACGATAAGCTATGTGAGACATCAGTTCGAAGTATGCAGAAACAACGAGAGCGCTCTTTTCGAGCTACTTAATGCGAGAAACACGTTTTCTGGGGTTTTCACCACTCCACAGTTCGTTGGATATGCAGAACAGTAGATATCTTGGTTTTCGTGGGGTTTCAAGCTGAGATATGCGGTTTCTGCGATAATCTTGTTGAGACTTCTGTCCGAAGTATGCAGAATCATCGAGATCGCACTTTTCGAGCAATTTAATGCGAGAAACACGTTTTTTGGGGTTTTCACCACTCCACAGTGCGTTTGATATGCAGAACACAGCGATATCTTGGTTTTCGGGGGGATTTCAAGCTGAGATATGCATTTTTTACGATAATTTTGGTGAGACTTCTGTCCGAAGTATGCTGAAACATCGAGATCGCTCTATTCGAGCTAGTTAATGCGAGAAAAACCTTATCCGGTGTTTCCACCACTCCAAAGTGCGTTTCATATGCAGAACCAGCGATATCTTGGCTTTCGTGGGGTTTTCAAGCTGAGATATGCATTTTTTACGATAATCTTGGTGAGACTTCTGTCCGAGGTATGCTGAATCATCGAGATCGCTCTTTTCGAGCTACTTAGTGCGAGAAACACGTTATCTGGTGTTTTCACCACTCCACAGTGCGTTTGATATGCAGAACAGTAGATGTCTTGGTTTTCGTGGGGTTTCAAGCTGAAATATGCATTTTCTGCGATAATCTTTTTGAGACTTCTGTCCGAAGTATGCTGAATCATCGAGATCGCTCTTTTCGAGCTAGTTAGTGCAAGAAACACGTTATCTGGTGTTTTTACCACTCTACAGTGCGTTTGATATGCAGAACAGTAGATATCTTGGTTTTCGTGGGGTTTCAAGCTGAGATATGCATTTTTTACGATATTCTTGGTGAGACTACTGTCCGAAGTATGCAGAATCATCGAGATCGCTCGTTTCGAGCTATTTAATGCGGAAACACGTTATCTGGTGTTTTCACCACTCCACAGTGCGGTGGATATGCAGAACCGGAGATATCTTGGTTTTCGTAGGGTTTCAAGCTGAAATATGCATTTTCTGCGATAATCTTGTTGAGACTCTTGTCCGAAGTATGCAGAATCATCGAGATCGCACTTTTCGAGCTATTTAATGCGAGAAACACGTTTTCTGGGGTTTTCACCACTCCACAGTGCGTTTGATATGCAGAACAGTAGATATCTTGGTTTTCGTGGGGTTTCAAGCTGAGATATGCATTTTCTGCGATAATCTTGTTGAGACATCTGTCCGAAGTATGCAAAATCATCGAGATCGCTCGTTTCGAGCTATTTAATGCGGAAACACGTTATCTGGTGTTTTCAGCACTCCACAGTGCGTTGGATATGCAGAACAGTAGATATCTTGGTTTTCGTGGGGTTTCAAGCAGAGATATGCATTTTCTGCGATAGTTTTGGTGAGACTTCTGTCCGAAGTATGCTGAAACATCGAGATCGCTCTATTCGAGCTAGTTAATGCGAGAAAAACCTTATCCGGTGTTTCCACCACTCCAAAGTGCGTTTGATATGCAGAACCAGCGATATCTTGGCTTTCGTGGGGTTTTCAAGCTGAGATATGCATTTTTTACGATAATCTTGGTGAGACTTCTGTCCGAGGTATGCTGAATCATCGAGATCGCTCTTTTCGAGCTACTTAGTGCGAGAAACACGTTATCTGGTGTTTTCACCACTCCACAGTGCGTTTGATATGCAGAACAGTAGATGTCTTGGTTTTCGTGGGGTTTCAAGCTGAAATATGCATTTTCTGCGATAATCTTTTTGAGACTCTTGTCCGAAGTATGCAGAATCATCGAGATCGCACTTTTCGAGCTATTTAATGCGAGAAACACGTTTTCTGGTGTTTTCACCACTCCACAGTGCGTTTGATATGCAGAACAGTAGATATCTTGGTTTTCGTGGGGTTTCAAGCAGAGATATGCATTTTCTGCGATAATCTTGGAGAGACTTCTGTTAGAAGTATGCTGAATCATCGAGATCGCTCTTTTCGAGCTAGTTAGTGCGAGAAACACGTTATCTGGTGTTTTCACCACTCCACAGTGCGTTTGATATGCAGAACAGTAGATATCTTGGTTTTCGTGGGGTTTCAAGCAGGAATATGTATTTTCTGCGATAATCTTGTGGAGACTCTTGTCCGAAGTATGCAGATTCATCGAGATCGCACTTTTCGAGACTATTTAATGCGAGAAACACGTTTTCTGGGGTTTTCACCCCTCCACAGTGCGTTTGATATGCAGAACCAGCGATATCTTGGCTTTCGTGGGGTTTCAAGCTGAGATATGCATTTTTTACGATAATCTTGGTGAGACTTCTGTCCGAAGTATGCTGAAACATCGAGATCGCTCTTTTCGAGCTAGTTAATGCGAGAAAAACCTTGTCCGGTGTTTTCACCACTCCACAGTGCGTTTGATATGCAGATCCGGCGATATCTTGGTTTTCGTGGGGTTTCAAGCTGAGATATGCATTTTCTGCGATAATCTTGGTGAGACTTCTGTCCGAAGTATAATGAAACATCGAGATCGCTCTTTTCGAGCTGGGTAGTGCGAGAAACACGTTATCTGGTGTTTTCACCACTCCACAGTGCGTTTGATATGCAGAACAGTAGACATCTTGGTTTTCGTGGGGTTTCAAGCTGAAATATGCATTTACTGCGATGATCTTGTTGAGACTCTTGTCCGAAGTATGCAGAATCATCGAGATCAGACTTTTCGAGCTATTTAATGCGAGAAACACGTTTTCTGGGGTTTTCACCACTCCACAGTGCGTTTGATATGCAGAACCAGCGATATCTTGGCTTTCGTGTGGTTTCAAGCTGAGATATGCATTTTTTACGATAATCTTGGTGAGACTTCTGTCCGAAGTATGCAGAATCATCTAGATCGCTCTTTTCGAGCTAGTTAATGCGAGAAAAACCTTATCCGGTGTTCTCACCACTCCACAGTGCGTTTGGTATGCAGATCCGGCGATATCTTGGTTTTCGTGGGGTTTCAAGCTGAGATATGCATTTTCTGCGATAATCTTGTTGAGGCTTCTGTCCGAAGTATGCAGAATCATCGAGATCGCTCGTTTCGAGCTATTTAGTACGGAAACACGTTATCTGGAGTTTTCACCACTCCACAGTGCGTTGGATATGCAGAATCGGAGATATTTTGGTTTTCGTCGGGTTTCAAGCTGAGATATGCATTTTTTACGATAATCTTGGTGAGACTACTGTCCGAAGTATGCAGAATCATCGAGATCGCTCGTTTCGAGCTATTTAATGCGGAAACACGTTATCTGGTGTTTTCACCACTCCACAGTGCGGTGGATATGCAGAACCGGAGATATTTTGGTTTTCGTCGGGTTTTAAGCTGAGATATGCATTTTCTACGATAAGCTTTGTGAGACATCAGTTCGAAGTATGCAGAAACAACGAGAGCGCTCTTTTCGAGCTACTTAATGCGAGAAAAACCTTGTCCGGTGTTTTCACCACTCCACAGTGCGTTTGATATGCAGAACAGTAGATATCTTGGTTTTCGTAGGGTTTCAAGCTGAAATATGCATTTTCTGCGATAATCTTGTTGAGACTCTTGTCCGAAGTATGCAGAATCATCGAGATCGCACTTTTCGAGCTATTTAATGCGAGAAACACGTTTTCTGGTGTTTTCACCACTCCACAGTGCGTTTGATATGCAGAACAGTAGATATCTTGGTTTTCGTGGGGTTTCAAGCAGAGATATGCATTTTCTGCGATAATCTTGGAGAGACTTCTGTTAGAAGTATGCTGAATCATCGAGATCGCTCTTTTCGAGCTAGTTAGTGCGAGAAACACGTTATCTGGTGTTTTCACCACTCCACAGTGCGTTTGATATGCAGAACAGTAGATATCTTGGTTTTCGTAGGGTTTCAAGCTGAAATATGCATTTTCTGCGATAATCTTGTTGAGACTCTTGTCCGAAGTATGCAGAATCATCGAGATCGCACTTTTCGAGCTATTTAATGCGAGAAACACGTTTTCTGGGGTTTTCACCACTCCACAGTGCGTTTGATATGCAGAACAGTAGATATCTTGGTTTTCGTGGGGTTTCAAGCTGAGATATATATTTTCTGCGATAATCTTGTTGAGACATCTGTCCGAAGTATGCAAAATCATCGAGATCGCTCGTTTCGAGCTATTTAATGCGGAAACACGTTATCTGGTGTTTTCAGCACTCCACAGTGCGTTGGATATGCAGAACAGTAGATATCTTGGTTTTCGTGGGGTTTCAAGCAGAGATATGCATTTTCTGCGATAATCTTGGTGAGACTTCTGTCCGAAGTATGCTGAGTCATCGAGAAGGCTCTTTTCGAGCTACTTAATATGAGAAACACGTTTTCTGGTGTTTTCACCACTCCACAGTGCGTTTGATATGCAGAACCGGCGACATCTTGGTTTTCGTGGGGTTTCAAGCTGAGATATGCATTTTCTGCGATAATCTTGGTGAGACTACTGTCCGAAGTATGCTGAAACATCGAGATCGCTCTTTTCGAGCTGGGTAGTGCGAGAAACACGTTATCTGGTGTTTTTACCACTCCACAGTGCGGTGGATATGCAGAACCGGAGATATTTTGGTTTTCGTCGGGTTTCAAGCTGAGATATGCATTTTCTACGATAAGCTTTGTGAGACATCAGTTCGAAGTATGCAGAAACAACGAGAGCGCTCTTTTCGAGCTACTTAATGCGAGAAAAACCTTGTCCGGTGTTTTCACCACTCCACAGTGCGTTTGATATGCAGAACAGTAGATATCTTGGTTTTCGTAGGATTTCAAGCTGAAATATGCATTTTCTGCGATAATCTTGTTGAGACTCTTGTCCGAAGTATGCAGAATCATCGAGATCGCACTTTTCGAGCTATTTAATGCGAGAAACACGTTTTCTGGTGTTTTCACCACTCCACAGTGCGTTTGATATGCAGAACAGTAGATATATTGGTTTTCGTGGGGTTTCAAGCAGAGATATGCATTTTCTGCGATAATCTTGGAGAGACTTCTGTTAGAAGTATGCTGAATCATCGAGATCGCTCTTTTCGAGCTAGTTAGTGCGAGAAACACGTTATCTGGTGTTTTCACCACTCCACAGTGCGTTTGATATGCAGAACAGTAGATATCTTGGTTTTCGTAGGGTTTCAAGCTGAAATATGCATTTTCTGCGATAATCTTGTTGAGACTCTTGTCCGAAGTATGCAGAATCATCGAGATCGCACTTTTCGAGCTATTTAATGCGAGAAACACGTTTTCTGGGGTTTTCACCACTCCACAGTGCGTTTGATATGCAGAACAGTAGATATCTTGGTTTTCGTGGGGTTTCAAGCTGAGATATATATTTTCTGCGATAGTCTTGTTGAGACATCTGTCCGAAGTATGCAAAATCATCGAGATCGCTCGTTTCGAGCTATTTAATGCGGAAACACGTTATCTGGTGTTTTCAGCACTCCACAGTGCGTTGGATATGCAGAACAGTAGATATCTTGGTTTTCGTGGGGTTTCAAGCTGAGATATGCATTTTCTGCGATAATCTTGGTGAGACTTCTGTCCGAAGTATGCTGAAACATCGAGATCGCTCTTTTCGAGCTGGGTAGTGCGAGAAACACGTTATCTGGTGTTTTCACCACTCCACAGTGCGTTTGATATGCAGAACAGTAGATATCTTGGCTTTCGTGTGGTTTCAAGCTGAGATATGCATTTTTTACGATAATCTTGGTGAGACTTCTGTCCGAAGTATGCAGAATCATCTAGATCGCTCTTTTCGAGCTAGTTAGTGCGAGAAAAGCCTTATCCGGTGTTTTCTCCACTCCACAGTGCGTTTGATATGCAGAACCAGCGATATCGTGGCTTTCGTGGGGTTTCAAGCTGAGATATGCATTTTTTACGATAATCTTGGTGAGACTACTGTCCGAAGTATGCAGAATCATCGAGATCGCTCGTTTCGAGCTATTTAATGCGGAAACACGTTATCTGGTGTTTTCACCACTCCACAGTGCGGTGGATATGCAGAACCGGAGATATTTTGGTTTTCGTCGGGTTTCAAGCTGAGATATGCATTTTCTACGATAAGCTTTGTGAGACATCAGTTCGAAGTATGCAGAAACAACGAGAGCGCTCTTTTCGAGCTACTTAATGCGAGAAAAACCTTGTCCGGTGTTTTCACCACTCCACAGTGCGTTTGATATGCAGAACAGTAGATATCTTGGTTTTCGTAGGGTTTCAAGCTGAAATATGCATTTTCTGCGATAATCTTGTTGAGACTCTTGTCCGAAGTATGCAGAATCATCGAGATCGCACTTTTCGAGCTATTTAATGCGAGAAACACGTTTTCTGGTGTTTTCACCACTCCACAGTGCGTTTGATATGCAGAACAGTAGATATCTTGGTTTTCGTGGGGTTTCAAGCAGAGATATGCATTTTCTGCGATAATCTTGGAGAGACTTCTGTTAGAAGTATGCTGAATCATCGAGATCGCTCTTTTCGAGCTAGTTAGTGCGAGAAACACGTTATCTGGTGTTTTCACCACTCCACAGTGCGTTTGATATGCAGAACAGTAGATATCTTGGTTTTCGCAGGGTTTCAAGCTGAAATATGCATTTTCTGCGATAATCTTGTTGAGACTCTTGTCCGAAGTATGCAGAATCATCGGGATCGCACTTTTCGAGCTATTTAATGCGAGAAACACGTTTTCTGGGGTTTTCACCACTCCACAGTGCGTTTGATATGCAGAACAGTAGATATCTTGGTTTTCGTGGGGTTTCAAGCTGAGATATATATTTTCTGCGATAGTCTTGTTGAGACATCTGTCCGAAGTATGCAAAATCATCGAGATCGCTCGTTTCGAGCTATTTAATGCGGAAACACGTTATCTGGTGTTTTCAGCACTCCACAGTGCGTTGGATATGCAGAACAGTAGATATCTTGGTTTTCGTGGGGTTTCAAGCAGAGATATGCATTTTCTGCGATAATCTTGGTGAGACTTCTGTCCGAAGTATGCTGAGTCATCGAGAAGGCTCTTTTCGAGCTACTTAATATGAGAAACACGTTTTCTGGTGTTTTCACCACTCCACAGTGCGTTTGATATGCAGAACCGGCGACATCTTGGTTTTCGTGGGGTTTCAAGCTGAGATATGCATTTTCTGCGATAATCTTGGTGAGACTTCTGTCCGAAGTATGCTGAAACATCGAGATCGCTCTTTTCGAGCTAGTTAGTGCGAGAAAAGCCTTATCCGGTGTTTTCTCCACTCCACAGTGCGTTTGATATGCAGAACCAGCGATATCTTGGCTTTCGTGGGGTTTCAAGCTGAGATATGCATTTTTTACGATAATCTTGGTGAGACTACTGTCCGAAGTATGCAGAATCATCGAGATCGCTCGTTTCGAGCTATTTAATGCGGAAACACGTTATCTGGTGTTTTCACCACTCCACAGTGCGGTGGATATGCAGAACCGGAGATATTTTGGTTTTCGTCGGGTTTCAAGCTGAGATATGCATTTTCTACGATAAGCTTTGTGAGACATCAGTTCGAAGTATGCAGAAACAACGAGAGCGCTCTTTTCGAGCTACTTAATGCGAGAAACACGTTTTCTGGGGTTTTCACCACTCCACAGTGCGTTTGATATGCAGAACCAGCGATATCTTGGCTTTCGTGGGGTTTCAAGCTGAGATTTGCTTTTTTTACGATAATCTTGGTGAGACTTCTGTCCGAAGTATGCTGAAACATCGAGATCGCTCTTTTCGAGCTAGTTAATGCGAGAAAAACCTTGTCCGGTGTTTTCACCACTCCACAGTGCGTTTGATATGCAGAACAGTAGATATCTTGGTTTTCGTAGGGTTTCAAGCTGAAATATGCATTTTCTGCGATAATCTTGTTGAGACTCTTGTCCGAAGTATGCAGAATCATCGAGATCGCACTTTTCGAGCTATTTAATGCGAGAAACACGTTTTCTGGTGTTTTCACCACTCCACAGTGCGTTTGATATGCAGAACCGGAGATATCTTGGTTTTCGTGGGGTTTCAAGCAGAGATATGCATTTTCTGCGATAATCTTGGCGAGACTTCTGTTATAAGTATGCTGAATCATCGAGATCGCTCTTTTCGAGCTAGTTAGTGCGAGAAACACGTTATCTGGTGTTTTCACCACTCCACAGTGCGTTTGATATGCAGAACAGTAGATATCTTGGTTTTCGTAGGGTTTCAAGCTGAAATATGCATTTTCTGCGATAATCTTGTTGAGACTCTTGTCCGAAGTATGCAGAATCATCGAGATCGCACTTTTCGAGCTATTTAATGCGAGAAACACGTTTTCTGGGGTTTTCACCACTCCACAGTGCGTTTGATATGCAGAACAGTAGATATGTTGGTTTTCGTGGGGTTTCAAGCTGAGATATGCATTTTCTGCGATAATCTTGTTGAGACATCTGTCCGAAGTATGCTGAGTCATCGAGAACGCTCTTTTCGAGCTACTTAATATGAGAAACACGTTTTCTGGTGTTTTCACCACTCCACAGTGCGTTTGATATGCAGAACCGGCGACATCTTGGTTTTCGTGGGGTTTCAAGCTGAGATATGCATTTTCTGCGATAATCTTGGTGAGACTTCGAGCTACTTAATGCACGAAACACGTTTTCTGGTGTTTTCACCACTCCACAGTACGTTTGACATGCAAAACAGGAGATATCTTGGTTTCGGTCGGGTTTCAAGCTGAGATATGCATTTTCTGCGATAATCATGGTGAGACTTCTGTCAGAAGTATGCAGAATCTTCGAGAACGCTCTTTTCGAGCTACTTAATGCGCGAAACACGTTTTCTGGTGTTTTCACCACTCCACGGTACGTTTGATGTGCAGAACCGGAGATAACTCGGTTTTCGTCGGGTTTCAAGCTGAGATGTGCATTTTCTACGATAATCTTAGTGAGACTTCTGTCAGAAGTATGCAGGATCTTCGAGAACGCTCTATTCGAGCTATTTAATGCGAGAAACACGTTATCTCGTGTTTTCACCACTCCACAGTGCGTATGATATGCAGAACCGGCGATATCTTGGTTTTCGTGGGGTTTCAAGCTAAGATATGCATTTTCTGCGATAATCTTGCTGAGACTTCTGTCCGAAGTATGCTGAAACATCGAGATCGCTCTTTTCGAGCTAGTTAATGCGAGAAAAACCTTATCCGGTGTTTTCACCACACCAAAGTACGTTTGATATGCAGAACCAGCGATATCTTGGCTTTCGTGGGGTTTTCAAGCTGAGATATGCATTTTTTACGATAATCTTTGTGAGACTTCTGTCCGAGGTATGCTGAATCATCGAGATCGCTCTTTTCGAGCTAGTTAGTGCGAGAAACACGTTATCTGGTGTTTTCACCACTCCACAGTGCGTTTGATATGCAGAACAGTAGATATCTTGGTTTTCGTAGGGTTTCAAGCACAAATATGCATTTTCTGCGATAATCTTGTTGAGACTCTTGTCCGAAGTATGCAGAATCATCGAGATCGCACTATTCGAGCTATTTAATGCGAGAAACACGTTTTCTGGGGTTTTCACCACTCCACAGTGCGTTTGATATGCAGAACAGCAGATATCTTGGTTTTCGTGGGGTTTCAAGCTGAGATATGCATTTTCTGCGATAATCTTGTTGAGACTTCTGTCCGAAGTATGCAGAATCATCGAGATCGCTCGTTTCGAGCTATTTAATGCGGAAACACGTTATCTGGTGTTTTCACCACTCCACAGTGCGTTGGATATGCAGAACCGGAGATATTTTGGTTTTCGTCGAGTTTCAAGCTGAGATATGCATTTTCTACGATAAGCTATGTGAGACATCAGTTCGAAGTATGCAGAAACAACGAGAGCGCTCTTTTCGAGCTACTTAATGCGAGAAACACGTTTTCTGGGGTTTTCACCACTCCACAGTTCGTTGGATATGCAGAACAGTAGATATCTTGGTTTTCGTGGGGTTTCAAGCAGAGATATGCATTTTCTGCGATAATCATGGTGAGACTTCTGTTAGAAGTATGCTGAATCACCGAGATCGCTCTTTTCGAGCTAGTTAGTGCGAGAAACACGTTATCTGGTGTTTTCACCACTCCACAGTGCGTTTGATATGCAGAACAGTAGATATTTTGGATTTTGTGGGGTTTCAAGCTGAAATTTGCATTTTCTGCGATAATATTGGTGAGACTTCTGTCCGAAGTATGCCGAATCATCGAGATCGCTCTTTTCGAGCTAGTTAATGCGAGAAAAACCTTATCCGGTGTTTTCACCACTCCACAGTGCGTTTGATATGCAGAACCAGCAATATCTTGGCTTTCGTGGGGTTTCAAGCTGAGATATGCATTTTTTACGATAATCTTGGTGAGACTACTGTCCGAAGTATGCAGGATCATCGAGATCGCTCGTTTCGAGCTGTTTAATGCGGAAACACGTTATCTGGTGTTTTCACCACTCGACAGTGCGTTGGATATGCAGAACCGGAGATATTTTGGTTTTCGTCGGGTTTCAAGCTGAGATATGCATTTTCTACGATAAGCTTTGTGAGACATCAGTTCGAAGTATGCAGAAACAACGAGAGCGCTCTTTTCGAGCAACTTAATGCGAGAAACACGTTTTCTGGGGTTTTCACCACTCCACAGTTCGTTGGATATGCAGAACAGTAGATATCTTGGTTTTCGTGGGGTTTCAAGCAGAGATATGCATTTTCTGCGATAATCTTGGTGAGACTTCTGTTAGAAGTATGCTGAATCATCGAGAGCGCTCTTTTCGAGCTAGTTAGTGCGAGAAACACGTTTTCTGGTGTTTTCACCACTCCACAGTGCGTTTGATATGCAGAACAGTAGATATCTTGGTTTTCGTGGGGTTTCAAGCAGAGATATGCATTTTCTGCGATAATCTTGGAGAGACTTCTGTTAGAAGTATGCTGAATCATCGAGATCGCTCTTTTCGAGCTAGTTAGTGCGAGAAACACGTTATCTGGTGTTTTCACCACTCCACAGTGCGTTTGATATGCAGAACAGTAGATATCTTGGTTTTCGTAGGGTTTCAAGCTGAAATATGCATTTTCTGCGATAATCTTGTTGAGACTCTTGTCCGAAGTATGCAGAATCATCGAGATCGCACTTTTCGAGCTATTTAATGCGAGAAACACGTTTTCTGGGGTTTTCACCACTCCACAGTGCGTTTGATATGCAGAACAGTAGATATCTTGGTTTTCGTGGGGTTTCAAGCTGAGATATATATTTTCTGCGATAATCTTGTTGAGACATCTGTCCGAAGTATGCAAAATCATCGAGATCGCTCGTTTCGAGCTATTTAATGCGGAAACACGTTATCTGGTGTTTTCAGCACTCCACAGTGCGTTGGATATGCAGAACAGTAGATATCTTGGTTTTCGTGGGGTTTCAAGCAGAGATATGCATTTTCTGCGATAATCTTGGTGAGACTTCTGTCCGAAGTATGCTGAGTCATCGAGAAGGCTCTTTTCGAGCTACTTAATATGAGAAACACGTTTTCTGGTGTTTTCACCACTCCACAGTGCGTTTGATATGCAGAACCGGCGACATCTTGGTTTTCGTGGGGTTTCAAGCTGAGATATGCATTTTCTGCGATAATCTTGGTGAGACTTCTGTCCGAAGTATGCTGAAACATCGAGATCGCTCTTTTCGAGCTGGGTAGTGCGAGAAACACGTTATCTGGTGTTTTCACCACTCCACAGTGCGTTTGATATGCAGAACAGTAGATATCTTGGCTTTCGTGTGGTTTCAAGCTGAGATATGCATTATTTACGATAATCTTGGTGAGACTTCTGTCCGAAGTATGCAGAATCATCTAGATCGCTCTTTTCGAGCTAGTTAGTGCGAGAAAAGCCTTATCCGGTGTTTTCTCCACTCCACAGTGCGTTTGATATGCAGAACCAGCGATATCTTGGCTTTCGTGGGGTTTCAAGCTGAGATATGCATTTTTTACGATAATCTTGGTGAGACTACTGTCCGAAGTATGCAGAATCATCGAGATCGCTCGTTTCGAGCTATTTAATGCGGAAACACGTTATCTGGTGTTTTCACCACTCCACAGTGCGGTGGATATGCAGAACCGGAGATACTTTGGTTTTCGTCGGGTTTCAAGCTGAGATATGCATTTTCTACGATAAGCTTTGTGAGACATCAGTTCGAAGTATGCAGAAACAACGAGAGCGCTCTTTTCGAGCTACTTAATGCGAGAAACACGTTTTCTGGGGTTTTCACCACTCCACAGTGCGTTTGATATGCAGAACCAGCGATATCTTGGCTTTCGTGGGGTTTCAAGCTGAGATATGCTTTTTTTACGATAATCTTGGTGAGACTTCTGTCCGAAGTATGCTGAAACATCGAGATCGCTCTTTTCGAGCTAGTTAATGCGAGAAAAACCTTGTCCGGTGTTTTCACCACTCCACAGTGCGTTTGATATGCAGAACAGTAGATATCTTGGTTTTCGTAGGGTTTCAAGCTGAAATATGCATTTTCTGCGATAATCTTGTTGAGACTCTTGTCCGAAGTATGCAGAATCATCGAGATCGCACTTTTCGAGCTATTTAATGCGAGAAACACGTTTTCTGGTGTTTTCACCACTCCACAGTGCGTTTGATATGCAGAACCGGAGATATCTTGGTTTTCGTGGGGTTTCAAGCAGAGATATGCATTTTCTGCGATAATCTTGGAGAGACTTCTGTTAGAAGTATGCTGAATCATCGAGATCGCACTTTTCGAGCTATTTAATGCGAGAAACACGTTTTCTGGGGTTTTCACCACTCCACAGTGCGTTTGATATGCAGAACAGTAGATATGTTGGTTTTCGTGGGGTTTCAAGCTGAGATATGCATTTTCTGCGATAATCTTGTTGAGACATCTGTCCGAAGTATGCAAAATCATCGAGATCGCTCGTTTCGAGCTATTTAATGCGGAAACACGTTATCTGGTGTTTTCAGCACTCCACAGTGCGTTGGATATGCAGAACAGTAGATATCTTGGTTTTCGTGGGGTTTCAAGCAGAGATATGCATTTTCTGCGATAATCTTGGTGAGACTTCTGTCCGAAGTATGCTGAGTCATCGAGAACGCTCTTTTCGAGCTACTTAATATGAGAAACACGTTTTCTGGTGTTTTCACCACTCCACAGTGCGTTTGATATGCAGAACCGGCGACATCTTGGTTTTCGTGGGGTTTCAAGCTGAGATATGCATTATCTGCGATAATCTTGGTGAGACTTCGAGCTACTTAATGCACGAAACACGTTTTCTGGTGTTTTCACCACTCCACAGTACGTTTGACATGCAAAACAGGAGATATCTTGGTTTCGGTCGGGTTTCAAGCTGAGATATGCATTTTCTGCGGTAATCCTGGTGAGACTTCTGTCAGAAGTATGCAGAATCTTCGAGAACGCTCTTTTCGAGCTACTTAATGCGCGAAACACGTTTTCTGGTGTTTTCACCACTCCACGGTACGTTTGATGTGCAGAACCGGAGATAACTCGGTTTTCGTCGGGTTTCAAGCTGAGATGTGCATTTTCTACGATAATCTTAGTGAGACTTCTGTCAGAAGTATGCAGGATCTTCGAGAACGCTCTATTCGAGCTATTTAATGCGAGAAACACGTTATCTCGTGTTTTCACCACTCCACAGTGCGTATGATATGCAGAACCGGCGATATCTTGGTTTTCGTGGGGTTTCAAGCTGAGATATGCATTTTCTGCGATAATCTTGCTGAGACTTCTGTCCGAAGTATGCTGAAACATCGAGATCGCTCTTTTCGAGCTAGTTAATGCGAGAAAAACCTTATCCGGTGTTTTCACCACACCAAAGTACGTTTGATATGCAGAACCAGCGATATCTTGGCTTTCGTGGGGTTTTCAAGCTGAGATATGCATTTTTTACGATAATCTTTGTGAGACTTCTGTCCGAGGTATGCTGAATCATCGAGATCGCTCTTTTCGAGCTAGTTAGTGCGAGAAACACGTTATCTGGTGTTTTCACCACTCCACAGTGCGTTTGATATGCAGAACAGTAGATATCTTGGTTTTCGTAGGGTTTCAAGCACAAATATGCATTTTCTGCGATAATCTTGTTGAGACTCTTGTCCGAAGTATGCAGAATCATTGAGATCGCTCGTTTCGAGCTATTTAATGCGGAAACACGTTATCTGGTGTTTTCACCACTCCACAGTGCGTTGGATATGCAGAACCGGAGATATTTTGGTTTTCGTCGAGTTTCAAGCAGAGATATGCATTTTCTACGATAAGCTATGTGAGACATCAGTTCGAAGTATGCAGAAACAACGAGAGCGCTCTTTTCGAGCTACTTAATGCGAGAAACACGTTTTCTGGGGTTTTCACCACTCCACAGTTCGTTGGATATGCAGAACAGTAGATATCTTGGTTTTCGTGGGGTTTCAAGCAGAGATATGCATTTTCTGCGATAATCATGGTGAGACTTCTGTTAGAAGTATGCTGAATCACCGAGATCGCTCTTTTCGAGCTAGTTAGTGCGAGAAACACGTTATCTGGTGTTTTCACCACTCCACAGTGCGTTTGATATGCAGAACAGTAGATATTTTGGATTTTGTGGGGTTTCAAGCTGAAATTTGCATTTTCTGCGATAATATTGGTGAGACTTCTGTCCGAAGTATGCCGAATCATCGAGATTGCTCTTTTCGAGCTAGTTAATGCGAGAAAAACCTTATCCGGTGTTTTCACCACTCCACAGTGCGTTTGATATGCAGAACCAGCGATATCTTGGCTTTCGTGGGGTTTCAAGCTGAGATATGCATTTTTTACGATAATCTTGGTGAGACTACTGTCCGAAGTATGCAGAATCATCGAGATCGCTCGTTTCGAGCTATTTAATGCGGAAACACGTTATCTGGTGTTTTCACCACTCCACAGTGCGTTGGATATGCAGAACCGGAGATATTTTGGTTTTCGTCGGGTTTCAAGCTGAGATATGCATTTTCTACGATAAGCTTTGTGAGACATCAGTTCGAAGTATGCAGAAACAACGAGAGCGCTCTTTTCGAGCAACTTAATGCGAGAAACACGTTTTCTGGGGTTTTCACCACTCCACAGTTCGTTGGATATGCAGAACAGTAGATATCTTGGTTTTCGTGGGGTTTCAAGCAGAGATATGCATTTTCTGCGATAATCTTGGTGAGACTTCTGTTAGAAGTATGCTGAATCATCGAGAGCGCTCATTTCGAGCTAGTTAGTGCGAGAAACACGTTATCTGGTGTTTTCACCACTCCACAGTGCGTTTGATATGCAGAACAGTAGATATTTTTGTTTTCGTGGGGTTTCAAGCTGAAATATGCATTTTCTGCGATAATATTGGTGAGACTTCTGTCCGAAGTATGCTGATACATCGAGATCGCTCTTTTCGAGCTAGTTAATGCGAGAAAAACCTTATCCGGTGTTTTCACCACTCCACAGTGCGTTTGATATGCAGAACCAGCGATATCTTGGTTTTCGTGGGGTTTAAATCTGAGATATGCATTTTCTGCGATAATCTTGGTGAGACTTCTGTCCGAAGTATGCTGAATCATCGAGAACGCTCTTTTCGAGCTACTTAATATGAGAAACACGTTTTCTGGTGTTTTCACCACTCCACAGTGCGTTTGATATGCAGAACCGGCGACATCTTGGTATTCGTGGGGTTTCAAGCTGAGATATGCATTTCCTGCGATAATCTTGGTGAGACTTCTGTCCGAAGTATGCTGAAACATCGAGATCGCTCTTTTCGAGCTAGTTAATGCGAGAAAAACCTTATCCGGTGTTCTCACCACTCCACAGTGCGTTTGGTATGCAGATCCGGCGATATCTTGGTTTTCGTGGGGTTTCAAGCTGAGATATGCATTTTCTGCGATAATCTTGTTGAGACTTCTGTCCGAAGTATGCAGAATCATCGAGATCGCTCGTTTCGAGCTATTTAGTGCGGAAACACGTTATCTGGTGTTTTCACCACTCCACAGTGCGTTGGATATGCAGAATCGGAGATATTTTGGTTTTCGTCGGGTTTCAAGCTGAGATATGCATTTTCTTCGATAAGCTTTGTGAGACATCAGTTCGAAGTATGCAGAAACAACGAGAGCGCTCTTTTCGAGCTACTTAATGCGAGAAACACGTTTTCTGGGGTTTTCACCACTCCACAGTGCGTTGGATATGCAGAACCGGAGATATTTTGGTTTTCGTCGGGTTTCAAGCTGAGATATGCATTTTCTACGATAAGCTTTGTGAGACATCAGTTCGAAGTATGCAGAAACAACGAGATCGCTCTTTTCGAGCTAGTTAGTGCGAGAAAAGCCTTATCCAGTGTTTTCTCCACTCCACAGTGCGTTTGATATGCAGAACCAGCGATATCTTGGCTTTCGTGGGGTTTCAAGCTGAGATATGCATTTTTTACGATAATCTTGGTGAGACTACTGTCCGAAGTATGCAGAATCATCGAGATCGCTCGTTTCGAGCTATTTAATGCGGAAACACGTTATCTGGTGTTTTCACCACACCACAGTGCGGTGGATATGCAGATCCGGAGATATTTTGTTTTTCGTCGGGTTTCAAGCTGAGATATGCATTTTCTACGATAAGCATTGTGAGACATCAGTTCGAAGTATGCAGAAACAACGAGAGCGCTCTTTTCGAGCTACTTAATGCGAGAAACACGTTTTCTGGGGTTTTCACCACTCCACAGTGCGTTTGATATGCAGAAGCAGCGATATCTTGGCTTTCGTGGGGTTTCAAGCTGAGATATGCATTTTTTACGATAATCTTGGTGAGACTTCTGTCCGAAGTATGCTGAAACATCGAGATCGCTCTTTTCGAGCTAGTTAATGCGAGAAAAACCTTGTCCGGTGTTTTCACCACTCCACAGTGCGTTTGATATGCAGAACAGTAGATATCTTGGTTTTCGTAGGGTTTCAAGCTGAAATATGCATTTTCTGCGATAATCTTGTTGAGACTCTTGTCCGAAGTATGCAGAATCATCGAGATCGCACTTTTCGAGCTATTTAATGCGAGAAACACGTTTTCTGGGGTTTTCACCACTCCACAGTGCGTTTGATATGCAGAACAGTAGATATCTTGGTTTTCGTGGGGTTTCAAGCAGAGATATGCACTTTCTGCGATAATCTTGGAGAGACTTCTGTTAGAAGTATGCTGAATCATCGAGATCGCTCTTTTCGAGCTAGTTAGTGCGAGAAACACGTTATCTGGTGTTTTCACCACTCCACAGTGCGTTTGATATGCAGAACTGTAGATATCTTGGTTTTCGTAGGGTTTCAAGCTGAAATATGCATTTTCTGCGATAATCTTGTTGAGACTCTTGTCCGAAGTATGCAAAATCATCGAGATCGCTCGTTTCGAGCTATTTAATGCGGAAACACGTTATCTGGTGTTTTCAGCACTCCACAGTGCGTTGGATATGCAGAACAGTAGATATCTTGGTTTTCGTGGGGTTTCAAGCAGAGATATGCATTTTCTGCGATAATCTTGGTGAGACTTCTGTCCGAAGTATGCTGAGTCATCGAGAACGCTCTTTTCGAGCTACTTAATATGAGAAACACGTTTTCTGGTGTTTTCACCACTCCACAGTGCGTTTGATATGCAGAACCGGCGACATCTTGGTTTTCGTGGGGTTTCAAGCTGAGATATGCATTTTCTGCGATAATCTTGGTGAGACTTCTGTCCGAAGTATGCTGAAACATCGAGATCGCTCTTTTCGAGCTGGGTAGTGCGAGAAACACGTTATCTGGTGTTTTCACCACTCCACAGTGCGTTTGATATGCAGAACAGTAGATATCTTGGTTTTCGTGGGGTTTCAAGCTGAAATATGCATTTTCTGCGATAATCTTGTGGAGACTCTTGTCCGAAGCATGCAGAATCATCGAGATCGCACTTTTCGAGCTATTTAATGCGAGAAACACGTTTTCTGGGGTTTTCACCCCTCCACAGTGCGTTTGATATGCAGAACCAGCGATATCTTGGCTTTCGTAGGGTTTCAAGCTGAGATATGCATTTTTTACGATAATCTTGGTGAGACTTCTGTCCGAAGTATGCTGAAACATCGAGATCGCTCTTTTCGAGCTAGTTAATGCGAGAAAAACCTTGTCCGGTGTTTTCACCACTCCACAGTGCGTTTGATATGCAGATCCGGCGATATCTTGGTTTTCGTGGGGTTTCAAGCTGAGATTTGCATTTTCTGCGATAATCTTGGTGAGACTTCTGTCCGAAGTATAATGAAACATCGAGATCGCTCTTTTCGAGCTGGGTAGTGCGAGAAACACGTTATCTGGTGTTTTCACCACTCCACAGTGCGTTTGATATGCAGAACAGTAGATATCTTGGTTTTCGTGGGGTTTCAAGCTGAAATATGCATTTACTGCGATAATCTTGTTGAGACTCTTGTCCGAAGTATGCAGAATCATCGAGATCGCACTTTTCGAGCTATTTAATGCGAGAAACACGTTTTCTGGGGTTTTCACCACTCCACAGTGCGTTTGATATGCAGAACCAGCGATATCTTGGCTTTCGTGTGGTTTCAAGCTGAGATATGCATTTTTTACGATAATCTTGGTGAGACTTCTGTCCGAAGTATGCAGAATCATCTAGATCGCTCTTTTCGAGCTACTTAATGCACGAAACACGTTTTCTTGTGTTTTCACCACTCCACAGTACGTTTGACATGTAGAACCGGAGATATCTTGGTTTCGGTCGGGTTTCAAGCTGAGATATGCATTTTCTACGATAATCTTGGTGAAACATCTGTCCGAAGTATGCAGAAATATCGAGAGCGCTCTTTTCGAGCTATTTAATGCGAGAAACTCGTTTTCTGGTGTTTTCACCACTCCACGGTACGTTTGATGTGCAGAACCGGAGATAACTCGGTTTTCGTCGGGTTTCAAGCTGAGATATGCATTTTCTACGATAATCTTGGTGAGACTTCTGTCAGAAGTATGCAGGTTCTTCGAGAACGTTCTTTTCGAGCTATTTAATGCGAGAAACACGTTATCTGGTGTTTTCACCACTCCACAGTTCGTTGGATATGCAGAACCGGAGATACCTTGGTTTCAGTCGGGTTTCAAGCTGAGATATGCATTTTCTACGATAATCCTGGTGAGACTTCTGTCAGAAGTATGCAGAATCTTCGAGAACGCTCTTTTCGAGCTATTTAATGCGAGAAACTCGTTTTCTGGGGTTTTCACCACTCCACAGTTGGTTTGATATGCAGAACCGGCGATATTTTGGTTTTCGTCGGGTTTCAAGCTGAGATATGCATTTTCTACGATAATCTTGGTGAAACATCTGTCCGAAGTATGCAGAATCATCGAGATCACTCGTTTCGAGCTATTTCATGCGAGAAACACGTTATCTGGTGTTTTCACCACTCAACAGTGCGTTTGATATGCAGAACCGGCGATATCTTGGTTTTCGTGGGGTTTAAAGCTGAGATATGCATTTTCTGCGATAATCTTGGTGAGACTTCTGTCCGAAGTATGCTGAATCATCGAGATCGCTCTTTTCGAGCTAGTTAGTGCGAGAAACACGTTATCTGGTGTTTTCACCACTCCACAGTGCGTTTGATATGCAGAACAGTAGATATCTTGGTTTTCGTGGGGTTTCAACCTGAGATATGCATTTTCTGCGATAATCTTGTTGAGACTTCTGTCCGAAGTATGCAGAATCATCGAGATCGCTCGTTTCGAGCTATTTAATGCGGAAACACGTTATCTGGTGTTTTCACCACTCCACAGTGCGTTGGATATGCAGAACCGGAGATATTTTGGTTTTCGTCGGGTTTCAAGCTGAGATATGCATTTTCTACGATAAGCTTGGTGAGACATCATTCCGAAGTATGCAGAATCTTCGAGAACGCTCTTTTCGAGCTACTTAATCTGCGAAACACGTTTTCTGGTGTTTTCATCACTCCACGGTACGTTTGATGTGCAGATCCGGAGATAACTCGGTTTTCGTCGGGTTTCAAGCTGAGATATGCATTTTCTACGATAATCTTGGTGAAACATCTGTCCGAAGTATGCAGAAACCTCGAGAGCGCACTTTTCGAGCTATTTAGTGCACGAAACACGTTTTCTGGGGTTTTCACCACTCCACAGTTCGTTGGATATGCAGAACAGTAGATATCTTGGTTTTCGTGGGGTTTCAAGCTGAGATATGCATTTCCTGCGATAATCTTGGTGAGACTTCTGTCCGAAGTATGCTGAATCATCTAGATCGCTCTATTCGAGCTACTTAATGCGCGAAACCCGTTTTCTGGTGTTTTCATCACTCCACGGTACGTTTGATGTGCAGAACCGGATATAACTCGGTTTTCGTCGGGTTTCAAGCTGAGATATGCATTTTCTACGATAATCTAGGTGAGACTTCTGTCAGAAGTATGCAGGATCTTCGAGAACGCTCTTTTCGAGCTATTTAATGCGAGAAACACGTTCTCTGGTTGTTTTCACCACTCCACAGTGCGTTTGATATGCAGAACCGGCGATATCTTGGTTTTCGTGGGGTTTCAAGCTGAGATATGCATTTCCTGCGATAATCTTGGTGAGACTTCTGTTAGAAGTATGCAGAATCATCGAGATCGCACTTTTCGAGCTATTTAATGCGTGAAACACGTTATCTGGTGTTTTCACCACTCCACAGTGCGTTTGATATGCAGAACAGTAGATATCTTGGTTTTCGTGGGGTTTCAAGCTGAGATATGCATTTTCTGCGATAATCTTGTTGAGACTTCTGTCCGAAGTATGCAGAATCATCGAGATCGCTCGTTTCGAGCTACTTAATGCGAGAAACACGTTATCTGGTGTTTTCACCACTCCACAGTGCGTTGGATATGCAGAAACGGCGATATTTTGGTTTTCGTCGGGTTTCAAGCTGAGATATGCATTTTCTACGATAAGCTTGGTGAAACATCTGTCCGAAGTATGCAGAAACATCGAGAGCGCTCTTTTCGAGCTATTTAATGCGAGAAACACGTTCTCCGGTTGTTTTCACCACTCCACAGTTCGTTTGATATGCAGAACCGGAGATATCTTGGTTTTCGTGGGGTTTCAAGCTGAGATATGCATTTCCTGCGATAATCTTGGTGAGACTTCTGTCGGAAGTATGCAGAATCTTCGAGAACGCTCTTTTCGAGCTACTTAATGCGCGAAACACGTTTTCTGGTGTTTTCACCACTCCACAGTACGTTTGACATGCAGAACAGGAGATATCTTGGTTTCGGTCGGGTTTCAAGCTGAGATATGCATTTTCTGCGATAATCCTGGTGAGACTTCTGTCCGAAGTATGCTGAAACATCGAAATCGCTCTTTTCGAGCTAGTTAATGCGAGAAAAACCTTATCCGGTGTTTTCACCACTCCACAGTGCATTTGATATGCAGAACCGGCGATATCTTGGTTTTGTGGGGTTTCAATCTGAGATATGCATTTTCCGCGATAATCTTGGTGAGACTTCTGTTAGAAGTATGCAGAATCATCGAGATCGCACTTTTCGAGCTATTTAATGCGAGAAACACGTTATCTGGTGTTTTCACCACTCCACAGTTCGTTGGATATGCAGAATCGGAGATATCTTGGTTTTCGTGGGGTTTCAAGCTGAGATATGCATTTCCTGCGATAATCTTGGTGAGACTTCTGTCCGAAGTATGCTGAATCATCGGATCGCTCTTTTCGAGCTATTTAATGCGAGAAACACGTTCTCCGGTTGTTTTCACCACTCCACAGTTCGTTTGATATGCAGAACAGGCGATATCTTGATTTTCGTTGTGTTTCCAGCTGAGATATGCATTTTCTGCGATAATCTTGGTGAGACTTCTGTTAGAAGTATGCAGAATCATCTAGATCGCTCTTTTCGAGATACTTAATGCACGAAACACGTTATCTGGTGTTTTCACCACTCCACAGTACGTTTGACATGCAGAACCGGAGATATCTTGGTTTCGGTCGGGTTTCAAGCTGAGATATGCATTTTCTACGATAATCCTGGTGAGACTTCTGTCGGAAGTATGCAGAATCTTCGAGAACGCCCGTTTCGAGCTACTTGACGCGAGAAACACGTTATCTGGTGTTTTCACCACTCCACAGTGCATTGGATATGCAGAACCGGAGATATTTTGGTTTTCGTCGGGTTTCAAGCTGAGATATGCATTTTCAACGATAATCTTGGTGAGACTTCTGTCCGAAGTATGCAGAATCATCGAGATCGCTCTATCCGAGCTATTTAATGCGAGAAACACGTTCTCTGGTTGTTTTCACCACTCCACAGTGCGTTTGATATGCAGAACGGGCAACATCTTGATTTTCGTGAGATTTCGAGCTGAGATATGCATTTTCTGCGATAATATTGGTGAGACTTCAGTCAGAAGTATGCAGAATCATCTAGATCGCTCTTTTCGAGCTACTTAATGCACGAAACACGTTTTCTGGTGTTTTCACCACTCCACAGTACGTTTGACATGCAAAACAGGAGATATCTTGGTTTCGGTCGGGTTTCAAGCTGAGATATGCATTTTCTGCGATAATCCTGGTGAGACTTCTGTCAGAAGTATGCAGAATCTTCGAGAACGCTCTTTTCGAGCTACTTAATGCGCGAAACACGTTTTCTGGTGTTTTCACCACTCCACGGTACGTTTGATGTGCAGAACCGGAGATAACTCGGTTTTCGTCGGGTTTCAAGCTGAGATGTGCATTTTCTACGATAATCTTAGTGAGACTTCTGTCAGAAGTATGCAGGATCTTCGAGAACGCTCTTTTCGAGCTATTTAATGCGAGAAACACGTTATCTGGTGTTTTCACCACTCCACAGTGCGTATGATATGCAGAACCGGCGATATCTTGGTTTTCGTGGGGTTTCAAGCTGAGATATGCATTTTCTGCGATAATCTTGGTGAGACTTCTGTTAGAAGTATGCAGAATCATCGAGATCGCACTTTTCGAGCTATTTAATGCGAGAAACACGTTATCTGGTGTTTTCACCACTCCACAGTTCGTTGGATATGCAGATTCCGAGATATCTTGGTTTTCGTGGGGTTTCAAGCTGAGATATGCATTTCCTGCGATAATCTTGGTGAGACTTCTGTCCGAAGTATGCTGAATCATCGGATCGCTCTTTTCGATCTATTTAATGCGAGAAACACGTTCTCCGGTTGTTTTCACCACTCCACAGTTCGTTTGATATGCAGAACAGGCGATATCTTGATTTTCGTGGTGTTTCCAGCTGAGATATGCATTTTCTGCGATAATCTTGGTGGGTCTTTTGTCAGAAGTATGCAGAATCATCTAGATCGCTCTTTTCGAGCTACTTAATGCACGAAACACGTTTTCTGGTGTTTTCACCACCCCACAGTACGTTTGACATGCAGAACCGGAGATATCTTGGTTTCGGTCGGGTTTCAAGCTGAGATATGCATTTTCTACAATAATCCTGGTGAGACTTCTGTCGGAAGTATGCAGAATCTTCGAGAACGCTCGTTTCGAGCTACTTGATGCGTGAAACACGTTATCTGGTGTTTTCACCACTCCACAGTGCGTTGGATATGCAGAACCGGAGATATTTTGGTTTTCGTCGGGTTTCAAGCTGAGATATGCATTTTCAACGATAATCTTGGTGAGACTTCTGTCCGAAGTATGCAGAATCATCGAGATCGCTCTATTCGAGCTATTTAATGCGAGAAACACGTTCTCTGGTTGTTTTCACCACTCCACAGTGCGTTTGATATGCAGAACGGGCAACATCTTGATTTTCGTGAGATTTCGAGCTGAGATATGCATTTTCTGCGATAATATTGGTGAGACTTCAGTCAGAAGTATGCAGAATCATCTAGATCGCTCTTTTCGAGCTACTTAATGCACGAAACACGTTTTCTGGTGTTTTCACCACTCCACAGTACGTTTGACATGCAAAACAGGAGATATCTTGGTTTCGGTCGGGTTTCAAGCTGAGATATGCATTTTCTGCGATAATCCTGGTGAGACTTCTGTCAGAAGTATGCAGAATCTTCGAGAACGCTCTTTTCGAGCTACTTAATGCGCGAAACACGTTTTCTGGTGTTTTCACCACTCAACAGTGCGTTTGATATGCAGAACCGGCGATATCTTGGTTTTCGTGGGGTTTAAAGCTGAGATATGCATTTTCTGCGATAATCTTGGTGAGACTTCTGTTAGAAGTATGCAGAATCATCGAGATCGCACTTTTCGAGCTATTTAATGCGAGAAACACGTTATCTGGTGTTTTCACCACTCCACAGTTCGTTGGATATGCAGATTCCGAGATATCTTGGTTTTCGTGGGGTTTCAAGCTGAGATATGCATTTCCTGCGATAATCTTGGTGAGACTTCTGTCCGAAGTATGCTGAATCATCGGATCGCTCTTTTCGATCTATTTAATGCGAGAAACACGTTCTCCGGTTGTTTTCACCACTCCACAGTTCGTTTGATATGCAGAACAGGCGATATCTTGATTTTCGTGGTGTTTCCAGCTGAGATATGCATTTTCTGCGATAATCTTGGTGGGTCTTTTGTCAGAAGTATGCAGAATCATCTAGATCGCTATTTTCGAGCTACTTAATGCACGAAACACGTTTTCTGGTGTTTTCACCACCCCACAGTACGTTTGACATGCAGAACCGGAGATATCTTGGTTTCGGTCGGGTTTCAAGCTGAGATATGCATTTTCTACAATAATCCTGGTGAGACTTCTGTCGGAAGTATGCAGAATCTTCGAGAACGCTCGTTTCGAGCTACTTGATGCGTGAAACACGTTATCTGGTGTTTTCACCACTCCACAGTGCGTTGGATATGCAGAACCGGAGATATTTTGGTTTTCGTCGGGTTTCAAGCTGAGATATGCATTTTCTACAATAATCCTGGTGAGACTTCTGTCGGAAGTATGCAGAATCTTCGAGAACGCTCGTTTCGAGCTACTTGATGCGTGAAACACGTTATCTGGTGTTTTCACCACTCCACAGTGCGTTGGATATGCAGAACCGGAGATATTTTGGTTTTCGTCGGGTTTCAAGCTGAGATATGCATTTTCAACGATAATCTTGGTGAGACTTCTGTCCGAAGTATGCAGAATCATCGAGATCGCTCTATTCGAGCTATTTAATGCGAGAAACACGTTCTCTGGTTGTTTTCACCACTCCACAGTGCGTTTGATATGCAGAACGGGCAACATCTTGATTTTCGTGAGATTTCGAGCTGAGATATGCATTTTCTGCGATAATATTGGTGAGACTTCAGTCAGAAGTATGCAGAATCATCTAGATCGCTCTTTTCGAGCTACTTAATGCACGAAACACGTTTTCTGGTGTTTTCACCACTCCACAGTACGTTTGACATGCAAAACAGGAGATATCTTGGTTTCGGTCGGGTTTCAAGCTGAGATATGCATTTTCTGCGATAATCCTGGTGAGACTTCTGTCAGAAGTATGCAGAATCTTCGAGAACGCTCTTTTCGAGCTACTTAATGCGCGAAACACGTTTTCTGGTGTTTTCACCACTCAACAGTGCGTTTGATATGCAGAACCGGCGATATCTTGGTTTTCGTGGGGTTTAAAGCTGAGATATGCATTTTCTGCGATAATCTTGGTGAGACTTCTGTCCGAAGTATGCTGAATCATCGAGATCGCTCTTTTCGAGCTAGTTAGTGCGAGAAACACGTTCTCTGGTTGTTTTCACCACTCCACAGTGCGTTTGATATGCAGAACCGGCGATATCTTGGTTTTCGTGGGGTTTCAAGCTGAGATATGCATTTCCTGCGATAATCTTGGTGAGACTTCTGTTAGAAGTATGCAGAATCATCGAGATCGCACTTTTCGAGCTATTTAATGCGTGAAACACGTTATCTGGTGTTTTCACCACTCCAAAGTGCGTTTGATATGCAGAACAGTAGATATCTTGGTTTTCGTGGGGTTTCAAGCTGAGATATGCATTTTCTGCGATAATCTTGTTGAGACTTCTGTCCGAAGTATGCAGAATCATCGAGATCGCTCGTTTCGAGCTACTTAATGCGAGAAACACGTTATCTGGTGTTTTCACCACTCCACAGTGCGTTGGATATGCAGAAACGGCGATATTTTAGTTTTCGTCGGGTTTCAAGCTGAGATATGCATTTTCTACGATAAGCTTGGTGAAACATCTGTCCGAAGTATGCAGAAACATCGAGAGCGCTCTTTTCGAGCTATTTAATGCGAGAAACACGTTCTCCGGTTGTTTTCACCACTCCACAGTTCGTTTGATATGCAGAACCGGAGATATCTTGGTTTTCGTGGGGTTTCAAGCTGAGATATGCATTTCCTGCGATAATCTTGGTGAGACTTCTGTCGGAAGTATGCAGAATCTTCGAGAACGCTCTTTTCGAGCTACTTAATGCGCGAAACACGTTTTCTGGTGTTTTCACCACTCCACAGTACGTTTGACATGCAGAACAGGAGATATCTTGGTTTCGGTCGGGTTTCAAGCTGAGATATGCATTTCCTGCGATAATCTTGGTGAGACTTCTGTCCGAAGTATGCTGAATCATCGGATACCTCTTTTCGAGCTATTTAATGCGAGAAACACGATCTCCGGTTGTTTTCACCACTCCACAGTTCGTTTGATATGCAGAACAGGCGATATCTTGATTTTCGTTGTGTTTCCAGCTGAGATATGCATTTTCTGAGATAATCTTGGTGGGTCTTTTGTCAGAAGTATGCAGAATCATCTAGATCGCTCTTTTCGAGCTACTTAATGCACGAAACACGTTATCTGGTGTTTTCACCACTCCACAGTACGTTTGACATGCAGAACCGGAGATATCTTGGTTTCGGTCGGGTTTCAAGCTGAGATATGCATTTTCTACGATAATCCTGGTGAGACTTCTGTCGGAAGTATGCAGAATCTTCGAGAACGCTCGTTTCGAGCTACTTGATGCGAGAAACACGTTATCTGGTGTTTTCACCACTCCACAGTGCGTTGGATATGCAGAACCGGCGATATCTTGGTTTTCGTGGGGTTTCAAGCTGAGATATGCATTTTCTGCGATAATCTTGGTGAGACTTCTGTTAGAAGTATGCAGAATCATCGAGATCGCACTTTTCGAGCTATTTAATGCGAGAAACACGTTCTCTGGTTGTTTTCACCACTCCACAGTGCGTTTGCTATGCAGAACGGGCAACATCTTGATTTTCGTGAGATTTCGAGCTGAGATATGCATTTTCTGCGATAATATTGGTGAGACTTCAGTCAGAAGTATGCAGAATCATCTAGATCGCTCTTTTCGAGCTACTTAATGCGCGAAACACGTTTTCTGGTGTTTTCACCATTCCACGGTACGTTTGATGTGCAGAACCGGAGATAACTCGGTTTTCGTCGGGTTTCAAGCTGAGATATGCATTTTCTACGATAATCTTGGTGAAACATCTGTCCGAAGTATGCAGAAACATCGAGAGCGCTCTTTTCGAGCTATTTAATGCGAGAAACTCGTTTTCTGGGGTTTTCACCACTCCACAGTAATTTTGACATGCAGAACCGGAGATATCTTGGAGTCGGTCGGGTTTCAAGCTGAGATATGCATTTTCTACGATAATCCTGGTGAGACTTCCGTCAGCAGTATGCAGAAAATTCGAGAACGCTCTTTTCGAGCTACTTAATGCGCGAAACACGTTTTCTGGTGTTTTCACCATTCCACGGTACGTTTGATGTGCAGAACCGGAGATAACTCGGTTTTCGTCGGGTTTCAAGCTGAGATATGCATTTTCTGCGATAATCCTGGTGAGACTTCTGTCCGAAGTATGCTGAATCATCGAGATCGCTCTTTTCGAGCTAGTTAATGCGAGAAACACGTTATCTGGTGTTTTCACCACTCCACAGTTCGCTGGATATGCAGAACCGGAGATATCTTGGTTTTCGTGGGGTTTCCAGCTGAGATATGCATTTTCTGCGATAATCTTGATGGGTCTCTTGTCAGAAGTATGCAGAATCATCTAGATCGCTCTTTTCGAGCTACTTATTGCACGAAACACGTTTTCTGGTGTTTTCACCACTCCACAGTAATTTTGACATGCAGAACCGGAGATATCTTGGAGTCGGTCGGGTTTCAAGCTGAGATATGCATTTTCTACGATAATCCTGGTGAGACTTCCGTCAGCAGTATGCAGAATCTGCGAGAACGCTCTTTTCGAGCTACTTAATGCGCGAAACACGTTTTCTGGTGTTTTCACCATTCCACGGTACGTTTGATGTGCAGAACCGGAGATAACTCGGTTTTCGTCGGGTTTCAAGCTGAGATATGCATTTTCTACGATAATCTTGGTGAAACATCTGTCCGAAGTATGCAGAAACATCGAGAGCGCTCTTTTCGAGCTATTTAATGCGAGAAACTCGTTTTCTGGGGTTTTTACCACTCCACAGTTCGTTGGATATGCAGAACCGGAGATATCTTGGTTTTCGTGGGGTTTCAAGCTGAGATATGCATTTCCTGCGATAATCTTGGTGAGACTTCCGTCGGAAGTATGCAGAATCTTCGAGAACGCTCTTTTCGAGCTACTTAATGCGCGAAACACGTTTTCTGGTTTTTTCACCACTCCACAGTACGTTTGACATGCAGAACAGGAGATATCTTGGTTTCGGTCGGGTTTCAAGCTGAGATATGCATTTTCTGCGATAATCCTGGTGAGACTTCTGTCCGAAGTATGCTGAAACATCGAGATCGCTCTTTTCGAGCTAGTTAATGCGAGAAAAACCTTATCCGGTGTTTTCACCACTCCACAGTTCGTTGGATATGCAGAACCGGAGATATCTTGGTTTTCGTGGGGTTTCAAGCTGAGATATGCATTTCCAGCGATAATCTTGGTGAGACTTCTGTCCGAAGTATGCTGAATCATCGAGATCGCTCTTTTCGAGCTAGTTAATGCGAGAAACACGTTCTCTGGTTGTTTTCACCACTCCACCGTGCGTTTGATATGCAGAACAGTAGATATCTTGGTTTTCGTGGGGTTTCAAGCTGAGATATGCATTTTCTGCGATAATCTTGGTGAGACTTCTGTCCGAAGTATGCTGAATCATCTAGATCGCTCTTTTCGAGCTATTTAATGCGAGAAACACGTTATCTGGTGTTTTCACCACTCCACAGTGCGTATGATATGCAGAACCGGCGATATTTTGGTTTTCGTGGGGTTTCAAGGTGAGATATGCATTTTCTGCGATAATCTTGGTGAGACTTCTGTCCGAAGTATGCTGAAACATCGAGATCGCTCTTTTCGTGCTAGTTAATGCGAGAAAAACCTTATACGGTGTTTTCACCACTCCACAGTTGGTTTGATATGCAGAACCGGCGATATTTTGGTTTTCGTCGGGTTTCAAGCTGAGATATGCATTTTCAACGATAATCTTGGTGAAACATCTGTCCGAAGTATGCTGAATCATCGAGATCGCTCTTTTCGAGCTATTTAACGCGAGAAACACGTTCTCTGGTTGTTTTCACCACTCCACAGTGCGTTTGATATGCAGAACCGGCAACATCTTGATTTTCGTGAGGTTTCGAGCTGAGATATGCATTTTCTGCGATAATACTGGTGAGACTTCAGTCAGAAGTATGCAGAATCATCTAGATCGCACTTTTCGAGCTACTTAATGCAAGAAACACGTTTTCTGTTGTTTTCACCACTCCGCAGTACGTTTTACATGCAGAACGGGAGATATCTCGGTTTCGGTCGGGTTTCAAGATAAGATATGCATTTCCTGCGATAATCTTGATGAGACTTCTGTCCGAAGTATGCTGAATCACCGAGATCGCTCTTCTCGAGCTATTTAAAACGAGAAACACGTTCTCTGGTTGTTTTCACCACTCCACAGTGCGTTTGATATGCAGAACAGGCGATATCTTGATTTTCGTGGTGTTTCCAGCTGAGATATGCATTTTCTGCGATAATCTTGGTGAGACTTCTGTCCGAAGTATGCTGAATCATCGAGATCGCTCTTCTCGTGCTAGTTAATGCGAGAAAAACCTTATCCGGTGTTTTCCCCACTCCACAGAGCGTTTGATATGCAGAACCGGCGATATCTTGGTTTTCGTGGGGTTTCAAGCTTAGATATGCATTTTCTGCGATAATCTTGGTGAGACTTCTGTCCGAAGTATGCTGAATCATCGAGATCGCTCTTTTCGAGCTAGTTAGTGCGAGAAACACGTTATCTGGTGATTTCACCACTCCACAGTGCGTTTGATATGCAGAACAGTAGATATCTTGGTTTTCGTGGGGTTTCAAGCTGAGATATGCATGTTCTGCGATAATCTTGTTGAGACTTCTGTCCGAAGTATGCAGAATCATCGAGATCGCTCGTTTCGAGCTACTTAATGCGAGAAACACGTTATCTGGTGTTTTCACCGCTCCACAGTGCGTTGGATATGCAGAACCGGCGATATTTTGGTTTTCGTCGGGATTCAAGCTGAGATATGCATTTTCGACGATAAGCTTGGTGAAACATCTGTCCAAACTATGCAGAAACATCGAGAGCGCTCTTTTCGCGCTATTTAATGCACGAAACACGTTTTCTGGTGTTTTCACCACTCCACAGTGCGTTTGATATGCAGAACAGTAGATATCTTGGTTTTCGTGGGGTTTCAAGCTGAAATATGCATTTTCTGCGATAATCTTGTGGAGACTCTTGTCCGAAGCATGCAGAATCTTCGAGAACGCTCTTGTCGAGCTACTTACTGCGCGAAACATGTTTTCTGGTGTTTTCACCACTCCACGGTACGTTTGATGTGCAGAACCGGAGATAACTCGGTTTTCGTCGGGTTTCAAGCTGAGATATGCATTTTCTACGATAATCTTGGTGAGACTTCTGTCAGAAGTATGCAGGATCTTCGAGATCGCTCTTTTCGAGCTATTTAATGCGAGAAACACGTTCTCTGGTGGTTTTCACCACTCCACAGTGCGTTTGATATGCGGAACCGGCGACATCTTTGATTTCGTCGGGGTTCAAGTTGAGATATGCATTTTCTACGATAATCTTGGTGGGTCTTTCGTCAGAAGTATGCAGAATCATCTAGATCGCTCTTTTCGAGCTATTTAATGCGAGAAACACGTTATCTGGTGTTTTCACCACTCCACAGTGCGTTTGATATGCAGAATCGGCGACATCTTTGATTTCGTCGGGGTTCAAGTTGAGATATGCATTTTCTATTATAATCTTGGTGAGACTTCTGTCAGAAGTATGCAGAATCATCGTGATCGGCTTTTTCGAGCTATTTAACGCGAGAAACACGTTCTCTGGTTGTTTTCACCACTCCACAGTGCGTTTGATATGCAGAACCGGCAACATCTTGATTTTCGTGAGGGTTTCGAGCTGAGATATGCATTTTCTGCGATAATACTGGTGAGACTTCAGTCAGAAGTATGCAGAATCATCTAGATCGCACTTTTCGAGCTATTTAATGCGAGAAACACGTTATCTGGTGTTTTCACCACTCCACAGTTGGTTTGATATGCAGAACCGGCGATATTTTAGTTTTCATCGGGTTTCAAGCTGAAATATGCATTTTCTACGATAATCTTGGTGAAACATCTATCCGAAGTATGCAGAAACATCGAGAGCGCTCTTTTCGAGCTATTTAATGCGAGAAACTCGTTATCTGGGGTTTTCACCACTCCACAGTTCGTTGGATATGCAGAACAGGCGATATCTTGATTTTCGTGGTGTTTCCAGCTGAGATATGCATTTTCTGCGATAATCTTGGTGAGACTCCTGTCCGAAATATGCTGAATCATCGAGATCGCTCTTGTCGAGCTACTTAATGCACGAAACACGTTTTCTGGTGTTTTCACCACTCCACAGTACGTTTGACATGCAGAACCGGAGATATCTTGGTTTCGGTCGGGTTTCAAGCTGAGATATGCATTTTCTACGTTAATCCTGGTGAGACTTCTGTCAGAAGTATGCAGAATCTTCGAGAACGCTCTATTCGAGCTACTTAATGCGCGAAATACGTTTTCTGGTGTTTTCACCACTCCACGGTACGTTTGATGTGCAGAACCGGAGATAACTCGGTTTTCGTCGGGTTTCAAGCTGAGATATGCATTTTCTACGATAATCTTGGTGAGACTTCTGTCAGAAGTATGCAGGATCTTCGAGAACGCTCTTTTCGAGCTATTTAATGCGAGAAACTCGTTTTCTCGGGTTTTCACCACTCCACAGTTCGTTGGATATGCAGAACCGGAGATATCTTGGTTTTCGTGGGGTTTCAAGATGAGATATGCATTTCCTGCGATAATCTTGGTGAGACTTCTGTCCGAAGTATGCTGAATCATCGAGATCGCTCTTCTCGAGCTATTTAATGCGAGAAACACGTTCTCTGGCTGTTTTCACCTCTCCACAGTGCCTTTGATATGCAGAACAGGCGATATCTTGATTTTCGTGGTGTTTCCAGCTGAGATATGCATTTTCTGCGATAATCTCGGTGAGACTTCTGTTAGAAGTATGCCGAATCATCGAGGTCGCACTTTTCGAGCTACTTAATGCGCGAAACACGTTTTCTGGTGTTTTCACCACTCCACGGTACGTTTGATGTGCAGAACCGGAGATAACTCGGTTTTCGTCGGGTTTCAAGCTGAGATATGCATGTTCTACGATAATCTTGGTGAAACATCTGTCCGAAGTATGCAGAAACATCGAGAGCGCTCGTTTCGAGCTATTTAATGCGAGAAACACGTTCTCTGGTTGTTTTCACCACTCCACAGTGCGTTTCATATGCAGAACAGGCGATATCTTGATTTTCGTGGTGTTTCCAGCTGAGATATGCATTTTCTGCGATAATCTTGGTGAGACTCCTGTCCGAAATATGCTGAATCATCGAAATCGCTCTTTTCGAGCTACTTAATGCACGAAACTCGTTTTCTGGGGTTTTCACCACTCCACGGTACGTTTGATGTGCAGAACCGGAGATAACTCGGTTTTCGTCGGGTTTCAAGCTGAGATATGCATTTTCTACGATAATCTTGGTGAGACTTCTGTCCGAAGTATGCAGAATCATCTAGATCGCGCTTATCGAGCTATGTAATGTGAGAAACACGTTATCTGGTGTTTTCACCACTCCACAGTGCGTTTGACATGCAGAACAGTAGATGTCTTGGTTTTCGTGGGGTTTCAAGTTGAAATATGCATTTTCTGCAATAATCTTTTTGAGACTTCTGTCCGAAGTATGCAGAATCATCGAGATCGCTCGTTTCGAGCTATTTAATGCGGAAACACGTTATCTGGTGTTTTCACCACTCCACAGTGCGTTGGATATGCAGAACCGGAGATATTTTGGTTTTCGTCGGGATTCAAGCTGAGATATGCATTTTCTACGATAAGCTTTGTGAGACATCAGTTCGAAGTATGCAGAAACAACGAGAGCCCTCTTTTGAGCTATTTAATGCGAGAAACACGTTTTCTGGGGTTTTCACCACTCCACAGTTCGTTGGATATGCAGAACAGGAGATATCTTGGATTTCGTGGGGTTTCAAGCAGAGATATGCATTTTCTGCGATAATCTAGGTGAGACTTCTGTCCGAAGTATGCTGAACCATCGAGATCGCTCTTTTCGAGCTAGTTAATGCGAGAAAAACCTTATCCGGTGTGTTCACCACTCCACAGTGCGTTGGATATGCAGAACCGGAGATATTTTGGTTTTCGTCGGGTTTCAAGCTGAGATATGCATTTTCTACGATAAGCTTTGTGAGACATCAGTTCGAAGTATGCAGAAACAACGAGAGCGCTCTTCTCGTGCTATTTAATGCGAGAAACACGTTTACTGGGGTTTTCACCACTCCACAGTGCGTTTGATATGCAGAACACAGCGATATCTTGGTTTTCGGTGGGGTTTCAAGCTGAGATATGCATTTTTTACGATAATCCTGGTGAGACTTCCGTCAGCAGTATGCAGAATCTTCGAGAACGCTCTTTTCGAGCTACTTAATGCGCGAAACACGTTTTCTGGTGTTTTCACCATTCCACGGTACGTTTGATGTGCAGAACCGGAGATAACTCGGTTTTCGTCGGGTTTCAAGCTGAGATAGGCATTTTCTGCGATAATCCTGGTGAGACTTCTGTCCGAAGTATGCTGAATCATCGAGATCGCTCTTTTCGAGCTAGTTAATGCGAGAAACACGTTATCTGGTGTTTTCACCACTCCACAGTTCGCTGGATATGCAGAACCGGAGATATCTTGGTTTTCGTGGGGTTTCCAGCTGAGATATGCATTTTCTGCGATAATCTTGGTGGGTCTCTTGTCAGAAGTATGCAGAATCATCTAGATCGCTCTTTTCGAGCTACTTATTGCACGAAACACGTTTTCTGGTGTTTTCACCACTCCACAGTAATTTTGACATGCAGAACCGGAGATATCTTGGAGTCGGTCGGGTTTCAAGCTGAGATATGCATTTTCTACGATAATCCTGGTGAGACTTCCGTCAGCAGTATGCAGAATCTTCGAGAACGCTCTTTTCGAGCTACTTAATGCGCGAAACACGTTTTCTGGTGTTTTCACCATTCCACGGTACGTTTGATGTGCAGAACCTGAGATAACTCGGTTTTCGTCGGGTTTCAAGCTGAGATATGCATTTTCTACGATAATCTTTGTGAAACATCTGTCCGAAGTATGCAGAAACATCGAGAGCGCTCTTTTCGAGCTATTTAATGCGAGAAACTCGTTTTCTGGGGTTTTCACCACTCCACAGTTCGTTGGATATGCAGAACCGGAGATATCTTGGTTTTCGTGGGGTTTCAAGCTGAGATATGCATTTCCTGCGATAATCTTGGTGAGACTTCCGTCGGAAGTATGCAGAATCTTCGAGAACGCTCTTTTCGAGCTACTTAATGCGCGAAACACGTTTTCTGGTTTTTTCACCACTCCACAGTACGTTTGACATGCAGAACAGGAGATATCTTGGTTTCGGTCGGGTTTCAAGCTGAGATATGCATTTTCTGCGATAATCCTGGTGAGACTTCTGTCCGAAGTATGCTGAAACATCGAGATCGCTCTTTTCGAGCTAGTTAATGCGAGTAAAACCTTATCCGGTGTTTTCACCACTCCACAGTTCGTTGGATATGCAGAACCGGAGATATCTTGGTTTTCGTGGGGTTTCAAGCTGAGATATCCATTTCCAGCGATAATCTTGGTGAGACTTCTGTCCGAAGTATGCTGAATCATCGAGATCGCTCTTTTCGAGCTAGTTAATGCGAGAAACACGTTCTCTGGTTGTTTTCACCACTCCACAGTGCGTTTGATATGCAGAACAGTAGATATCTTGGTTTTCGTGGGGTTTCAAGCTGAGATATGCATTTTCTGCGATAATCTTGGTGAGACTTCTGTCCGAAGTATGCTGAATCATCTAGATCGCTCTTTTCGAGCTATTTAATGCGAGAAACACGTTATCTGGTGTTTTCACCACTCCACAGTGCGTATGATATGCAGAACCGGCGATATTTTGGTTTTCGTGGGGTTTCAAGCTGAGATATGCGTTTTCTGCGATAATCTTGTTGAGACTTCTGTCCGAAGTATGCAGAATCATCGAGATCGCTCGTTTCGAGCTATTTAATTCGGAAACACGTTATCTGGTGTTTTCACCACTCCACAGTGCGTTGGATATGCAGAACCGGAGATATTTTGGTTTTCGTCGGGTTTCAAGCTGCGATATGCATTTTCTACGATAAGCTTTGTGAGACATCAGTTCGAAGTATGCAGAAACAACGAGAGCGCTCTTTTCGAGCTAGTTAATGCGAGAAAAACCTTATCCGGTGTTTTCACCAATCCGCAGTGCGGTTGATATGCAGATCCGGCGATATCTTGGATTTCGTGGGGTTTCAAGCTGAGATATGCATTTTCTGCGATAATCTTGGTGAGACTTCTGTCCGAAGTATGCTGAAACATCGAGATCGCTCTATTCGAGCTAGTTAATGCGAGAAAAACCTTATCCGGTGTTTTCACCACTCCAAAGTGCGTTTGATATGCAGAACCAGCGATATCTTGGCTTTCGTGGGGTTTTCAAGCTGAGATATGCATTTTTTACGATAATCTTGGTGAGACTTCTGTCCGAGGTATGCTGAATCATCGAGATTGCTCTTTTCGAGCTAGTTAGTGCGAGAAACACGTTATCTGGTGTTTTCACCACTCCACAGTGCGTTTGATATGCAGAACCAGCGATATCTTGGCTTTCGTGGGGTTTTCAAGCTGAGATATGCATTTTTTACGATAATCTTGGTGAGACTTCTGTCCGAGGTATGCTGAATCATCGAGATCGCTCTTTTCGAGCTAGTTAGTGCGAGAAACACGTTATCTGGTGTTTTCACCACTCCACAGTTCGTTGGATATGCAGAACATTAGATATCTTGGTTTTCGTGGGGTTTCAAGCAGAGATATGCATTTTCTGCGATAATCTTGGTGAGACTTCTGTCCGAAGTATGCTGAATCATCGAGAACGCTCTTTTCGAGCTACTTAATATGAGAAACACGTTTTCTGGTGTTTTCACCACTCCACAGTGCGTTTGATATGCAGAACCGGCGACATCTTGGTATTCGTGGGGTTTCAGGCTGAGATATGCATTTTCTGCGATAATCTTGGTGAGACTTCTGTCCGAAGTATGCTGAAACATCGAGATCGCTCTTTTCGAGCTAGTTAATGCGAGAAAAACCTTATCCGGTGTTCTCACCACTCCACAGTGCGTTTGGTATGCAGATCCGGCGATATCTTGGTTTTCGTGGGGTTTCAAGCTGAGATATGCATTTTCTGCGATAATCTTGCTGAGACTTCTGTCCGAAGTATGCTGAAACATCGAGATCGCTCTTTTCGAGCTAGTTAATGCGAGAGAAACCTTATCCGGTGTTTTCACCACACCAAAGTACGTATGATATGCAGAACCAGCGATATCTTGGCTTTCGTGTGGTTTTCAAGCTGAGATATGCATTTTTTACGATAATCTTTGTGAGACTTCTGTCCGAGGTATGCTGAATCATCGAGATCGCTCTTTTCGAGCTAGTTAGTGCGAGAAACACGTTATCTGGTGTTTTCACCACTCCACAGTGCGTTTGATATGCAGAACCGGAGATATTTTGGTTTTCGTCGGGTTTCAAGCTGAGATATGCATTTTCTACGATAAGCTTTGTGAGACATCAGTTCGAAGTATGCAGAAACAACGAGATCGCTCTTTTCGAGCTAGGTAGTGGGAGAAAAGCCTTATCCGGTGTTTTCTCCACTCCACAGTGCGTTTGATATGCAGAACGAGCGATATCTTGGCTTTCGTGGGGTTTCAAGCTGAGATATGCATTTTTTACGATAATCTTTGTGAGACTTCTGTCCGAGGTATGCTGAATCATCGAGATCGCTCTTTTCGAGCTAGTTAGTGCGAGAAACACGTTATCTGGTGTTTTCACCACTCCACAGTGCGTTTGATATGCAGAACAGTAGATATCTTGGTTTTCGTAGGGTTTCAAGCTGAAATATGCATTTTCTGCGATAATCTTGTTGAGACTCTTGTCCGAAGTATGCAGAATCATCGAGATCGCACTATTCGAGCTATTTAATGCGAGAAACACGTTTTCTGGGGTTTTCACCACTCCACAGTGCGTTTGATATGCAGAACAGTAGATATCTTGGTTTTCGTGGGGTTTCAAGCTGAGATATGCATTTTCTGCGATAATCTTGTTGAGACTTCTGTCCGAAGTATGCAGAATCATCGAGATTGCTCGTTTCGAGCTATTTAATGCGGAAACACGTTATCTGGTGTTTTCACCACTCCACAGTGCGTTGGATATGCAGAACCGGAGATATTTTGGTTTTCGTCGAGTTTCAAGCTGAGATATGCATTTTCTACGGTAAGCTTTGTGAGACATCAGTTCGAAGTATGCAGAAACAACGAGAGCGCTCTTTTCGAGCTACTTAATGCGAGAAACACGTTTTCTGGGGTTGTCACCACTCCACAGTTCGTTGGATATGCAGAACAGTAGATATCTTGGTTTTCGTGGGGTTTCAAGCAGAGATATGCATTTTCTGCGATAATCTTGGTGAGACTTCTGTTAGAAGTATGCTGAATCATCGAGATCGCTCTTTTCGAGTTAGTTAGTGCGAGAAACACGTTATCTGGTGTTTTCACCACTCCACAGTGCGTTTGATATGCAGAACAGTAGATATTTTGGTTTTCGTGGGGTTTGAAGCTGAAATATGCATTTTCTGCGATAATATTGGTGAGACTTCTGTCCGAAGTATGCTGAATCACCGAGATCGCTCTTTTCGAGCTAGTTAATGCGAGAAAAACCTTATCCGGTGTTTTCACCACTCCACAGTGCGTTGGATATGCAGAACCGGAGATATTTAGGTTTTCGTCGGGTTTCAAGCTGAGATATGCATTTTCTACGATAAGCTTTGTGAGAAATCAGTTCGAAGTATGCAGAAACAACGAGAGCGCTCTTTTCGAGCTACGTAATGCGAGAAACACGTTATCTGGTGTTTTCACCACTCCACAGTGCGTTTGATATGCAGAACAGTAGATATCTTGGTTTTCGTAGGGTTTCAAGCTGAAATATGCATTTTCTGCGATAATCTTGTTGAGACTTCTGTTAGAAGTATGCTGAATCATCGAGATCGCTCTTTTCGAGTTAGTTAGTGCGAGAAACACGTTATCTGGTGTTTTCACCACTCCACAGTGCGTTTGATATGCAGAACCAGCGATATCTTGGCTTTCGTGGGGTTTCAAGCTGAGATATGCATTTTCTGCGATAATCTTGTTGAGACTTCTGTCCGAAGTATGCAGAATCATCGAGATCGCTCGTTTCGAGCTATTTAATGCGGAAACACGTTATCTGGTGTTTTCACCACTCCACAGTGCGTTGGATATGCAGAACCGGAGATATTTTGGTTTTCGTCGGGTTTCAAGCTGAGATATGCATTTTCTACGATAAGCTTTGTGAGAAATCAGTTCGAAGTATGCAGAAACAACGAGAGCGCTCTTTTCGAGCTACGTAATGCGAGAAACACGTTTTCTGGGGTTTTCACCACTCCACAGTTCGTTGGATATGCAGAACAGTAGATATCTTGGTTTTCGTGGGGTTTCAAGCAGAGATATGCATTTTCTGCGATAATCTTGGTGAGACTTCTGTTAGAAGTATGCTGAATCATCGAGATCGCTCTTTTCGAGTTAGTTAGTGCGAGAAACACGTTATCTGGTGTTTTCACCACTCCACAGTGCGTTTGATATGCAGAACAGTAGATATCTTGGTTTTCGTGGGGTTTCAAGCAGAGATATGCATTTTTTACGATAATCTTTGTGAGACTTCTGTCCGAGGTATGCTGAATCATCGAGATCGCTCTTTTCGAGCTAGTTAGTGCGAGAAACACGTTATCTGGTGTTTTCACCACTCCACAGTGCGTTTGATATGCAGAACAGTAGATATCTTGGTTTTCGTAGGGTTTCAAGCTGAAATATGCATTTTCTGCGATAATCTTGTTGAGACTCTTGTCCGAAGTATGCAGAATCATCGAGATCGCACTATTCGAGCTATTTAATGCGAGAAACACGTTTTCTGGGGTTTTCACCACTCCACAGTGCGTTTGATATGCAGAACAGTAGATATCTTGGTTTTCGTGGGGTTTCAAGCTGAGATATGCATTTTCTGCGATAATCTTGTTGAGACTTCTGTCCGAAGTATGCAGAATCATCGAGATCGCTCGTTTCGAGCTATTTAATGCGGAAACACGTTATCTGGTGTTTTCACCACTCCACAGTGCGTTGGATATGCAGAACCGGAGATATTTTGGTTTTCGTCGAGTTTCAAGCTGAGATATGCATTTTCTACGGTGAGCTTTGTGAGACATCAGTTCGAAGTATGCAGAAACAACGAGAGCGCTCTTTTCGAGCTACTTAATGCGAGAAACACGTTTTCTGGGGTTGTCACCACTCCACAGTTCGTTGGATATGCAGAACAGTAGATATCTTGGTTTTCGTGGGGTTTCAAGCAGAGATATGCATTTTCTGCGATAATCTTGGTGAGACTTCTGTTAGAAGTATGCTGAATCATCGAGATCGCTCTTTTCGAGTTAGTTAGTGCGAGAAACACGTTATCTGGTGTTTTCACCACTCCACAGTGCGTTTGATATGCAGAACAGTAGATATTTTGGTTTTCGTGGGGTTTGAAGCTGAAATATGCATTTTCTGCGATAATATTGGTGAGACTTCTGTCCGAAGTATGCTGAATCACCGAGATCGCTCTTTTCGAGCTAGTTAATGCGAGAAAAACCTTATCCGGTGTTTTCACCACTCCACAGTGCGTTTGATATGCAGATCCGGCGATATCTTGATTTTCGTGGTGTTTCCAGCTGAGATATGCATTTTCTGCGATAATCTTGGTGAGACTCCTGTCCGAAATATGCTGAATCATCGAAATCGCTCTTTTCGAGCTATTTAATGCGAGAAACACGTTTTCTGGGGTTTTCACCTCTCCACAGTGCGTTTGATATGCAGAACCGGCGATATCTTGGTTTTCGTGGGGTTTCAAGCTGAAATATGCATTTTCTGCGATAATCTTGTTGAGACATCTGTCCGAAGTATGCAGAATCATCGAGATCGCACTTTTCGAGCTATTTAATGCGAGAAACACGTTATCTGGTGTTTTCACCACTCCACAGTTGGTTTGATATGCAGAACCGGCGATATCTTGGCTTTCGTGGGGTCTCAAGCTGAGATATGCATTTTTTACGATAATCTTGGTGAGACTTCTGTCCGAAGTATGCTGAAACATCGAGATCGCTCGTTTCGACCTATTTAATGCGAGAAACACGTTATCTGGTGTTTTCACCACTCCACAGTGCGTTTGATATGCAGAACCGGCGATATCTTGGTTTTCGTGGGGTTTAAATCTGAGATATGCATTTTCTGCGATAATCTGGGTGAGACTTCTGTCCGAAGTATGCTGAATCATCGAGAACGCTCTTTTCGAGCTACTTAATATGAGAAACACGTTTTCTGGTGTTTTCACCACTCCACAGTGCGTTTGATATGAAGAACCGGCGACATCTTGGTATTCGTGGGGTTTCAAGCTGAGATGTGCATTTTCTGCGATAATCTTGGTGAGACTTCTGTCCGAAGTATGCTGAAACATCGAGATCGCTCTTTTCGAGCTAGTTAATGCGAGAACAACCTTATCCGGTGTTCTCACCACTCCACAGTGCGTTTGGTATGCAGATCCGGCGATATCTTGGTTTTCGTGGGGTTTCAAGCTGAGATTTGCATTTTCTGCGATAATCTTGGTGAGACTTCTGTCTGAAGTATGCTGAAACATCGAGATCGCTCTTTTCGAGCTAGTTAATGCGAGAAAAACCTTATCCGGTGTTTTCACCACACCACAGTGCGTTTGATATGCAGAACCAGCGAAATCTTGGCTTTCGTGGGGTTTCAAGCTGAGATATGCATTTTTTACGATAATCTTGGTGAGACTTCTGTCCGAAGTATGAAGAATCATCGAGATCGCTCTATTCTAGCTATGTAATGCGAGGAACACGTTTTCTGGGGTTTTCACCACTCCACAGTGCGCTTGATATGCAGAACACAGCGATATCTTGGTTTTCGGTGGGGTTTCAAGCTGAGATATGCATTTTTTACGATCATTTTGGTGAGACTTCTGTCCGAAGTATGCAGAATCATCGAGATCGCTCGTTTCGAGCTATTTCATGCGAGAAACACGTTATCTGGTGTTTTCACCACTCCACAGTGCGTTTGATATGCAGAACCGGCGATATCTTGGTTCTCGTGGGGTTTAAACCTGAGATATGCATATTCTGCGATAATCTTGGTGAGACTTCTGTCCGAAGTATGCTGAATCATCGAGATCGCTCTTTTCGAGCTAGTTAGTGCGAGAAACACGTTATCTGGTGTTTTCACCACTCCACAGTTCGTTGGATATGCAGAACCGGAGATATCTTGGTTTTCGTGGGGTTTCAAGCTGAGATATGCATTTCCTTCGATAATCTTGGTGAGACTCCTGTCCGAAATATGCTTAATCATCGAGATCGCTCGTTTAGAGCTATTTAATGCGCGAAACAAGATATCTGGTGTTTTCACCACTCCACAGTGCGTATGATATACAGAACCGGCGATATCTTGGTTTTCGTGGGGTTTCAAGCTGAGATATGCGTTTTCTGCGATAATCTTCGTGAGACTTCTGTCCGAAGTATGCAGAATCATCGAGATCGCTCGTTTCGAGCTATTTAATGCGAGAAACACGTTATCTGGTGTTTTCACCACTCCACAGTGCGTTTGATATGCAGAACCGGCGATATCTTGGCTTTCGTGGGGTTTTCAAGCTGAGATATGCATTTTTTACGATAATCTTGGAGAGACTTCTCTCCGAGGTATGCTGAATCATCGAGATCGCTCTTTTCGAGCTAGTTAGTCTGAGAAACACGTTATCTGGTGTTTTCACCACTCCACAGTGCGTTTGATATGCAGAACAGTAGATATCTTGGTTTTCGTGGGGTTTCAAGCTGAAATTTGCATTTTCTGCGATAATCTTGGTGAGACTTCTGTCTGAAGTATGCTGAAACATCGAGATCGCTCTTTTCGAGCTAGTTAATGCGAGAAAAACCTTATCCGGTGTTTTCACCACACCACAGTGCGTTTGATATGCAGAACCAGCGAAATCTTGGCTTTCGTGGGGTTTCAAGCTGAGATATGCATTTTTTACGATAATCTTGGTGAGACTTCTGTCCGAAGTATGAAGAATCATCGAGATCGCTCTATTCTAGCTATGTAATGCGAGGAACACGTTTTCTGGGGTTTTCACCACTCCACAGTGCGCTTGATATGCAGAACACAGCGATATCTTGGTTTTCGGTGGGGTTTCAAGCTGAGATATGCATTTTTTACGATAATTTTGGTGAGACTTCTGTCCGAAGTATGCAGAATCATCGAGATCGCTCGTTTCGAGCTATTTCATGCGAGAAACACGTTATCTGGTGTTTTCACCACTCCACAGTGCGTTTGATATGCAGAACCGGCGATATCTTGGTTTTCGTGGGGTTTAAAGCTGAGATATGCATTTTCTGCGATAATCTTGGTGAGACTTCTGTCTGAAGTATGCTGAATCATCGAGATCGCTCTTTTCGAGCTAGTTAGTGCGAGAAACACGTTATCTGGTGTTTTCACCACTCCACAGTGCGTATGATATGCAGAACCGGCGATATCTTGGTTTTCGTGGGGTTTCAAGCTGAGATATGCGTTTTCTGCGATAATCTTGGTGAGACTTCTGTCCGAAGTATGCAGAATCATCGAGATCGCTCGTTTCGAGCTATTTAATGCGAGAAACACGTTATCTGGTGTTTTCACCACTCTACAGTGCGTTTGATATGCAGAACCGGCGATATCTTGGCTTTCGTGGGGTTTTCAAGCTGAGATATGCATTTTTTACGATAATCTTGGTGAGACTTCTCTCCGAGGTATGCTGCATCATCGAGATCGCTCTTTTCGAGCTAGTTAGTGCGAGAAACACGTTATCTGGTGTTTTCACCACTCCACAGTGCGTTTGATGTGTAGAACAGTAGACATCTTGGTTTTCGTAGGGTTTAAAGCTGAGATATGCATTTTCTGCGATAATCTGGGTGAGACTTCTGTCCGAAGTATGCTGAATCATCGAGAACGCTCTTTTCGAGCTATTTAATGCGCGAACCAAGATATGTGGTGTTTTCACCACTCCACAGTGCGTATGATATGCAGAACCGGCGATATCTTGGTTTTCGTGGGGTTTCAAGCTGAGATATGCGTTTTCTGCGATAATCTTGGTGAGACTTCTGTCCGAAGTATGCAGAATCATCGAGATCGCTCGTTTCGAGCTATTTAATGCGAGAAACACGTTATCTGGTGTTTTCACCACTCCACAGTGCGTTTGATATGCAGAACCGGCGATATCTTGGTTTTCGGTGGGGTTTCAAGCTGAGATATGCATTTTTTACGATAATTTTGGTGAGACTTCTGTCCGAAGTATGCAGAATCATCGAGATCGCTCATTTCGAGCTAGTTAATGCGAGAAAAACCATATCCGGTGTTATCACCAAACCAAAGTACGTTTGATATGCAGAACCAGCGATATCTTGGCTTTCGTGGGGTTTTCAAGCTGAGATATGCATTTTTTACGATAATCTTGGTGAGACTTCTGTCCGAGGTATGCTGAATCATCGAGATCGCCCTTTTCGAGCTAGTTAGTGCGAGAAACACGTTGTCTGGTGTTTTCACCATTCCACACTGCGTTTGATATACAGAACAGTAGATATCTTGGTTTTCGTAGGGTTTCAAGCTGAAATATGCATTTTCTGCGATAATCTTGTTGAGACTCTTGTCCGAAGTATGCAGAATCATCGAGATCGCACTTTTCGAGCTATTTAATGCGAGAAACACGTTTTCTGGGGTTTTCACCACTCCACAGTGCGTTTGATATGCAGAACAGTAGATATCTTGGTTTTCGTGGGGTTTCAAGATGAGATATGCATTTTCTGCGATAATCTTGTTGAGACATCTGTCCGAAGTATGCAGAATCATCGAGATCGCTCGTTTCGAGCTATTTAATGCGGAAACACGTTATCTGGTGTTTTCACCACTCCACAGTGCGTTGGATATGCAGAACCGGAGATATTTTGGTTTTCGTCGGGTTTCAAGCTGAGATATGCATTTTCTACGATAAGCTTTGTGAGACATCAGTTCGAAGTATGCAGAAACAACGAGAGCGCACTTTTCGAGCTACTTAATGCGAGAAACACGTTTTCTGGGGTTTTCACCACTCCACAGTTCGTTGGATATGCAGAACAGTAGATATCTTGGTTTTCGTGGGGTTTCTAGCAGAGATATGCATTTTCTGCTATAATCTTGGTGAGACTTCTGTCCGAAGTATGCTGAATCATCGAGTACGCTCTTTTCGAGCTACTTAATATGAGAATCACGTTTTCTGGTGTTTTCACCACTCCACAGTGCGTTTGATATGCAGAACCGGCGACATCTTTGTTTTCGTGGGGTTTCAAGCTGAGATATGCATTTTCTGCGATAATCTTGGTGAGACTTCTGTCCAAAGTATGCTGAAACATCGAGATCGCTCTTTTCGAGCTAGTTAATGCGAGAAAAACCTTGTCCGGTGTTTTCACCACTCCACAGTGCGTTTGATATGCAGATCCGGCGATATCTTGGTTTTCGTGGGGTTTCAAGCTGAGATATGCATTTTCTGCGATAATCTTGGTGAGACTTCTGTCCGAAGTATGCTGAAACATCGAGATCGCTCTTTTCGAGCTGGGTAGTGCGAGAAACACGTTATCTGGTGTTTTCACCACTCCACAATGCGTTGGATATGCAGAACCGGAGATATTTTGGTTTTCGTCGGGTTTCAAGCTGAGATATGCATTTTCTACGATAATCTTGGTGAGACTTCTGTCAGAAGTATGCAGAATCATCGAGTACGCTCTTTTCGAGCTACTTAATATGAGAATCACGTTTTCTGGTGTTTTCACCACTCCACAGTGCGTTTGATATGCAGAACCGGCGACATCTTTGTTTTCGTGGGGTTTCAAGCTGAGATATGCATTTTCTGCGATAATCTTGTTGAGACTTCTGTCCGAAGTATGCAGAATCATCGAGATCGCACTATTCGAGCTATTTAATGCGAGAAACACGTTATCTGGTGTTTTCACCACTTCACAGTTGGTTTGATATGCAGAACCGGCGATATTTTGGTTTTCGTCGGGTTTCAAGCTGACATATGCATTTTCTACGATAAGCTTGGTGAAACATCAGTCCGAAGTATGCAGAAACATCGAGAGCGCTCTTTTCGAGCTATTTAATGCGAGAAACACGTTATCTGGTGTTTTAACCACACCACAGTGCGTTTGATATGCAGAACAGTAGATATCTTGGTTTTCGTGGGGTTTCAAGATGAGATATGCATTTTCTGCGATAAGCTTGGTGAAAGATCTGTCCGAAGTATGCAGAAACATCGAGAGCGCTCTTTTCGAGCTATTTAATGCGAGAAACACGTTTTCTGGGGTTTTCACCACTCCACAGTTCGTTGGATATGCAGTACAATAGATATCTTGATTTTCGTGGGGTTTCAAGCAGAGATATGCATTTTCTGCGATAATCTTGGTGAGACTTCTGTTAGAAGTATGCAGAATCATGGAGATCGCACTTTTCGAGCTATTTAATGCGAGAAACACGTTATCTGGTGTTTTCACCACTCCACAGTGCGTTTGATATGCAGAATAGTAGATATCTTGGTTTTCGTGGGGTTTCAAGATGAGATATGCATTTTCTGCGATAATCTTGTTGAGACTTCTGTCCGAAGTATGCAGAATCATCGAGATCGCACTTTTCGAGCTATTTAATGCGAGAAACACGTTATCTGGTGTTTGCACCACTTCACAGTTGGTTTGATATGCAGAACCGTCGATATTTTGGTTTTCGTCGGGTTTCAAGCTGACATATGCATTTTCTACGATAATCTTGGTGAAACATCAGTCCGAAGTATGCAGAAACATCGAGAGCGCTCTTTTCGAGCTATTTAATGCGAGAAACACGTTTTCTGGGGTTTTCACCACTGCACAGTGCGTTTGATATGCAGAAATGTAGATATCTTGGTTTTCGTGGGGTTTCAAGCTGAGATATGTATTTTCTGCGATAATCTTGTTGAGACTTCTGTCCGAAGTATGCAGGATCTTCGAGAACGCTCTTTTCGAGCTACTTAATACGAGAAACACGTTTTCTGGTGTTTTCACCACTCCACAGAGCGTTTGATATGCAGAACCAGCGATATCTTGGTTTTCGTGGGGTTTCAAGATGAGTTATGCATTTTCTGCGTAAATAATGGTGAGACTTCAGTCAGATGTATGCAGAATCATCTAGATCGCTCTTTTCGAGCTTCTTAATGCTCGAAACACGTTTTCTGGTGTTTTCACCACTCCACAGTATGTTTGACATGCAGAACCGGAGATATCTTTGTTTCGGTCGGGTATCAAGCTGAGATATGCATTTTCTACGATAATCCTGGTGAGACTTCTGTCAGAAGTATGCAGAATCTTCGAGAACGCTCTTTTCGAGCTACTTAATGCGCGAAACACGTTTTCTGGTGTTTTCACCACTCCACGGTACGTTTGATGTGCAGAACCGGAGAAAACTCGGTTTTCGTCGGGTTTCAAGCTGAGATATGCATTTTCTACGATAATCTTGGTGAGACTTCTGTCAGAAGTATGCTGAATCATCGAGATCGCTCTTTTAGAGCTAGTTAGTGCGAGAAACACGTTATCTGATGCTTTCACCACTCCACAATGCGTTTGATATGCAGAACAGGAGATATCTTGGTTTTCGTGGGGTTTCAAGCTGAGATATGCATTTTCTGCGATAATCTTGTTGCGACTTCTGTCCGAAGTATGCAGAATCATCGAGATCGCTCGTTTCGAGCTATTTAATGAGAGAAACACGTTATCTGGTGTTTTCACCACTCCACAGTGCGTTGGATATGCAGAACCGGAGATATTTTCGTATTCGTCGGGTTTCAAGCTGAGATATGCATTTTCTACGATAAGCTTGGTGAGACATCTGTCCGAAGTATGCAGAAACATCGAGAGCGCTCTTTTCGAGCTATTTAATGCGAGAAACACGTTTTCTGGGGTTTTCACCACTCCACAGTGCGTTTGATATGCAGAATAGTAGATATATTGGTTTTCGTGGGGTTTCAAGCTGAGATATGTATTTTCTGCGATAATCTTGTTGAGACTTCTGTCCGAAGTATGCAGGATCTTCGAGAACGCTCTTTTCGAGCTACTTAATACGAGAAACACGTTTTCTGGTGTTTTCACCACTCCACAGAGTGTTTGATATGCAGAACCAGCGATATCTTGGTTTTCGTGGGGTTTCAAGATGAGATTTGCATTATCTCTGTAAATAATGGTGAGACTTCAGTCCGAAGTATGCAGAAACATCGAGAGCGCTCTTTTCGAGCTATTTAATGCGCGAAACACGTTTTCTGGTGTTTTCACCACTCCACGGTACGTTTGATGTGGAGAACCGGAGAAAACTCGGTTTTCGACGGGTTTCAAGCTGAGATATGCATTTTCTACGATAATCTTGGTGAGACTTCTGTCAGAAGTATGCAGAATCTTCGAGATCGCTCTTTTCGAGCTATTTAATGCGAGAAACACGTTATCTGGTGTTTTCACCACTCCACAGTGCGTTTGATAAGCAGTACCAGCGACATCTTGGTTTTCGCGGGGTTTCAAGCTGAGATATGCATTTTCTGCGATAATCTTGGTGAGACTTCTGTCCGAAGTATGCTGAATCATCGAGATCGCTCTTTTAGAGCTAGTTAGTGCGAGAAACACGTTATCTAGTGTTTTCACCACTCCACAGTGCGTTTGATATGCAGAACAGGAGATATCTTGGTTTTCGTGGGGTTTCAAGCTGAGATATGCATTTTTTACGATAACTTTGGTGAGACTTCTGTCCGAAGTATGCAGAATCATCGAGATCAATCGTTTCGAGCTATTTAATTGCGAGAAACACGTTATCTGGTGTTTTCACCTCTCCACAGTGCGTTTGATATGCAGAACCGGCGATATCTTGGTTTTCGTGGGGTTTCAAGCTGAGATAAGCATTTTCTGCGATAATCTGGGTGAGACTTCTGTCCGAAGTATGCTGAATCATCGAGATCGCTCTTTTCGAGCTAGTTAGTGCGAGAAACACGTTATCTGGTGTTTTCACCACTCCACAGTTGGTTTGATATGCAGCACCGGCGATATTTTGGTTTTCGTCGGGTTTCAAGCTGAGATATGCATTTTCTAAGATAATCTTGGTGAAACATCTGTCCGAAGTATGCAGAAACATCGAGAGCGCTCTTTTCGAGCTATTTAATGCGAGCAACACGTTATCTGGTGTTTTCACCACTCCACAGTGCGTTTGATATGCAGAATAGTAGATATCTTGGTTTTCGTGGGGTTTCTAGCTGAGATATGTATTTTCTGCGATAATCTTGTTGAGACTTCTGACCGAAGTATGCAGGATCTTCGAGAACGCTCTTTTCGAGCTACTAAATACGAGAAACACGTTTTCTGGTGTTTTCACCACTCCACAGTGCGTTTGATATGCAGAACCAGCGATATCTTGGTTTTCGTGGGGTTTCAAGATGAGATATGCATTTTCTGCGTAAATATTGGTGAGACTTCAGTCAGATGTATGCAGAATCATCGAGATCGCTCTTTTCGAGCTACTTAATGCTCGAAACACGTTTTCTGGTGTTTTCACCACTCTACAGTATGTTTGACATGCAGAACCGGAGATATCTTTGTTTCGATCGTGTATCAAGCTGAGATATGCATTTTCTACGATAATCCTGGTGAGACTTCTGTCAGAAGTATGCAGAATCTTCGAGAACGCTCTTTTCGAGCTACTTAATGCGCGAAACACGTTTTCTGGTGTTTTCACCACTCCACGGTACGTTTGATGTGCAGAACCAGCGACATCTTGGTTTTCGTGGGGTTTCAAGCTGAGATATGCATTTTCTGCGATAATCTTGGTGAGACTTCTGTCCGAAGTATGCTGAATCATCGAGATCGCTCTTTTAGAGCTAGTTAGTGCGAGAAACACGTTATCTGGTGATTTCACCACTCCACAGTGCGTTGGATATGCAGAACCGGAGATATTTTGGTTTTCGACGGGTTTCAAGCTGAGATATGCATTTTCTACGATAAGCTTGGTGAGACATCTGTCCGAAGTATGCAGAAACGTCGAGAGCGCTCTTTTCGAGCTATTTAATGCGAGAAACACGTTTTCTGGGGTTTTCACCACTCCACAGTGCGTTGGATATGCAGAACCGGAGATATTTTGGTTTTCGTCGGGTTTCAAGCTGACATATGCATTTTCAACGATAAGCTTGGTGAAACATCTGTCCGAAGTATGCAGAAACATCGAGAGCGCTCTTTTCGAGCTATTTAATGCGAGAAACACGTTATCTGGTGTTTTAACCACTCCATAGTGCGGTTGATATGCAGAACAGTAGATATCTTGGTTTTCGTGGGGTTTCAAGCAGAGATATGCATTTTCTGCGCTAATCTTGGGGAGACTTCTGTTAGAAGTATGCAGAAACATCGAGATCGCACTTTTCGAGCTATTTAATGCGAGAAACACGTTATCTGGTGTTTTCACCACTCCACAGTGCGTTTGATATGCAGAACAGTAGATATCTTGGTTTTCGTGGGGTTTCAAGCAGAGATATGCATTTTCTGCGCTAATCTTGGGGAGACTTCTGTTAGAAGTATGCAGAATCATCGAGATCGCACTTTTCGAGCTATTTAATGCGAGAAACACGTTATCTGGTGTTTTCACCACTCCACAGTGCGTTTGATATGCAGAACAGTAGATATCTTGGTTTTCGTGGGGTTTCAAGCAGAGATATGCATTTTCTACGATAATCTTGGTGAAACATCTGTCCGAAGTATGCAGAAACATCGAGAGCGCTCTTTTCGAGCTATTTAATGCGAGAAACACGTTTTCTGGGGATTTCACCACTCCACAGTGCGTTGGATATGCAGAACCGGAGATATTTTGGTTTTCGTCGGGTTTCAAGCTGACATATGCATTTTCTACGATAAGCTTGGTGAAACATCTGTCCGAAGTATGCAGAAACGTCGAGAGCGCTCTTTTCTAGCTATTTAATGCGAGAAACACGTTTTCTGGGGTTTTCACCACTCCACAGTGCGTTGGATATGCAGAACCGGAGATATTTTGGTTTTCGTCGGGTTGCAAGCTGACATATGCATTTTCTACGATAAGCTTGGTGAAACATCTGTCCGAAGTATGCAGAAACATCGAGAGCGCTCTTTTCGAGCTATTTAATGCGAGAAACACGTTATCTGGTGTTTTAACCACTCCACAGTGCGTTTGATATGCAGAACAGTAGATATCTTGGTTTTCGTGGGGTTTCACGCAGAGATATGCATTTTCTGCGCTAATCTTGGGGAGACTTCTGTTAGAAGCATGCAGAATCATCGAGATCGCACTTTTCGAGCTATTTAATGCGAGAAACACGTTATCTTGTGTTTTCACCACTCCACAGTGCGTTTGATATGCAGAACAGTAGATATCTTGGTTTTCGTGGGGTTTCAAGCAGAGATATGCATTTTCTGCGCTAATCTTGGGGAGACTTCTGTTAGAAGTATGCAGAATCATCGAGATCGCACTTTTCGAGCTATTTAATGCGAGAAACACGTTATCTGGTGTTTTCACCACTCCACAGTTGGTTTGATATGCAGAACCGACGATATTTTGGTTTTCGTCGGGTTTCAAGCTGAGATATGCATTTTCTACGATAATCTTGGTGAAACATCTGTCCGATGTATGCAGAAACATCGAGAGCGCTCTTTTCGAGCTATTTAATGCGAGAAACACGTTATCTGGTGTTTTCACCACTCCACAGTGCGTTTGATATGCAGAACCGGCGATATCTTGGTTTTCGTGGGGTTTCAAGCTGATATATGCATTTTCTGCGATAATCTTGTTGAGACTTCTGTCCGAAGTATGCAGAATCATCGAGATCGTTCGTTTCGAGCTATTTAATGCGAGAAACACGTTATCTGGTGTTTTCACCACTACACAGTGCGTTGGATATGCAGAACCGGAGATATTTTGGTTTTCGTCGGGTTTCAAGCTGAGATATGCATTTTCTACGATAAGCTTGGTGAGACATCTGTCCGAAGTATGCAGAAACACCGAGAGCGCTCTTTTCGAGCCATTTAATGCGAGAAACAGGTTTTCTGGGGGTTTCACCACTCCACAGTTCTTTGGATATGCAGGACAGGAAATATCTTGGTTTGCGTGGTGTTTCAAGCAGAGATATGCATTTTCTGCGATAAGCTTGGTGAGACTTCTGTTAGAAGTATGCAGAATCATCGAGATCGCACTTTTCGAGCTATTTAATGCGAGAAACACGTTATCTGGTGTTTTCACCACTCCACAGGTGGTTTGATATGCAGCACCGGCGATATTTTGGTTTTCGTCGGGTTTCAAGCTGAGATATGCATTTTCTACGATAATCTTGGTGAAACATCTGTCCGAAGTATGCAGAAACATCGAGAGCGCTCTTTTCGAGCTATTTAATGCGAGAAACACGTTATCTGGTGTTTTCACCACTCCACAGTGCGTTTGATATGCAGAATAGTAGATATCTTGGTTTTCGTGGGGTTTCAAGCTGAGATATGCATTTTCTGCGATAATCTTGTTGAGACTTCTGTCCGAAGTATGCAGAATCATCGAGATCGCACTTTTCGAGCAATTTAATGCGAGAAACACGTTATCTGGTGTTTTCACCACTTCACAGTTGGTTTGATATGCAGAACCGGCGATATTTTGGTTTTCGTCGGGTTTCAAGCTGACATATGCATTTTCTACGATAATCTTGGTGAAACATCAGTCCGAAGTATGCAGAAACATCGAGAGCGCTCTTTTCGAGCTATTTAATGCAAGAAACACGTTTTCTGGGGTTTTCACCACTCCACAGTGCGTTTGATATGCAGAATAGTAGATATCTTGGTTTTCGTGGGGTTTCAAGCTGAGATATGTATTATCTGCGATAATCTTGTTGAGACTTCTGTCCGAAGTATGCAGGATCTTCGAGAACGCTCTTTTCGAGCTACTTAATACGAGAAACACGTTTTCTGGTGTTTTCACCACTCCACAGAGTGTTTGATATGCAGAACCAGCGATATCTTGGTTTTCGTGGGGTTTCAAGATGAGATATGCATTATCTGCGTAAATAATGGTGAGACTTCAGTCAGATGTATGCAGAATCATCTAGATCGCTCTTTTCGAGCTACTTAATGCTCGAAACACGTTTTCTGGTGTTTTCACCACTCCACAGTATGTTTGACATGCAGAACCGGAGATATCTTTGTTTCGGTCGGGTATCAAGCTGAGATATGCATTTTCTACGATAATCCTGGTGAGAATTCTGTCAGAAGTATGCAGAATCATCGAGAACGCTCTTTTCGAGCTACTTAATGCGCGAAACACGTTTTCTGGTGTTTTCACCACTCCACGGTACGTTTGATGTGGAGAACCGGAGAAAACTCGGTTTTCGTCGGGTTTCAAGCTGAGATATGCATTTTCTACGATAATCTTGGTGAGACTTCTGTCAGAAGTATGCAGAATCTTCGAGATCGCTCTTTTCGAGCTATTTGATGCGAGAAACACGTTATCTGGTGTTTTCACCACTCCACAGTGCGTTTGATATGCAGTACCAGCGACATCGTGGTTTTCGTGGGGTTTCAAGCTGAGATATGCATTTTCTGCGATAATCTTGGTGAGACTTCTGTCCGAAGTATGCTGAATCATCGAGATCGCTCTGTTAGAGCTAGTTAGTGCGAGAAACACGTTATCTAGTGTTTTCACCACTCCACAGTGCGTTTGATATGCAGAACAGGAGATATCTTGGTTTTCGTGGGGTTTCAAGCTGAGATATGCATTTTCTGCGATAATCTTGTTGAGACTTCTGTCCGAAGTATGCAGAATCATCGAGATCGCTCGTTTCGAGCTATTTAATGAGAGAAACACGTTTTCTGGGGTTTTCACCACTCCACAGTGCGTTTGAAATGCTGAACACAGCGATATCTTGGTTTTCGTGGGGTTTCAAGCTGAGATATGCATTTTTTACGATAACTTTGGTGAGACTTCTGTCCCAAGTATGCAGAATCATCGAGATCAATCGTTTCGAGCTATTTAATTGCGAGAAACACGTTATCTGGTGTTTTCACCACTCCACAGTGCGTTTGATATGCAGAACCGGCGATATCTTGGTTTTCGTGGGGTTTCAAGCTGAGATAAGCATTTTCTGCGATAATCTGGGTGAGACTTCTGTCCGAAGTATGCTGAATCATCGAGATCGCTCTTTTCTAGCTAGTTAGTGCGAGAAACACGTTATCTGGTGTTTTCACCACTCCACAGTGCGTTTGATATGCAGAACAGTAGATATCTTGGTTTTCGTGGGGTTTCAAGCTGAGATATGCTTTTTCTGCGATAAGCTTGGTGAAAGATCTGTCCGAAGTATGCGGAAACATCGAGAGCGCTCTTTTCGAGCTATTTAATGCGAGAAACACGTTTTCTGGGGTTTTCACCACTCCACAGTTCGTTGGATATGCAGAACAATAGATATCTTGATTTTCTTGGGGTTTCAAGCAGAGATATGCATTTTCTGCGATAATCTTGGTGAGACTTCTGTTAGAAGAATGCAGAATCATCGAGATCGCACTTTTCGAGCTATTTAATGCGAGAAACACGTTATCTGGTGTTTTCACCACTCCACAGTTGGTATGATATGCAGCACCGGCGATATTTTGGTTTTCGTCGGGTTTCAAGCTGAGATATGCATTTTCTACGATAATCTTGGTGAAACATCTGTCCGAAGTATGCAGAGACATCGAGAGCGCTCTTTTCGAGCTATTTAATGCGAGAAACACGTTATCTAGTGTTTTCACCACTCCACAGTGCGTTTGATATGCAGAATAGTAGATATCTTGGTTTTCGTGGGGTTTCTAGCTGAGATATGTATTTTCTGCGATAATCTTGGTGAAACATCTGTCCGAAGTATGCAGAAACATCGAGAGCGCTCTTTTCGAGCTATTTAATGCGAGAAACACGTTATCTGGTGTTTCAACCACTCCATAGTGCGGTTGAAATACAGAACAGTAGATATCTTGGTTTTCGTGGGGTTTCAAGCAGAGATATGCATTTTCTGCGCTAATCTTGGGGAGACTTCTGTTAGAAGTATGCAGATTCATCGAGATCGCACTTTTCGAGCTATTTAATGCGAGAAACACGTTATCTGGTGTTTTCACCACTCCACAGTGCGTTTGATATGCAGAACAGTAGATATCTTGGTTTTCGTGGGGTTTCAAGCAGAGATATGCATTTTCTGCGCTAATCTTGGGGAGACTTCTGTTAGAAGTATGCAGAATCATCGAGATCGCACTTTTCGAGCTATTTAATGCGAGAAACACGTTATCTGGTGTTTTCACCACTCCACAGTGCGTTTGATATGCAGAACAGTAGATATCTTGGTTTTCGTGGGGTTTCAAGCAGAGATGTGCATTTTCTACGATAAGCTTGGTGAGACATCTGTCCGAAGTATGCAGAAACGTCGAGAGCGCTCTTTTCGAGCTATTTAATTCGAGAAACACATTTTCTGGGGTTTTCACAACTCCACAGTGCGTTGGATATGCAGAACCGGAGATATTTTGGTTTTCGTCGGGTTTCAAGCTGACATATGCATTTTCTACGATAAGCTTGGTGAAACATCTGTCCGAAGTATGCAGAAACGTCGAGAGCGCTCTTTTCGAGCTATTTAATGCGAGAAACACGTTATCTGGTGTTTTAACCACTCCACACTGCGTTTGATATGCAGAACAGTAGATATCTTGGTTTTCGTGGGGTTTCACGCAGAGATATGCATTTTCTGCGCTAATCTTGGGGAGACTTCTGTTAGAAGTATGCAGAATCATCGAGATCGCACTTTTCGAGCAATTTAATGCGAGAAACACGTTATCTGGTGTTTTCACCACTCCACAGTGCGTTTGATATGCAGAACCGGCGATATCTTGGTTTTCGTGGGGTTTCAAGCTGAGATAAGCATTTTCTGCGATAATCTGGGTGAGACTTCTGTCCGAAGTATGCTGAATCATCGAGATCGCTCTTTTCGAGCTGGTTAGTGCGAGAAACACGTTATCTGGTGTTTTCACCGCTCCACAGTGCGTTTGATATGCAGAACAGTAGATATCTTGGTTTTCGTGGGGTTTCAAGCTGAGATATGCATTTTCTGCGATAATCTTGTTGAGACTTCTGTCCGAAGTATGCAGAATCATCGAGATCGCTCGTTTCGAGCTATTTAATGCGAGAAACACGTTATCTGGTGTTTTCACCACTCCACAGTGCGTTGGATATGCAGAACCGGAGATATTTTGGTTTTCGTCGGGTTTCAAGCTGAGATAAGCATTTTCTGCGATAATCTGGGTGAGACTTCTGTCCGAAGTATGCTGAATCATCGAGATCGCTCTTTTCGAGCTGGTTAGTGCGAGAAACACGTTATCTGGTGTTTTCACCGCTCCACAGTGCGTTTGATATGCAGAACAGTAGATATCTTGGTTTTCGTGGGGTTTCAAGCTGAGATATGCATTTTCTGCGATAATCTTGTTGAGACTTCTGTCCGAAGTATGCAGAATCATCGAGATCGCTCGTTTCGAGCTATTTAATGCGAGAAACACGTTATCTGGTGTTTTCACCACTCCACAGTGCGTTGGATATGCAGAACCGGAGATATTTTGGTTTTCGTCGGGTTTCAAGCTGAGATATGCATTTTCTACGATAAGCTTGGTGAGACATCTGTCCGAAGTATGCAGAAACATCGAGAGCGTTCTTTTCGAGCCATTTAATGCGAGAAACACGTTTTCTGGGGGTTTCACCACTCCACAGTTCTTTGGATATGCAGGACAGGAGATATCTTGGTTGGCGTGGGGTTTCAAGCAGAGATATGCATTTTCTGCGATAATCTTGGTGAGACTTCTGTTAGAAGTATGCAGAATCATCGAGATCGCACTTTTCGAGCTATTTAATGCGGGAAACACGTTATCTGGTGTTTTCACCACTCCACAGTGCGTTTGATATGCAGAACCGGCGATATCTTGGTTTCCGTGGGGTTTCAAGCTGAGATATGCATTTTCTGCGATAATCTTGATGAGACTTCTGTCCGAAGTATGCTGAATCATCGAGATCGCTCTTTTCGAGCAAGTTAGTGCGAGAAACACGTTATCTGGTGTTTTCACCACTCCACAGTGCGTTTGATATGCAGAACCAGCGATATCTTGGCTTTCGTGGGGTTTCAAGCTGAGATATGCATTTTTTACGATAATCTTGGTGAGACTACTGTCCGAAGTATGCTTAATCATCGAGATCGCTCGTTTCGAGCTATTTAAGGCTAGAAACACGTTTTCTGGTGTTTTCACCACTCCACAGTTGGTTTGATATGCAGAACCGGCGATATCTTGGTTTTCGTGGGGTTTCAAACTGAGATATGCGTTTTGTGCGATAATCTTGGTGAGACTTCTGTCCGAAGTATGCTGAAACATCGAGATCGCTCTTTTTGAGCTAGTTAATGCGAGAAAAACCTTATCCGGTGTTTTCACCACTCCACAGTGCGTTTGATATGCAGAACCAGCGATATCTTGGCTTTCGTGGGGTTTCAAGCTGAGATATGCATTTTTTACGATAATCTTGGTGAGACTTCTCTCCGAAGTATGAAGAATCATCGAGATCGCTCTATTCTAGCTATGTAATGCGAGGAACACGTTTTCTGAGGTATTCACCACTCCACAGTGCGTTTGATATGCAGAACACAGCGATATCTTGGTTTTCGGTGGGGTTTCAAGCTGAGATATGAATTTTTTACGATAATTTTGGTGAGACTTCTGTCCGAAGTATGCAGAATCATCGAGATCGCTCGTTTCGAGCTATTTAATGCGATAAACACGTTATCTGGTGTTTTCACCACCCCACAGTTGGTTTGATATGCAGAACCTGCGAAATTTTGGTTTTCGTCGGGTTTCAAGCTGAGATATGCATTTCCTGCGATAATCTTGGTGAGACTTCTGTCAGAAGTATGCAGAATCTTCGAGAACTCTCTTTTCGAGCTACTTAATGCACGAAACACGTTATCTGGTGTTTTCATCACTCCACAGTGCGTTTGATATGCAGAACCGGCGATATCTTGGTTTTCGTGGGGTTTCAAGCTGAGATATGCATTTTCTGCGATAATCTTGTTGAGACTTCTGTCCGAAGTATGCAGAATCATCGAGATCGCTCGTTTCGGGCTACTTAATGCGAGAAACACGTTATCTGGTGTTTTCACCACTCCACAGTGCGTTGGATATGCAGAACCGGAGATATTTTGGTTTTCGTCGGGTTTCAAGCTGAGATATGCATTTTCTACGATAAGCTTGGTGAGACTACTGTCCGAAGTATGCTTAATCATCGAGATCGCTCGTTTCGAGCTATTTAAGGCGAGAAACACGTTTTCTGGTGTTTTCACCACTCCACAGTTGGTTTGATATGCAGAACCGGCGATATCTTGGTTTTCGTGGGGTTTCAAACTGAGATATGCGTTTTGTGCGATAATCTTGGTGAGACTTCTGTCCGAAGTATGCAGAATCTTCGAGAACGCTCTTTTCGAGCTACTTAATGCACGAAACACGTTATCTGGTGTTTTCACCACTCCACAGTGCGTTTGATATGCAGAACCGGCGATATCTTGGTTTTCGTGGGGTTTCAAGCTGAGATATGCATTTTCTGCGATAATCTTGATGAGACTTCTGTCCGAAGTATGCTGAATCATCGAGATCGCTCTTTTCGAGCTAGTTAGTGCGAGAAACACGTTATCTGGTGTTTTCACCACTCCACAGTGCGTTTGATATGCAGAACCAGCGATATCTTGGCTTTCGTGGGGTTTCAAGCTGAGATATGCATTTTTTACGATAATCTTGGTGAGACTACTGCCCGAAGTATGCTTAATCATCGAGATCGCTCGTTTCGAGCTATTTAAGGCGAGAAACACGTTTTCTGGTGTTTTCACCACTCCACAGTTGGTTTGATATGCAGAACCGGCGATATCTTGGTTTTCGTGGGGTTTCAAACTGAGATATGCGTTTTGTGCGATAATCTTGGTGAGACTTCTGTCCGAAGTATGCTGAAACATCGAAATCGCTCTTTTTGAGCTAGTTAATGCGAGAAAAACCTTATCCGGTGTTTTCACCACTCCACAGTGCGTTTGATATGCAGAACCGGCGATATCTTGGCTTTCGTGGGGTTTCAAGCTGAGATATGCATTTTTTACGATAATCTTGGTGAGACTTCTCTCCGAAGTATGAAGAATCATCGAGATCGCTCTATTCTAGCTATGTAATGCGAGGAACACGTTTTCTGAGGTATTCACCACTCCACAGTGCGTTTGATATGCAGAACACAGCGATATCTTGGTTTTCGGTGGGGTTTCAAGCTGAGATATGAATTTTTTACGATAATTTTGGTGAGACTTCTGTCCGAAGTATGCAGAATCATCGAGATCGCTCGTTTCGAGCTATTTAATGCGATAAACACGTTATCTGGTGTTTTCACCACCCCACAGTTGGTTTGATATGCAGAACCGGCGAAATTTTGGTTTTCGTCGGGTTTCAAGCTGAGATATGCATTTCCTGCGATAATCTTGGTGAGACTTCTGTCAGAAGTATGCAGAATCTTCGAGAACGCTCTTTTCGAGCTACTTAATGCACGAAACACGTTTTCTGGTGTTTTCACCACTCCACAGTACGTTTGACATGCAGAACCGGAGATATCTTGGTTTCGGTCGGGTTTCAAGCTGATATATGCATTTTCTACGATAATCTTGGTGAGACTTCTGTCAGAAGTATGCAGGATCTTCGAGAACGCTCTTTTCGAGCTATTTAATGCGAGAAACACGTTATCTGGTGTTTTCACCACTCCACAGTGCGTTTGATATGCAGTACCAGCGATATCTTGGTTTCGGTCGGGTTTCAAGCTGATATATGCATTTTCTACGATAATCTTGGTGAAACATCTGTCCGAAGTATGCAGAAACATCGAGAGCGCTCTTTTCGAGCTATTTAATGCGAGAAATTCGTTTTCTGGGGTTTTCAACACTCCACAGTTCGTTGGATATGCAGAACCGGAGATATCTTGGTTTTCGTGGGGTTTCAAGCTGAGATATGCATTTCCTGCGATAATCGTGGTGAGACTTCTGTCCGAAGTATGCTGAATCATCGAGATCGCCCTTTTCGAGCTATTCAATGCGAGAAACACGTTCTCTGGTTGTTTTCACCACTCCACAGTGCGTTTGATATGCCGAACAGGCGATATCTTGATTTTCGTGGTGTTTCCAGCTGAGATATGCATTTTCTGCGATAATCATGGTGGGTCTTTTGTCAGAAGTATGCACAATCAACTAGATCGCTCTTTTCAAGCTACATAATGCACGAAACACGTTTTCTGGTGTTTTCAGCACTCCACAGTGCGTTTGATATGCAGAACCGGAGATATCTTGGTTTCGGTCGGGTTTCAAGCTGAGATATGCATTTTCAACGATAATCGTGGTGAAACATCTGTCCGAAGTATGCAGATACATCAAGAGTGCTCTTTTCGAGCTATTTAATGCGAGAAACTCGTTTTCTGGGGTTTTCACCACTCCACAGTTCGTTGGATATGCAGAACCGGAGATATCTTGGTTTTCGTGGGGTTTCAAGCTGAGATATGCATTTCCTGCGATAATCTTGGTGAGGCTTCTGTCCGAAGTATGCTGAAACATCGAGATCGCTCTTTTTGAGCTAGTTAATGCGAGAAAAACCTTATCCGGTGTTTTCGCCACTCCACAGTGCGTTTGATATGCAGAACCAGCGATATCTTGGCTTTCGTGGGGTTTCAAGCTGAGATATGCATTTTTTACGATAATCTTGGTGAGACTTCTCTCCGAAGTATGAAGAATCATCGAGATCGCTCTATTCTAGCTATGTAATGCGAGGAACACGTTTTCTGAGGTATTCACCACTCCACAGTGCGTTTGATATGCAGAACACAGCGATATCTTGGTTTTCGGTGGGGTTTCAAGCTGAGATATGAATTTTTTACGATAATTTTGGTGAGACTTCTGTCCGAAGTATGCAGAATCATCGAGATCGCTCGTTTCGAGCTATTTAATGCGATAAACACGTTATCTGGTGTTTTCACCACCCCACAGTTGGTTTGATATGCAGAACCGGCGAAATTTTGGTTTTCGTCGGGTTTCAAGCTGAGATATGCATTTCCTGCGATAATCTTGGTGAGACTTCTGTCAGAAGTATGCAGAATCTTCGAGAACGCTCTTTTCGAGCTACTTAATGCACGAAACACGTTTTCTGGTGTTTTCACCACTCCACAGTACGTTTGACATGCAGAACCGGAGATATCTTGGTTTCGGTCGGGTTTCAAGCTGATATATGCATTTTCTACGATAATCCTGGTGAGACTTCTGTCAGAAGTATGCAGGATCTTCGAGAACGCTCTTTTCGAGCTATTTAATGCGAGAAACACGTTATCTGGCGTTTTCACCACTCCACAGTGCGTTTGATATGCAGTACCAGCGATATCTTGGTTTCGGTCGGGTTTCAAGCTGATATATGCATTTTCTACGATAATCTTGGTGAAACATCTGTCCGAAGTATGCAGAAACATCGAGAGCGCTCTTTTCGAGCTATTTAATGCGAGAAATTCGTTTTCTGGGGTTTTCACCACTCCACAGTTCGTTGGATATGCAGAACCGGAGATATCATGGTTTTCGTGGGGTTTCAAGCTGAGATATGCATTTCCTGCGATAATCTTGGTGAGGCTTCTGTCAGAAGTATGCAGAATCTTCGAGGACGCTCTTTTCGAGCTACTTAATGCGCGAAACACGTTTTCTGGTGTTTTCAGCAATCCACGGTACGTTTGATGTGCAGAACCGGCGATATCTTGATTTTCGTGGTGTTTCCAGCTGAGATATGCATTTTCTACGATAATGTTCGTGAGACTTCTGTCAGAAGTATGCAGAATCTTCGAGAACGCTGCTTTCGAGCTACTTAATGCACGAAACACGGTTTCTGGTGTTTTCACCACTCCACAGTACGTTTGACATGCAGAACCGGAGATATCTTGGTTTCGGCCGGGTTTCAAGCTGAGATAAGCATTTTCTACGATAATCCTGGTGAGACTTCTGTCAGAAGTATGCAGAACCTTCGAGATCGCACTTTTCGAGCTATTGAATGCGAGAAACACGTTATCTGGTGTTTTGACCACTCCACAGTGCGTTTGATATGTAGAGACGCCGATAACTTGGTTTTCGTGGGGTCTCCAGCTGAAATATGCATTTTCTGCGATAATCTTGGTGTTTCATCTATGAGAAGTATGCAGAATCATCGAGAACGCTCTTTTCGAGCTATTTAATGCGAGAAACACGGTTTCTGGGGTTTTCACCACTCCACAGTTCGTTGGATATGCAGAACCGGAGATATCTTGGTTTTCGTGGGGTTTCAAGCTGAGATATGCATTTCCTGCGATAATCTTGGTGAGACTTCTGCCCGAAGTATGCTGAATCATCTAGATCGCTCTTTTCGAGCTACTTAATGCGAGAAACACGTTATCTGGTGTTTTCACCACTCCACAGTGCGTTTGATATGCAGAACCGGCGATATCTTGGTTTTCGTGGGATTTCAAGCTGAGATATGCAGTTTCTGCGATAATCCTGGTGAGACTTCTGTCAGAAGTATGAAGAATCTTCGAGAACGCTCTTTTCGAGCTACTTAATGCGCGAAACACGTTTTCTGGTGTTTTCACCACTCCACGGTACGTTTGATGTGCAGAACCGGAGATAACTCGGTTTTCGTCGGGTTTCAAGTTGAGATATGCATTTTCTACGATAATCTTGGTGAGACTTCTGTCAGAAGTATGCAGGATCTTCGAGAACGCTCTTTTCGAGCTACTTAATGCGAGAAACACGTTTTCTGGTGTTTTCACCACTCCACAGTGCGTTTGATATGCAGAACCGGCGACATCTTGGTTTTCGTGGGGTTTCCTGCTGAGATATGCATTTTCTGCGATCATCTTGGTGAGACTTCTCTCCGAAGTATGCAGAATAACTCAATCGCTCTTTTCGAGCTACTTAATGCACGAAACACGTTTTCTGGTGTTTTCACCACTCCACAGTACGTTTGACATGCAGAACCGGAGATATCTTGGTTTCGGTCGGGTTTCAAGCTGAGATATGCATTTCCTGCAATAATCTTGGTGAGACATCTGTCCGAAGTATGCTGAATCATCGAGATCGCTCTTTTCGAGCTATTTAATGCGAGGAACACGTTATCTGGTGTTTTCACCACTCCACAGTGCGTTTGATATGCAGAACCGGCGATATCTTGGTTTTCGTGGGGTTTCAAGCTGAGATATGCATTTTCTGCGATAATCCTGGTGAGACTTCTGTCAGAAGTATGAAGAATCTTCGAGAACGCTCTTTTCGAGCTACTTAATGTGCGAAACACGTTTTCTGGTGTTTTCACCACTCCACGGTACGTTTGATGTGCAGAACCGCAGATAACTCGGTTATCGTCGGGTTTCAAGCTGAGATATGCATTTTCTACGATAATCTTGGTGAGACTTCTGTCCGAAGTATGCTGAAACATCGAGATCGCTCTTTTCGAGCTAGTTAATGCGAGAAAAACCTTATCCGGTGTTTTCACCACTCCACAGTGCGTTTGATATGCAAAACCGGCGATATCTTGGTTTTCGTGGGGTTTCAAGCTGAGATATGCATTTTCTGCGATAATCTTGGTGAGACTTCTGTCCGAAGTATGCAGAAACATCGAGAGCGCTCTTTTCGAGCTATCTAATGCGAGAAACTCGTTTTCTGGTGTTTTCACCACTCCACAGTTCGTTGGATATGCAGAACCGGAGATATCTTGGTTTTCGTGGGGTTTCAAGCTGAGATATGCATTTTCTGCGATAATCTTGGTGAGACTTCTGTCCGAAGTATGCAGAATCATTGAGATCGCTCTTTTCCAGCTATTTAATCCGACAATCACGTTATCTGGTGTTTTCACCACTCCACAGTGCGATTGATATGCAGTACCAGCGATATCTTGGTTTTCGTGGGGTTTCATGCTGAGATATGCATTTTTTACGATAATCTTGGTGAGACTTCTGTCCGAAGTATGCTGAATCATCGAGAACGCTCTTTTCGAGCTATTTAATGCGAGAAACACGTTATCTGGCGTTTTCACCACTCCACAGTGCGTTTGATATGCAGTACCAGCGATATCTTGGTTTCGGTCGGGTTTCAAGCTGATATTTGCATTTTCTACGATAATCTTGGTGAAACATCTGTCCGAAGTATGCAGAAACATCGAGAGCGCTCTTTTCGAGCTACTTAATGCGAGAAATTCGTTTTCTGGGGTTTTCACCACTCCACAGTTCGTTGGAAATGCAGAACCGGAGATATCATGGTTTTCGTGGGGTTTCAAGCTGAGATATGCATTTCCTGCGATAATCTTGGTGAGGCTTCTGTCAGAAGTATGCAGAATCTTCGAGGACGCTCTTTTCGAGCTACTTAATGCGCGAAACACGTTTTCTGGTGTTTTCACCAATCCACGGTACGTTTGATGTGCAGAACCGGCGATATCTTGATTTTCGTGGTGTTTCCAGCTGAGATATGCATTTTCTGCGATAATCATGGTGGGTCTCTTGTCAGAAGTATGCACAATCAACTAGATCGCTCTTTTCAAGCTACATAATGCACGAAACACGTTTTCTGGTGTTTTCAGCACTCCACAGTGCGTTTGATATGCAGAACCGGAGATATCTTGGTTTCGGTCGGGTTTCAAGCTGAGATATGCATTTTCTACGATAATCGTGGTGAAACATCTGTCCGAAGTATGCAGATACATCGAGAGTGCTCTTTTCGAGCTATTTAATGCGAGAAACTCGTTTTCTGGGGTTTTCACCACTCCACAGTTCGTTGGATATGCAGAACCGGAGATATCATGGTTTTCGTGGGGTTTCAAGCTGAGATATGCATTTCCTGCGATCATCTTGGTGAGGCTTCTGTCAGAAGTATGCAGAATCTTCGAGGACGCTCTTTTCGAGCTACTTAATGCGCGAAACACGTTTTCTGGTGTTTTCACCAATCCACGGTACGTTTGATGTGCAGAACCGGCGATATCTTGATTTTCGTGGTGTTTCCAGCTGAGATATGCATTTTCTACGATAATGTTCGTGAGACTTCTGTCAGAAGTATGCAGAATCTTCGAGAACGCTGCTTTCGAGCTACTTAATGCACGAAACACGGTTTCTGGTGTTTTCACCACTCCACAGTACGTTTGACATGCAGAACCGGAGATATCTTGGTTTCGGCCGGGTTTCAAGCTGAGATATGCATTTTCTACGATAATCCTGGTGAGACTTCTGTCAGAAGTATGCAGAACCTTCGAGATCGCACTTTTCGAGCTATTGAATGCGAGAAACACGTTATCTGGTGTTTTGACCACTCCACAGTGCGTTTGATATGTAGAGACGCCGATAACTTGGTTTTCGTGGGGTTTCCAGCTGAAATATGCATTTTCTGCGATAATCTTGGTGTTTCATCTATGAGAAGTATGCAGAATCATCGAGAACGCTCTTTTCGAGCTATTTAATGCGAGAAACACGGTTTCTGGGGTTTTCACCACTCCACAGTTCGTTGGATATGCAGAACCGGAGATATCTTGGTTTTCGTGGGGTTTCAAGCTGAGATATGCATTTCCTGCGATAATCTTGGTGAGACTTCTGCCCGAAGTATGCTGAATCATCTAGATCGCTCTTTTCGAGCTACTTAATGCGAGAAACACGTTATCTGGTGTTTTCACCACTCCACAGTGCGTTTTATATGCAGAACCGGCGATATCTTGGTTTTCGTGGGATTTCAAGCTGAGATATGCAGTTTCTGCGATAATCCTGGTGAGACTTCTGTCAGAAGTATGAAGAATCTTCGAGAACGCTCTTTTCGAGCTACTTAATGCGCGAAACACGTTTTCTGGTGTTTTCACCACTCCACGGTACGTTTGATGTGCAGAACCGGAGATAACTCGGTTTTCGTCGGGTTTCAAGTTGAGATATGCATTTTCTACGATAATCTTGGTGAGACTTCTGTCAGAAGTATGCAGGATCTTCGAGAACGCTCTTTTCGAGCTACTTAATGCGAGAAACACGTTTTCTGGTGTTTTCACCACTCCACAGTGCGTTTGATATGCAGAACCGGCGACATCTTGGTTTTCGTGGGGTTTCCTGCTGAGATATGCATTTTCTGCGATCATCTTGGTGAGACTTCTCTCCGAAGTATGCAGAATAACTCAATCGCTCTTTTCGAGCTACTTAATGCACGAAACACGTTTTCTGGTGTTTTCACCACTCCACAGTACGTTTGACATGCAGAACCGGAGATATCTTGGTTTCGGTCGGGTTTCAAGCTGAGATATGCATTTTCTACGATAATCTTGGTGAAACATCTGTCCGAAGTATGCAGAAACATCGAGAGCGCTCTTTTCGAGCTATTTAATGCGAGAAACTCGTTTTCTGGAGTATTCACCACTCCACAGTACGTTTGATGTGCAGAACCGGAGATAACTCGGTTTTCGTCGGGTTTCAAGCTGAGATATGCATTTTCTACGATAATCTTGGTGGGACTTCTGTCAGAAGTATGCAGGATCTTCGAGAACGCTCTTTTCGAGCTATGTAATGCGAGAAACACGTTATCTGGTGTTTTCACCACTCCACAGTACGTTTGACATGCAGAACCGGAGATATCTTGGTTTCGGTCGGGTTTCAAGCTGAGATATGCATTTCCTGCAATAATCTTGGTGAGACATCTGTCCGAAGTATGCTGAATCATCGAGATCGCTCTTTTCGAGCTATTTAATGCGAGGAACACGTTATCTGGTGTTTTCACCACTCCACAGTGCGTTTGATATGCAGAACCGGCGATATCTTGGTTTTCGTGGGGTTTCAAGCTGAGATATGCATTTTCTGCGATAATCCTGGTGAGACTTCTGTCAGAAGTATGAAGAATCTTCGAGAACGCTCTTTTCGAGCTACTTAATGTGCGAAACACGTTTTCTGGTGTTTTCACCACTCCACGGTACGTTTGATGTGCAGAACCGCAGATAACTCGGTTATCGTCGGGTTTCAAGCTGAGATATGCATTTTCTACGATAATCTTGGTGAGACTTCTGTCCGAAGTATGCTGAAACATCGAGATCGCTCTTTTCGAGCTAGTTAATGCGAGAAAAACCTTATCCGGTGTTTTCACCACTCCACAGTGCGTTTGATATGCAAAACCGGCGATATCTTGGTTTTCGTGGGGTTTCAAGCTGAGATATGCATTTTCTGCGATAATCTTGGTGAGACTTCTGTTAGAAGTATGCAGAATCATCGAGATCGCACTTTTCGAGCTATTTAATGCGAGAAACACGTTATCTGGTGTTTTCACCACTCCACAGTTGGTTTGATATGCACAACCGGCGATATTTTGGTTTTCGTCAGGTTTCAAGCTGAAATATGCATTTTCTACGATAATCTTGGTGAGACATCTGTCCGAAGTATGCAGAAACATCGAGAGCGCTCTTTTCGAGCTATCTAATGCGAGAAACTCGTTATCTGGTGTTTTCACCACTCCACAGTGCGATTGATATGCAGTACCAGCGATATCTTGGTTTTCGTGGGGTTTCATGCTGAGATATGCATTTTTTACGATAATCTTGGTGAGACTTCTGTCCGAAGTATGCTGAATCATCGAGATCGCTCTTTTCGAGCTAGCTAGTGCGAGAAACACGTTATCTGGTGTTTTCACCACTCCACAGTGCGTTTGATATGCAGTACCAGCGATATCTTGGTTTTCGTGGGGTTTCAAGCTGAGATATGCATTTTCTACGATAATCTTGGTGAAATATCTGTCCGAAGTATGCAGAAACATCGAGATCGCTCTTTTCGAGCTATTTAATGCGACAAACACGTTCTCTGGTTGTTTTCACCACTCCACAGTGCGTTTGATTTGCAGACCAGGCGATATCTTGATTTTCGTGGTGTTTCCAGCTGAGATATGCATTTTCTGCGATAATCTTGGTGGGTCTTTTGTCAGAAGTATGCAGAATCATCTAGATCGCTCTTTTCGAGCTACTTAATGCACGAAACACGGTTTCTGGTGTTTTCACCACTCCACAGTACGTTTGACATGCAGAACCGGAGATATCTTGGTTTCGGTCGGGTTTCAAGCTGAGATATGCATTTTCTACGGTAATCCTGGTGAGACTTCTGTCAGAAGTATGCAGAATCTGCGAGAACGCTCTTTTCGAGCTATTTAATGCGACAAACTCGTTTTCTGGGGTTTTCACCACTCCACAGTTCGTTTGACATGCAGAACCGGAGATATCTTGGTTTCGGTCGGGTTTCAAGCTGAGATATGCATTTTCTACGATAATCTTCGTGAAACATCTGTCCGAAGCATGCAGAAACATCGAGAGCGCTCTTTTCGAGCTATTTAATGCGAGAAACTCGTTTTCTGGGGTTTTAACCACTCCACAGTACGTTTGATGTGCAGAACCGGAGATAAATCGGTTTTCGTCGGGTTTCAAGCTGAGATATGCATTTTCTACGATAATCTTGGTGGGACTTCTGTCAGAAGTATGCAGGATCTTCGAGAACGCTCTTTTCGAGCTATGTAATGCGAGAAACACGTTATCTGGTGTTTTCACCACTCCACAGTGCGTTTGATATGCAGTACCAGCGATATCTTGGTTTTCGTGGGGTTTCAAGCTGAGATATGCATTTTCTACGATAATCTTGGTTGGACTTCTGTCAGAAGTATGCAGGATCTTCGAGAACGCTCTGTTCGAGCTATGTAATGCGAGAAACACGTTATCTGGTGTTTTCACCACTCCACAGTGCGTTTGATATGCAGTACCAGCGATATCTTGGTTTTCGTGGGGTTTCAAGCTGAGATATGCATTTTCTACGATAATCTTGGTGAAACATCTGTCCGAAGCATGCAGAAACATCGAGAGCGCTCTTTTCGAGCTATTTAATGCGAGAAACTCGTTTTCTGGGGTTTTCACCACTCCACAGTGCGTTTGATATGCAGTACCAGCGATATCTTGGTTTTCGTGGGGTTTCAAGCTGAGATATGCATTTTCTACGATAATCTTGGTGAAACATCTGTCCGAAATATGCAGAAACATCGAGAGCGCTCTTTTCGAGCTATTTAATGCGACAAACTCGTTTTCTGGGGTTTTCACCACTCCACAGTTCGTTGGATATGCAGAACCGGGGATATCTTGGTTTTCGTGGGGTTTCAAGATGAGATATGCATTTCCTGCGATAATCTTGGTGAGACTTCTGTCCGAAGTATGCTGAATCATCGAGATCGCTCTTTTCGAGCTATTTAATGCGACAAACACGTTCTCTGGTTGTTTTCACCACTGCACAGTGCGTTTGATATGCAGACCAGGCGATATCTTGATTTTCGTGGTGTTTCCAGCTGAGATATGCATTTTCTGCGATAATCTTGGTGGGTCTTTTGTCAGAAGTATGCAGAATCATCTAGATCGCTCTTTTCGAGCTACTTAATGCACGAAACACGTTTTCTGGTGTTTTCACCACTCCACAGTACGTTTGACATGCAGAACCGGAGATATCTTGGTTTCGGTCGGGTTTCAAGCTGAGATATGCATTTTCTACGGTAATCCTGGTGAGACTTCTGTCAGAAGTATGCAGAAACTGCGAGAACGCTCTTTTCGAGCTACTTAATGCGCGAAACACGTTTTCTGGTGTTTTCAGCACTCCACGGTACGTTTGATGTGCAGAACCGGAGATAACTCGGTTTGCGTCGGGTTTCAAGCTGAGATGTGCATTTTCTACGATAATCTTGGTGAGACTTCTGTCAGAAGTATGCAGAATCATCGAGATCGCACTTTTCGAGCTATTTAATGCGAGAAACACGTTATCTGGTGTTTTCACCACTTCACAGTTGGTTTGTTATTGAGAACCGGCGATATTTTGGTTTTCGTCGGGTTTCAAGCTGAGATATGCATTTTCTACGATAATCTTGGTGAAACATCTGTCCGAAGTATGCAGAAACATCGAGAGCGCTCTTTTCGAGCTATTTAATGCGAGAAACACGTTTTCTAGTGTTTTCACCACTCCACAGTGCGTTTGATATGCAGAACCAGCGATATCTTGGTTTTCGTGGGGTTTCAAGATGAGATATGCATTTTCTGCGATAATCTTGGATATTCTTCTGTGAGAAGTTTGCAGAATCACAGAAATCGCTGCTTTCGTGCTATTTAATGCGAAAAACACGTTTTCTGGTGTTTTCAGCACCCCACAGTGCGTTTGATATGCGGAACTGGCGATATCTTGATTTTCGTGGTGTTTCCCGCTGAGATATGCATTTTCTGCGATAATCTTGGATACTCTTCTGTGAGACGTTTGCAGAATCACAGAAATCGCTCTATTCGAGCTGTTTAATGCGAGAAACACGTTATCTGGAGTTTTCACCACTCCACAGAGCGTTTGATATGCAGTATAGTAGATATCTTGGTTTTCGTGGGGTTTCAAGCTGAGATATGCATTTTCTGCGATAATCTTGTTGAGACTTCTGTCTGAAGTATGCAGGATCTTCGAGAACGCTCTTTTCGACCTACTTAATGCGAGAAACACGTTTTCTAGTGTTTTCACCACTCCACAGTGCGTTTGATATGCAGAACCAGCGATATCTTGGTTTTCGTGGGGTTTCAAGATGAGATATGCATTTTCTGCGATAATCTTGGATATTCTTCTGTGAGAAGTTTGCAGAATCACAGAAATCGCTGCTTTCGTGCTATTTAATGCGAAAAACTCGTTTTCTGGTGTTTTCAGCACCCCACAGTGCGTTTGATATGCGGAACTGGCGATATCTTGATTTTCGTGGTGTTTCCCGCTGAGATATGCATTTTCTGCGATAATCTTGGATATTCTTCTGTGAGACGTTTGCAGAATCACAGAAGTCGCTCTATTCGAGCTGTTTAATGCGAGAAACACGTTATCTGGTTGTTTTCACCACTCCACAGTGCGTCTGATGTGCAGAACCGGCGACATCTTGATTTTCGTGGTGTTTCCAGCTGAAATATGCATTTTCTGCGATAATCTTGGTGAGACTTCTGTCCGAAGTATGCAGAATCATCGAGATCGCTCGTTTCGAGCTATTTAATGCGAGAAACACGTTATCTGGTATTTTCACCACTCCACAGTGCGTTGGATATGCAGAACCGGAGATATCTTGATTTCGGTCGGGTTTCAAGCTGAGATATGCATTTTCTACGATAACCCTGGTGAGACTTCTGTCAGAAGTATGCAGAATCTTCGAGGACGCTCTTTTCGAGCTACTTAATGCGCGAAACACGTTTTCTGGTGTTTTCACCAATCCACGGTACGTTTGATGTGCAGAACCGGAGATAACTCGGTTTTCGTCGGGTTTCAAGCTGAGATATGCATTTTCTACGATAGGCTTGGTGAGACTTCTGTCAGAAGTATGCAGGATCTTCGAGAACGCTCTTTTCGAGCTATTTAATGCGAGAAACACGTTATCTGGTGTTTTCACCACTCCACAGTGCGTTTGATATGCAGAACCGGCGATATCTTGGTTTTCGTGGGGTTTCAAGCTGAGATATGCATTTTCTGCGATAATATTGGTGAGAATTAAGTCAGAGGTATGCGGAATCATCTAGATCGCTCTTTTCGAGATACTTAATGCACGAAACACGTTTTCTGGTGTTTTCACCACTCCACAGTACGTTTGATATGCAGAACCGGCGATATCTTGATTTTCGTGGTGTCTCCAGCTGAGATATGCATTTTCTACGATAATGTTCGTGAGACTTCTGTCAGAAGTATGCAGAATCTTCGAGAACGCTGCTTTCGAGCTACTTAATGCACGAAACACGGTTTCTGGTGTTTTCACCACTCCACAGTACGTTTGACATGCAGAACCGGAGATATCTTGGTTTCGGCCGGGTTTCAAGCTGAGATATGCATTTTCTACGATAATCCTGGTGAGACTTCTGTCAGAAGTATGCAGAACCTTCGAGATCGCACTTTTCGAGCTATTGAATGCGAGAAACACGTTATCTGGTGTTTTGACCACTCCACAGTGCGTTTGATATGTAGAGACGCCGATAACTTGGTTTTCGTGGGGTTTCCAGCTGAAATATGCATTTTCTGCGATAATCTTGGTGTTTCATCTATGACAAGTATGCAGAATCATCGAGAACGCTCTTTGCGAGCTAGCTAATGCGAGAAACACGTTTTCTGGTGTTTTCACCACGCCACAGTGCGTTTGATATGCAGAACAGTAGATATCTTGGTTTTCGTGGGGTTTCAAGCTGAGATATGCATTATCTGCGATAAGCTTGGTGAAACATCTGTCCGAAGTATGCAGAATCATCGAGAGCGCTCTTTTCGAGCTATTTAATGCGAGAAACACGTTATCTGGTGTTTTCTCCACTCCACAGTTGGTTTGATATGCAGAACCGGCGATATCTTGATTTTCGTGGTGTTTCCAGCTGAGATATGCATTTTCTACGATAATGTTGGTGAGACTTCTGTCAGAAGTATGCAGAATCTTCGAGAACGCTCTTTTCGAGCTACATAATGCGCGAAACACGTTTTCTGGTGTTTTCACCACTCCACGGTACGTTTGATGTGCAGAACCGGAGATAACTCGGTTTTCGTCGGGTTGCAAGCTGAGATAAGCATTTTCTACGATAATCTTGGTGAGACTTCTGTCCGAAGTATGCAGAATCATCGAGATCGTGCTTTTCGAGCTATGTAATGCGAGAAACACGTTATGTGGTGTTTTCACCACTCCACAGTGCGTTTGATATGCAGAACCGGCGACATCTTGGTTTTCGTGGGGTATCAAGCTGAGATATGCATGTTTTACGATAAGCTTGGTGAAACATCTGTCCGAAGTATGCAGAACCATCGAGAGCGCTCTTTTCGAGCTATTTAATGCGAGAAACACGTTTTCTGGGGTTTTCACCACTCCACAGTTCGTTGGATATGCAGAACCGGAGATATCTTGGTTTTCGTGGGGTTTCAAGCTGAGATATGCATTTCCTGCGATAATCTTGGTGAGACTTCTGCCCGAAGTATGCTGAATCATCTAGATCGCTCTTTTCGAGCTACTTAATGCGAGAAACACGTTATCTGGTGTTTTCACCACTCCACAGTGCGTTTGATATGCAGAACCGGCGATATCTTGGTTTTCGTGGGATTTCAAGCTGAGATATGCATTTTCTGCGATAATCCTGGTGAGACTTCTGTCAGAAGTATGAAGAATCTTCGAGAACGCTCTTTTCGAGCTACTTAATGCGCGAAACACGTTTTCTGGTGTTTTCACCACTCCACGGTACGTTTGATGTGCAGAACCGGAGATAACTCGGTTTTCGTCGGGTTTCAAGTTGAGATATGCATTTTCTACGATAATCTTGGTGAGACTTCTGTCAGAAGTATGCAGGATCTTCGAGAACGCTCTTTTCGAGCTACTTAATGCGAGAAACACGTTTTCTGGTGTTTTCACCACTCCACAGTGCGTTTGATATGCAGAACCGGCGACATCTTGGTTTTCGTGGGGTTTCCTGCTGAGATATGCATTTTCTGCGATCATCTTGGTGAGACTTCTGTCCGAAGTATGCAGAATAACTCAATCGCTGTTTTCGAGCTACTTAATGCACGAAACACGTTTTCTGGTGTTTTCACCACTCCACAGTACGTTTGACATGCAGAACCGGAGATATCTTGGTTTCGGTCGGGTTTCAAGCTGAGATATGCATTTTCTACGATAATCTTGGTGAAACATCTGTCCGAAGTATGCAGAAACATCGAGAGCGCTCTTTTCGAGCTATTTAATGCGAGAAACTCGTTTTCTGGGGTATTCACCACTCCACAGTACGTTTGATGTGCAGAACCGGAGATAACTCGGTTTTCGTCGGGTTTCAAGCTGAGATATGCATTTTCTACGATAATCTTGGTGGGACTTCTGTCAGAAGTATGCAGGATCTTCGAGAACGCTCTTTTCGAGCTATGTAATGCGAGAAACACGTTATCTGGTGTTTTCACCACTCCACAGTGCGTTTGATATGCAGTACCAGCGATATCTTGGTTTTCGTGGGGTTTCAAGCTGAGATATGCATTTTCTACGATGATCTTGGTGAAACATCTGTCCGAAGTATGCAGAAACATCGAGAGCGCTCTTTTCGAGCTATTTAATGCGAGAAACTCGTTTTCTGGGGTTTTCACCACTCCACAGTTCGTTGGATATGCAGAACCGGGGATATCTTGGTTTTCGTGGGGTTTCAAGATGAGATATGCATTTCCTGCGATAATCTTGGTGAGACTTCTGTCCGAAGTATGCTGAATCATCGAGATCGCTCTTTTCGAGCTATTTAATGCGACAAACACGTTCTCTGGTTGTTTTCACCACTCCACAGTGCGTTTGATATGCAGACCAGGCGATATCGTGATTTTCGTGGTGTTTCCAGCGGAGATATGCATTTTCTGCGATAATCTTGGTGGGTCTTTTGTCAGAAGTATGCAGAATCATCTAGATCGCTCTTTTCGAGCTACTTAATGTACGAAACACGTTTTCTGGTGTTTTCACCAATCCACAGTACGTTCGACATGCAGAACCGGAGATATCTTTGTTTCGGTCGGGTTTCAAGCTGAGATATGCATTTCCTGCAATAATCTTGGTGAGACATCTGTCCGAAGTATGCTGAATCATCGAGATCGCTCTTTTCGAGCTATTTAATGCGAGGAACACGTTATCTGGTGTTTTCATCACTCCACAGTGCGTTTGATATGCAGAACCGGCGATATCTTGGTTTTCGTGGGGTTTCAAGCTGAGATATGCATTTTCTGCGATAATCCTGGTGAGACTTCTGTCAGAAGTATGAAGAATCTTCGAGAACGCTCTTTTCGAGCTACTTAATGTGCGAAACACGTTTTCTGGTGTTTTCACCACTCCACGGTACGTTTGATGTGCAGAACCGCAGATAACTCGGTTTTCGTCGGGTTTCAAGCTGAGATATGCATTTTCTACGATAATCTTGGTGAGACTTCTGTCCGAAGTATGCTGAAACATCGAGATCGCTCTTTTCGAGCTAGTTAATGCGAGAAAAACCTTATCCGGTGTTTTCACCACTCCACAGTGCGTTTGATATGCAAAACCGGCGATATCTTGGTTTTCGTGGGGTTTCAAGATGAGATATGCATTTTCTGCGATAATCTTGGTGAGACTTCTGTCCGAAGTATGCAGCATCATTGAGATCGCTCTTTTCCAGCTATTTAATCCGACAATCACGTTATCTGGTGTTTTCACCACTCCACAGTGCGATTGATATGCAGTACCAGCGATATCTTGGTTTTCGTGGGGTTTCATGCTGAGATATGCATTTTTTACGATAATCTTGGTGAGACTTCTGTCCGAAGTATGCTGAATCATCGAGATCGCTCTTTTCGAGCTAGCTAGTGCGAGAAACACGTTATCTGGTGTTTTCACCACTCCACAGTGCGTTTGATATGCAGAACAGTAGATACATTGGTTTTCGTGGGGTTTCAAGCTGAGATATGCATTTTCTGCGATAATCTTGTTGAGACTTCTGTCCGAAGTATGCAGAATCATCGAGATCACTCGTTTCGTGCTACTGAATGCGAGAAACACGTTTTCTGGGGGTTTCACCACTCCACAGTTCGTTGGATATGCAGAACAGTAGATATCTTGGTTTTCGTGGGGTTTCAAGCAGAGATATGCATTTTCTGCGATATTCTTGGTGTGACTTCTGTTAGAAGTATGCAGAATCATCGAGATCGCTCTTTTCGAGCTAGTTAATGCGAGAAGAACCTTATCCGGTGTTTTCACCACTCCACAGTGCGTTTGATATGCAGAACCGGCGATATCTTGGTTTTCGTGGGGTTTCAAGCTGAGATATGCATTTTCTGCGATAATCTTGGTGAGACTTCTGTCCGAAGTATGCTGAATCATCGAGATCGCGCTTTTCGAACTAGTTAGTGCGAGAAACACGTTTTCTGGGGTTTTCACCACTCCACAGTTCGTTGGATATGCAGAACAGTAGATATCTTGGTTTTCGTGGGGTTTCAAGCAGAGATATGCATTTTCTGCGATAATCTTGGTGGGTCGTTTGTCAGAAGTATGCAGAATCATCTAGATCGCTCTTTACGAGCTACTTAATGCACGAAACACGTTTTCTGGTGTTTTCACCACTCCACAGTACGTTTGACATGCAGAACCGGAGATATCTTGGTTTCGGTCGGGTTTCAAGCTGAGATATGCATTTTCTACGATAATCCTGGTGAGACTTCTGTCAGAAGTATGCAGGATCTTCGAGAACGCCCTTTTCGAGCTATTTAACGCGAGCAACACGTTATCTGGTCTTTTCACCACTCCACAGTGCGTTTGATATGAAGTACCAGCGATATCTTGGTTTTCGTGGGGTTTCAAGCTAAGATATGCATTTTACACGATAATCTTGGTGAGACTTCTGTCCGAAGTATGCAGAATCATCGAGATCACACTATTCGAGCTATTTAGTGCGAGAAACACGTTCTCTGGTTGTTTTCACCACTCCACAGTGCGTTTGATATGCAGAACCGGCAACATCTTGATTTTCGTGAGGTTTCGAGCTGACATATGCATTTTCTGCGATAATATTGGCGAGACTTCAGTCAGAAGCATGCAGAATCATCTAGATCGCTCTTTTCGAGCTACTTAATGCACGAAACACGTTTTCTGGTGTTTTCACCACTCCACAGTACGTTTGACATGCAGAACGGGAGATATCTAGGTTTCGGTCGGGTTTCAAGCTGAGATATGCATTTCCTGCGATAATCCTGGTGAGACTTCTGTCAATAGTATGCTGAAACATCGAGATCGCTCTTTTCGTGCTAGTTAATGCGAGAAAAACCTTATCCGGTGTTTTCACCACTCCACAGTGCGTTTGATATGCAGAACCGGAGATATCTTGGTTTCGGTCGGGTTTCAAGCTGAGATATGCATTTTCTACGATAATCTTGGTGAAACATCTGTCCGAAGTATGCAGAAACATCGAGAGCGCTCTTTTCGAGCTATTTAATGCGAGAAACTCGTTTTCTGGGGTATTCACCACTCCACAGTACGTTTGATGTGCAGAACCGGAGATAACTCGGTTTTCGTCGGGTTTCAAGCTGAGATATGCATTTTCTACGATAATCTTGGTGGGACTTCTGTCAGAAGTATGCAGGATCTTCGAGAACGCTCTTTTCGAGCTATGTAATGCGAGAAACACGTTATCTGGTGTTTTCACCACTCCACAGTGCGTTTGATATGCAGTACCAGCGATATCTTGGTTTTCGTGGGGTTTCAAGCTGAGATATGCATTTTCTACGATGATCTTGGTGAAACATCTGTCCGAAGTATGCAGAAACATTGAGAGCGCTCTTTTCGAGCTATTTAATGCGAGAAACTCGTTTTCTGGGGTTTTCACCACTCCACAGTTCGTTGGATATTCAGAACCGGGGATATCTTGGTTTTCGTGGGGTTTCAAGATGAGATATGCATTTCCTGCGATAATCTTGGTGAGACTTCTGTCCGAAGTATGCTGAATCATCGAGATCGCTCTTTTCGAGCTATTTAATGCGACAAACACGTTCTCTGGTTGTTTTCACCACTCCACAGTGCGTTTGATATGCAGACCAGGCGATATCTTGATTTTCGTGGTGTTTCCAGCGGAGATATGCATTTTCTGCGATAATCTTGGTGGGTCTTTTGTCAGAAGTATGCAGAATCATCTAGATCGCTCTTTTCGAGCTACTTAATGTACGAAACACGTTTTCTGGTGTTTTCACCAATCCACAGTACGTTTGACATGCAGAACCGGAGATATCTTTGTTTCGGTCGGGTTTCAAGCTGAGATATGCATTTCCTGCAATAATCTTGGTGAGACATCTGTCCGAAGTATGCTGAATCATCGAGATCGCTCTTTTCGAGCTATTTAATGCGAGGAACACGTTATCTGGTGTTTTCATCACTCCACAGTGCGTTTGATATGCAGAACCGGCGATATCTTGGTTTTCGTGGGGTTTCAAGCTGAGATATGCATTTTCTGCGATAATCCTGGTGAGACTTCTGTCAGAAGTATGAAGAATCTTCGAGAACGCTCTTTTCGAGCTACTTAATGTGCGAAACACGTTTTCTGGTGTTTTCACCACTCCACGGTACGTTTGATGTGCAGAACCGCAGATAACTCGGTTTTCGTCGGGTTTCAAGCTGAGATATGCATTTTCTACGATAATCTTGGTGAGACTTCTGTCCGAAGTATGCTGAAACATCGAGATCGCTCTTTTCGAGCTAGTTAATGCGAGAAAAACCTTATCCGGTGCTTTCACCACTCCACAGTGCGTTTGATATGCAAAACCGGCGATATCTTGGTTTTCGTGGGGTTTCAAGCTGAGATATGCATTTTCTGCGATAATCTTGGTGAGACTTCTGTCCGAAGTATGCAGCATCATTGAGATCGCTCTTTTCCAGCTATTTAATCCGACAATCACGTTATCTGGTGTTTTCACCACTCCACAGTGCGATTGATATGCAGTACCAGCGATATCTTGGTTTTCGTGGGGTTTCATGCTGAGATATGCATTTTTTACGATAATCTTGGTGAGACTTCTGTCCGAAGTATGCTGAATCATCGAGATCGCTCTTTTCGAGCTAGCTAGTGCGAGAAACACGTTATCTGGTGTTTTCACCACTCCACAGTGCGTTTGATATGCAGAACAGTAGATACATTGGTTTTCGTGGGGTTTCAAGCTGAGATATGCATTTTCTGCGATAATCTTGTTGAGACTTCTGTCCGAAGTATGCAGAATCATCGAGATCACTCGTTTCGTGCTACTGAATGCGAGAAACACGTTTTCTGGGGGTTTCACCACTCCACAGTTCGTTGGATATGCAGAACAGTAGATATCTTGGTTTTCGTGGGGTTTCAAGCAGAGATATGCATTTTCTGCGATATTCTTGGTGTGACTTCTGTTAGAAGTATGCAGAATCATCGAGATCGCACTTTTCGAGCTAGTTAATGCGAGAAGAACCTTATCCGGTGTTTTCACCACTCCACAGTGCGTTTGATATGCAGAACCGGCGATATCTTGGTTTTCGTGGGGTTTCAAGCTGAGATATGCATTTTCTGCGATAATCTTGGTGAGACTTCTGTCCGAAGTATGCTGAATCATCGAGATCGCTCTTTTCGAACTAGTTAGTGCGAGAAACACGTTTTCTGGGGTTTTCACCACTCCACAGTTCGTTGGATATGCAGAACAGTAGATATCTTGGTTTTCGTGGGGTTTCAAGCAGAGATATGCATTTTCTGCGATAATCTTGGTGGGTCGTTTGTCAGAAGTATGCAGAATCATCTAGATCGCTCTTTACGAGCTACTTAATGCACGAAACACGTTTTCTGGTGTTTTCACCACTCCACAGTACGTTTGACATGCAGAACCGGAGATATCTTGGTTTCGGTCGGGTTTCAAGCTGAGATATGCATTTTCTACGATAATCCTGGTGAGACTTCTGTCAGAAGTATGCAGGATCTTCGAGAACGCCCTTTTCGAGCTATTTAATGCGAGCAACACGTTATCTGGTCTTTTCACCACTCCACAGTGCGTTTGATATGAAGTACCAGCGATATCTTGGTTTTCGTGGGGTTTCAAGCTAAGATATGCATTTTACACGATAATCTTGGTGAGACTTCTGTCCGAAGTATGCAGAATCATCGAGATCGCACTATTCGAGCTATTTAGTGCGAGAAACACGTTCTCTGGTTGTTTTCACCACTCCACAGTGCGTTTGATATGCAGAACCGGCAACATCTTGATTTTCGTGAGGTTTCGAGCTGACATATGCATTTTCTGCGATAATATTGGCGAGACTTCAGTCAGAAGCATGCAGAATCATCTAGATCGCTCTTTTCGAGCTACTTAATGCACGAAACACGTTTTCTGGTGTTTTCACCACTCCACAGTACGTTTGACATGCAGAACGGGAGATATCTAGGTTTCGGTCGGGTTTCAAGCTGAGATATGCATTTCCTGCGATAATCCTGGTGAGACTTCTGTCAATAGTATGCTGAAACATCGAGATCGCTCTTTTCGTGCTAGTTAATGCGAGAAAAACCTTATCCGGTGTTTTCACCACTCCACAGTGCGTTTGATATGCAGAACCGGCGATATCTTGGTTTTCGTGGGGTTTCAAGCTGAGATATGCATTTTCTGCGATAATCTTGGTGTGACTTCTGTCCGAAGTATGCTGAATCATCGAGATCGCTCGTTTCGAGCTACTTAATGCGAGAAACACGTTATCTGGTGTTTTCACCACTCCACAGTGCGTTGGATATGCAGAACCGGCGATATTTTGGTTTTCGTCGGGATTCAAACTGAGATATGCATTTTCGACGATCAGCTTGGTGAAACATCTGTCCAAAGTATGCAGAAACATCGAGAGCGCTCTTTTCGCGCTATTTAATGCACGAAACACGTTTTCTGGTGTTTTCACCACTCCACAGTACGTTTGACATGCAGAACAGGAGATATCTTGGTTTTCGTGGGGTTTCTAGCAGTGATATGCATTTTCTGCGATAATCATGGTGAGACTTCTGTCCGAAGTATGCTGAAACATCGAGATCGCTCTTTTCGAGCTAGTTAATGCGAGAAAAACCTTATCCGGTGCTTTCACCACTCCACAGTGCGTTTGATATGCAAAACCGGCGATATCTTGGTTTTCGTGGGGTTTCAAGCTGAGATATGCATTTTCTGCGATAATCTTGGTGAGACTTCTGTCCGAAGTATGCAGCATCATTGAGATCGCTCTTTTCCAGCTATTTAATCCGACAATCACGTTATCTGGTGTTTTCACCACTCCACAGTGCGATTGATATGCAGTACCAGCGATATCTTGGTTTTCGTGGGGTTTCATGCTGAGATATGCATTTTTTACGATAATCTTGGTGAGACTTCTGTCCGAAGTATGCTGAATCATCGAGATCGCTCTTTTCGAGCTAGCTAGTGCGAGAAACACGTTATCTGGTGTTTTCACCACTCCACAGTGCGTTTGATATGCAGAACAGTAGATACATTGGTTTTCGTGGGGTTTCAAGCTGAGATATGCATTTTCTGCGATAATCTTGTTGAGACTTCTGTCCGAAGTATGCAGAATCATCGAGATCACTCGTTTCGTGCTACTGAATGCGAGAAACACGTTTTCTGGGGGTTTCACCACTCCACAGTTCGTTGGATATGCAGAACAGTAGATATCTTGGTTTTCGTGGGGTTTCAAGCAGAGATATGCATTTTCTGCGATATTCTTGGTGTGACTTCTGTTAGAAGTATGCAGAATCATCGAGATCGCACTTTTCGAGCTAGTTAATGCGAGAAGAACCTTATCCGGTGTTTTCACCACTCCACAGTGCGTTTGATATGCAGAACCGGCGATATCTTGGTTTTCGTGGGGTTTCAAGCTGAGATATGCATTTTCTGCGATAATCTTGGTGAGACTTCTGTCCGAAGTATGCTGAATCATCGAGATCGCTCTTTTCGAACTAGTTAGTGCGAGAAACACGTTTTCTGGGGTTTTCACCACTCCACAGTTCGTTGGATATGCAGAACAGTAGATATCTTGGTTTTCGTGGGGTTTCAAGCAGAGATATGCATTTTCTGCGATAATCTTGGTGGGTCGTTTGTCAGAAGTATGCAGAATCATCTAGATCGCTCTTTACGAGCTACTTAATGCACGAAACACGTTTTCTGGTGTTTTCACCACTCCACAGTACGTTTGACATGCAGAACCGGAGATATCTTGGTTTCGGTCGGGTTTCAAGCTGAGATATGCATTTTCTACGATAATCCTGGTGAGACTTCTGTCAGAAGTATGCAGGATCTTCGAGAACGCCCTTTTCGAGCTATTTAATGCGAGCAACACGTTATCTGGTCTTTTCACCACTCCACAGTGCGTTTGATATGAAGTACCAGCGATATCTTGGTTTTCGTGGGGTTTCAAGCTAAGATATGCATTTTACACGATAATCTTGGTGAGACTTCTGTCCGAAGTATGCAGAATCATCGAGATCGCACTATTCGAGCTATTTAGTGCGAGAAACACGTTCTCTGGTTGTTTTCACCACTCCACAGTGCGTTTGATATGCAGAACCGGCAACATCTTGATTTTCGTGAGGTTTCGAGCTGACATATGCATTTTCTGCGATAATATTGGCGAGACTTCTGTCAGAAGCATGCAGAATCATCTAGATCGCTCTTTTCGAGCTACTTAATGCACGAAACACGTTTTCTGGTGTTTTCACCACTCCACAGTACGTTTGACATGCAGAACGGGAGATATCTAGGTTTCGGTCGGGTTTCAAGCTGAGATATGCATTTCCTGCGATAATCCTGGTGAGACTTCTGTCAATAGTATGCTGAAACATCGAGATCGCTCTTTTCGTGCTAGTTAATGCGAGAAAAACCTTATCCGGTGTTTTCACCACTCCACAGTGCGTTTGATATGCAGAACCGGCGATATCTTGGTTTTCGTGGGGTTTCAAGCTGAGATATGCATTTTCTGCGATAATCTTGGTGTGACTTCTGTCCGAAGTATGCTGAATCATCGAGATCGCTCGTTTCGAGCTACTTAATGCGAGAAACACGTTATCTGGTGTTTTCACCACTCCACAGTGCGTTGGATATGCAGAACCGGCGATATTTTGGTTTTCGTCGGGATTCAAACTGAGATATGCATTTTCGACGATCAGCTTGGTGAAACATCTGTCCAAAGTATGCAGAAACATCGAGAGCGCTCTTTTCGCGCTATTTAATGCACGAAACACGTTTTCTGGTGTTTTCACCACTCCACAGTACGTTTGACATGCAGAACAGGAGATATCTTGGTTTTCGTGGGGTTTCTAGCAGTGATATGCATTTTCTGCGATAATCATGGTGAGACTTCTGTTAGAAGTATGCAGAATCATCGAGATCGCACTTTTCGAGCTACTTAATGCGAGAAACACGTTATCTGGTGTTTTCACCACTCCACAGTGCGTTGGATATGCAGTACCAGCGATATCTTGGTTTTCGTGGGGTTTCAAGCTGAGATATGCATTTTCTACGATAATCTTGGTTGGACTTCTGTCAGAAGTATGCAGGATCTTCGAGAACGCTCTGTTCGAGCTATGTAATGCGAGAAACACGTTATCTGGTGTTTTCACCACTCCACAGTGCGTTTGATATGCAGTACGAGCGATATCTTGGTTTTCGTGGGGTTTCAAGCTCAGATATGCATTTTCTGCGATAATCTTGGTGAGACTTCTGCCCGAAGTATGCTGAATCATCTAGATCGCTCTTTTCGAGCTACTTAATGCGAGAAACACGTTATCTGGTGTTTTCACCACTCCACAGTGCGTTTTATATGCAGAACCGGCGATATCTTGGTTTTCGTGGGATTTCAAGCTGAGATATGCAGTTTCTGCGATAATCCTGGTGAGACTTCTGTCAGAAGTATGAAGAATCTTCGAGAACGCTCTTTTCGAGCTACTTAATGCGCGAAACACGTTTTCTGGTGTTTTCACCACTCCACGGTACGTTTGATGTGCAGAACCGGAGATAACTCGGTTTTCGTCGGGTTTCAAGTTGAGATATGCATTTTCTACGATAATCTTGGTGAGACTTCTGTCAGAAGTATGCAGGATCTTCGAGAACGCTCTTTTCGAGCTACTTAATGCGAGAAACACGTTTTCTGGTGTTTTCACCACTCCACAGTGCGTTTGATATGCAGAACCGGCGACATCTTGGTTTTCGTGGGGTTTCCTGCTGAGATATGCATTTTCTGCGATCATCTTGGTGAGACTTCTCTCCGAAGTATGCAGAATAACTCAATCGCTCTTTTCGAGCTACTTAATGCACGAAACACGTTTTCTGGTGTTTTCACCACTCCACAGTACGTTTGACATGCAGAACCGGAGATATCTTGGTTTCGGTCGGGTTTCAAGCTGAGATATGCATTTTCTACGATAATCTTGGTGAAACATCTGTCCGAAGTATGCAGAAACATCGAGAGCGCTCTTTTCGAGCTATTTAATGCGAGAAACTCGTTTTCTGGAGTATTCACCACTCCACAGTACGTTTGATGTGCAGAACCGGAGATAACTCGGTTTTCGTCGGGTTTCAAGCTGAGATATGCATTTTCTACGATAATCTTGGTGGGACTTCTGTCAGAAGTATGCAGGATCTTCGAGAACGCTCTTTTCGAGCTATGTAATGCGAGAAACACGTTATCTGGTGTTTTCACCACTCCACAGTACGTTTGACATGCAGAACCGGAGATATCTTGGTTTCGGTCGGGTTTCAAGCTGAGATATGCATTTCCTGCAATAATCTTGGTGAGACATCTGTCCGAAGTATGCTGAATCATCGAGATCGCTCTTTTCGAGCTATTTAATGCGAGGAACACGTTATCTGGTGTTTTCACCACTCCACAGTGCGTTTGATATGCAGAACCGGCGATATCTTGGTTTTCGTGGGGTTTCAAGCTGAGATATGCATTTTCTGCGATAATCCTGGTGAGACTTCTGTCAGAAGTATGAAGAATCTTCGAGAACGCTCTTTTCGAGCTACTTAATGTGCGAAACACGTTTTCTGGTGTTTTCACCACTCCACGGTACGTTTGATGTGCAGAACCGCAGATAACTCGGTTATCGTCGGGTTTCAAGCTGAGATATGCATTTTCTACGATAATCTTGGTGAGACTTCTGTCCGAAGTATGCTGAAACATCGAGATCGCTCTTTTCGAGCTAGTTAATGCGAGAAAAACCTTATCCGGTGTTTTCACCACTCCACAGTGCGTTTGATATGCAAAACCGGCGATATCTTGGTTTTCGTGGGGTTTCAAGCTGAGATATGCATTTTCTGCGATAATCTTGGTGAGACTTCTGTTAGAAGTATGCAGAATCATCGAGATCGCACTTTTCGAGCTATTTAATGCGAGAAACACGTTATCTGGTGTTTTCACCACTCCACAGTTGGTTTGATATGCACAACCGGCGATATTTTGGTTTTCGTCAGGTTTCAAGCTGAAATATGCATTTTCTACGATAATCTTGGTGAGACATCTGTCCGAAGTATGCAGAAACATCGAGAGCGCTCTTTTCGAGCTATCTAATGCGAGAAACTCGTTTTCTGGTGTTTTCACCACTCCACAGTTCGTTGGATATGCAGAACCGGAGATATCTTGGTTTTCGTGGGGTTTCAAGCTGAGATATGCATTTTCTGCGATAATCTTGGTGAGACTTCTGTCCGAAGTATGCAGAATCATTGAGATCGCTCTTTTCCAGCTATTTAATCCGACAATCACGTTATCTGGTGTTTTCACCACTCCACAGTGCGATTGATATGCAGTACCAGCGATATCTTGGTTTTCGTGGGGTTTCATGCTGAGATATGCATTTTTTACGATAATCTTGGTGAGACTTCTGTCCGAAGTATGCTGAATCATCGAGATCGCTCTTTTCGAGCTAGCTAGTGCGAGAAACACGTTATCTGGTGTTTTCACCACTCCACAGTGCGTTTGATATGCAGTACCAGCGATATCTTGGTTTTCGTGGGGTTTCAAGCTGAGATATGCATTTTCTACGATAATCTTGGTGAAATATCTGTCCGAAGTATGCAGAAACATCGAGATCGCTCTTTTCGAGCTATTTAATGCGACAAACACGTTCTCTGGTTGTTTTCACCACTCCACAGTGCGTTTGATTTGCAGACCAGGCGATATCTTGATTTTCGTGGTGTTTCCAGATGAGATATGCATTTTCTGCGATAATCTTGGTGGGTCTTTTGTCAGAAGTATGCAGAATCATCTAGATCGCTCTTTTCGAGCTACTTAATGCACGAAACACGGTTTCTGGTGTTTTCACCACTCCACAGTACGTTTGACATGCAGAACCGGAGATATCTTGGTTTCGGTCGGGTTTCAAGCTGAGATATGCATTTTCTACGGTAATCCTGGTGAGACTTCTGTCAGAAGTATGCAGAATCTGCGAGAACGCTCTTTTCGAGCTATTTAATGCGACAAACTCGTTTTCTGGGGTTTTCACCACTCCACAGTTCGTTTGACATGCAGAACCGGAGATATCTTGGTTTCGGTCGGGTTTCAAGCTGAGATATGCATTTTCTACGATAATCTTCGTGAAACATCTGTCCGAAGCATGCAGAAACATCGAGAGCGCTCTTTTCGAGCTATTTAATGCGAGAAACTCGTTTTCTGGGGTTTTAACCACTCCACAGTACGTTTGATGTGCAGAACCGGAGATAAATCGGTTTTCGTCGGGTTTCAAGCTGAGATATGCATTTTCTACGATAATCTTGGTGGGACTTCTGTCAGAAGTATGCAGGATCTTCGAGAACGCTCTTTTCGAGCTATGTAATGCGAGAAACACGTTATCTGGTGTTTTCACCACTCCACAGTGCGTTTGATATGCAGTACCAGCGATATCTTGGTTTTCGTGGGGTTTCAAGCTGAGATATGCATTTTCTACGATAATCTTGGTTGGACTTCTGTCAGAAGTATGCAGGATCTTCGAGAACGCTCTGTTCGAGCTATGTAATGCGAGAAACACGTTATCTGGTGTTTTCACCACTCCACAGTGCGTTTGATATGCAGTACCAGCGATATCTTGGTTTTCGTGGGGTTTCAAGCTGAGATATGCATTTTCTACGATAATCTTGGTGAAACATCTGTCCGAAGCATGCAGAAACATCGAGAGCGCTCTTTTCGAGCTATTTAATGCGAGAAACTCGTTTTCTGGGGTTTTCACCACTCCACAGTGCGTTTGATATGCAGTACCAGCGATATCTTGGTTTTCGTGGGGTTTCAAGCTGAGATATGCATTTTCTACGATAATCTTGGTGAAACATCTGTCCGAAATATGCAGAAACATCGAGAGCGCTCTTTTCGAGCTATTTAATGCGACAAACTCGTTTTCTGGGGTTTTCACCACTCCACAGTTCGTTGGATATGCAGAACCGGGGATATCTTGGTTTTCGTGGGGTTTCAAGATGAGATATGCATTTCCTGCGATAATCTTGGTGAGACTTCTGTCCGAAGTATGCTGAATCATCGAGATCGCTCTTTTCGAGCTATTTAATGCGACAAACACGTTCTCTGGTTGTTTTCACCACTGCACAGTGCGTTTGATATGCAGACCAGGCGATATCTTGATTTTCGTGGTGTTTCCAGCTGAGATATGCATTTTCTGCGATAATCTTGGTGGGTCTTTTGTCAGAAGTATGCAGAATCATCTAGATCGCTCTTTTCGAGCTACTTAATGCACGAAACACGTTTTCTGGTGTTTTCACCACTCCACAGTACGTTTGACATGCAGAACCGGAGATATCTTGGTTTCGGTCGGGTTTCAAGCTGAGATATGCATTTTCTACGGTAATCCTGGTGAGACTTCTGTCAGAAGTATGCAGAAACTGCGAGAACGCTCTTTTCGAGCTACTTAATGCGCGAAACACGTTTTCTGGTGTTTTCAGCACTCCACGGTACGTTTGATGTGCAGAACCGGAGATAACTCGGTTTGCGTCGGGTTTCAAGCTGAGATGTGCATTTTCTACGATAATCTTGGTGAGACTTCTGTCAGAAGTATGCAGAATCATCGAGATCGCACTTTTCGAGCTATTTAATGCGAGAAACACGTTATCTGGTGTTTTCACCACTTCACAGTTGGTTTGTTATTGAGAACCGGCGATATTTTGGTTTTCGTCGGGTTTCAAGCTGAGATATGCATTTTCTACGATAATCTTGGTGAAACATCTGTCCGAAGTATGCAGAAACATCGAGAGCGCTCTTTTCGAGCTATTTAATGCGAGAAACACGTTTTCTAGTGTTTTCACCACTCCACAGTGCGTTTGATATGCAGAACCAGCGATATCTTGGTTTTCGTGGGGTTTCAAGATGAGATATGCATTTTCTGCGATAATCTTGGATATTCTTCTGTGAGAAGTTTGCAGAATCACAGAAATCGCTGCTTTCGTGCTATTTAATGCGAAAAACACGTTTTCTGGTGTTTTCAGCACCCCACAGTGCGTTTGATATGCGGAACTGGCGATATCTTGATTTTCGTGGTGTTTCCCGCTGAGATATGCATTTTCTGCGATAATCTTGGATATTCTTCTGTGAGACGTTTGCAGAATCACAGAAATCGCTCTATTCGAGCTGTTTAATGCGAGAAACACGTTATCTGGAGTTTTCACCACTCCACAGAGCGTTTGATATGCAGTATAGTAGATATCTTGGTTTTCGTGGGGTTTCAAGCTGAGATATGCATTTTCTGCGATAATCTTGTTGAGACTTCTGTCTGAAGTATGCAGGATCTTCGAGAACGCTCTTTTCGACCTACTTAATGCGAGAAACACGTTTTCTAGTGTTTTCACCACTCCACAGTGCGTTTGATATGCAGAACCAGCGATATCTTGGTTTTCGTGGGGTTTCAAGATGAGATATGCATTTTCTGCGATAATCTTGGATATTCTTCTGTGAGAAGTTTGCAGAATCACAGAAATCGCTGCTTTCGTGCTATTTAATGCGAAAAACTAGTTTTCTGGTGTTTTCAGCACCCCACAGTGCGTTTGATATGCGGAACTGGCGATATCTTGATTTTCGTGGTGTTTCCCGCTGAGATATGCATTTTCTGCGATAATCTTGGATATTCTTCTGTGAGACGTTTGCAGAATCACAGAAGTCGCTCTATTCGAGCTGTTTAATGCGAGAAACACGTTATCTGGTTGTTTTCACCACTCCACAGTGCGTCTGATGTGCAGAACCGGCGACATCTTGATTTTCGTGGTGTTTCCAGCTGAAATATGCATTTTCTGCGATAATCTTGGTGAGACTTCTGTCCGAAGTATGCAGAATCATCGAGATCGCTCGTTTCGAGCTATTTAATGCGAGAAACACGTTATCTGGTATTTTCACCACTCCACAGTGCGTTGGATATGCAGAACCGGAGATATCTTGATTTCGGTCGGGTTTCAAGCTGAGATATGCATTTTCTACGATAACCCTGGTGAGACTTCTGTCAGAAGTATGCAGAATCTTCGAGGACGCTCTTTTCGAGCTACTTAATGCGCGAAACACGTTTTCTGGTGTTTTCACCAATCCACGGTACGTTTGATGTGCAGAACCGGAGATAACTCGGTTTTCGTCGGGTTTCAAGCTGAGATATGCATTTTCTACGATAGGCTTGGTGAGACTTCTGTCAGAAGTATGCAGGATCTTCGAGAACGCTCTTTTCGAGCTATTTAATGCGAGAAACACGTTATCTGGTGTTTTCACCACTCCACAGTGCGTTTGATATGCAGAACCGGCGATATCTTGGTTTTCGTGGAGTTTCAAGCTGAGATATGCATTTTCTGCGATAATATTGGTGAGAATTAAGTCAGAGGTATGCGGAATCATCTAGATCGCTCTTTTCGAGATACTTAATGCACGAAACACGTTTTCTGGTGTTTTCACCACTCCACAGTACGTTTGATATGCAGAACCGGCGATATCTTGATTTTCGTGGTGTCTCCAGCTGAGATATGCATTTTCTACGATAATGTTCGTGAGACTTCTGTCAGAAGTATGCAGAATCTTCGAGAACGCTGCTTTCGAGCTACTTAATGCACGAAACACGGTTTCTGGTGTTTTCACCACTCCACAGTACGTTTGACATGCAGAACCGGAGATATCTTGGTTTCGGCCGGGTTTCAAGCTGAGATATGCATTTTCTACGATAATCCTGGTGAGACTTCTGTCAGAAGTATGCAGAAACTTCGAGATCGCACTTTTCGAGCTATTGAATGCGAGAAACACGTTATCTGGTGTTTTGACCACTCCACAGTGCGTTTGATATGTAGAGACGCCGATAACTTGGTTTTCGTGGGGTTTCCAGCTGAAATATGCATTTTCAGCGATAATCTTGGTGTTTCATCTATGAGAAGTATGCAGAATCATCGAGAACGCTCTTTGCGAGCTAGCTAATGCGAGAAACACGTTTTCTGGTGTTTTCACCACGCCACAGTGCGTTTGATATGCAGAACAGTAGATATCTTGGTTTTCGTGGGGTTTCAACCTGAGATATGCATTATCTGCGATAAGCTTGGTGAAACATCTGTCCGAAGTATGCAGAATCATCGAGAGCGCTCTTTTCGAGCTATTTAATGCGAGAAACACGTTATCTGGTGTTTTCTCCACTCCACAGTTGGTTTGATATGCAGAACCGGCGATATCTTGATTTTCGTGGTGTTTCCAGCTGAGATATGCATTTTCTACGATAATGTTGGTGAGACTTCTGTCAGAAGTATGCAGAATCTTCGAGAACGCTCTTTTCGAGCTACATAATGCGCGAAACACGTTTTCTGGTGTTTTCACCACTCCACGGTACGTTTGATGTGCAGAACCGGAGATAACTCGGTTTTCGTCGGGTTGCAAGCTGAGATAAGCATTTTCTACGATAATCTTGGTGAGACTTCTGTCCGAAGTATGCAGAATCATCGAGATCGTGCTTTTCGAGCTATGTAATGCGAGAAACACGTTATGTGGTGTTTTCACCACTCCACAGTGCGTTTGATATGCAGAACCGGCGACATCTTGGTTTTCGTGGGGTATCAAGCTGAGATATGCATGTTTTACGATAAGCTTGGTGAAACATCTGTCCGAAGTATGCAGAACCATCGAGAGCGCTCTTTTCGAGCTATTTAATGCGAGAAACACGTTTTCTGGGGTTTTCACCACTCCACAGTTCGTTGGATATGCAGAACCGGAGATATCTTGGTTTTCGTGGGGTTTCAAGCTGAGATATGCATTTCCTGCGATAATCTTGGTGAGACTTCTGCCCGAAGTATGCTGAATCATCTAGATCGCTCTTTTCGAGCTACTTAATGCGAGAAACACGTTATCTGGTGTTTTCACCACTCCACAGTGCGTTTGATATGCAGAACCGGCGATATCTTGGTTTTCGTGGGATTTCAAGCTGAGATATGCATTTTCTGCGATAATCCTGGTGAGACTTCTGTCAGAAGTATGAAGAATCTTCGAGAACGCTCTTTTCGAGCTACTTAATGCGCGAAACACGTTTTCTGGTGTTTTCACCACTCCACGGTACGTTTGATGTGCAGAACCGGAGATAACTCGGTTTTCGTCGGGTTTCAAGTTGAGATATGCATTTTCTACGATAATCTTGGTGAGACTTCTGTCAGAAGTATGCAGGATCTTCGAGAACGCTCTTTTCGAGCTACTTAATGCGAGAAACACGTTTTCTGGTGTTTTCACCACTCCACAGTGCGTTTGATATGCAGAACCGGCGACATCTTGGTTTTCGTGGGGTTTCCTGCTGAGATATGCATTTTCTGCGATCATCTTGGTGAGACTTCTGTCCGAAGTATGCAGAATAACTCAATCGCTGTTTTCGAGCTACTTAATGCACGAAACACGTTTTCTGGTGTTTTCACCACTCCACAGTACGTTTGACATGCAGAACCGGAGATATCTTGGTTTCGGTCGGGTTTCAAGCTGAGATATGCATTTTCTACGATAATCTTGGTGAAACATCTGTCCGAAGTATGCAGAAACATCGAGAGCGCTCTTTTCGAGCTATTTAATGCGAGAAACTCGTTTTCTGGGGTATTCACCACTCCACAGTACGTTTGATGTGCAGAACCGGAGATAACTCGGTTTTCGTCGGGTTTCAAGCTGAGATATGCATTTTCTACGATAATCTTGGTGGGACTTCTGTCAGAAGTATGCAGGATCTTCGAGAACGCTCTTTTCGAGCTATGTAATGCGAGAAACACGTTATCTGGTGTTTTCACCACTCCACAGTGCGTTTGATATGCAGTACCAGCGATATCTTGGTTTTCGTGGGGTTTCAAGCTGAGATATGCATTTTCTACGATGATCTTGGTGAAACATCTGTCCGAAGTATGCAGAAACATCGAGAGCGCTCTTTTCGAGCTATTTAATGCGAGAAACTCGTTTTCTGGGGTTTTCACCACTCCACAGTTCGTTGGATATGCAGAACCGGGGATATCTTGGTTTTCGTGGGGTTTCAAGATGAGATATGCATTTCCTGCGATAATCTTGGTGAGACTTCTGTCCGAAGTATGCTGAATCATCGAGATCGCTCTTTTCGAGCTATTTAATGCGACAAACACGTTCTCTGGTTGTTTTCACCACTCCACAGTGCGTTTGATATGCAGACCAGGCGATATCGTGATTTTCGTGGTGTTTCCAGCGGAGATATGCATTTTCTGCGATAATCTTGGTGGGTCTTTTGTCAGAAGTATGCAGAATCATCTAGATCGCTCTTTTCGAGCTACTTAATGTACGAAACACGTTTTCTGGTGTTTTCACCAATCCACAGTACGTTTGACATGCAGAACCGGAGATATCTTTGTTTCGGTCGGGTTTCAAGCTGAGATATGCATTTCCTGCAATAATCTTGGTGAGCAATCTGTCCGAAGTATGCTGAATCATCGAGATCGCTCTTTTCGAGCTATTTAATGCGAGGAACACGTTATCTGGTGTTTTCATCACTCCACAGTGCGTTTGATATGCAGAACCGGCGATATCTTGGTTTTCGTGGGGTTTCAAGCTGAGATATGCATTTTCTGCGATAATCCTGGTGAGACTTCTGTCAGAAGTATGAAGAATCTTCGAGAACGCTCTTTTCGAGCTACTTAATGTGCGAAACACGTTTTCTGGTGTTTTCACCACTCCACGGTACGTTTGATGTGCAGAACCGCAGATAACTCGGTTTTCGTCGGGTTTCAAGCTGAGATATGCATTTTCTACGATGATCTTGGTGAGACTTCTGTCCGAAGTATGCTGAAACATCGAGATCGCTCTTTTCGAGCTAGTTAATGCGAGAAAAACCTTATCCGGTGTTTTCACCACTCCACAGTGCGTTTGATATGCAAAACCGGCGATATCTTGGTTTTCGTGGGGTTTCAAGATGAGATATGCATTTTCTGCGATAATCTTGGTGAGACTTCTGTCCGAAGTATGCAGCATCATTGAGATCGCTCTTTTCCAGCGATTTAATCCGACAATCACGTTATCTGGTGTTTTCACCACTCCACAGTGCGATTGATATGCAGTACCAGCGATATCTTGGTTTTCGTGGGGTTTCATGCTGAGATATGCATTTTTTACGATAATCTTGGTGAGACTTCTGTCCGAAGTATGCTGAATCATCGAGATCGCTCTTTTCGAGCTAGCTAGTGCGAGAAACACGTTATCTGGTGTTTTCACCACTCCACAGTGCGTTTGATATGCAGAACAGTAGATACATTGGTTTTCGTGGTGTTTCAAGCTGAGATATGCATTTTCTGCGATAATCTTGTTGAGACTTCTGTCCGAAGTGTGCAGAATCATCGAGATCACTCGTTTCGTGCTACTGAATGCGAGAAACACGTTTTCTGGGGGTTTCACCACTCCACAGTTCGTTGGATATGCAGAACAGTAGATATCTTGGTTTTCGTGGGGTTTCAAGCAGAGATATGCATTTTCTGCGATAATCTTGGTGGGTCGTTTGTCAGAAGTATGCAGAATCATCTAGATCGCTCTTTACGAGCTACTTAATGCACGAAACACGTTTTCTGGTGTTTTCACCACTCCACAGTACGTTTGACATGCAGAACCGGAGATATCTTGGTTTCGGTCGGGTTTCAAGCTGAGATATGCATTTTCTACGATAATCCTGGTGAGACTTCTGTCAGAAGTATGCAGGATCTTCGAGAACGCCCTTTTCGAGCTATTTAACGCGAGCAACACGTTATCTGGTCTTTTCACCACTCCACAGTGCGTTTGATATGAAGTACCAGCGATATCTTGGTTTTCGTGGGGTTTCAAGCTAAGATATGCATTTTACACGATAATCTTGGTGAGACTTCTGTCCGAAGTATGCAGAATCATCGAGATCACACTATTCGAGCTATTTAGTGCGAGAAACACGTTCTCTGGTTGTTTTCACCACTCCACAGTGCGTTTGATATGCAGAACCGGCAACATCTTGATTTTCGTGAGGTTTCGAGCTGACATATGCATTTTCTGCGATAATATTGGCGAGACTTCAGTCAGAAGCATGCAGAATCATCTAGATCGCTCTTTTCGAGCTACTTAATGCACGAAACACGTTTTCTGGTGTTTTCACCACTCCACAGTACGTTTGACATGCAGAACGGGAGATATCTAGGTTTCGGTCGGGTTTCAAGCTGAGATATGCATTTCCTGCGATAATCCTGGTGAGACTTCTGTCAATAGTATGCTGAAACATCGAGATCGCTCTTTTCGTGCTAGTTAATGCGAGAAAAACCTTATCCGGTGTTTTCACCACTCCACAGTGCGTTTGATATGCAGAACCGGAGATATCTTGGTTTCGGTCGGGTTTCAAGCTGAGATATGCATTTTCTACGATAATCTTGGTGAAACATCTGTCCGAAGTATGCAGAAACATCGAGAGCGCTCTTTTCGAGCTATTTAATGCGAGAAACTCGTTTTCTGGGGTATTCACCACTCCACAGTACGTTTGATGTGCAGAACCGGAGATAACTCGGTTTTCGTCGGGTTTCAAGCTGAGATATGCATTTTCTACGATAATCTTGGTGGGACTTCTGTCAGAAGTATGCAGGATCTTCGAGAACGCTCTTTTCGAGCTATGTAATGCGAGAAACACGTTATCTGGTGTTTTCACCACTCCACAGTGCGTTTGATATGCAGTACCAGCGATATCTTGGTTTTCGTGGGGTTTCAAGCTGAGATATGCATTTTCTACGATGATCTTGGTGAAACATCTGTCCGAAGTATGCAGAAACATCGAGAGCGCTCTTTTCGAGCTATTTAATGCGAGAAACTCGTTTTCTGGGGTTTTCACCACTCCACAGTTCGTTGGATATGCAGAACCGGGGATATCTTGGTTTTCGTGGGGTTTCAAGATGAGATATGCATTTCCTGCGATAATCTTGGTGAGACTTCTGTCCGAAGTATGCTGAATCATCGGGATCGCTCTTTTCGAGCTATTTAATGCGACAAACACGTTCTCTGGTTGTTTTCACCACTCCACAGTGCGTTTGATATGCAGACCAGGCGATATCGTGATTTTCGTGGTGTTTCCAGCGGAGATATGCATTTTCTGCGATAATCTTGGTGGGTCTTTTGTCAGAAGTATGCAGAATCATCTAGATCGCTCTTTTCGAGCTACTTAATGTACGAAACACGTTTTCTGGTGTTTTCACCAATCCACAGTACGTTTGACATGCAGAACCGGAGATATCTTTGTTTCGGTCGGGTTTCAAGCTGAGATATGCATTTCCTGCAATAATCTTGGTGAGACATCTGTCCGAAGTATGCTGAATCATCGAGATCGCTCTTTTCGAGCTATTTAATGCGAGGAACACGTTATCTGGTGTTTTCATCACTCCACAGTGCGTTTGATATGCAGAACCGGCGATATCTTGGTTTTCGTGGGGTTTCAAGCTGAGATATGCATTTTCTGCGATAATCCTGGTGAGACTTCTGTCAGAAGTATGAAGAATCTTCGAGAACGCTCTTTTCGAGCTACTTAATGTGCGAAACACGTTTTCTGGTGTTTTCACCACTCCACGGTACGTTTGATGTGCAGAACCGCAGATAACTCGGTTTTCGTCGGGTTTCAAGCTGAGATATGCATTTTCTACGATAATCTTGGTGAGACTTCTGTCCGAAGTATGCTGAAACATCGAGATCGCTCTTTTCGAGCTAGTTAATGCGAGAAAAACCTTATCCGGTGCTTTCACCACTCCACAGTGCGTTTGATATGCAAAACCGGCGATATCTTGGTTTTCGTGGGGTTTCAAGCTGAGATATGCATTTTCTGCGATAATCTTGGTGAGACTTCTGTCCGAAGTATGCAGCATCATTGAGATCGCTCTTTTCCAGCTATTTAATCCGACAATCACGTTATCTGGTGTTTTCACCACTCCACAGTGCGATTGATATGCAGTACCAGCGATATCTTGGTTTTCGTGGGGTTTCATGCTGAGATATGCATTTTTTACGATAATCTTGGTGAGACTTCTGTCCGAAGTATGCTGAATCATCGAGATCGCTCTTTTCGAGCTAGCTAGTGCGAGAAACACGTTATCTGGTGTTTTCACCACTCCACAGTGCGTTTGATATGCAGAACAGTAGATACATTGGTTTTCGTGGGGTTTCAAGCTGAGATATGCATTTTCTGCGATAATCTTGTTGAGACTTCTGTCCGAAGTATGCAGAATCATCGAGATCACTCGTTTCGTGCTACTGAATGCGAGAAACACGTTTTCTGGGGGTTTCACCACTCCACAGTTCGTTGGATATGCAGAACAGTAGATATCTTGGTTTTCGTGGGGTTTCAAGCAGAGATATGCATTTTCTGCGATAATCTTGTTGAGACTTCTGTCCGAAGTATGCAGAATCATCGAGATCACTCGTTTCGTGCTACTGAATGCGAGAAACACGTTTTCTGGGGGTTTCACCACTCCACAGTTCGTTGGATATGCAGAACAGTAGATATCTTGGTTTTCGTGGGGTTTCAAGCTGAGATATGCATTTTCTGCGATAATCTTGTTGAGACTTCTGTCCGAAGTATGCAGAATCATCGAGATCACTCGTTTCGTGCTACTGAATGCGAGAAACACGTTTTCTGGGGGTTTCACCACTCCACAGTTCGTTGGATATGCAGAACAGTAGATATCTTGGTTTTCGTGGGGTTTCAAGCAGAGATATGCATTTTCTGCGATAATCTTGGTGGGTCGTTTGTCAGAAGTATGCAGAATCATCTAGATCGCTCTTTACGAGCTACTTAATGCACGAAACACGTTTTCTGGTGTTTTCACCACTCCACAGTACGTTTGACATGCAGAACCGGAGATATCTTGGTTTCGGTCGGGTTTCAAGCTGAGATATGCATTTTCTACGATAATCCTGGTGAGACTTCTGTCAGAAGTATGCAGGATCTTCGAGAACGCCCTTTTCGAGCTATTTAATGCGAGCAACACGTTATCTGGTCTTTTCACCACTCCACAGTGCGTTTGATATGAAGTACCAGCGATATCTTGGTTTTCGTGGGGTTTCAAGCTAAGATATGCATTTTACACGATAATCTTGGTGAGACTTCTGTCCGAAGTATGCAGAATCATCGAGATCGCACTATTCGAGCTATTTAGTGCGAGAAACACGTTCTCTGGTTGTTTTCACCACTCCACAGTGCGTTTGATATGCAGAACCGGCAACATCTTGATTTTCGTGAGGTTTCGAGCTGACATATGCATTTTCTGCGATAATATTGGCGAGACTTCAGTCAGAAGCATGCAGAATCATCTAGATCGCTCTTTTCGAGCTACTTAATGCACGAAACACGTTTTCTGGTGTTTTCACCACTCCACAGTACGTTTGACATGCAGAACGGGAGATATCTAGGTTTCGGTCGGGTTTCAAGCTGAGATATGCATTTCCTGCGATAATCCTGGTGAGACTTCTGTCAATAGTATGCTGAAACATCGAGATCGCTCTTTTCGTGCTAGTTAATGCGAGAAAAACCTTATCCGGTGTTTTCACCACTCCACAGTGCGTTTGATATGCAGAACCGGCGATATCTTGGTTTTCGTGGGGTTTCAAGCTGAGATATGCATTTTCTGCGATAATCTTGGTGTGACTTCTGTCCGAAGTATGCTGAATCATCGAGATCGCTCGTTTCGAGCTACTTAATGCGAGAAACACGTTATCTGGTGTTTTCACCACTCCACAGTGCGTTGGATATGCAGAACCGGCGATATTTTGGTTTTCGTCGGGATTCAAACTGAGATATGCATTTTCGACGATCAGCTTGGTGAAACATCTGTCCAAAGTATGCAGAAACATCGAGAGCGCTCTTTTCGCGCTATTTAATGCACGAAACACGTTTTCTGGTGTTTTCACCACTCTCCAGTACGTTTGACATGCAGAACAGGAGATATCTTGGTTTTCGTGGGGTTTCTAGCAGTGATATGCATTTTCTGCGATAATCATGGTGAGACTTCTGTCCGAAGTATGCTGAAACATCGAGATCGCTCTTTTCGAGCTAGTTAATGCGAGAAAAACCTTATCCGGTGCTTTCACCACTCCACAGTGCGTTTGATATGCAAAACCGGCGATATCTTGGTTTTCGTGGGGTTTCAAGCTGAGATATGCATTTTCTGCGATAATCTTGGTGAGACTTCTGTCCGAAGTATGCAGCATCATTGAGATCGCTCTTTTCCAGCTATTTAATCCGACAATCACGTTATCTGGTGTTTTCACCACTCCACAGTGCGATTGATATGCAGTACCAGCGATATCTTGGTTTTCGTGGGGTTTCATGCTGAGATATGCATTTTTTACGATAATCTTGGTGAGACTTCTGTCCGAAGTATGCTGAATCATCGAGATCGCTCTTTTCGAGCTAGCTAGTGCGAGAAACACGTTATCTGGTGTTTTCACCACTCCACAGTGCGTTTGATATGCAGAACAGTAGATACATTGGTTTTCGTGGGGTTTCAAGCTGAGATATGCATTTTCTGCGATAATCTTGTTGAGACTTCTGTCCGAAGTATGCAGAATCATCGAGATCACTCGTTTCGTGCTACTGAATGCGAGAAACACGTTTTCTGGGGGTTTCACCACTCCACAGTTCGTTGGATATGCAGAACAGTAGATATCTTGGTTTTCGTGGGGTTTCAAGCTGAGATATGCATTTTCTGCGATAATCTTGGTGAGACTTCTGTCCGAAGTATGCTGAATCATCGAGATCGCTCTTTTCGAACTAGTTAGTGCGAGAAACACGTTTTCTGGGGTTTTCACCACTCCACAGTTCGTTGGATATGCAGAACAGTAGATATCTTGGTTTTCGTGGGGTTTCAAGCAGAGATATGCATTTTCTGCGATAATCTTGGTGGGTCGTTTGTCAGAAGTATGCAGAATCATCTAGATCGCTCTTTACGAGCTACTTAATGCACGAAACACGTTTTCTGGTGTTTTCACCACTCCACAGTACGTTTGACATGCAGAACCGGAGATATCTTGGTTTCGGTCGGGTTTCAAGCTGAGATATGCATTTTCTACGATAATCCTGGTGAGACTTCTGTCAGAAGTATGCAGGATCTTCGAGAACGCCCTTTTCGAGCTATTTAATGCGAGCAACACGTTATCTGGTCTTTTCACCACTCCACAGTGCGTTTGATATGAAGTACCAGCGATATCTTGGTTTTCGTGGGGTTTCAAGCTAAGATATGCATTTTACACGATAATCTTGGTGAGACTTCTGTCCGAAGTATGCAGAATCATCCAGATCGCACTATTCGAGCTATTTAGTGCGAGAAACACGTTCTCTGGTTGTTTTCACCACTCCACAGTGCGTTTGATATGCAGAACCGGCAACATCTTGATTTTCGTGAGGTTTCGAGCTGACATATGCATTTTCTGCGATAATATTGGCGAGACTTCAGTCAGAAGCATGCAGAATCATCTAGATCGCTCTTTTCGAGCTACTTAATGCACGAAACACGTTTTCTGGTGTTTTCACCACTCCACAGTACGTTTGACATGCAGAACGGGAGATATCTAGGTTTCGGTCGGGTTTCAAGCTGAGATATGCATTTCCTGCGATAATCCTGGTGAGACTTCTGTCAATAGTATGCTGAAACATCGAGATCGCTCTTTTCGTGCTAGTTAATGCGAGAAAAACCTTATCCGGTGTTTTCACCACTCCACAGTGCGTTTGATATGCAGAACCGGCGATATCTTGGTTTTCGTGGGGTTTCAAGCTGAGATATGCATTTTCTGCGATAATCTTGGTGTGACTTCTGTCCGAAGTATGCTGAATCATCGAGATCGCTCGTTTCGAGCTACTTAATGCGAGAAACACGTTATCTGGTGTTTTCACCACTCCACAGTGCGTTGGATATGCAGAACCGGCGATATTTTGGTTTTCGTCGGGATTCAAACTGAGATATGCATTTTCGACGATCAGCTTGGTGAAACATCTGTCCAAAGTATGCAGAAACATCGAGAGCGCTCTTTTCGCGCTATTTAATGCACGAAACACGTTTTCTGGTGTTTTCACCACTCCACAGTACGTTTGACATGCAGAACAGGAGATATCTTGGTTTTCGTGGGGTTTCTAGCAGTGATATGCATTTTCTGCGATAATCATGGTGAGACTTCTGTTAGAAGTATGCAGAATCATCGAGATCGCACTTTTCGAGCTACTTAATGCGAGAAACACGTTATCTGGTGTTTTCACCACTCCACAGTGCGTTTGATATGCAGTACCAGCGATATCTTGGTTTTCGTGGGGTTTCAAGCTGAGATATGCATTTTCTACGATAATCTTGGTTGGACTTCTGTCAGAAGTATGCAGGATCTTCGAGAACGCTCTGTTCGAGCTATGTAATGCGAGAAACACGTTATCTGGTGTTTTCACCACTCCACAGTGCGTTTGATATGCAGTACCAGCGATATCTTGGTTTTCGTGGGGTTTCAAGCTCAGATATGCATTTTCTGCGATAATCTTGGTGAGACTTCTGTCCGAAGTATGAAGAGTCATCGAGATCGTACTTTTCGAGCTATTTAATGCGAGAAACACGTTTTCTGGGGTTTTCACCACTCCACAGTTCGTTGGATATGCAGAACAGGAGATATCTTGGTTTTCGTGGGGTTTCTAGCAGAGATATGCATTTTCTGCGTTAATCATAGTGAGACTTCTGTTAGAAGTATGCAGAATCATCGAGATCGCTGTTTTTGACATGTTTAATGCGAGCAAACACGTTATCTGGTGTTTTCACCACGCCACAGTGCGTTTGATATGCAGAACCGGCAATGTTTGGTTTTCGTCGGGTTTCAAGCTGAGATATGCATTTTCTGCGATAATCATGGTGAGACTTCTGTCCGAAGTATGCAGAATCATCGAGATCGCACTTTTCCAGCTATTTAATGCGAGAAACACGTTATCTGGTGTTTTCACCACTCCACAGTGCGTTTGATATGCAGAACCGGCGATATCTTGGTTTTTGGGAGGTTTCAAGCTGAGATATGCATTGTTTAGGATAATCTTGGTGAGACTTCTGTCCGAAGTATGCTTAATTATCGAGATCGCTCTATTCGAGCTATTTAATGCGAGAAACACGTTATCTGGTGTTTTCAGCACTCCACAGTGCGTTTGATATGCAGAACCAGCGATATCCAGGTTTTCGTGGGGATTCAAGCTGAGATATGCAATTTCTGCGATAATCTTGGTGAGACTTCTGTCCGAAGTATGCAGAATCATCGCGATCGCTCGTTACGAGCTATTTAATGCGAGAAACACGTTATCTGGTGTTTTCACCACTCCACAGTGCTTTGGATATGCAGAACAGGAGATATCTTGGTTTTCGTGGGGTTTCCAGCAGAGATATGCATTTTCTGCGATAATCATGGTGGGACTTCTGTTAGAAGTATGCAGAATCATCGAGATCGGACATTTCGATCTATTTAATGCGAGAAACACGTTGTCTGGTGTTTTCACCACTCCACAGTTGGTTTGATATGCAGAACCGGCGATGTTCGGTTTTCGTCGGGTTTCAAGCTGAGATATGCATTTTCTGCGATAATCTTGGTGAGACTTCTATCCGAAGTATGCAGAGTCATCGAGATCGTATTTTTCGAGCTATTTAATGCGAGAAACACGTTTTCTGGTGTTTTCACCACTCCACAGTTCGTTTGATATGCAGAACCGGAGATATCTTGGTTTTCGTGGGGTTTCAAGCTGAGATATGCATTTTCTGCGATAAGCTTGGTGAGACTTCTGTCCGAAGTATGCAGAATCATCGAGATCGCTCTTTTCGAGCTATTTAATGCGAGAAACAAGTTATCTGGTGTTTTCACCACTCCACAGTGCGTTCGATATGCAGAACCAGCGATATCTTGGTTTTCGTGGGGTTTCAAGCTCAGAAATGCATTTCCTGCGATAATGTTGGTGAGACTTCTGTCCGAAGTATGAAGAGTCATCGAGATCGTACTTTTCGAGCTATATAATGCGAGAAACACGTTTTCTGGGGTTTTCACCACTCCACAGTTCGTTGGATATGCAGAACAGGAGATATCTTGGTTTTCGTGGGGTTTCTAGCAGAGATATGCATTTTCTGCGTTAATCATGGTGAGACTTCTGTTAGAAGTATGCAGAATCATCGAGATCGCTGTTTTCGACATGTTTAATGCGAGCAAACACGTTATCTGGTGTTTTCACCACGCCACAGTGCGTTTGATATGCAGAACCGGCAATGTTTGGTTTTCGTCGGGTTTCAAGCTGAGATATGCATTTTCTGCGATAATCATGGTGAGACTTCTGTTAGAAGTATGCAGAATCATGGAGATCGCACTTTTCGAGCTATTTAATGCGAGAAACACGTTATCTGGTGTTTTCACCACTCCACAGTGCGTATGATATGCAGATCCGGCGATATCTTGGTTTTCGTGGGGTTTCAAGCTGAGATATGCATTATCTGCGATAATCTTGGTGAGACTTCTGTCCGAAGTGTGCAGAATCATCGAGATCGCTCGTTTCGAGCTATTTTATGCGAGAAACACGTTATCTGGTGTTTTCACCACTCCACAGTGCGTATGATATGCAGAACCGACGATATCTTGGTTTTCGTGGGGTTTCAAGCTCAGATATGCATTTTCTGCGATAATCTTGGTGAGACTTCTGTCCGAAGTATGCAGAATCATCGCGATCGCTCGTTACGAGCTATTTAATGCGAGAAACACGTTATCTGGTGTTTTCACCACTCCACAGTGCGTTGGATATGCAGAACAGGAGATATCTTGGTTTTCGTGGGGTTTCCAGCAGAGATATGCATTTTCTGCGATAATCATGGTGAGACTTCTGTTAGAAGTATGCAGAATCATCGAGATCGCACTTTTCGAGCTATTTAATGCGAGAAACACGTTATCTGGTGTTTTCACCACTCCACAGTTGGTTTGATATGCAGAACCGGCGATGTTCGGTTTTCGTCGGGTTTCAAGCTGAGATATGCATTTTCTGCGATAATCTTGGTGAGACTTCTATCCGAAGTATGCAGAGTCATCGAGATCGCTCTTTTCGAGCTAGTTAATGCGAGAAAAACCTTATCCGGTGTTTTCACCACACCACAGTGCGTTTGATATGCAAAACCGGCGTTATCTTGGTTTTCGTGGGGTTTCAAGCTGAGATATGCATTTTCTACGATAATCTTGGTGAAACATCTGTCCGAAGTATGCAGAAACATCGAGAGCGCTCGTTTCGAGCTATTTAATGCGAGAAACTCGTTTTCTGGGGTTTTCACCACTCCACAGTTCGTTGGATATGCAGAACCGGAGATATCTTGGTTTTCGTGGGGTTTCAAGCTGAGATATGCATTTTCTGCGATAATCTTGGTGAGACTTCTGTTAGAAGTATGCAGAATCATCGAGAGCGCTCTTTTCGAGCTATTTAATGCGAGAAACTCGTTTTCTGGGGTTTTCACCACTCCACAGTTCGTTGGATATGCAGAACCGGAGATATCTTGGTTTTCGTGGGGTTTCAAGCTGAGATATGCATTTTCTGCGATAATCTTGGTGAGACTTCTGTTAGAAGTATGCAGAATCATCGAGATCGCACTTTTCGAGCTATTTAATGCGAGAAACACGTTATCTGGTGTTTTCACCACTACACAGTTGGTTTGATATGCAGAACCGGCGATATTTTGGTTTTCGTCAGGTTTCAAGCTGAAATATGCATTTTCTACGATAATCTTGGTGAAACATCTGTCCGAAGTATGCAGAAACATCGAGAGCGCTCTTTTCGAGCTATTTAATGCGAGAAACTCGTTTTCTGGGGTTTTCACCACTCCACAGTTCGTTGGATATGCAGAACCGGAGATATCTTGGTTTTCGTGGGGTTTCAAGCTGAGATATGCATTTTCTGCGATAATCTTGGTGAGACTTCTGTCCGAAGTATGCAGAATCATCGAGATCGATCTTTTCGAGCTATTTAATGCGAGAATCACGTTATCTGGTGTTTTCACCACTCCACAGTGCGTTTGATATGCAGTACCAACGATATCTTGGTTTTCGTGGGGTTTCATGCTGAGATATGCATTATTTACGATAATCTTGGTGAGACTTCTGTCCGAAGTATGCAGAATCATCGAGATTGCTCTATTCGAGCTATTTAATGCGACAAACACGTTATCTGGTGTTTTCAGCACCCCACAGTGCGTTTGGTATGCAGAACCAGCGATATCTTGGTTTTCGTGGGGTTTCAAGCTGAGATATGCATTTTTTACGATAATCTTGGTGAGACTTTTGTCCGAAGTATGCTTAATCATCCAGATCGCTCGTTTCGAGCTATTTGATGCGAGAAACACGTTATCTGGTGTTATCACCACTCCACAGTGCGTATGATATGCAGAACCGGCGATATCTTGGTTTTCGTGGGGTTTCAAGCTGAGATATGCATTTTCTGCGATAATCTTGGTGAGACTTCTGTCCGAAGTATGCTGAAACATCGAGATCGCTCTTTTCGAGCTAGTCAATGCGAGAAGAACCTTATCCGGTGTTTTCACCACTCTACAGTGCGTTTGATATGCAGAACCGGCGATATCTTGGTTTTCGTGGGGTTTCAAGCTGAGATATGCATTTTCTGCGATAATCTTGGTGAGACTTCTGTCCGAAGTATGCTGAATCATCGAGATCGCTCTTTTCGAGCTAGTTAGTGCGAGAAACACGTTTTCGGGGGTTTTCACCACTCCACAGTTCGTTGGATATGCAGAAAAGTAGATATCTTGGTTTTCGTGGGGTTTCAAGCAGAGATATGCATTTTCTGCGATAATCTTGGTGAAACATCTGTCCGAAGTATGCAGAAACATCGAGAGCGCTCTTTTCGAGCTATCTAATGCGAGAAACTCGTTTTCTGGTGTTTTCACCACTCCACAGTTCGTTGGATATGCAGAACCGGAGATATCTTGGTTTTCGTGGGGTTTCAAGCTGAGATATGCATTTTCTGCGATAATCTTGGTGAGACTTCTGTCCGAAGTATGCAGAATCATTGAGATCGCTCTTTTCCAGCTATTTATTCCGACAATCACGTTATCTGGTGTTTTCACCACTCCACAGTGCGATTGATATGCAGTACCAGCGATATCTTGGTTTTCGTGGGGTTTCATGCTGAGATATGCATTTTTTACGATAATCTTGGTGAGACTTCTGTCCGAAGTATGCTGAATCATCGAGATCGCTCTTTTCGAGCTAGCTAGTGCGAGAAACACGTTATCTGGTGTTTTCACCACTCCACTGTGCGTTTGATATGCAGAACAGTAGATACATTGGTTTTCGTGGAGTTTCAAGCTGAGATATGCATTTTCTGCGATAATCTTGTTGAGACTTCTGTCCGAAGTATGCAGAATCATCGAGAGCGCTCTTTTCGAGCTATTTAATGCGAGAAACTCGTTTTCTGGGGTTTTCACCACCCCACAGTTCGTTGGATATGCAGAACCGGGGATATCTTGGTTTTCGTGGGGTTTCAAGATGAGATATGCATTTCCTGCGATAATCTTGGTGAGACTTCTGTCCGAAGTATGCTGAATCATCGAGATCGCTCTTTTCGAGCTACTTAATGCACGAAACACGTTTTCTGGTGTTTTCACCACTCCACAGTACGTTTGACATGCAGAACCGGAGATATCTTGGTTTCGGTCGGGTTTCAAGCTGAGATATGCATTTTCTACGATAATCTTGGTGAAACATCTGTCCGAAGCATGCAGAAACATCGAGAGCGCTCTTTTCGAGCTATTTAATGCGAGAAACTCGCTTTCTGGGGTTTTCACCACTCCACAGTACGTTTGATGTGCAGAACCGGAGATAACTCGGTTTTCGTCGGGTTTCAAGCTGAGATATGCATTTTCTACGATAATCTTGGTGGGACTTCTGTCAGAAGTATGCAGGATCTTCGAGAACGCTCTTTTCGAGCTATGTAATGCGAGAAACACGTTATCTGGTGTTTTCACCACTCCACAGTGCGTTTGATATGCAGTACCAGCGATATCTTGGTTTTCGTGGGGTTTCAAGCTGAGATATGCATTTTCTACGATAATCTTGGTGAAACATCTGTCCGAAGTATGCAGAAACATCGAGAGCGCTCTTTTCGAGCTATTTAATGCGACAAACTCGTTTTCTGGGGTTTTCACCACTCCACAGTTCGTTTGACATGCAGAACCGGAGATATCTTGGTTTCGGTCGGGTTTCAAGCTGAGATATGCATTTTCTACGATAATCTTGGTGAAACATCTGTCCGAAGCATGCAGAAACATCGAGAGCGCTCTTTTCGAGCTATTTAATGCGAGAAACACGTTCTCAGGTTGTTTTCACCACTCCACAGTGCGTTTGATATGCAGACCAGGCGATATCTTGATTTTCGTGGTGTTTCCAGCTGAGATATGCATTTTCTGCGATAATCTTGGTGGGTCTTTTGTCAGAAGTATGCAGAATCATCTAGATCGCTCTTTTCGAGCTACTTAATGCACGAAACACGTTTTCTGGTGTTTTCACCACTCCACAGTACGTTTGACATGCAGAACCGGAGATATCTTGGTTTCGGTCGGGTTTCAAGCTGAGATATGCATTTCCTGCGATAATCCTGGTGAGACTTCTGTCGGAAGTATGAAGAATCTTTGAGAACGCTCTTTTCGAGCTACTTAATGTGCGAAACACGTTTTCTGGTGTTTTCACCACTCCACGGTACGTTTGATGTGCAGAACCGCAGATAACTCGGTTTTCGTCGGGTTTCAAGCTGAGATATGCATTTTCTACGATAATCGTGGTGAGACTTCTGTCCGAAGTATGCTGAAACATCGAGATCGCTCTTTTCGAGTTAGTTAATGCGAGAAAAACCTTATCCGGTGTTTTCACCACTCCACAGTGCGTTTGATATGCAAAACCGGCGATATCTTGGTTTTCGTGGGGTTTCAAGCTGAGATATGCATTTTCTGCGATAATCTTGGTGAGACTTCTGTCCGAAGTATGCAGCATCATTGAGATCGCTCTTTTCGAGCTAGCTAGTGCGAGAAACACGTTATCTGGTGTTTTCACCACTCCACAGTGCGTTTGATATGCAGAACAGTAGATACATTGGTTTTCGTGGGGTTTCAAGCTGAGATATGCATTTTCTGCGATAATCTTGTTGAGACTTCTGTCCGAAGTATGCAGAATCATCGAGATCACTCGTTTCGTGCTACTGAATGCGAGAAACACGTTTTCTGGGGGTTTCACCACTCCACAGTTCGTTGGATATGCAGAACAGTAGATATCTTGGTTTTCGTGGGGTTTCAAGCAGAGATATGCATTTTCTGCGATAATCTTGGTGTGACTTGTGTTAGAAGTATGCAGAATCATCGAGATCGCTCTTTTCGAGCTAGTTAATGCGAGAAGAACATTATCCGGTGTTTTCACCACTCCACAGTGCGTTTGATATGCAGAACCGGCGATATCTTGGTTTTCGTGGGGTTTCAAGCTGAGATATGCATTTTCTGCGATAATCTTGGTGAGACTTCTGTCCGAAGTATGCTGAATCATCGAGATCGCTCTTTTCGAACTAGTTAGTGCGAGAAACACGTTTTCTGGGGTTTTCACCACTCCACAGTTCGTTGGATATGCAGAACAGTAGATATCTTGGTTTTCGTGGGGTTTCAAGCAGAGATATGCATTTTCTGCGATAATCTTGGTGGGTCGTTTGTCAGAAGTATGCAGAATCATCTAGATCGCTCTTTACGAGCTACTTAATACACGAAACACGTTTTCTGGTGTCTTCACCACTCCACAGTACGTTTGACATGCAGAACCGGAGATATCTTGGTTTCGGTCGGGTTTCAAGCTGAGATATGCATTTTCTACGATAATCCTGGTGAGACTTCTGTCAGAAGTATGCAGGATCTTCGAGAACGCCCTTTTCGAGCTATTTAATGCGAGCAACACGTTATCTGGTCTTTTCACCACTCCACAGTGCGTTTGATATGAAGTACCAGCGATATCTTGGTTTTCGTGGGGTTTCAAGCTGAGATATGCATTTTACACGATAATCTTGGTGAGACTTCTGTCCGAAGTATGCAGAATCATCGAGATCGCACTATTCGAGCTATTTAGTGCGAGAAACACGTCCCTGGTTGTTTTCACCACTCCACAGTGCGTTTGATATGCAGAACCGGCAACATCTTGATTTTCGTGAGGTTTCGAGCTGACATATGCATTTTCTGCGATAATATTGGTGAGACTTCAGTCAGAAGCATGCAGAATCATCTAGATCGCTCTTTTCGAGCTACTTAATGCACGAAACACGTTTTCTGGTGTTTTCACCACTCCACAGTACGTTTGACTTGCAGAACGGGAGATATCTAGGTTTCGGTCGGGTTTCAAGCTGAGATATGCATTTCCTGCGATAATCCTGGTGAGACTTCTGTCAATAGTATGCTGAAACATCGAGATCGCTCTTTTCGTGCTAGTTAATGCGAGAAAAACCTTATCCGGTGTTTTCACCACTCCACAGTGCGTTTGATATGCAGAACCGGCGATATCATGGTTTTCGTGGGGTTTCAAGCTGAGATATGCATTTTCTGCGATAATCTTGGTGTGACTTCTGTCCGAAGTATGCTGAATCATCGAGATCGCTCGTTTCGAGCTACTTAATGCGAGAAACACGTTATCTGGTGTTTTCACCACTCCACAGTGCGTTGGATATGCAGAACCGGCGATATTTTGGTTTTCGTCGGGATTCAAACTGAGATATGCATTTTCGACGATCAGCTTGGTGAAACATCTGTCCAAAGTATGCAGAAACATCGAGAGCGCTCTTTTCGCGCTATTTAATGCACGAAACGCGTTTTCTGGTGTTTTCACCACTCCACAGTACGTTTGACATGCAGAACCGGAGATATCTTGGTTTCGGTCGGGTTTCAAGCTGAGATATGCATTTTCTACGATAATCCTGGTGAGACTTCTGTCAGAAGTATGCAGAATCTTCGAGAACGCTCTTTTCGAGCTACTTAATGCGCGAAATACGTTTTCTGGTGTTTTCACCACTCCACGGTACGTTTGCTGTGCAGAACCGGAGATAACTCGGTTTTCGTCGGGTTTCAAGCTGAGATATGCATTTTCTACGATAATCTTGGTGAGACTTCTGTCAGAAGTATGCAGGATCTTCGAGAACGCTCTTTTCGAGCTACTTAATGCGCGAAACACGTTTTCTGGTGTTTTCACCACTCCACGGTACGTTTGATGTGCAGAACCGGCGATATCTTGGTTTTCGTGGGGTTTCAAGCTGAGATATGCATTTTCTGCGATAATCTTGGTGAGACTTCTGTTACAAGTATGCAGAATCATAAAGATCGCACTTTTCGTGCTATTTAATGCGAGAAACACGTTATCTGGTGTTTTCACCACTCCACAGTGCGTTGGATATGCAGAACCGGCGAAATCTTGGTTTTCGTGAGGTTTCAAGCTGAGATATGCATTTTCTGCGATAATCTTGGCGAGACTTCTGTCCGAAGTATGCTGAATCATCGAGATCGCTCGTTTCGAGCTACTTAATGCGAGAAACACGTTATCTGGTGTTTTCACCACTCTACAGTGCGTTGGATATGCAGAACCGGCGATATTTTGGTTTTCGTCGGGATTCAAATTGAGATATGCATTTTCGACGATCAGCTTGGTGAAACATCTGTCCAAAGTATGCAGAAACATCGAGAGCGCTCTTTTCGCGCTATTTAATGCACGAAACACGTCTTCTGGTGTTTTCACCACTCCACAGTACGTTTGACATGCAGAACCGGAGATATCTTGGTTTCGGTCGGGTTTCAAGCTGAGATATGCATTTTCTACGATAATCCTGGTGAGACTTCTGTCAGAAGTATGCAGAATCTTCGAGAACGCTCTTTTCGAGCTACTTAATGCGCGAAATACGTTTTCTGGTGTTTTCACCACTCCACGTTACGTTTGCTGTGCAGAACCGGAGATAACTCGGTTTTCGTCGGGTTTGAAGCTGAGATATGCATTTTCTACGATAATCTTGGTGAGACTTCTGTCAGAAGTATGCAGGATCTTCGAGAACGCTCTTTTCGAGCTACTTAATGCGCGAAACGCGTTTTCTGGTGTTTTCACCACTCCACGGTACGTTTGATGTGCAGAACCGGCGATATCTTGGTTTTCGTGGGGTTTCAAGCTGAGATATGCATTTTCTGCGATAATCTTGGTGAGACTTCTGTTACAAGTATGCAGAATCATAAAGATCGCACTTTTCGTGCTATTTAATGCGAGAAACACGTTATCTGGTGTTTTCACCACTCCACAGTGCGTTGGATATGCAGAACCGGCGAAATCTTGGTTTTCGTGGGGTTTCAAGCTGAGATATGCATTTTCTGCGATAATCTTGGCGAGACTTCTGTCCGAAGTATGCTGAAACATCGAGATCGCTCTTTGCGAGCTAGTTAATGCGAGAAAAACCTTATCCGGTGTTTTCACCACTCCTCAGTGCGTATGATATGCAGAACCGGCGAAATCTTGGTTTTCGTGGGGTTTCAAGCTGAGATATGCATTTTCTGCGATAATCTTGGCGAGACTTCTGTCCGAAGTATGCTGAAACATCGAGATCGCTCTTTTCGAGCTAGTTAATGCGAGAAAAACCTTATCCGGTGTTTTCACCACTCCACAGTGCGTTTGATATGTAGAACAGGAGATATCTTGGTTTTCGTGGGGTTTCTAGCAGAGATATGCATTTTCTGCGATAATCTTGGTGAGACTTCTGTCCGAAGCATGCAGAATCATCGAGATCGCACTTTTCGAGCTATTTAATGCGAGAAACACGTTATCTGGTGTTTTCACCACTCCACAGTGCGTTGGATATGCAGAACCGGAGATATTTTGGTTTTCGTCGGGTTTCAAGCTGAGATATGCATTTTCTACGATAAGCTTGGTGAGACATCTCTCCGAAGTATGCTTAATCATCGAGATCGCTCGTTTCGAGCTATTTAATGCGAGAAACACGTTATCTGATGTTTTCACCACTCCACAGTGCGTTTGATAAGCAGAACCGGCGATATCTTCGTTTTTGTTGGGTTTCAAGCTGAGATATGCATTTTTTACGATAATCTTAGTGAGACTTCTGTCCGAACTATTCTTAATCATCGAGATCGCTCTATTCGAGCTATTTAATGCGAGAAACACGTTATCGGGTGTTTTCAGCACTCCACAGTGCGTTTGATATGCAGAACCAGCGATATCTTGGTTTTCGTGGGGTTTCAAGCTGAGATATGCAATTACTGCGATAATCTTGGTGAGACTTCTGTCCGAAGTGTGCAGGATCATCGAGATCGCTCGTTTCGAGCTATTTTATGCGAGAAACACGTTTTCTGGGGTTTTCACCACACCACAGTTCATTGGATGTGCAGAACCGGAGATATCTTGGTTTTCGTGGGGTTTCAAGCTGAGATATGCATTTTCTGCGATAATCTTTGTGAGACTTCTGTCCGAAGTATGCAGATTCATCGAGATCGCACATTTCGAGCTGTTTAATGCGAGAAACACGTTTTCTGGGGTTTTCACCACTCCACAGTTCGTTGGATATGCAGAACAGGAGATATCTTGGTTTTCGTGGGGTTTCTAGCAGTGATATGCATTTTCTGCGATAATCATGGTGAGACTTCTGTTAGAAGTATGCAGAATCATCGAGATCGCTGTTTTCGACATGTTTAATGCGAGCAAACACGTTATCTGGTGTTTTCACCACGCCACAGTGCGTTTGATATGCAGAACCGGCGATATCTTGGTTTTTGGGAGGTTTCAAGCTGAGATATGCATTGTTTAGGATAATCTTGGTGAGACTTCTGTCCGAAGTATGCAGAATCATCGAGATCGCACTTTTCCAGCTATTTAATGCGAGAAACACGTTATCTGGTGTTTTCACCACTCCACAGTGCGTTTGATATGCAGAACCGGCGATATCTTGGTTTTTGGGAGGTTTCAAGCTGAGATATGCATTGTTTAGGATAATCTTGGTGAGACTTCTGTCCGAAGTATGCTTAATTATCGAGATCGCTCTATTCGAGCTATTTAATGCGAGAAACACGTTATCTGGTGTTTCCAGCACTCCACAGTGCGTTTGATATGCAGAACCAGCGATATCCAGGTTTTCGTGGGGATTCAAGCTGAGATATGCAATTTCTGCGATAATCTTGGTGAGACTTCTGTCCGAAGTGTGCAGAATCATCGCGATCGCTCGTTACGAGCTATTTAATGCGAGAAACACGTTATCTGGTGTTTTCACCACTCCACAGTGCGTTGGATATGCAGAACAGGAGATATCTTGGTTTTCGTGGGGTTTCCAGCAGAGATATGCATTTTCTGCGATAATCATGGTGGGACTTCTGTTAGAAGTATGCAGAATCATCGAGATCGCACATTTCGATCTATTTAATGCGAGAAACACGTTGTCTGGTGTTTTCACCACTCCACAGTTGGTTTGATATGCAGAACCGGCGATGTTCGGTTTTCGTCGGGTTTCAAGCTGAGATATGCATTTTCTGCGATAATCATGGTGGGACTTCTGTTAGAAGTATGCAGAATCATCGAGATCGCACATTTCGAGCTATTTAATGCGAGAAACACGTTCTCAGGTTGTTTTCACCACTCCACAGTGCGTTTGATATGCAGACCAGGCGATATCTTGATTTTCGTGGTGTTTCCAGCTGAGATATGCATTTTCTGCGATAATCTTGGTGGGTCTTTTGTCAGAAGTATGCAGAATCATCTAGATCGCTCTTTTCGAGCTACTTAATGCACGAAACACGTTTTCTGGTGTTTTCACCACTCCACAGTACGTTTGACATGCAGAACCGGAGATATCTTGGTTTCGGTCGGGTTTCAAGCTGAGATATGCATTTCCTGCGATAATCCTGGTGAGACTTCTGTCGGAAGTATGAAGAATCTTTGAGAACGCTCTTTTCGAGCTACTTAATGTGCGAAACACGTTTTCTGGTGTTTTCACCACTCCACGGTACGTTTGATGTGCAGAACCGCAGATAACTCGGTTTTCGTCGGGTTTCAAGCTGAGATATGCATTTTCTACGATAATCGTGGTGAGACTTCTGTCCGAAGTATGCTGAAACATCGAGATCGCTCTTTTCGAGTTAGTTAATGCGAGAAAAACCTTATCCGGTGTTTTCACCACTCCACAGTGCGTTTGATATGCAAAACCGGCGATATCTTGGTTTTCGTGGGGTTTCAAGCTGAGATATGCATTTTCTGCGATAATCTTGGTGAGACTTCTGTCCGAAGTATGCAGCATCATTGAGATCGCTCTTTTCGAGCTAGCTAGTGCGAGAAACACGTTATCTGGTGTTTTCACCACTCCACAGTGCGTTTGATATGCAGAACAGTAGATACATTGGTTTTCGTGGGGTTTCAAGCTGAGATATGCATTTTCTGCGATAATCTTGTTGAGACTTCTGTCCGAAGTATGCAGAATCATCGAGATCACTCGTTTCGTGCTACTGAATGCGAGAAACACGTTTTCTGGGGGTTTCACCACTCCACAGTTCGTTGGATATGCAGAACAGTAGATATCTTGGTTTTCGTGGGGTTTCAAGCAGAGATATGCATTTTCTGCGATAATCTTGGTGTGACTTGTGTTAGAAGTATGCAGAATCATCGAGATCGCTCTTTTCGAGCTAGTTAATGCGAGAAGAACCTTATCCGGTGTTTTCACCACTCCACAGTGCGTTTGATATGCAGAACCGGCGATATCTTGGTTTTCGTGGGGTTTCAAGCTGAGATATGCATTTTCTGCGATAATCTTGGTGAGACTTCTGTCCGAAGTATGCTGAATCATCGAGATCGCTCTTTTCGAACTAGTTAGTGCGAGAAACACGTTTTCTGGGGTTTTCACCACTCCACAGTTCGTTGGATATGCAGAACAGTAGATATCTTGGTTTTCGTGGGGTTTCAAGCAGAGATATGCATTTTCTGCGATAATCTTGGTGGGTCGTTTGTCAGAAGTATGCAAAATCATCTAGATCGCTCTTTACGAGCTACTTAATACACGAAACACGTTTTCTGGTGTCTTCACCACTCCACAGTACGTTTGACATGCAGAACCGGAGATATCTTGGTTTCGGTCGGGTTTCAAGCTGAGATATGCATTTTCTACGATAATCCTGGTGAGACTTCTGTCAGAAGTATGCAGGATCTTCGAGAACGCCCTTTTCGAGCTATTTAATGCGAGCAACACGTTATCTGGTCTTTTCACCACTCCACAGTGCGTTTGATATGAAGTACCAGCGATATCTTGGTTTTCGTGGGGTTTCAAGCTGAGATATGCATTTTACACGATAATCTTGGTGAGACTTCTGTCCGAAGTATGCAGAATCATCGAGATCGCACTATTCGAGCTATTTAGTGCGAGAAACACGTCCCTGGTTGTTTTCACCACTCCACAGTGCGTTTGATATGCAGAACCGGCAACATCTTGATTTTCGTGAGGTTTCGAGCTGACATATGCATTTTCTGCGATAATATTGGTGAGACTTCAGTCAGAAGCATGCAGAATCATCTAGATCGCTCTTTTCGAGCTACTTAATGCACGAAACACGTTTTCTGGTGTTTTCACCACTCCACAGTACGTTTGACTTGCAGAACGGGAGATATCTAGGTTTCGGTCGGGTTTCAAGCTGAGATATGCATTTCCTGCGATAATCCTGGTGAGACTTCTGTCAATAGTATGCTGAAACATCGAGATCGCTCTTTTCGTGCTAGTTAATGCGAGAAAAACCTTATCCGGTGTTTTCACCACTCCACAGTGCGTTTGATATGCAGAACCGGCGATATCATGGTTTTCGTGGGGTTTCAAGCTGAGATATGCATTTTCTGCGATAATCTTGGTGTGACTTCTGTCCGAAGTATGCTGAATCATCGAGATCGCTCGTTTCGAGCTACTTAATGCGAGAAACACGTTATCTGGTGTTTTCACCACTCCACAGTGCGTTGGATATGCAGAACCGGCGATATTTTGGTTTTCGTCGGGATTCAAACTGAGATATGCATTTTCGACGATCAGCTTGGTGAAACATCTGTCCAAAGTATGCAGAAACATCGAGAGCGCTCTTTTCGCGCTATTTAATGCACGAAACGCGTTTTCTGGTGTTTTCACCACTCCACAGTACGTTTGACATGCAGAACCGGAGATATCTTGGTTTCGGTCGGGTTTCAAGCTGAGATATGCATTTTCTACGATAATCCTGGTGAGACTTCTGTCAGAAGTATGCAGAATCTTCGAGAACGCTCTTTTCGAGCTACTTAATGCGCGAAATACGTTTTCTGGTGTTTTCACCACTCCACGGTACGTTTGCTGTGCAGAACCGGAGATAACTCGGTTTTCGTCGGGTTTCAAGCTGAGATATGCATTTTCTACGATAATCTTGGTGAGACTTCTGTCAGAAGTATGCAGGATCTTCGAGAACGCTCTTTTCGAGCTACTTAATGCGCGAAACACGTTTTCTGGTGTTTTCACCACTCCACGGTACGTTTGATGTGCAGAACCGGCGATATCTTGGTTTTCGTGGGGTTTCAAGCTGAGATATGCATTTTCTGCGATAATCTTGGTGAGACTTCTGTTACAAGTATGCAGAATCATAAAGATCGCACTTTTCGTGCTATTTAATGCGAGAAACACGTTATCTGGTGTTTTCACCACTCCACAGTGCGTTGGATATGCAGAACCGGCGAAATCTTGGTTTTCGTGAGGTTTCAAGCTGAGATATGCATTTTCTGCGATAATCTTGGCGAGACTTCTGTCCGAAGTATGCTGAATCATCGAGATCGCTCGTTTCGAGCTACTTAATGCGAGAAACACGTTATCTGGTGTTTTCACCACTCTACAGTGCGTTGGATATGCAGAACCGGCGATATTTTGGTTTTCGTCGGGATTCAAATTGAGATATGCATTTTCGACGATCAGCTTGGTGAAACATCTGTCCAAAGTATGCAGAAACATCGAGAGCGCTCTTTTCGCGCTATTTAATGCACGAAACACGTCTTCTGGTGTTTTCACCACTCCACAGTACGTTTGACATGCAGAACCGGAGATATCTTGGTTTCGGTCGGGTTTCAAGCTGAGATATGCATTTTCTACGATAATCCTGGTGAGACTTCTGTCAGAAGTATGCAGAATCTTCGAGAACGCTCTTTTCGAGCTACTTAATGCGCGAAATACGTTTTCTGGTGTTTTCACCACTCCACGTTACGTTTGCTGTGCAGAACCGGAGATAACTCGGTTTTCGTCGGGTTTGAAGCTGAGATATGCATTTTCTACGATAATCTTGGTGAGACTTCTGTCAGAAGTATGCAGGATCTTCGAGAACGCTCTTTTCGAGCTACTTAATGCGCGAAACGCGTTTTCTGGTGTTTTCACCACTCCACGGTACGTTTGATGTGCAGAACCGGCGATATCTTGGTTTTCGTGGGGTTTCAAGCTGAGATATGCATTTTCTGCGATAATCTTGGTGAGACTTCTGTTACAAGTATGCAGAATCATAAAGATCGCACTTTTCGTGCTATTTAATGCGAGAAACACGTTATCTGGTGTTTTCACCACTCCACAGTGCGTTGGATATGCAGAACCGGCGAAATCTTGGTTTTCGTGGGGTTTCAAGCTGAGATATGCATTTTCTGCGATAATCTTGGCGAGACTTCTGTCCGAAGTATGCTGAAACATCGAGATCGCTCTTTGCGAGCTAGTTAATGCGAGAAAAACCTTATCCGGTGTTTTCACCACTCCTCAGTGCGTATGATATGCAGAACCGGCGAAATCTTGGTTTTCGTGGGGTTTCAAGCTGAGATATGCATTTTCTGCGATAATCTTGGCGAGACTTCTGTCCGAAGTATGCTGAAACATCGAGATCGCTCTTTTCGAGCTAGTTAATGCGAGAAAAACCTTATCCGGTGTTTTCACCACTCCACAGTGCGTTTGATATGTAGAACAGGAGATATCTTGGTTTTCGTGGGGTTTCTAGCAGAGATATGCATTTTCTGCGATAATCTTGGTGAGACTTCTGTCCGAAGCATGCAGAATCATCGAGATCGCACTTTTCGAGCTATTTAATGCGAGAAACACGTTATCTGGTGTTTTCACCACTCCACAGTGCGTTGGATATGCAGAACCGGAGATATTTTGGTTTTCGTCGGGTTTCAAGCTGAGATATGCATTTTCTACGATAAGCTTGGTGAGACATCTCTCCGAAGTATGCTTAATCATCGAGATCGCTCGTTTCGAGCTATTTAATGCGAGAAACACGTTATCTGATGTTTTCACCACTCCACAGTGCGTTTGATAAGCAGAACCGGCGATATCTTCGTTTTTGTTGGGTTTCAAGCTGAGATATGCATTTTTTACGATAATCTTAGTGAGACTTCTGTCCGAACTATTCTTAATCATCGAGATCGCTCTATTCGAGCTATTTAATGCGAGAAACACGTTATCGGGTGTTTTCAGCACTCCACAGTGCGTTTGATATGCAGAACCAGCGATATCTTGGTTTTCGTGGGGTTTCAAGCTGAGATATGCAATTACTGCGATAATCTTGGTGAGACTTCTGTCCGAAGTGTGCAGGATCATCGAGATCGCTCGTTTCGAGCTATTTTATGCGAGAAACACGTTTTCTGGGGTTTTCACCACACCACAGTTCATTGGATGTGCAGAACCGGAGATATCTTGGTTTTCGTGGGGTTTCAAGCTGAGATATACATTTTCTGCGATAATCTTTGTGAGACTTCTGTCCGAAGTATGCAGATTCATCGAGATCGCACATTTCGAGCTGTTTAATGCGAGAAACACGTTTTCTGGGGTTTTCACCACTCCACAGTTCGTTGGATATGCAGAACAGGAGATATCTTGGTTTTCGTGGGGTTTCTAGCAGTGATATGCATTTTCTGCGATAATCATGGTGAGACTTCTGTTAGAAGTATGCAGAATCATCGAGATCGCTGTTTTCGACATGTTTAATGCGAGCAAACACGTTATCTGGTGTTTTCACCACGCGACAGTGCGTTTGATATGCAGAACCGGCGATATCTTGGTTTTTGGGAGGTTTCAAGCTGAGATATGCATTGTTTAGGATAATCTTGGTGAGACTTCTGTCCGAAGTATGCAGAATCATCGAGATCGCACTTTTCCAGCTATTTAATGCGAGAAACACGTTATCTGGTGTTTTCACCACTCCACAGTGCGTTTGATATGCAGAACCGGCGATATCTTGGTTTTTGGGAGGTTTCAAGCTGAGATATGCATTGTTTAGGATAATCTTGGTGAGACTTCTGTCCGAAGTATGCTTAATTATCGAGATCGCTCTATTCGAGCTATTTAATGCGAGAAACACGTTATCTGGTGTTTCCAGCACTCCACAGTGCGTTTGATATGCAGAACCAGCGATATCCAGGTTTTCGTGGGGATTCAAGCTGAGATATGCAATTTCTGCGATAATCTTGGTGAGACTTCTGTCCGAAGTGTGCAGAATCATCGCGATCGCTCGTTACGAGCTATTTAATGCGAGAAACACGTTATCTGGTGTTTTCACCACTCCACAGTGCGTTGGATATGCAGAACAGGAGATATCTTGGTTTTCGTGGGGTTTCCAGCAGAGATATGCATTTTCTGCGATAATCATGGTGGGACTTCTGTTAGAAGTATGCAGAATCATCGAGATCGCACATTTCGATCTATTTAATGCGAGAAACACGTTGTCTGGTGTTTTCACCACTCCACAGTTGGTTTGATATGCAGAACCGGCGATGTTCGGTTTTCGTCGGGTTTCAAGCTGAGATATGCATTTTCTGCGATAATCTTGGTGAGACTTCTATCCGAAGTATGCAGAGTCATCGAGATCGTATTTTTCGAGCTATTTAATGCGAGAAACACGTTTTCTGGTGTTTTCACCACTCCACAGTTCGTTTGATATGCAGAACCGGAGATATCTTGGTTTTCGTGGGGTTTCAAGCTGAGATATGCATTTTCTGCGATAAGCTTGGTGAGACTTCTGTCCGAAGTATGCAGAATCATCGAGATCGCTCTTTTCGAGCTATTTAATGCGAGAAACAAGTTATCTGGTGTTTTCACCACTCCACAGTGCGTATGATATGCAGAACCTGCGATATTTTGGTTTTCGTCGGGTTTCAAGCTGAGATATGCATTTTCTACGATAATCTTGGTGAAACCTCTGTCCGAAGTATGCAGAATCATCGAGAGCGCTCTATTCGAGCTACTTAATGCATGAAGCACGTTTTCTGGTGTTTTCACCACTCCACGGTACGTTTGATGTGCAGAACCGGAGATAACTCGGTTTTCGTGGTGTTTCCAGTTGAGATATGCATTTTCTGCGATAATCTTGGTGGGTCTTTTGTCAGAAGTATGCAGAATCATCTAGATCGCTCTTTTCGAGCTACTTAATGCACGAAACACGTTTTCTGGTGTTTTCACCACTCCACAGTACGTTTGACATGCAGAACAGGCGATATATTGATTTTCGTGTTGTTTCCAGCTGATATATGCATTTTCTGCGATAATCTTGGTGGGTCTTTTGTCAGAAGTATGCAGAATCAACTAGATCGCTCTTTTCGAGCTACTTAATACACGAAACACGTTTTCTGGTGTTTTCACCACTCCACAGTACGTTTGACATGCAGAACCGGAGATATCTTGGTTTCGGTCGGGTTTCAAGCTGAGATATGCATTTTCTACGATAATCTTGGTGAAACATCTGTCCGAAGTATGCAGAAACATCGAGAGCGCTCTTTTCGAGCTATTTAATGCGAGAAACTCGTTTTCTGGTGTTTTCACCACTCCACAGTACGTTTGACATGCAGAACCGGAGATATCTTGGTTTCGGTCGGGTTTCAAGCTGAGATATGCATTTTCTACGATAATCTTGGTGAAACATCTGTCCGAAGTATGCAGAAACATCGAGAGCGCTCTTCTCGAGCTATTTAATGCGAGAAACACGTTCTCTGGTTGTTTTCACTACTCCACAGTGCGTTCGATATGCAGAACAGGCGATATCTTGATTTTCGTGGTGTTTCCAGCTGAGATATGCATTTTCTACGATAATCCTGGTGAGACTTCTGTCAGAAGTATGCAGAATCTTCGAGAACGATCTTTTCGAGCTACTTAATGCGAGAAACACGTTTTCTGGTGTTTTCACCACTCCACACTTGGTTTGATATGCAGAACCGGCGATATCTTGGTTTTCGTGGGGTTTCAAGCTGAGATATGCATTTTCTGCGATAATCTTGGTGAGACTTCTGTTAGAAGTATGCAGATGCATCGAGATCGCACTTTTCGAGCTATTTAATGCGAGAAACACGTTATCTGGTGTTTTCACCACTCCACAGTTGGTTTGATATGCAGAACCGGAGATATCTTGGTTTCGGTCGGGTTTCAAGCTGAGATATGCATTTTCTACGATAATCTTGGTCAAACATCTGTCCGAAGTATGCAGAAACATCGAGAGCGCTCTTCTCGAGCTATTTAATGCGAGAAACACGTTCTCTGGTTGTTTTCACTACTCCACAGTGCGTTCGATATGCAGAACAGGCGATATCTTGATTTTCGTGGTGTTTCCAGCTGAGATATGCATTTTCTACGATAATCCTGGTGAGACTTCTGTCAGAAGTATGCAGAATCTTCGAGAACGCTCTTTTCGAGCTACTTAATCCGCAAAACACGTTTTCTGGTGTTTTCACCACTCCACGGTACGTTTGATGTGCAGAACCGCAGATAACTCGGTTTTCGTCGGGTTTCAAGCTGAGATATGCATTTTCTACGATAATCTTGGTGTGACTTCTGTCAGAAGTATGCAGGATCTTCGAGAACGCTCTTTTCGAGCTATTTAATGCGAGAAACACGTAATCTGGTGTTTTCACCACTCCACAGTGCGTATGATATGCAGAACCGGCGATATTATGGTTTTCGTGGGGTTTCAAGGTGAGATATGCATTTTCTGCGATAATCTTGGTGAGACTTCTGTCCGAAGTATCCAGAATCATCGAGATCGCTCGATTCGAGCTACTTAATGCGAGAAACACGTTATCTGAAGTTTTTACCACTCCACAGTGCGTTTGATATGCAGAAAAGGAGATATCTTGGTTTTCGTGGGGTTTCAAGATGAGATATGCATTTCCTGCGATAATCTTGGTGAGACTTCTGTCCGAAGTATGCTGAATCATCGAGATCGCTCTTCTCGAGCTATTTAATGCGAGAAACACGTTCTCTGGTTGTTTTCACCACTCCACAGTGCGTTTGATATGCAGAACAGGCGATATCTTGATTTTCGTGGTGTTTCCAGCTGAGATATGCATTTTCTACGATAATCCTGGTGAGACTTCTGTCAGAAGTATGCAGAATCTTCGAGAACGCTCTTTTCGAGCTACTTAATGCGCTAAACACGTTTTCTGGTGTTTTCACCACTCCACGGTACGTTTGATGTGCAGAACCGGAGATAACTCGGTTTTCGTCGGGTTTCAAGCTGAGATATGCATTTTCTACGATAATCTTGGTGAGACTTCCGTCAGAAGTATGCAGGATCTTCGAGAACGCTCTTTTCGAGCTATTTAATGCTAGAAACACGTAATCTGGTGTTTTCACCACTCCACAGTGCGTTTGATATGCAGAACAGGCGATATCTTGGTTTTGGTGGGGTTTAAAGCTGAGATATGCATTTCCTGCGATAATCTTGGTGAGACTTCTGTCCGAAGTATGCTGAATCATCTAGATCACTCTTTTCGAGCTATTTAATGCGAGAAACACGTTATCTGGTGTTTTCACCACTCCACAGTGCGTTTGACATGCAGAACCGGCGATATCTTGGTTTTCGTGGTGTTTCCAGCTGAGATATGCATTTTCTACGATAATCCTGGTGAGACTTCTGTCAGAAGTATGCAGAATCTTCGAGAACGCTCTTTTCGAGCTACTTAATCCGCAAAACATGTTTTCTGGTGTTTTCACCACTCCACGGTACGTTTGATGTGCAGAACCGGAGATAACTCGGTTTTCGTCGGGTTTCAAGCTGAGATATGCATTTTCTACGATAATCTTGGTGTGACTTCTGTCAGAAGAATGCTGAATCATCGAGATCGCTCTTTTCGAGCTAGCTAGTGCGAGAAACACGTTATCTGGTGTTTTCACCACTCCACAGTGCGTATGATATGCAGAACCGGCGATATTATGGTTTTCGTGGGGTTTCAAGGTGAGATATGCATTTTCTGCGATAATCTTGGTGAGACTTCTGTCCGAAGTATCCAGAATCATCGAGATCGCTCGATTCGAGCTACTTAATGCGAGAAACACGTTATCTGAAGTTTTTACCACTCCACAGTGCGTTTGATATGCAGAACCGGCGATATCTTGGTTTTCGTGGGGTATCAAGCTGAGATATGCATTTTCTGCGATAATCTTGGTGAGACTTCTGTCCGAAATATGCTGAATCATCGAGATCGCTCTTTTCGAGCTAGCTAGTGCGAGAAACACGTTATCTGGTGTTTTCACCACTCCACAGTGCGTTTGATATGCAGAACCGGCGATATTATTGTTTTCGTGGTGTTTCCAGCTGAGATATGCATTTTCTGCGATAATCTTGGTGGGTCTTTTGTCAGAAGTATGCAGAATCAACTAGATCGCTCTTTTCGAGCTACTTAATGCACGAAACACGTTTTCTGGTGTTTTCACCACTCCACAGTACGTTTGACATGCAGAACAGGAGATATCTTGGTTTCGGTCGGGTTTCAAGCTGAGATATGCATTTTCTACGATAATCTTGGTGAAACATCTGTCCGAAGTATGCAGAAACATCGAGAGCGCTCTTTTCGAGCTATTTAATGCGAGAAACTCGTTATCTGGGGTTTTCACCACTCCACACTTCGTTGGATATGCAGAAAAGGAGATATCTTGGTTTTCGTGGGGTTTCAAGATGAGATATGCATTTCCTGCGATAATCTAGGTGAGACTTCTGTCCGAAGTATGCTGAATCATCGAGATCGCTCTTCTCGAGCTATTTAATGCGAGAAACACGTTCTCTGGTTGTTTTCACCACTCCACAGTGCGTTTGATATGCAGAACAGGCGATATCTTGATTTTCGTGGTGTTTCCAGCTGAGATATGCATTTTCTACGATAATCCTGGTGAGACTTCTGTCAGAAGTATGCAGAATCTTCGAGAACGCTCTTTTCGAGCTACTTAATGCGCTAAACACGTTTTCTGGTGTTTTCACCACTCCACGGTACGTTTGATGTGCAGAACCGGACATAAATCGGTTTTCGTCGGGTTTCAAGCTGAGATATGCATTTTCTACGATAATCTTGGTGAGACTTCCGTCAGAAGTATGCAGGATCTTCGAGAACGCTCTTTTCGAGCTATTTAATGCTAGAAACACGTAATCTGGTGTTTTCACCACTCCACAGTGCGTTTGATATGCAGAACAGGCGATATCTTGGTTTTCGTGGGGTTTAAAGCTGAGATATGCATTTCCTGCGATAATCTTGGTGAGACTTCTGTCCGAAGTATGCTGAATCATCGAGATCGCTCTTCTCGAGCTATTTAATGCGAGAAACACGTTCTCTGGTTGTTTTCACCACTCCACAGTGCGTTTGATATGCAGAACAGGCGATATCTTGATTTTCGTGGTGTTTCCAGCTGAGATATGCAATTTCTACGATAATCCTGGTGAGACTTCTGTCAGAAGTATGCAGAATCTTCGAGAACGCTCTTTTCGAGCTACTTAATGCGCTAAACACGTTTTCTGGTGTTTTCACCACTCCACGGTACGTTTGATGTGCAGAACCGGAGATAACTCGGTTTTCGTCGGGTTTCAAGCTGAGATATGCATTTTCTACGATAATCTTGGTGAGACTTCCGTCAGAAGTATGCAGGATCTTCGAGAACGCTCTTTTCGAGCTATTTAATGCTAGAAACACGTAATCTGGTGTTTTCACCACTCCACAGTGCGTTTGATATGCAGAACAGGCGATATCTTGGTTTTCGTGGGGTTTATAGCTGAGATATGCATTTCCTGCGATAATCTTGGTGAGACTTCTGTCCGAAGTATGCTGAATCATCTAGATCACTCTTTTCGAGCTATTTAATGCGAGAAACACGTTATCTGGTGTTTTCACTACTCCACAGTGCGTTTGACATGCAGAACCGGCGATATCTTGGTTTTCGTGGGGTTTCAAGCTGAGATATGCATTTTCTGCGATAATCTTGGTGAGACTTCTGTCCGAAGTATGCGGAATCATCGAGATCGCTCGTATCGAGCTACTGAATGCGAGAAACACGTTATCTGGTGTTTTGACCACTCCAAAGTGCTTTGGATATGCAGAACCGGAGATATTTTGGTTTTCATCGGGTTGCAAGCTGTGATATGCATTTTCTACGATAAGCTTCGTAAAACATCTGTCCGAAGTATGCAGAAACATCGAGAGCGCTCTTTTCGAGGTATTTAATGCGTGAAACACGTTTTCTGGGGGTTTCACCACTCCACAGTTCGTTGTATATGCAGAACAGTAGATATGTTGGTTTTCGTGGGGTTACAAGCAGAGATATGCATTTTCTGCGATAATCTTTGTGAGACATCTGTTAGAAGTATGCAGAATCATCGAGATCGCGCTTTTCGAGCTATTTAATGCGAGACACACGTTATCTGGTGTTTTCACCACTCCTCAGTTGGTTTGATATGCAGAACCGGCGATATTTTGGTTTTCGTCGGGTTTCAAGCTGAGATATGCATTTTCTACGATAATCTTGGTGAAACCTCTGTCCGAAGTATGCAGAAACATCGAGAGCGCTCTTTTCGAGCAATTTAATGCGAGAAACTCGTTTTCTGGGGTTTTCACCACTCCACAGTTCGTTGGATATGCAGAACCGGAGATATCTTGGTTTTCGTGGGGTTTCAAGCTGAGATATGCATTTCCTGCGATAATCTTGGTGAGACTTCTGTCCGAAGTATGCTCAATCATCTAGATCACTCTTTTCGAGCTATTTAATGCGAGAAACACGTTATCTGGTGTTTTCACCACTCCACAGTGCGTTTGACATGCAGAACCAGCGATATCTTGGTTTTCGTGGGGTTTCAAGCTGAGATATGCATTTTCTGCGATAATATTGGTGAGAATTCTGTCAGAAGTATGCAGAATCTTCGAGATCGCACTTTTCGAGCTATTTAATGCGAGAAACACGTTATCTGGTGTTTTCACCACTCCACAGTTGGTTTGATATGCAGAACCGGCGATATCTTGGTTTTCGTGGGGTTTCAAGCTGAGATATGCATTTTCTGCGATAATCTTGGTGAGACTTCTGTTAGAAGTATGCAGATGCATCGAGATCGCACTTTTCGAGCTATTTAATGCGAGAAACACGTTATCTGGTGTTTTCACCACTCCACAATTGTTTGATATGCAGAACAGGCGATATTTTGGTTTTCGTCGGGTTTCAAGCTGAGATATGCATTTTCTACGATAATCTTGGTGAAACATCTGTCCGAAGTATGCAGAAACATCGAGAGCGCTCTTTTCGAGCTATTTAATGCGAGAAACTCGTTTTCTGGGGTTTTCACCACTCCACAGTTCGTTGGATATGCAGAACAGGAGATATCTTGGTTTTCGTGGGGTTTCAAGCTGAGATATGCATTTCCTGCGATAATCTGGGTGAGACTCCTGTCCGAAATATGCTGAATCATCGAGATCGCCCTTTTCGAGCTATTTAATGCGAGAAACACGTTCTCTGGTTGTTTTCACCAGTCCACAGTGCGTTTGATATGCAGAACAGGCGATATCTTGATTTTCGTGTTGTTTCCAGCTGATATATGCATTTTCTGCGATAATCTTGGTGGGTCATTTGTCAGAAGTATGCAGAATCAACTAGATCGCTCTTTTCGAGCTACTTAATACACGAAACACGTTTTCTGGTGTTTTCACCACTCCACAGTACGTTTGACATGCAGAACCGGAGATATCTTGGTTTCGGTCGGGTTTCAAGCTGAGATATGCATTTTCTACGATAATCTTGGTGAAACATCTGTCCGAAGTATGCAGAAACATCGAGAGCGCTCTTTTCGAGCTATTTAATGCGAGAAACTCGTATTCTGGGGTTTTCACCACTGCACAGTACGTTTGACATGCAGAACCGGAGATATCTTGGTTTCGGTCGGGTTTCAAGCTGAGATATGCATTTTCTACGATAATCTTGGTGAAACATCTGTCCGAAGTATGCAGAAACATCGAGAGCGCTCTTCTCGAGCTATTTAATGCGAGAAACACGTTCTCTGGTTGTTTTCACTACTCTACAGTGCGTTCGATATGCAGAACAGGCGATATCTTGATTTTCGTGGTGTTTCCAGCTGAGATATGCATTTTCTACGATAATCCTGGTGAGACTTCTGTCAGAAGTATGCAGAATCTTCGAGAACGATCTTTTCGAGCTACTTAATGCGAGAAACACGTTTTCTGGTGTTTTCACCACTCCACAGTTGGTTTGATATGCAGAACCGGCGATATCTTGGTTTTCGTGGGGTTTCAAGCTGAGATATGCATTTTCTGCGATAATCTTGGTGAGACTTCTGTTAGAAGTATGCAGATGCATCGAGATCGCACTTTTCGAGCTATTTAATGCGAGAAACACGTTATCTGGTGTTTTCACCACTCCACAGTTGGTTTGATATGCAGAACCGGAGATATCTTGGTTTCGGTCGGGTTTCAAGCTGAGATATGCATTTTCTACGATAATCTTGGTGAAACATCTGTCCGAAGTATGCAGAAACATCGAGAGCGCTCTTCTCGAGCTATTTAATGCGAGAAACACGTTCTCTGGTTGTTTTCACTACTCCACAGTGCGTTCGATATGCAGAACAGGCGATATCTTGATTTTCGTGGTGTTTCCAGCTGAGATATGCATTTTCTACGATAATCCTGGTGAGACTTCTGTCAGAAGTATGCAGAATCTTCGAGAACGATCTTTTCGAGCTACTTAATGCGAGAAACACGTTTTCTGGTGTTTTCACCACTCCACGGTACGTTTGATGTGCAGAACCGGAGATATCTTGGTTTCGGTCGGGTTTCAAGCTGAGATATGCATTTTCTACGATAATCTTGGTGAGACTTCTGTCAGAAGTATGCAGGATCTTCGAGAACGCTCTTTTCGAGCTACTTAATGCGCGAAACACGTTTTCTGGTGTTTTCACCACTCCACGGTACGTTTGATGTGCAGAACCGGAGATAACTCGGTTTTCGTCGAGTTTCAAGCAGAGATATGCATTTTCTACGATAATCTTGGTGAAACATCTGTCCGAAGTATGCAGACACATCGAGAGCGCTCTTTTCGAGCTATTTAATGCGAGAAACTCGTTTTCTGGGGTTTTCACCACTCCACAGTTCGTTGGATATGCAGAAAAGGAGATATCTTGGTTTTCGTGGGGTTTCAAGATGAGATATGCATTTCCTGCGATAATCTTGGTGAGACTTCTGTCCGAAGTATGCTGAATCATCGAGATCGCTCTTCTCGAGCTATTTAATGCGAGAAACACGTTCTCTGGTTGTTTTCACCACTCCACAGTGCGTTTGATATGCAGAACAGGCGATATCTTGATTTTCGTGGTGTTTCCAGCTGAGATATGCATTTTCTACGATAATCCTGGTGAGACTTCTGTCAGAAGTATGCAGAATCTTCGAGAACGCTCTTTTCGAGCTACTTAATCCGCAAAACACGTTTTCTGGTGTTTTCACCACTCCACGGTACGTTTGATGTGCAGAACCGGAGATAACTCGGTTTTCGTCGGGTTTCAAGCTGAGATATGCATTTTCTACGATAATCTTGGTGTGACTTCTGTCAGAAGTATGCAGGATCTTCGAGAACGCTCTTTTCGAGCTATTTAATGCGAGAAACACGTAATCTGGTGTTTTCACCACTCCACAGTGCGTATGATATGCAGAACCGGCGATATTATGGTTTTCGTGGGGTTTCAAGGTGAGATATGCATTTTCTGCGATAATCTTGGTGAGACTTCTGTCCGAAGTATCCAGAATCATCGAGATCGCTCGATTCGAGCTACTTAATGCGAGAAACACGTTATCTGAAGTTTTTACCACTCCACAGTGCGTTTGATATGCAGAACCAGCGATATCTTGGTTTTCGTGGGGTATCAAGCTGAGATATGCATTTTCTGCGATAATCTTGGTGAGACTTCTGTCCGAAATATGCTGAATCATCGAGATCGCTCTTTTCGAGCTAGCTAGTGCGAGAAACACGTTATCTGGTGTTTTCACCACTCCACAGTGCGTTTGATATGCAGAACCGGCGATATTATTGTTTTCGTGGTGTTTCCAGCTGAGATATGCATTTTCTGCGATAATCTTGGTGGGTCTTTTGTCAGAAGTATGCAGAATCAACTAGATCGCTCTTTTCGAGCTACTTAATGCACGAAACACGTTTTCTGGTGTTTTCACCACTCCACAGTACGTTTGACATGCAGAACAGGAGATATCTTGGTTTCGGTCGGGTTTCAAGCTGAGATATGCATTTTCTACGATAATCTTGGTGAAACATCTGTCCGAAGTATGCAGAAACATCGAGAGCGCTCTTTTCGAGCTATTTAATGCGAGAAACTCGTTATCTGGGGTTTTCACCACTCCACAGTTCGTTGGATATGCAGAAAAGGAGATATCTTGGTTTTCGTGGGGTTTCAAGATGAGATATGCATTTCCTGCGATAATCTTGGTGATACTTCTGTCCGAAGTATGCTGAATCATCGAGATCGCTCTTCTCGAGCTATTTAATGCGAGAAACACGTTCTCTGGTTGTTTTCACCACTCCACAGTGCGTTTGATATGCAGAACAGGCGATATCTTGATTTTCGTGGTGTTTCCAGCTGAGATATGCATTTTCTACGATAATCCTGGTGAGACTTCTGTCAGAAGTATGCAGAATCTTCGAGAACGCTCTTTTCGAGCTACTTAATGCGCTAAACACGTTTTCTGGTGTTTTCACCACTCCACGGTACGTTTGATGTGCAGAACCGGAGATAACTCGGTTTTCGTCGGGTTTCAAGCTGAGATATGCATTTTCTACGATAATCTTGGTGAGACTTCCGTCAGAAGTATGCAGGATCTTCGAGAACGCTCTTTTCGAGCTATTTAATGCTAGAAACACGTAATCTGGTGTTTTCACCACTCCACAGTGCGTTTGATATGCAGAACAGGCGATATCTTGGTTTTCGTGGGGTTTAAAGCTGAGATATGAATTTCCTAAGATAATCTTGGTGAGACTTCTGTCCGAAGTATGCTGAATCATCTAGATCATTCTTTTCGAGCTATTTAATGCGAGAAACACGTTATCTGGTGTTTTCACCACTCCACAGTGCGTTTGACATGCAGAACCGGCGATATCTTGGTTTTCGTGGGGTTTCAAGCTGAGATATGCATTTTCTGCGATAATCTTGGTGAGACTTCTGTCCGAAGTATGCGGAATCATCGAGATCGCTCGTATCGAGCTACTGAATGCGAGAAACACGTTATCTGGTGTTTTGACCACTCCAAGGTGCTTTGGATATGCAGAACCGGAGATATTTTGGTTTTCTTCGGGTTGCAAGCTGTGATATGCATTTTCTACGATAAGCTTCGTAAAACATCTGTCCGAAGTATGCAGAAACATCGAGAGCGCTCTTTTCGAGGTATTTAATGCGTGAAACACGTTTTCTGGGGGTTTCACCACTCCACAGTTCGTTGGATATGCAGAACAGTAGATATGTTGGTTTTCGTGGGGTTTCAAGCTGAGATATGCATTTTCTACGATAATCTTGGTGAGACTTCTGTCCGAAGTATGAAGAATCATCGAGATCGTTCTAGTCGAGCTATTTAATGCGAGAAACACGTTTTCTGGGGTTTTCACCACTCCTCAGTGCGTTTGATATGCAGAACAGGCGATATCTTGGTTTTCGTGGGGTTTAAAGCTGAGATATGCATTTCCTGCGATAATCTTGGTGAGACTTCTGTCCGAAGTATGCTGTATCATCGAGATCGCTCTTTTCGAGCTAGTTAGTGCGAGGAACACGTTATCTGGTGTTTTCACCACTCCACAGTGCGTTTGATATACAGAACAGTAGATATCTTGGTTTTCGTGGGGTTTCAAGCTGAGATATGCATTTTCTGCGATAATCTTGTTGAGACTTCTGTCCGAAGTATGCAGAATCATCGAGATCGCTCGTTTCGAGCTATTCAATGCGAGAAACACGTTATCTGGTGTTTTCACCACTCCACAGTGCGTTTGATATGCAGAACAGTGGATATCTTGGTTTTCGTGGGGTTTCAAGCGGAGATATGCATTTTCTGCGATAATCTTGGTGAGACTTCTGTTAGAAGTATGCAGAATCATCGAGATCGCACTTTTCGAGCTATTTAATGCGAGAAACACGTTATCTGGTGTTTTCACCACTCCACTGAGCGTTTGACATGCAGAACCAGCGATATCTTGGTTTTCGTGGGGTTTCAAGCTGAGATATGCATTTTCTACGATAATCTTGGTGAGACTTCTGTCCGAAGTATGCAGAATCATCGAGATCGCTCTTTTCGAGCTATTTAATGCGAGAAACACGTTATCTGGTGTTTTCACCACTCCACAGTGCGTTTGACATGCAGAACCAGCGATATCTTGGTTTTCGTGGGGTTTCAAGCTGAGATATGCATTTTCTGCGGTAATATTGGTGAGACTTCAGTCAGAAGTATGCAGAATCATCTAGATCGCTCTTTTCGAGCTACTTAATGCACGAAACACGTTTTCTGGTGTTTTCACCACTCCACAGTACGTTTGACATGCAGAACCGGAGATATCTTGGTTTCGGTCGGGTTTCAAGCTGAGATATGCATTTTCTACGATAATCTTGGTGAAACATCTGTCCGAAGTATGCAGAAACATCGAGAGCGCTCTTTTCGAGCTATTTAATGCGAGAAACTCGTTTTCTGGGGTTTTCACCACTCCACAGTACGTTTGACATGCAGAAGCGGAGATATCTTGGTTTCGGTCGGGTTTCAAGCTGAGATATGCATTTTCTACGATAATCTTGGTGAAACATCTGTCCGAAGTATGCAGAAACATCGAGAGCGCTCTTCTCGAGCTATTTAATGCGAGAAACACGTTCTCTGGTTGTTTTCACTACTCTACAGTGCGTTCGATATGCAGAACAGGCGATATCTTGATTTTCGTGGTGTTTCCAGCTGAGATATGCATTTTCTACGATAATCCTGGTGAGACTTCTGTCAGAAGTATGCAGAATCTTCGAGAACGATCTTTTCGAGCTATTTAATGCGAGAAACACGTTCTCTGGTTGTTTTCACCAGTCCACAGTGCGTTTGATATGCAGAACAGGCGATATCTTGATTTTCGTGTTGTTTCCAGCTGATATATGCATTTTCTGCGATAATCTTGGTGGGTCTTTTGTCAGAAGTATGCAGAATCAACTAGATCGCTCTTTTCGAGCTACTTAATACACGAAACACGTTTTCTGGTGTTTTCACCACTCCACAGTACGTTTGACATGCAGAACCGGAGATATCTTGGTTTCGGTCGGGTTTCAAGCTGAGATATGCATTTTCTACGATAATCTTGGTGAAACATCTGTCCGAAGTATGCAGAAACATCGAGAGCGCTCTTTTCGAGCTATTTAATGCGAGAAACTCGTTTTCTGGGGTTTTCACCACTCCACAGTACGTTTGACATGCAGAAGCGGAGATATCTTGGTTTCGGTCGGGTTTCAAGCTGAGATATGCATTTTCTACGATAATCTTGGTGAAACATCTGTCCGAAGTATGCAGAAACATCGAGAGCGCTCTTCTCGAGCTATTTAATGCGAGAAACACGTTCTCTGGTTGTTTTCACTACTCTACAGTGCGTTCGATATGCAGAACAGGCGATATCTTGATTTTCGTGGTGTTTCCAGCTGAGATATGCATTTTCTACGATAATCCTGGTGAGACTTCTGTCAGAAGTATGCAGAATCTTCGAGAACGATCTTTTCGAGCTACTTAATGCGAGAAACACGTTTTCTGGTGTTTTCACCACTCCACAGTTGGTTTGATATGCAGAACCGGCGATATCTTGGTTTTCGTGGGGTTTCAAGCTGAGATATGCATTTTCTGCGATAATCTTGGTGAGACTTCTGTTAGAAGTATGCAGATGCATCGAGATCGCACTTTTCGAGCTATTTAATGCGAGAAACACGTTATCTGGTGTTTTCACCACTCCACAGTTGGTTTGATATGCAGAACCGGAGATATCTTGGTTTCGGTCGGGTTTCAAGCTGAGATATGCATTTTCTACGATAATCTTGGTGAAACATCTGTCCGAAGTATGCAGAAACATCGAGAGCGCTCTTCTCGAGCTATTTAATGCGAGAAACACGTTCTCTGGTTGTTTTCACTACTCCACAGTGCGTTCGATATGCAGAACAGGCGATATCTTGATTTTCGTGGTGTTTCCAGCTGAGATATGCATTTTCTACGATAATCCTGGTGAGACTTCTGTCAGAAGTATGCAGAATCTTCGAGAACGATCTTTTCGAGCTACTTAATGCGCGAAACACGTTTTCTGGTGTTTTCACCACTCCACGGTACGTTTGATGTGCAGAACCGGAGATAACTCGGTTTTCGTCGAGTTTCAAGCAGAGATATGCATTTTCTACGATAATCTTGGTGAAACATCTGTCCGAAGTATGCAGACACATCGAGAGCGCTCTTTTCGAGCTATTTAATGCGAGAAACTCGTTTTCTGGGGTTTTCACCACTCCACAGTTCGTTGGATATGCAGAAAAGGAGATATCTTGGTTTTCGTGGGGTTTCAAGATGAGATATGCATTTCCTGCGATAATCTTGGTGAGACTTCTGTCCGAAGTATGCTGAATCATCGAGATCGCTCTTCTCGAGCTATTTAATGCGAGAAACACGTTCTCTGGTTGTTTTCACCACTCCACAGTGCGTTTGATATGCAGAACAGGCGATATCTTGATTTTCGTGGTGTTTCCAGCTGAGATATGCATTTTCTACGATAATCCTGGTGAGACTTCTGTCAGAAGTATGCAGAATCTTCGAGAACGCTCTTTTCGAGCTACTTAATCCGCAAAACACGTTTTCTGGTGTTTTCACCACTCCACGGTACGTTTGATGTGCAGAACCGGAGATAACTCGGTTTTCGTCGGGTTTCAAGCTGAGATATGCATTTTCTACGATAATCTTGGTGTGACTTCTGTCAGAAGTATGCAGGATCTTCGAGAACGCTCTTTTCGAGCTATTTAATGCGAGAAACACGTAATCTGGTGTTTTCACCACTCCACAGTGCGTATGATATGCAGAACCGGCGATATTATGGTTTTCGTGGGGTTTCAAGGTGAGATATGCATTTTCTGCGATAATCTTGGTGAGACTTCTGTCCGAAGTATCCAGAATCATCGAGATCGCTCGATTCGAGCTACTTAATGCGAGAAACACGTTATCTGAAGTTTTTACCACTCCACAGTGCGTTTGATATGCAGAACCGGCGATATCTTGGTTTTCGTGGGGTATCAAGCTGAGATATGCATTTTCTGAGATAATCTTGGTGAGACTTCTGTCCGAAATATGCTGAATCATCGAGATCGCTCTTTTCGAGCTAGCTAGTGCGGGAAACACGTTATCTGGTGTTTTCACCTCTCCACAGTGCGTTTGATATGCAGAACCGGCGATATTATTGTTTTCGTGGTGTTTCCAGCTGAGATATGCATTTTCTGCGATAATCTTGGGGGGTCTTTTGTCAGAAGTATGCAGAATCAACTAGATCGCTCTTTTCGAGCTACTTAATGCACGAAACACGTTTTCTGGTGTTTTCACCACTCCACGGTACGTTTGACATGCAGAACAGGAGATATCTTGGTTTCGGTCGGGTTTCAAGCTGAGATATGCATTTTCTACGATAATCTTGGTGAAACATCTGTCCGAAGTATGCAGAAACATCGAGAGCGCTCTTTTCGAGCTATTTAATGCGAGAAACTCGTTATCTGGGGTTTTCACCACTCCACAGTTCGTTGGATATGCAGAAAAGGAGATATCTTGGTTTTCGTGGGGTTTCAAGATGAGATATGCATTTCCTGCGATAATCTTGGTGATACTTCTGTCCGAAGTATGCTGAATCATCGAGATCGCTCTTCTCGAGCTATTTAATGCGAGAAACACGTTCTCTGGTTGTTTTCACCACTCCACAGTGCGTTTGATATGCAGAACAGGCGATATCTTGATTTTCGTGGTGTTTCCAGCTGAGATATGCATTTTCTGCGATAATCCTGGTGAGACTTCTGTCAGAAGTATGCAGAATCTTCGAGAACGCTCTTTTCGAGCTACTTAATGCGCTAAACACGTTTTCTGGTGTTTTCACCACTCCACGGTACGTTTGATGTGCAGAACCGGAGATAACTCGGTTTTCGTCGGGTTTCAAGCTGAGATATGCATTTTCTACGATAATCTTGGTGAGACTTCCGTCAGAAGTATGCAGGATCTTCGAGAACGCTCTTTTCGAGCTATTTAATGCTAGAAACACGTAATCTGGTGTTTTCACCACTCCACAGTGCGTTTGATATGCAGAACAGGCGATATCCTGGTTTTCGTGGGGTTTAAAGCTGAGATATGCATTTCCTAAGATAATCTTGGTGAGACTTCTGTCCGAAGTATGCTGAATCATCTAGATCATTCTTTTCGAGCTATTTAATGCGAGAAACACGTTATCTGGTGTTTTCACCACTCCACAGTGCGTTTGACATGCAGAACCGGCGATATCTTGGTTTTCGTGGGGTTTCAAGCTGAGATATGCATTTTCTGCGATAATCTTGGTGAGACTTCTGTCCGAAGTATGCGGAATCATCGAGATCGATCGTATCGAGCTACTGAATGCGAGAAACACGTTATCTGGTGTTTTGACCACTCCAAGGTGCTTTGGATATGCAGAACCGGAGATATTTTGGTTTTCTTCGGGTTGCAAGCTGTTATATGCATTTTCTACGATAAGCTTCGTAAAACATCTGTCCGAAGTATGCAGAAACATCGAGAGCGCTCTTTTCGAGGTATTTAATGCGTAAAACACGTTTTCTGGGGGTTTCACCACTCCACAGTTCGTTGGATATGCAGAACAGTAGATATGTTGGTTTTCGTGCGGTTTCAAGCTGAGATATGCATTTTCTACGATAATCTTGGTGAGACTTCTGTCCGAAGTATGAAGAATCATCGAGATCGCTCTAGTCGAGCTATTTAATGCGAGAAACACGTTTTCTGGGGTTTTCACCACTCCTCAGTGCGTTTGATATGCAGAACAGGCGATATCTTGGTTTTCGTGGGGTTTAAAGCTGAGATATGCATTTCCTGCGATAATCTTGGTGAGACTTCTGTCCGAAGTATGCTGTATCATCGAGATCGCTCTTTTCGAGCTAGTTAGTGCGAGGAACACGTTATCTGGCGTTTTCACCACTCCACAGTGCGTTTGATATACAGAACAGTAGATATCTTGGTTTTCGTGGGGTTTCAAGCTGAGATATGCATTTTCTGCGATAATCTTGTTGAGACTTCTGTCCGAAGTATGCAGAATCATCGAGATCGCTCGTTTCGAGCTATTCAATGCGAGAAACACGTTATCTGGTGTTTTCACCACTCCACAGTGCGTTTGATATGCAGAACAGTGGATATCTTGGTTTTCGTGGGGTTTCAAGCGGAGATATGCATTTTCTGCGATAATCTTGGTGAGACTTCTGTTAGAAGTATGCAGAATCATCGAGATCGCACTTTTCGAGCTATTTAATGCGAGAAACACGTTATCTGGTGTTTTCACCACTCCACTGAGCGTTTGACATGCAGAACCAGCGATATCTTGGTTTTCGTGGGGTTTCAAGCTGAGATATGCATTTTCTACGATAATCTTGGTGAGACTTCTGTCCGAAGTATGAAGAATCATCGAGATCGCTCTAGTCGAGCTATTTAATGCGAGAAACACGTTTTCTGGGGTTTTCACCACTCCTCAGTGCGTTTGATATGCAGAACAGGCGATATCTTGGTTTTCGTGGGGTTTAAAGCTGAGATATGCATTTCCTGCGATAATCTTGGTGAGACTTCTGTCCGAAGTATGCAGAATCATCGAGATCGCTCTTTTCGAGCTATTTAATGCGAGAAACACGTTATCTGGTGTTTTCACCACTCCACTGAGCGTTTGACATGCAGAACCAGCGATATCTTGGTTTTCGTGGGGTTTCAAGCTGAGATATGCATTTTCTACGATAATCTTGGTGAGACTTCTGTCCGAAGTATGAAGAATCATCGAGATCGCTCTAGTCGAGCTATTTAATGCGAGAAACACGTTTTCTGGGGTTTTCACCACTCCTCAGTGCGTTTGATATGCAGAACAGGCGATATCTTGGTTTTCGTGGGGTTTAAAGCTGAGATATGCATTTCCTGCGATAATCTTGGTGAGACTTCTGTCCGAAGTATGCAGAATCATCGAGATCGCTCTTTTCGAGCTATTTAATGCGAGAAACACGTTATCTGGTGTTTTCACCACTCCACAGTGCGTTTGACATGCAGAACCAGCGATATCTTGGTTTTCGTGGGGTTTCAAGCTGAGATATGCATTTTCTGCGGTAATATTGGTGAGACTTCAGTCAGAAGTATGCAGAATCATCTAGATCGCTCTTTTCGAGCTACTTAATGCACGAAACACGTTTTCTGGTGTTTTCACCACTCCACAGTACGTTTGACATGCAGAACCGGAGATATCTTGGTTTCGGTCGGGTTTCCAGCTGAGATATGCATTTTCTACGATAATCCTGGTGAGACTTCTGTCAGAATTATGCAGAATCTTAGAGAACGCTCATTTCGAGCTACTTAATGCGCGAAACACGTTTTCTGGTGTTTTCACCACTCCACAGTGCGTTTGATATACAGAACAGTAGATATCTTGGTTTTCGTGGGGTTTCAAGCTGAGATATGCATTTTCTGCGATAATCTTGTTGAGACTTCTGTCCGAAGTATGCAGAATCATCGAGATCGCTCGTTTCGAGCTATTCAATGCGAGAAACACGTTATCTGGTGTTTTCACCACTCCACAGTGCGTTTGATATGCAGAACAGTGGATATCTTGGTTTTCGTGGGGTTTCAAGCGGAGATATGCATTTTCTGCGATAATCTTGGTGAGACTTCTGTTAGAAGTATGCAGAATCATCGAGATCGCACTTTTCGAGCTATTTAATGCGAGAAACACGTTATCTGGTGTTTTCACCACTCCACTGAGCGTTTGACATGCAGAACCAGCGATATCTTGGTTTTCGTGGGGTTTCAAGCTGAGATATGCATTTTCTACGATAATCTTGGTGAGACTTCTGTCCGAAGTATGCAGAATCATCGAGATCGCTCTTTTCGAGCTATTTAATGCGAGAAACACGTTATCTGGTGTTTTCACCACTCCACAGTGCGTTTGACATGCAGAACCAGCGATATCTTGGTTTTCGTGGGGTTTCAAGCTGAGATATGCATTTTCTGCGGTAATATTGGTGAGACTTCAGTCAGAAGTATGCAGAATCATCTAGATCGCTCTTTTCGAGCTATTTAATGCGAGAAACACGTTATCTGGTGTTTTCACCACTCCACAGTGCGTTTGACATGCAGAACCAGCGATATCTTGGTGTTCGTGGGGTTTCAAGCTGAGATATGCATTTTCTACGATAATCCTGGTGAGACTTCTGTCAGAAGTATGCAGAATCTTCGAGAACGCTCTTTTCGAGCTACTTAATGCGCGAAACACGTTTTCTGGTGTTTTGGCCACTCCACGGTACGTTTAATGTGCAGAACCGGAGATATTTTGGTTTTCATCGGGTTTCAAGCTGAGATATGCATTTTCTACGATAAGCTTGGTGAAACATCTGTCCGAAGTATGCTGAAACATCGAGATCGCTCTTTTCGAGCTAGTTAATGCGAGAAACACGTTATCTGGTGTCTTCACCACTCCACAGTGCGTTTGATATGCAGAACAGTAGATATCTTGGATTTCGTGGGGTTTCAAGCTGAGATATGCATTTTCAGCGATAATCTTGTTGAGACTTCTGTCCGAAGTATGCAGAATCATCGAGATCGCACTTTTCGAGCTATTTAATGCGAGAAACACGTTATCTGGTGTTTTCACCACTCCACAGTTGGTTTGATATGCAGAACCGGCGATATCTTGGTGTTCGTGGGGTTTCAAGTCGAGATATGCATTTTCTGCGATAATCTTGGTGAGACTTCTGTCCGAAGTATGCTGAAACATCGAGATCGCTCTTTTCGAGCTAGTTAATGCGAGAAACACGTTATCTGGTGTCTTCACCACTCCACAGTGCGTTTGATATGCAGAACAGTAGATATCTTGGTTTTCGTAGGGTTTCAAGCTGAGATATGCATTTTCTGCGATAATCTTGTTGAGACTTCTGTCCGAAGTATGCAGAATCATCGAGATTGCACTTTTCGAGCTATTTAATGCGAGAAACACGTTATCTGGTGTTTTCACCACTCCACAGAGCGTTTGATATGCAGAACCGGCAATATCTTGGTTTTCGTGGGGTTTCAAGCTGAGATAGGCATTTTCTACGATAATCTTGGTAAGACTTCTGTCCGAAGTATGCAGAATCATCGAGATCGCTCGTTTCGAGCTATTTAATGCGAGAAACACGTTATCTGGTGTTTTCACCACTCCACAGTGCGTTGGATATGCAGAACCGGAGATATTTTGGTTTTCGTCGGGTTTCTAGCTGAGATATGCATTTTTTACGATAATCTTGGTGAGACTTCTGTCCGGAGTATGCTTAATCATCGAGATCGCTCGTTTCGAGCTATTTAATGCAAGAAACACGTTATCTGGTGTTTTCACCACTCCACAGTGCGTTTGATATGCAGTACCAGCGATATCTTGGTTTTCGTGGGGTTTCAAGCTGACATATGCATTTTTTACGATAATCTTGGTGAGACTTCTGTCCCAAGTATGCTTAATCATCGAGATCGCTCGTTTCGAACTATTTAATGCGAGAAACACGTTATCTGGTATTTTCACCACTCCACAGTGCGTATGATATGCAGAGTCGGCGATATCTTGGTTTTCGTGGGGTTTCAAGCTGAGATATGCATTTTTTTCGATAATCTTGGTGAGACTTCTGTCCGAAGTATGCTTAATCATCGAGATCGCACTTTTCGAGCTATTTAATGCGAGAAACACGTTATCTGGTGTTTTCACCACTCCACAGTTGGTTTGATATGCAGAACCGGCGATATCTTGGTTTTCGTGGGGTTTCAAGTCGAGATATGCATTTTCTGCGATAATCTTGGTGAGACTTCTGTCCGAAGTATGCTGAAACATCGAGATCGCTCTTTTCGAGCTAGTTAATGCGAGAAACACGTTATCTGGTGTCTTCACCACTCCACAGTGCGTTTGATATGCAGAACCGGCGATATCTTGGTTTTCGTGGGGTTTCAAGCTGAGATATGCATTTTCTACGATAATCTTGGTAAGACTTCTGTCCGAAGTATGCAGAATCATCGAGATCGCTCGTTTCGAGCTATTTAATGCGAGAAACACGTTATCTGGTGTTTTCACCACTCCACAGTGCGTTGGATATGCAGAACCGGAGATATTTTGGTTTTCGTCGGGTTTCTAGCTGAGATATGCATTTTTTACGATAATCTTGGTGAGACTTCTGTCCGGAGTATGCTTAATCATCGAGATCGCTCGTTTCGAGCTATTTAATGCAAGAAACACGTTATCTGGTGTTTTCACCACTCCACAGTGCGTTTGATATGCAGTACCAGCGATATCTTGGTTTTCGTGGGGTTTCAAGCTGACATATGCATTTTTTACGATAATCTTGGTGAGACTTCTGTCCCAAGTATGCTTAATCATCGAGATCGCTCGTTTCGAACTATTTAATGCGAGAAACACGTTATCTGGTATTTTCACCACTCCACAGTGCGTATGATATGCAGAGTCGGCGATATCTTGGTTTTCGTGGGGTTTCAAGCTGAGATATGCATTTTTTTCGATAATCTTGGTGAGACTTCTGTCCGAAGTATGCTTAATCATCGAGATCGCACTTTTCGAGCTATTTAATGCGAGAAACACGTTATCTGGTGTTTTCACCACTCCACAGTTGGTTTGATATGCAGAACCGGCGATATCTTGGTTTTCGTGGGGTTTCAAGTCGAGATATGCATTTTCTGCGATAATCTTGGTGAGACTTCTATCCGAAGTATGCTGAAACATCGAGATCGCTCTTTTCGAGCTAGTTAATGCGAGAAACACGTTATCTGGTGTCTTCACCACTCCACAGTGCGTTTGATATGCAGAACAGTAGATATCTTGGTTTTCGTAGGGTTTCAAGCTGAGATATGCATTTTCTGCGATAATCTTGTTGAGACTTCTGTCCGAAGTATGCAGAATCATCGAGATCGATCGTTTCGAGCTATTTAATGCGAGAAACACGTTATCTGGTGTTTTCACCACTCCACAGTGCGTTGGACATGCAGAACCGGAGATATTTTGGTTTTCGTCGGGATTCAAGATGAGATATGCATTTTGTACGATAAGCTTGGTGAGACATCTGTCCGAAGTATGCAGAAACATCGAGAGCGCTCTTTTCGAGCTATTTAATGCGAGAAACACGTTTTCTGGGGTTTTCACCACTCCACAGTTCTTTGGATATGCAGAACAGGAGATATCTTGGTTTGCGTGGGGTTTCAAGCAGAGATATGCATTTTCTGCGATAATCTTGGTGAGACTTCTGTTAGAAGTATGCAGAATCATCGAGATCGCACTTTTCGAGCTATTTAATGCGAGAAACACGTTATCTGGTGTTTTCACCACTCCACAGTGCGTTTGATATGCAGAACCGGCGATATCTTGGTTTTGCGTGGGGTTTCAAGCTGAGATATGCATTTTCTGCGATAATCTTGGTGAGACTTCTGTTAGAAGTATGCAGAATCATCGAGATCGCACTTTTCGAGCTATTTAATGCGAGAAACACGTTATCTGGTGTTTTCACCACTCCACAGTGCGTTTGATATGCAGAACCGGCGATATCTTGGTTTTCGTGGGGTTTCAAGCTGAGATATGCATTTTCTACGATAATCTTGGTAAGACTTCTGTCCGAAGTATGCAGAATCATCGAGATCGCTCGTTTCGAGCTATTTAATGCGAGAAACACGTTATCTGGTGTTTTCACCACTCCACAGTGCGTTGGATATGCAGAACCGGAGATATTTTGGTTTTCGTCGGGTTTCTAGCTGAGATATGCATTTTTTACGATAATCTTGGTGAGACTTCTGTCCGGAGTATGCTTAATCATCGAGATCGCTCGTTTCGAGCTATTTAATGCAAGAAACACGTTATCTGGTGTTTTCACCACTCCACAGTGCGTTTGATATGCAGTACCAGCGATATCTTGGTTTTCGTGGGGTTTCAAGCTGACATATGCATTTTTTACGATAATCTTGGTGAGACTTCTGTCCCAAGTATGCTTAATCATCGAGATCGCTCGTTTCGAACTATTTAATGCGAGAAACACGTTATCTGGTATTTTCACCACTCCACAGTGCGTATGATATGCAGAGTCGGCGATATCTTGGTTTTCGTGGGGTTTCAAGCTGAGATATGCATTTTCTGCGATAATCTTGGTGAGACTTCTGTCCGAAGTATGCTTAATCATCGAGATCGCTCCTTTCGAACTATTTAATGCGAGAAACACGTTATCTGGTGTTTTCACCACTCCACAGTGCGTATGATATGCAGAGTCGGCGATATCTTGGTTTTCGTGGGGTTTCAAGCTGAGATATGCATTTTCTGCGATAATCTTGGTGAGACTTCTGTCCGAAGTATGCTGAAACATCGAGATCGCTCTTTTCGAGCTAGTTAATGCGAGAAAAACCTTATCCGGTGTTTTCACCACTCCACAGTGCGTTTGATATGCAGAACCAGCGATATCTTGGCTTTCGTGGGGTTTCAAGCTGAGATATGCATTTATTACGATAATCTTGGTGAGACTTCTGTCCGAAGTATGCTGAATCATCGAGATCGCTCTTTTCGAGCTAGGTAGTGCGAGAAACACGTTATCTGGTGTTTTCACCGCTCCACAGTGCGTTTGATATGCAGAACAGTAGATATCTTGGTTTTCGTGGGGTGTCAAGATGAAATATCCATTATCTGCGATAATCTTGTTGAGACTTCTGTCCGAAGTATGCAGAAACATCTAGATCGCACTTTTCGAGCTATTTAATGCGAGAAACACGTTATCTGGAGTTTTCACCACTCCACAGTGCGTTTGATATGCAGAACAGGCGATATTTTATTTTTCGTGGGGTTTAAAGCTGAGATATGCATTTCCTGCGATATTCTTGGAGAGACTTCTGTCCGAAGTATGCTGTATCATCGAGATCGCCCTTTTCGAGCTAGTTAGTGCGAGAAACACGTTATCTGGTGTTTTCACCACTCCACAGTGCGTTTGATATGCAGAACAGTAGATATCTTGGTTTTCGTGGGGTTTCAAGCTGAGATATGCATTTTCTGCGATAATCTTGGTGAGACTTCTGTTAGAAGTATGCAGAATCATCGAGATCGCACTTTTCGAGCTATTTAATGCGAGAAACACGTTGTCTGGTGTTTTCACCACTCCACAGTGCGTTTGACATGCAGAACCAGCGATATCTTGGTTTTCGTGGGGTTTCAAGCTGAGATATGCATTTTCTACGATAATCTTGGTGAGACTTCTGTCCGAAGTATGCAGAATCATCGAGATCGCTCTTTTCGAGCTATTTAATGCGAGAAACACGTTATCTGGTGTTTTCACCACTCCACAGTGCGTTTGATATGCAGAACCGGCGATATCTTGGTTTTCGTGGGGTTTCAAGCTGAGATATGCAATTTCTACGATAATCTTGGTAAGACTTCTGTCCGAAGTATGCAGAATCATCGAGATCGCTCGTTTCGAGCTATTTAATGCGAGAAACACGTTATCTGGTGTTTTCACCACTCCACAGTGCGTTGGATATGCAGAACCGGAGATATTTTGGTTTTCGTCGGGTTTCTAGCTGAGATATGCATTTTTTACGATAATCTTGGTGAGACTTCTGTCCGGAGTATGCTTAATCATCGAGATCGCTCGTTTCGAGCTATTTAATGCAAGAAACACGTTATCTGGTATTTTCACCACTCCACAGTGCGTATGATATGCAGAGTCGGCGATATCTTGGTTTTCGTGGGGTTTCAAGCTGAGATATGCATTTTTTTCGATAATCTTGGTGAGACTTCGGTCCGAAGTATGCTTAATCATCGAGATCGCTCGTTTCGAACTATTTAATGCGAGAAACACGTTATCTGGTGTTTTCACCACTCCACAGTGCGTATGATATGCAGAGTCGGCGATATCTTGGTTTTCGTGGGGTTTCAAGCTGAGATATGCATTTTCTGCGATAATCTTGGTGAGACTTCTGTCCGAAGTATGCTGAAACATCGAGATCGCTCTTTTCGAGCTAGTTAATGCGAGAAAAACCTTATCCGGTGTTTTCACCACTCCACAGTGCGTTTGATATGCAGAACCAGCGATATCTTGGCTTTCGTGGGGTTTCAAGCTGAGATATGCATTTATTACGATAATCTTGGTGAGACTTCTGTCCGAAGTATGCTGAATCATCGAGATCGCTCTTTTCGAGCTAGTTAGTGCGAGAAACACGTTATCTGGTGTTTTCACCACTCCACAGTGCGTTTGATATGCAGAACAGTAGATATCTTGGTTTTCGCGGGGTTTCAAGATGAAATATCCATTTTCTGCGATAATCTTGTTGAGACTTCTGTCCGAAGTATGCAGAAACATCGAGATCGCACTTTTCGAGCTATTTAATGCGAGAAACACGTTATCTGGAGTTTTCACCACTCCACAGTGCGTTTGATATGCAGAACAGGCGATATCTTGGTTTTCGTGGGGTTTAAAGCTGAGATATGCATTTCCTGCGATAATCTTGGTGAGACTTCTGTCCGAAGTATGCTGTATCATCGAGATCGCTCTTTTCGAGCTAGTTAGTGCGAGAAACACGTTATCTGGTGTTTTCACCACTCCACAGTGCGTTTGATATGCAGAACAGTAGATATCTTGGTTTTCGTGGGGTTTCAAGCTGAGATATGCATTTTCTGCGATAATCTTGGTGAGACTTCTGTTAGAAGTATGCAGAATCATCGAGATCGCACTTTTCGAGCTATTTAATGCGAGAAACACGTTGTCTGGTGTTTTCACCACTCCACAGTGCGTTTGACATGCAGAACCAGCGATATCTTGGTTTTCGTGGGGTTTCAAGCTGAGATATGCATTTTCTACGATAATCTTGGTGAGACTTCTGTCCGAAGTATGCAGAATCATCGAGATCGCTCTTTTCGAGCTATTTAATGCGAGAAACACGTTATCTGGTGTTTTCACCACTCCACAGTGCGTTTGATATGCAGAACAGTAGATATCTTGGTTTTCGTGGGGTTTCAAGCTGAGATATGCATTTTCTGCGATAATCTAGGTGAGACTTCTGTTAGAAGTATGCAGAATCATCGAGATCGCACTTTTCAAGCTATTTAATGCGAGAAACACGTTATCTGGTGTTTTCACCACTCCACAGTGCGTTTGATATGCAGAACCGGCGATTTCTTGGTTTTCGTGGGGTTTCAAGCTGAGATATGCATTTTCTACGATAATCTTGGTAAGACTTCTGTCAGAAGTATGCAGGATCTTCGAGAACGCTCTTTTCGAGCTACTTAATATGAGAAACACGTTTTCTGGTGTTTTCACCACTCCACAGTGCGTTTGATATGCAGAACCGGCGACATCTTGGTTTTCGTGGGGTTTCAAGCTGACATATGCATTTTCTGCGATAATCTTGGTGAGACTTCTGTCCGAAGTATGCAGAATCATCGAGATCGCTCTTTTCGTGCTATTTAATGCCAGAAACACGTTATCTGGTGTTTTCACCACTCCACAGTGCGTTTGATATGCAGTACCAGCGACATCTTGGTTTTCGTGGGGTTTCAAGCTGAGATATGCATTTTCTGCGATAATCTTGGTGAGACATCTGTCCGAAGTATGCAGAATCATCGAGATCGCTCGTTTCGAGCTATTTAATGCGAGAAACACGTTATCTGGTGTTTTCACCACTCCACAGTGCGTTGGATATGCAGAACCGGAGATATTTTGGTTTTCGTCGGGTTTCTAGCTGAGATATGCATTTTTTACGATAATCTTGGTGAGACTTCTGTCCGGAGTATGCTTAATCATCGAGATCGCTCGTTTCGAGCTATTTAATGCAAGAAACACGTTATCTGGTGTTTTCACCACTCCACAGTGCGTTTGATATGCAGTACCAGCGATATCTTGGTCTTCGTGGGGTTTCAAGCTGAGATATGCATTTTTTACGATAATCTTGGTGAGACTTCTTTCCCAAGTATGCTTAATCATCGAGATCGCTCGTTTCGAACTATTTAATGCGAGAAACACGTTATCTGGTATTTTCACCACTCCACAGTGCGTATGATATGCAGAGTCGGCGATATCTTGGTTTTCGTGGGGTTTCAAGCTGAGATATGCATTTATTGCGATAATCTTGGTGTGACTTCTGTCCGAAGTATGCTGAATCATCGAGATCGCTCTTTTCGTGCTAGTTAGTGCGAGAAACACGTTATCTGGTGTTTTCACCACTCCACAGTGCGTTTGATATGCAGAACAGTAGATATCTTGGTTTTCGTGGGGTTTCAAGCTGAGATATGCATTTTCTGCGATAATCTTGTTGAGACTTCTGTCCGAAGTATGCAGAATCATCGAGATCGCTCGTTTCGAGCTATTTAATGCAAGAAACACGTTATCTGGTGTTTTCACCACTCCACAGTGCGTTGGATATGCAGAACCGGAGATATTTTGGTTTTCGTCGGGTTTCAAGCTGAGATATGCATTTTCTACGATAAGCTTGGTGAGACATCAGTCCGAAGTATTCAGAAACATCGAGAGCGCTCTTTTCGAGCTATTTAATGCGAGAAACACGTTTTCTGGGGTTTTCACCACTCCACAGTTCGTTGGATAAGCAGAACAGTAGATATCTTGGTTTTCGTGGGGTTTCAAGCAGAGATATGCATTTTCTGCGATAATCTTGGTGAGACTTCTGTTAGAAGTATGCAGAATCATCGAGATCGCACTTTTCGAGCTATTTAATGCGAGAAACACGTTATCTGTTGTTTTCACCACTTCACAGTTGGTTTGATATGCAGAACCGGCGATATTTTGGTTTTCGTCGGGTTTCAAGCTGAGATATGCGTTTTCTGCGATAATCTTGGTGAGACATCTGTCCGACGTATGCTGAAACATCGAGATCGCTCTTTTCGAGCTAGTAAATGCGAGAAAAAACTTATCCGGTGTTTTCACCACTCCACAGTGCGTTTGATATGCAGAACCAGCGATATCTTGGCTTTCGTGGGGTTTCAAGCTGAGATATGCATATATTGCGATAATCTTGGTGTGACTTCTGTCCGAAGTATGCTGAATCATCGAGATCGCTCTTTTCGAGCTAGTTAGTGCGAGAAACACGTTATCTGGTGTTTTCACCACTCCACAGTGCGTTTGATATGCAGAACAGTAGATATCTTGGTTTTCGTGGGGTTTCAAGCTGAGATATGCATTTTCTGCGATAATCTAGGTGAGACTTCTGTTAGAAGTATGCAGAATCATCGAGATCGCACTTTTCGAGCTATTTAATGCGAGAAACACGTTATCTGGTGTTTTCACCACTCCACAGTGCGTTTGATATGCAGAACCGGCGATTTCTTGGTTTTCGTGGGGTTTCAAGCTGAGATATGCATTTTCTACGATAATCTTGGTAAGACTTCTGTCAGTAGTATGCAGGATCTTCGAGAACGCTCTTTTCGAGCTACTTAATATGAGAAACACGTTTTCTGGTGTTTTCACCACTCCACAGTGCGTTTGATATGCAGAACCGGCGACATCTTGGTTTTCGTGGGGTTTCAAGCTGACATATGCATTTTTTTCGATAATCTTGGTGAGACTTCGGTCCGAAGTATGCTTAATCATCGAGATCGCTCGTTTCGAACTATTTAATGCGAGAAACACGTTATCTAGTGTTTTCACCACTCCACAGTGCGTATGATATGCAGAGTCGGCGATATCTTGGTTTTCGTGGGGTTTCAAGCTGAGATATGCATTTTCTGCGATAATCTTGGTGAGACTTCTGTCCGAAGTATGCTGAAACATCGAGATCGCTCTTTTCGAGCTAGTTAATGCGAGAAAAACCTTATCCGGTGTTTTCACCACTCCACAGTGCGTTTGATATGCAGAACCAGCGATATCTTGGCTTTCGTGGGGTTTCAAGCTGAGATATGCATTTATTACGATAATCTTGGTGAGACTTCTGTCCGAAGTATGCTGAATCATCGAGATCGCTCTTTTCGAGCTAGTTAGTGCGAGAAACACGTTATCTGGTGTTTTCACCACTCCACAGTGCGTTTGATATGCAGAACAGTAGATATCTTGGTTTTCGCGGGGTTTCAAGATGAAATATCCATTTTCTGCGATAATCTTGTTGAGACTTCTGTCCGAAGTATGCAGAAACATCGAGATCGCACTTTTCGAGCTATTTAATGCGAGAAACACGTTATCTGGAGTTTTCACCACTCCACAGTGCGTTTGATATGCAGAACAGGCGATATCTTGGTTTTCGTGGGGTTTAAAGCTGAGATATGCATTTCCTGCGATAATCTTGGTGAGACTTCTGTCCGAAGTATGCTGAAACATCGAGATCGCTCTTTTCGAGCTAGTTAATGCGAGAAAAACCTTATCCGGTGTTTTCACCACTCCACAGTGCGTTTTATATGCAGAACCAGCGATATCTTGGCTTTCGTGGGGTTTCAAGCTGAGATATGCATTTATTACGATAATCTTGGTGAGACTTCTGTCCGAAGTATGCTGAATCATCGAGATCGCTCTTTTCGAGCTAGTTAGTGCGAGAAACACGTTATCTGGTGTTTTCACCACTCCACAGTGCGTTTGATATGCAGAACAGTAGATATCTTGGTTTTCGCGGGGTTTCAAGATGAAATATCCATTTTCTGCGATAATCTTGTTGAGACTTCTGTCCGAAGTATGCAGAAACATCGAGATCGCACTTTTCGAGCTATTTAATGCGAGAAACACGTTATCTGGAGTTTTCACCACTCCACAGTGCGTTTGATATGCAGAACAGGCGATATCTTGGTTTTCGTGGGGTTTAAAGCTGAGATATGCATTTCCTGCGATAATCTTGGTGAGACTTCTGTCCGAAGTATGCTGTATCATCGAGATCGCTCTTTTCGAGCTAGTTAGTGCGAGAAACACGTTATCTGGTGTTTTCACCACTCCACAGTGCGTTTGATATGCAGAACAGTAGATATCTTGGTTTTCGTGGGGTTTCAAGCTGAGATATGCATTTTCTGCGATAATCTTGGTGAGACTTCTGTTAGAAGTATGCAGAATCATCGAGATCGCACTTTTCGAGCTATTTAATGCGAGAAACACGTTGTCTGGTGTTTTCACCACTCCACAGTGCGTTTGACATGCAGAACCAGCGATATCTTGGTTTTCGTGGGGTTTCAAGCTGAGATATGCATTTTCTACGATAATCTTGGTGAGACTTCTGTCCGAAGTATGCAGAATCATCGAGATCGCTCTTTTCGAGCTATTTAATGCGAGAAACACGTTATCTGGTGTTTTCACCACTCCACAGTGCGTTTGATATGCAGAACAGTAGATATCTTGGTTTTCGTGGGGTTTCAAGCTGAGATATGCATTTTCTGCGATAATCTAGGTGAGACTTCTGTTAGAAGTATGCAGAATCATCGAGATCGCACTTTTCAAGCTATTTAATGCGAGAAACACGTTATCTGGTGTTTTCACCACTCCACAGTGCGTTTGATATGCAGAACCGGCGATTTCTTGGTTTTCGTGGGGTTTCAAGCTGAGATATGCATTTTCTACGATAATCTTGGTAAGACTTCTGTCAGAAGTATGCAGGATCTTCGAGAACGCTCTTTTCGAGCTACTTAATATGAGAAACACGTTTTCTGGTGTTTTCACCACTCCACAGTGCGTTTGATATGCAGAACCGGCGACATCTTGGTTTTCGTGGGGTTTCAAGCTGACATATGCATTTTCTGCGATAATCTTGGTGAGACTTCTGTCCGAAGTATGCAGAATCATCGAGATCGCTCTTTTCGTGCTATTTAATGCCAGAAACACGTTATCTGGTGTTTTCACCACTCCACAGTGCGTTTGATATGCAGTACCAGCGACATCTTGGTTTTCGTGGGGTTTCAAGCTGAGATATGCATTTTCTGCGATAATCTTGGTGAGACATCTGTCCGAAGTATGCAGAATCATCGAGATCGCTCGTTTCGAGCTATTTAATGCGAGAAACACGTTATCTGGTGTTTTCACCACTCCACAGTGCGTTGGATATGCAGAACCGGAGATATTTTGGTTTTCGTCGGGTTTCTAGCTGAGATATGCATTTTTTACGATAATCTTGGTGAGACTTCTGTCCGGAGTATGCTTAATCATCGAGATCGCTCGTTTCGAGCTATTTAATGCAAGAAACACGTTATCTGGTGTTTTCACCACTCCACAGTGCGTTTGATATGCAGTACCAGCGATATCTTGGTCTTCGTGGGGTTTCAAGCTGAGATATGCATTTTTTACGATAATCTTGGTGAGACTTCTTTCCCAAGTATGCTTAATCATCGAGATCGCTCGTTTCGAACTATTTAATGCGAGAAACACGTTATCTGGTATTTTCACCACTCCACAGTGCGTATGATATGCAGAGTCGGCGATATCTTGGTTTTCGTGGGGTTTCAAGCTGAGATATGCATTTATTGCGATAATCTTGGTGTGACTTCTGTCCGAAGTATGCTGAATCATCGAGATCGCTCTTTTCGAGCTAGTTAGTGCGAGAAACACGTTATCTGGTGTTTTCACCACTCCACAGTGCGTTTGATATGCAGAACAGTAGATATCTTGGTTTTCGTGGGGTTTCAAGCTGAGATATGCATTTTCTGCGATAATCTTGTTGAGACTTCTGTCCGAAGTATGCAGAATCATCGAGATCGCTCGTTTCGAGCTATTTAATGCAAGAAACACGTTATCTGGTGTTTTCACCACTCCACAGTGCGTTGGATATGCAGAACCGGAGATATTTTGGTTTTCGTCGGGTTTCAAGCTGAGATATGCATTTTCTACGATAAGCTTGGTGAGACATCAGTCCGAAGTATTCAGAAACATCGAGAGCGCTCTTTTCGAGCTATTTAATGCGAGAAACACGTTTTCTGGGGTTTTCACCACTCCACAGTTCGTTGGATAAGCAGAACAGTAGATATCTTGGTTTTCGTGGGGTTTCAAGCAGAGATATGCATTTTCTGCGATAATCTTGGTGAGACTTCTGTTAGAAGTATGCAGAATCATCGAGATCGCACTTTTCGAGCTATTTAATGCGAGAAACACGTTATCTGGTGTTTTCACCACTTCACAGTTGGTTTGATATGCAGAACCGGCGATATTTTGGTTTTCGTCGGGTTTCAAGCTGAGATATGCGTTTTCTGCGATAATCTTGGTGAGACATCTGTCCGACGTATGCTGAAACATCGAGATCGCTCTTTTCGAGCTAGTAAATGCGAGAAAAACCTTATCCGGTGTTTTCACCACTCCACAGTGCGTTTGATATGCAGAACCAGCGATATCTTGGCTTTCGTGGGGTTTCAAGCTGAGATATGCATATATTGCGATAATCTTGGTGTGACTTCTGTCCGAAGTATGCTGAATCATCGAGATCGCTCTTTTCGAGCTAGTTAGTGCGAGAAACACGTTATCTGGTGTTTTCACCACTCCACAGTGCGTTTGATATGCAGAACAGTAGATATCTTGGTTTTCGTGGGGTTTCAAGCTGAGATATGCATTTTCTGCGATAATCTAGGTGAGACTTCTGTTAGAAGTATGCAGAATCATCGAGATCGCACTTTTCGAGCTATTTAATGCGAGAAACACGTTATCTGGTGTTTTCACCACTCCACAGTGCGTTTGATATGCAGAACCGGCGATTTCTTGGTTTTCGTGGGGTTTCAAGCTGAGATATGCATTTTCTACGATAATCTTGGTAAGACTTCTGTCAGAAGTATGCAGGATCTTCGAGAACGCTCTTTTCGAGCTACTTAATATGAGAAACACGTTTTCTGGTGTTTTCACCACTCCACAGTGCGTTTGATATGCAGAACCGGCGACATCTTGGTTTTCGTGGGGTTTCAAGCTGACATATGCATTTTTTTCGATAATCTTGGTGAGACTTCGGTCCGAAGTATGCTTAATCATCGAGATCGCTCGTTTCGAACTATTTAATGCGAGAAACACGTTATCTAGTGTTTTCACCACTCCACAGTGCGTATGATATGCAGAGTCGGCGATATCTTGGTTTTCGTGGGGTTTCAAGCTGAGATATGCATTTTCTGCGATAATCTTGGTGAGACTTCTGTCCGAAGTATGCTGAAACATCGAGATCGCTCTTTTCGAGCTAGTTAATGCGAGAAAAACCTTATCCGGTGTTTTCACCACTCCACAGTGCGTTTGATATGCAGAACCAGCGATATCTTGGCTTTCGTGGGGTTTCAAGCTGAGATATGCATTTATTACGATAATCTTGGTGAGACTTCTGTCCGAAGTATGCTGAATCATCGAGATCGCTCTTTTCGAGCTATTTAATGCGAGAAACACGTTATCTGGAGTTTTCACCACTCCACAGTGCGTTTGATATGCAGAACAGGCGATATCTTGGTTTTCGTGGGGTTTAAAGCTGAGATATGCATTTCCTGCGATAATCTTGGTGAGACTTCTGTCCGAAGTATGCTGTATCATCGAGATCGCTCTTTTCGAGCTAGTTAGTGCGAGAAACACGTTATCTGGTGTTTTCACCACTCCACAGTGCGTTTGATATGCAGAACAGTAGATATCTTGGTTTTCGTGGGGTTTCAAGCTGAGATATGCATTTTCTGCGATAATCTTGGTGAGACTTCTGTTAGAAGTATGCAGAATCATCGAGATCGCACTTTTCGAGCTATTTAATGCGAGAAACACGTTGTCTGGTGTTTTCACCACTCCACAGTGCGTTTGACATGCAGAACCAGCGATATCTTGGTTTTCGTGGGGTTTCAAGCTGAGATATGCATTTTCTACGATAATCTTGGTGAGACTTCTGTCCGAAGTATGCAGAATCATCGAGATCGCTCTTTTCGAGCTATTTAATGCGAGAAACACGTTATCTGGTGTTTTCACCACTCCACAGTGCGTTTGATATGCAGAACAGTAGATATCTTGGTTTTCGTGGGGTTTCAAGCTGAGATATGCATTTTCTGCGATAATCTAGGTGAGACTTCTGTTAGAAGTATGCAGAATCATCGAGATCGCACTTTTCAAGCTATTTAATGCGAGAAACACGTTATCTGGTGTTTTCACCACTCCACAGTGCGTTTGATATGCAGTACCAGCGACATCTTGGTTTTCGTGGGGTTTCAAGCTGAGATATGCATTTTCTGCGATAATCTTGGTGAGACATCTGTCCGAAGTATGCAGAATCATCGAGATCGCTCGTTTCGAGCTATTTAATGCGAGAAACACGTTATCTGGTGTTTTCACCACTCCACAGTGCGTTGGATATGCAGAACCGGAGATATTTTGGTTTTCGTCGGGTTTCTAGCTGAGATATGCATTTTTTACGATAATCTTGGTGAGACTTCTGTCCGGAGTATGCTTAATCATCGAGATCGCTCGTTTCGAGCTATTTAATGCAAGAAACACGTTATCTGGTGTTTTCACCACTCCACAGTGCGTTTGATATGCAGTACCAGCGATATCTTGGTCTTCGTGGGGTTTCAAGCTGAGATATGCATTTTTTACGATAATCTTGGTGAGACTTCTTTCCCAAGTATGCTTAATCATCGAGATCGCTCGTTTCGAACTATTTAATGCGAGAAACACGTTATCTGGTATTTTCACCACTCCACAGTGCGTATGATATGCAGAGTCGGCGATATCTTGGTTTTCGTGGGGTTTCAAGCTGAGATATGCATTTATTGCGATAATCTTGGTGTGACTTCTGTCCGAAGTATGCTGAATCATCGAGATCGCTCTTTTCGAGCTAGTTAGTGCGAGAATCACGTTATCTGGTGTTTTCACCACTCCACAGTGCGTTTGATATGCAGAACAGTAGATATCTTGGTTTTCGTGGGGTTTCAAGCTGAGATATGCATTTTCTGCGATAATCTTGTTGAGACTTCTGTCCGAAGTATGCAGAATCATCGAGATCGCTCGTTTCGAGCTATTTAATGCAAGAAACACGTTATCTGGTGTTTTCACCACTCCACAGTGCGTTGGATATGCAGAACCGGAGATATTTTGGTTTTCGTCGGGTTTCAAGCTGAGATATGCATTTTCTACGATAAGCTTGGTGAGACATCAGTCCGAAGTATTCAGAAACATCGAGAGCGCTCTTTTCGAGCTATTTAATGCGAGAAACACGTTTTCTGGGGTTTTCACCACTCCACAGTTCGTTGGATAAGCAGAACAGTAGATATCTTGGTTTTCGTGGGGTTTCAAGCAGAGATATGCATTTTCTGCGATAATCTTGGTGAGACTTCTGTTAGAAGTATGCAGAATCATCGAGATCGCACTTTTCGAGCTATTTAATGCGAGAAACACGTTATCTGGTGTTTTCACCACTTCACAGTTGGTTTGATATGCAGAACCGGCGATATTTTGGTTTTCGTCGGGTTTCAAGCTGAGATATGCGTTTTCTGCGATAATCTTGGTGAGACATCTGTCCGACGTATGCTGAAACATCGAGATCGCTCTTTTCGAGCTAGTAAATGCGAGAAAAACCTTATCCGGTGTTTTCACCACTCCACAGTGCGTTTGATATGCAGAACCAGCGATATCTTGGCTTTCGTGGGGTTTCAAGCTGAGATATGCATATATTGCGATAATCTTGGTGTGACTTCTGTCCGAAGTATGCTGAATCATCGAGATCGCTCTTTTCGAGCTAGTTAGTGCGAGAAACACGTTATCTGGTGTTTTCACCACTCCACAGTGCGTTTGATATGCAGAACAGTAGATATCTTGGTTTTCGTGGGGTTTCAAGCTGAGATATGCATTTTCTGCGATAATCTTGGTGAGACTTCTGTTAGAAGTATGCAGAATCATCGAGATCGCACTTTTCGAGCTATTTAATGCGAGAAACACGTTGTCTGGTGTTTTCACCACTCCACAGTGCGTTTGACATGCAGAACCAGCGATATCTTGGTTTTCGTGGGGTTTCAAGCTGAGATATGCATTTTCTACGATAATCTTGGTGAGACTTCTGTCCGAAGTATGCAGAATCATCGAGATCGCTCTTTTCGAGCTATTTAATGCGAGAAACACGTTATCTGGTGTTTTCACCACTCCACAGTGCGTTTGATATGCAGAACAGTAGATATCTTGGTTTTCGTGGGGTTTCAAGCTGAGATATGCATTTTTTACGATAATCTTGGTGAGACTTCTTTCCCAAGTATGCTTAATCATCGAGATCGCTCGTTTCGAACTATTTAATGCGAGAAACACGTTATCTGGTATTTTCACCACTCCACAGTGCGTATGATATGCAGAGTCGGCGATATCTTGGTTTTCGTGGGGTTTCAAGCTGAGATATGCATTTATTGCGATAATCTTGGTGTGACTTCTGTCCGAAGTATGCTGAATCATCGAGATCGCTCTTTTCGAGCTAGTTAGTGCGAGAAACACGTTATCTGGTGTTTTCACCACTCCACAGTGCGTTTGATATGCAGAACAGTAGATATCTTGGTTTTCGTGGGGTTTCAAGCTGAGATATGCATTTTCTGCGATAATCTTGTTGAGACTTCTGTCCGAAGTATGCAGAATCATCGAGATCGCTCGTTTCGAGCTATTTAATGCAAGAAACACGTTATCTGGTGTTTTCACCACTCCACAGTGCGTTGGATATGCAGAACCGGAGATATTTTGGTTTTCGTCGGGTTTCAAGCTGAGATATGCATTTTCTACGATAAGCTTGGTGAGACATCAGTCCGAAGTATTCAGAAACATCGAGAGCGCTCTTTTCGAGCTATTTAATGCGAGAAACACGTTTTCTGGGGTTTTCACCACTCCACAGTTCGTTGGATAAGCAGAACAGTAGATATCTTGGTTTTCGTGGGGTTTCAAGCAGAGATATGCATTTTCTGCGATAATCTTGTTGAGACTTCTGTCCGAAGTATGCAGAATCATCGAGATCGCACTTTTCGAGCTAGTTAGTGCGAGAAACACGTTATCTGGTGTTTTCACCACTCCACAGTGCGTTTGATATGCAGAACAGTAGATATCTTGGTTTTCGTGTGGTTTCAAGCTGAGATATGCATTTTCTGCGATAATCTTGGTGAGACTTCTGTTAGAAGTATGCAGAATCATCGAGATCGCACTTTTCGAGCTATTTAATGCGAGAAACACGTTGTCTGGTGTTTTCACCACTCCACAGTGCGTTTGACATGCAGATCCAGCGATATCTTGGTTTTCGTGGGGTTTCAAGCTGAGATATGCATTTTCTACGATAATCTTGGTGAGACTTCTGTCCGAAGTATGCAGAATCATCGAGATCGCTCTTTTCGAGCTATTTAATGCGAGAAACACGTTATCTGGTGTTTTCACCACTCCACAGTGCGTTTGATATGCAGAACAGTAGATATCTTGGTTTTCGTGGGGTTTCAAGCTGAGATATGCATTTTCTGCGATAATCTAGGTGAGACTTCTGTTAGAAGTATGCAGAATCATCGAGATCGCACTTTTCGAGCTATTTAATGCGAGAAACACGTTATCTGGTGTTTTCACCACTCCACAGTGCGTTTGATATGCAGAACCGGCGATTTCTTGGTTTTCGTGGGGTTTCAAGCTGAGATATGCATTTTCTACGATAATCTTGGTAAGACTTCTGTCAGAAGTATGCAGGATCTTCGAGAACGCTCTTTTCGAGCTACTTAATATGAGAAACACGTTTTCTGGTGTTTTCACCACTCCACAGTGCGTTTGATATGCAGAACCGGCGACATCTTGGTTTTCGTGGGGTTTCAAGCTGAGATATGCATTTTCTGCGATAATCTTGGTGAGACTTCTGTCCGAAGTATGCAGAATCATCGAGATCGCTCGTTTCGAGCTATTTAATGCGAGAAACACGTTATCTGGTGTTTTCACCACTCCACAGTGCGTTGGATATGCAGAACCGGAGATATTTTGGTTTTCGTCGGGTTTCTAGCTGAGATATGCATTTTTTACGATTATCTTGGTGAGACTTCTGTCCGGAGTATGCTTAATCAGCGAGATCGCTCGTTTCGAGCTATTTAATGCAAGAAACACGTTATCTGGTATTTTCACCACTCCACAGTGCGTATGATATGCAGAGTCGGCGATATCTTGGTTTTCGTGGGGTTTCAAGCTGAGATATGCATTTATTGCGATAATCTTGGTGTGACTTCTGTCCGAAGTATGCTGAATCATCGAGATCGCTCTTTTCGAGCTAGTTAGTGCGAGAAACACGTTATCTGGTGTTTTCACCACTCCACAGTGCGTTTGATATGCAGAACAGTAGATATCTTGGTTTTCGTGGGGTTTCAAGCTGAGATATGCATTTTCTGCGATAATCTTGTTGAGACTTCTGTCCGAAGTATGCAGAATCATCGAGATCGCTCGTTTCGAGCTATTTAATGCGAAAAACACGTTATCTGGTGTTTTCACCACTCCACAGTGCGTTGGATATGCAGAACCGGAGATATTTTGGTTTTCGTCGGGTTTCAAGCTGAGATATGCATTTTCTACGATAAGCTTGGTGAGACATCAGTCCGAAGTATTCAGAAACATCGAGAGCGCTCTTTTCGAGCTATTTAATGCGAGAAACACGTTTTCTGGGGTTTTCACCACTCCACAGTTCGTTGGATAAGCAGAACAGTAGATATCTAGGTTTTCGTGGGGTTTCAAGCAGAGATATGCGTTTTCTGCGATAATCTTGTTGAGACATCTGTCCGAAGTATGCAGAATCATCGAGATCGCTCTTTTCGAGCTATTTAATGCGAGAAACACGTTATCTGGTGTTTTTACCACTCCACAGTGCGTTGGATATGCAGAACCGCCGATATCTTGGTTTTCGTGGGGTTTCAAGCTAAGATAAGCATTTTCTGCGATAATCTTGGTGAGACTTCTGTCCGAAGTATGCTGAATCATCGAGATCGCTCTTTTCGAGCTAGTTAGTGTGAGAAACACGTTATCTGGTGTTTTCACCACTCCACAGTGCGTTTGATATGCAGAACAGTAGATATCTTGGTTTTCGTGGGGTTTCAAGCTGAGATATGCGTTTTCTGCGATAATCTTGTTGAGACTTCTGTCCGAAGTATGCAGAATCATCGAGATCGCTCGTTTCGAGCTATTTAATGCGAGAAACACGTTATCTGGTGTTTTCACCACTCCACAGTGCGTTGGATATGCAGAACCGGAGATATTTTGGTTTTCGTCGGGTTTCTAGCTGAGATATGCATTTTTTACGATAATCTTGGTGAGACTTCTGTCCGGAGTATGCTTAATCATCGAGATCGCTCTTTTCGAGCTATTTAATGCGAGAAACACGTTATCTGGTGTTTTTACCACTCCACAGTGCGTTGGATATGCAGAACCGCCGATATCTTGGTTTTCGTGGGGTTTCAAGCTAAGATATGCAATTTCTACGATAATCTTGGTAAGACTTCTGTCCGAAGTATGCAGAATCATCGAGATCGCTCGTTTCGAGCTATTTAATGCGAGAAACACGTTATCTGGTGTTTTCACCACTCCACAGTGCGTTTGATATGCAGTACCAGCGATATCTTGGTTTTCGTGGGGTTTCAAGCTGAGATATGCATTTTTTACGATAATCTTGGTGAGACTTCTGTCCCAAGTATGCTTAATCATCGAGATCGCTCGTTTCGAACTATTTAATGCGAGAAACACATTATCTGGTATTTTCACCACTCCACAGTGCGTATGATATGCAGAGTCGGCGATATCTTGGTTTTCGTGGGGTTTCAAGCTGAGATATGCATTTTTTTCGATAATCTTGGTGAGACTTCGGTCCGAAGTATGCTTAATCATCGAGATCGCTCGTTTCGAACTATTTAATGCGAGAAACACGTTATCTGGTGTTTTCACCACTCCACAGTGCGTATGATATGCAGAGTCGGCGATATCTTGGTTTTCGTGGGGTTTCAAGCTGAGATATGCATTTTCTGCGATAATCTTGGTGAGACTTCTGTCCGAAGTATGCTGAAACATCGAGATCGCTCTTTTCGAGCTAGTTAATGCGAGAAAAACCTTATCCGGTGTTTTCACCACTCCACAGTGCGTTTGATATGCAGAACCAGCGATATCTTGGCTTTCGTGGGGTTTCAAGCTGAGATATGCATTTATTACGATAATCTTGGTGAGACTTCTGTCCGAAGTATGCTGAATCATCGAGATCGCACTTTTCGAGCTAGTTAGTGCGAGAAACACGTTATCTGGTGTTTTCACCACTCCACAGTGCGTTTGATATGCAGAACAGTAGATATCTTGGTTTTCGTGGGGTTTCAAGATGAAATATCCATTTTCTGCGATAATCTTGTTGAGACTTCTGTCCGAAGTATGCAGAAACATCGAGATCGCACTTTTCGAGCTATTTAATGCGAGAAACACGTTATCTGGAGTTTTCACCACTCCACAGTGCGTGTGATATGCAGAACAGGCGATATCTTGGTTTTCGTGGGGTTTAAAGCTGAGATATGCATTTCCTGCGATAATCTTGGTGAGACTTCTGTCCGAAGTATGCTGTACCATCGAGATCGCTCTTTTCGAGCTAGTTAGTGCGAGAAACACGTTATCTGGTGTTTTCACCACTCCACAGTGCGTTTGATCTGCAGAACAGTAGATATCTTGGTTTTCGTGGGGTTTCAAGCTGAGATATGCATTTTCTGCGATAATCTTGGTGAGACTTCTGTTAGAAGTATGCAGAATCATCGAGATCGCACTTTTCGAGCTATTTAATGCGAGAAACACGTTGTCTGGTGTTTTCACCACTCCACAGTGCGTTTGACATGCAGAACCAGCGATATCTTGGTTTTCGTGGGGTTTCAAGCTGAGATATGCATTTTCTACGATAATCTTGGTGAGACTTCTGTCCGAAGTATGCAGAATCATCGAGATCGCTCTTTTCGAGCTATTTAATGCGAGAAACACGTTATCTGGTGTTTTCACCACTCCACAGTGCGTTTGATATGCAGAACAGTAGATATCTTGGTTTTCGTGGGGTTTCAAGCTGAGATATGCATTTTCTGCGATAATCTAGGTGAGACTTCTGTTAGAAGTATGCAGAATCATCGAGATCGCACTTTTCAAGCTATTTAATGCGAGAAACACGTTATCTGGTGTTTTCACCACTCCACAGTGCGTTTGATATGCAGAACCGGCGATTTCTTGGTTTTCGTGGGGTTTCAAGCTGAGATATGCATTTTCTACGATAATCTTGGTAAGACTTCTGTCAGAAGTATGCAGGATCTTCGAGAACGCTCTTTTCGAGCTACTTAATATGAGAAACACGTTTTCTGGTGTTTTCACCACTCCACAGTGCGTTTGATATGCAGAACCGGCGACATCTTGGTTTTCGTGGGGTTTCAAGCTGACATATGCATTTTCTGCGATAATCTTGGTGAGACTTCTGTCCGAAGTATGCAGAATCATCGAGATCGCTCTTTTCGTGCTATTTAATGCGAGAAACACGTTATCTGGTGTTTTCACCACTCCACAGTGCGTATGATATGCAGAGTCGGCGATATCTTGGTTTTCGTGGGGTTTCAAGCTGAGATATGCATTTATTGCGATAATCTTGGTGTGACTTCTGTCCGAAGTATGCTGAATCATCGAGATCGCTCTTTTCGAGCTAGTTAGTGCGAGAAACACGTTATCTGGTGTTTTCACCACTCCACAGTGCGTTTGATATGCAGAACAGTAGATATCTTGGTTTTCGTGGGGTTTCAAGCTGAGATATGCATTTTCTGCGATAATCTTGTTGAGACTTCTGTCCGAAGGATGCAGAATCATCGAGATCGCTCGTTTCGAGCTATTTAATGCGAGAAACACGTTATCTGGTGTTTTCACCACTCCACAGTGCGTTGGATATGCAGAACCGGAGATATTTTGGTTTTCGTCGGGTTTCAAGCTGAGATATGCATTTTCTACGATAAGCTTGGTGAGACATCAGTCCGAAGTATTCAGAAACATCGAGAGCGCTCTTTTCGAGCTATTTAATGCGAGAAACACGTTTTCTGGGGTTTTCACCACTCCACAGTTCGTTGGATAAGCAGGACAGTAGATATCTTGGTTTTCGTGGGGTTTCAAGCAGAGATATGCATTTTCTGCGATAATCTTGGTGAGACTTCTGTTAGAAGTATGCAGAATCATCGAGATCGCACTTTTCGAGCTATTTAATGCGAGAAACACGTTATCTGGTGTTTTCACCACTTCACAGTTGGTTTGATATGCAGAACCGGCGATATTTTGGTTTTCGTCGGGTTTCATGCTGAGATATGCGTTTTCTGCGATAATCTTGGTGAGACATCTGTCCGACGTATGCTGAAACATCGAGATCGCTCTTTTCGAGCTAGTAAATGCGAGAAAAACCTTATCCGGTGTTTTCACCACTCCACAGTGCGTTTGATATGCAGAACCAGCGATATCTTGGCTTTCGTGGGGTTTCAAGCTGAGATATGCATATATTGCGATAATCTTGGTGTGACTTCTGTCCGAAGTATGCTGAATCATCGAGATCGCTCTTTTCGAGCTAGTTAGTGCGAGAAACACGTTATCTGGTGTTTTCACCACTCCACAGTGCGTTTGATATGCAGAACAGTAGATATCTTGGTTTTCGTTGGGTTTCAAGCTGAGATATGCATTTATTGCGATAATCTTGGTGTGACTTCTGTCCGAAATATGCTGAATCATCGAGATCGCTCGTTTCTAACTATTTAATGCGAGAAACACGTTATCTGGTATTTTCACCACTCCACAGTGCGTATGATATGCAGAGTCGGCGATATCTTGGTTTTCGTGGGGTTTCAAGCTGAGATATGCATTTTTTTCGATAATCTTGGTGAGACTTCGGTCCGAAGTATGCTTAATCATCGAGATCGCTCGTTTCGAACTATTTAATGCGAGAAACACGTTATCTAGTGTTTTCACCACTCCACAGTGCGTATGATATGCAGAGTCGGCGATATCTTGGTTTTCGTGGGGTTTCAAGCTGAGATATGCATTTTCTGCGATAATCTTGGTGAGACTTCTGTCCGAAGTATGCTGAAACATCGAGATCGCTCTTTTCGAGCTAGTTAATGCGAGAAAAACCTTATCCGGTGTTTTCACCACTCCACAGTGCGTTTGATATGCAGAACCAGCGATATCTTGGCTTTCGTGGGGTTTCAAGCTGAGATATGCATTTATTACGATAATCTTGGTGAGACTTCTGTCCGAAGTATGCTGAATCATCGAGATCGCTCTTTTCGAGCTAGTTAGTGCGAGAAACACGTTATCTGGTGTTTTCACCACTCCACAGTGCGTTTGATATGCAGAACAGTAGATATCTTGGTTTTCGTGGGGTTTCAAGATGAAATATCCATTTTCTGCGATAATCTTGTTGAGACTTCTGTCCGAAGTATGCAGAAACATCGAGATCGCACTTTTCGAGCTAGTTAGTGCGAGAAACACGTTATCTGGTGTTTTCACCACTCCACAGTGCGTTTGATATGCAGAACAGTAGATATCTTGGTTTTCGTGGGGTTTCAAGCTGAGATATGCATTTTCTGCGATAATCTTGTTGAGACTTCTGTCCGAAGTATGCAGAATCATCGAGATCGCTCGTTTCGAGCTATTTAATGCGAGAAACACGTTATCTGGTGTTTTCACCACTCCACAGTGCGTTGGATATGCAGAACCGGAGATATTTTGGTTTTCGTCGGGTTTCAAGCTGAGATATGCATTTTCTACGATAAGCTTGGTGAGACATCAGTCCGAAGTATTCAGAAACATCGAGAGCGCTCTTTTCGAGCTATTTAATGCGAGAAACACGTTTTCTGGGGTTTTCACCACTCCACAGTTCGTTGGATAAGCAGAACAGTAGATATCTTGGTTTTCGTGGGGTTTCAAGCAGAGATATGCATTTTCTGCGATAATCTTGGTGAGACTTCTGTTAGAAGTATGCAGAATCATCGAGATCGCACTTTTCGAGCTATTTAATGCGAGAAACACGTTATCTGGTGTTTTCACCACTTCACAGTTGGTTTGATATGCAGAACCGGCGATATTTTGGTTTTCGTCGGGTTTCAAGCTGAGATATGCGTTTTCTGCGATAATCTTGGTGAGACATCTGTCCTACGTATGCTGAAACATCGAGATCGCTCTTTTCGAGCTAGTAAATGCGAGAAAAACCTTATCCGGTGTTTTCACCACTCCACAGTGCGTTTGATATGCAGAACCAGCGATATCTTGGCTTTCGTGGGGTTTCAAGCTGAGATATGCATATATTGCGATAATCTTGGTGTGACTTCTGTCCGAAGTATGCTGAATCATCGAGATCGCTCTTTTCGAGCTAGTTAGTGCGAGAAACACGTTATCTGGTGTTTTCACCACTCCACAGTGCGTTTGATATGCAGAACAGTAGATATCTTGGTTTTCGTTGGGTTTCAAGCTGAGATATGCATTTATTGCGATAATCTTGGTGTGACTTCTGTCCGAAATATGCTGAATCATCGAGATCGCTCGTTTCTAACTATTTAATGCGAGAAACACGTTATCTGGTATTTTCACCACTCCACAGTGCGTATGATATGCAGAGTCGGCGATATCTTGGTTTTCGTGGGGTTTCAAGCTGAGATATGCATTTTTTTCGATAATCTTGGTGAGACTTCGGTCCGAAGTATGCTTAATCATCGAGATCGCTCGTTTCGAACTATTTAATGCGAGAAACACGTTATCTAGTGTTTTCACCACTCCACAGTGCGTATGATATGCAGAGTCGGCGATATCTTGGTTTTCGTGGGGTTTCAAGCTGAGATATGCATTTTCTGCGATAATCTTGGTGAGACTTCTGTCCGAAGTATTCTGAAACATCGAGATCGCTCTTTTCGAGCTAGTTAATGCGAGAAAAACCTTATCCGGTGTTTTCACCACTCCACAGTGCGTTTGATATGCAGAACCAGCGATATCTTGGCTTTCGTGGGGTTTCAAGCTGAGATATGCATTTATTACGATAATCTTGGTGAGACTTCTGTCCGAAGTATGCTGAATCATCGAGATCGCTCTTTTCGAGCTAGTTAGTGCGAGACACACGTTATCTGGTGTTTTCACCACTCCACAGTGCGTTTGATATGCTGAACAGTAGATATCTTGGTTTTCGTGGGGTTTCAAGATGAAATATCCATTTTCTGCGATAATCTTGTTGAGACTTCTGTCCGAAGTATGCAGAAACATCGAGATCGCACTTTTCGAGCTAGTTAGTGCGAGAAACACGTTATCTGGTGTTTTCACCACTCCACAGTGCGTTTGATATGCAGAACAGTAGATATCTTGGTTTTCGTGGGGTTTCAAGATGAGATATGCATTTTCTGCGATAATCTTGGTGAGACTTCTGTTAGAAGTATGCAGAATCATCGAGATCGCACTTTTCGAGCTATTTAATGCGAGAAACACGTTGTCTGGTGTTTTCACCACTCCACAGTGCGTTTGACATGCAGAACCAGCGATATCTTGGTTTTCGTGGGGTTTCAAGCTGAGATATGCATTTTCTACGATAATCTTGGTGAGACTTCTGTCCGAAGTATGCAGAATCATCGAGATCGCTCTTTTCGAGCTATTTAATGCGAGAAACACGTTATCTGGTGTTTTCACCACTCCACAGTGCGTTTGATATGCAGAACAGTAGATATCTTGGTTTTCGTGGGGTTTCAAGCTGAGATATGCATTTTCTGCGATAATCTAGGTGAGACTTCTGTTAGAAGTATGCAGAATCATCGAGATCGCACTTTTCGAGCTATTTAATGCGAGAAACACGTTATCTGGTGTTTTCACCACTCCACAGTGCGTTTGATATGCAGAACCGGCGATTTCTTGGTTTTCGTGGGGTTTCAAGCTGAGATATGCATTTTCTACGATAATCTTGGTAAGACTTCTGTCAGAAGTATGCAGGATCTTCGAGAACGCTCTTATCGAGCTACTTAATATGAGAAACACGTTTTCTGGTGTTTTCACCACTCCACAGTGCGTTTGATATGCAGAACCGGCGACATCTTGGTTTTCGTGGGGTTTCAAGCTGACATATGCATTTTCTGCGATAATCTTGGTGAGACTTCTGTCCGAAGTATGCAGAATCATCGAGATCGCTCTTTTCGTGCTATTTAATGCCAGAAACACGTTATCTGGTGTTTTCACCACTCCACAGTGCGTTTGATATGCAGTACCAGCGACATCTTGGTTTTCGTGGGGTTTCAAGCTGAGATATGCATTTTCTGCCATAATCTTGGTGAGACTTCTGTCCGAAGTATGCAGAATCATCGAGATCGCTCGTTTCGAGCTATTTAATGCGAGAAACACGTTATCTGGTGTTTTCACCACTCCACAGTGCGTTGGATATGCAGAACCGGAGATATTTTGGTTTTCGTGGGGTTTCAAGCTGAGATATGCAATGTTTACGATAATCTTGGTGAGACTTCTGTCCCAAGTATGCTTAATCATCGAGATCGCTCGTTTCGAACTATTTAATGCGAGAAACACGTTATCTGGTATTTTCACCACTCCACAGTGCGTATGATATGCAGAGTCGGCGATATCTTGGTTTTCGTGGGGTTTCAAGCTGAGATATGCATTTATTGCGATAATCTTGGTGTGACTTCTGTCCGAAGTATGCTGAATCATCGAGATCGCTCTTTTCGAGCTAGTTAGTGCGAGAAACACGTTATCTGGTGTTTTCACCACTCCACAGTGCGTTTGATATGCAGAACAGTAGATATCTTGGTTTTCGTGGGGTTTCAAGCTGAGATATGCATTTTCTGCGATAATCTTGTTGCGACTTCTGTCCGAAGTATGCAGAATCATCGAGATCGCTCGTTTCGAGCTATTTAATGCGAAAAACACGTTATCTGGTGTTTTCACCACTCCACAGTGCGTTGGATATGCAGAACCGGAGATATTTTGGTTTTCGTCGGGTTTCAAGCTGAGATATGCATTTTCTACGATAAGCTTGGTGAGACATCAGTCCGAAGTATTCAGAAACATCGAGAGCGCTCTTTTCGAGCTATATAATGCGAGAAACACGTTTTCTGGGGTTTTCACCACTCCACAGTTCGTTGGATAAGCAGAACAGTAGATATCTTGGTTTTCGTGGGGTTTCAAGCAGAGATATGCGTTTTCTGCGATAATCTTGTTGAGACATCTGTCCGAAGTATGCAGAATCATCGAGATCGCTCTTTTCGAGCTATTTAATGCGAGAAACACGTTATCTGGTGTTTTTACCACTCCACAGTGCGTTGGATATGCAGAACCGCCGATATCTTGGTTTTCGTGGGGTTTCAAGCTAAGATAAGCATTTTCTGCGATAATCTTGGTGAGACTTCTGTCCGAAGTATGCTGAATCATCGAGATCGCTCTTTTCGAGCTAGTTAGTGTGAGAAACACGTTATCTGGTGTTTTCACCACTCCACAGTGCGTTTGATATGCAGAACAGTAGATATCTTGGTTTTCGTGGGGTTTCAAGCTGAGATATGCGTTTTCTGCGATAATCTTGTTGAGACTTCTGTCCGAAGTATGCAGAATCATCGAGATCGCTCGTTTCGAGCTATTTAATGCGAGAAACACGTTATCTGGTGTTTTTACCACTCCACAGTGCGTTGGATATGCAGAACCGCCGATATCTTGGTTTTCGTGGGGTTTCAAGCTGAGATATGCATTTTCTGCGATAATCTTGTTGAGACTTCTGTCCGAAGTATGCAGAATCATCGAGATCGCTCTTTTCGAGCTATTTAATGCGAGAAACACGTTATCTGGTGTTTTCACCACTCCACAGTGCGTTTGATATGCAGAACAGTAGATATCTTGGTTTTCGTGGGGTTTCAAGCTGAGATATGCATTTTCTGCGATAATCTAGGTGAGACTTCTGTTAGAAGTATGCAGAATCATCGAGATCGCACTTTTCGAGCTATTTAATGCGAGAAACACGTTATCTGGTGTTTTCACCACTCCACAGTGCGTTTGATATGCAGAACCGGCGATTTCTTGGTTTTCGTGGGGTTTCAAGCTGAGATATGCATTTTCTACGATAATCTTGGTAAGACTTCTGTCAGAAGTATGCAGGATCTTCGAGAACGCTCTTTTCGAGCTACTTAATATGAGAAACACGTTTTCTGGTGTTTTCACCACTCCACAGTGCGTTTGATATGCAGAACCGGCGACATCTTGGTTTTCGTGGGGTTTCAAGCTGACATATGCATTTTCTGCGATAATCTTGGTGAGACTTCTGTCCGAAGTATGCAGAATCATCGAGATCGCTCTTTTCGTGCTATTTAATGCCAGAAACACGTTATCTGGTGTTTTCACCACTCCACAGTGCGTTTGATATGCAGTACCAGCGACATCTTGGTTTTCGTGGGGTTTCAAGCTGAGATATGCATTTTCTGCGATAATCTTGGTGAGAGTTCTGTCCGAAGTATGCAGAATCATCGAGATCGCTCGTTTCGAGCTATTTAATGCGAGAAACACGTTATCTGGTGTTTTCACCACCCCACAGTGCGTTGGATATGCAGAACCGGAGATATTTTGGTTTTCGTCGGGTTTCTAGCTGAGATATGCATTTTTTACGATAATCTTGGTGAGACTTCTGTCCGGAGTATGCTTAATCATCGAGATCGCTCGTTTCGAGCTATTTAATGCAAGAAACACGTTATCTGGTGTTTTCACCACTCCACAGTGCGTTTGATATGCAGTACCAGCGATATCTTGGTCTTCGTGGGGTTTCAAGCTGAGATATGCATTGTTTACGATAATCTTGGTGAGACTTCTGTCAGAAGTATGCAGGATCTTAGAGAACGCTCTTTTCGAGATATTTAATGCGAGAAACACGTTTTCTGGTGTTTTCAACATTCCACAGTGCGCTTGATATGCAGAAATGGCGAAATCTTGGTTTTCGTCGGTATTCATCCTGAGGTATGCATTTTCTGCGATAATCTTGGTGCGACTTCTGTCAGAAGTATGCAGAATCATCGAGATCGCTCTTTTCGAGATATTTAATGCGAGAAACGCGTTTTCTGGTGTTTTCAACATTCCACAGTGCGTTTGATATGCAGAACCGGCGATATCTTGGTTTTCGTGGTGTTTCCAGCTGAGATATGCATTTTCTGCGATAATCTTGGTGAGTCTTCTGTCAGCAGTACGCAGAATCATCTAAATCACTCGTTTCCAGCTATTAAATGCAAGTAACACGTTTTCTGGTGTTTTCACCACTCCACATTGCGCCTGATATGCAGAACCGGCGATATCTTGATTTTCGTGGTGTTTCCAGCTGAGATATGCATTTTCTGCGATAATCTTGGTGAGTCTACTGTCAGCAGTATGCAGAATCATCTATATCGCTCGTTTCGAGCTATTTAATGCGAAAAACACGTTATCTGGTTGTTTTCGCCACCCCACAGTGCGTTTGATATGCAGAACCGGCGATATCTTGGTTTTCGTGGGGTTTCCAGCTGAGATATGCATTTTCTGCGATAATCTTGGTGAGTGTTCAGTCAGAAGTATGCAGAATCATCGAGATCGCTCTATTCGAGCTATTTAATGCGAGACACACGTTATCTGGTTGTTTTCACTACTCCACAGTGCGTCTGATATGCTGAACCGGCGACATCTTGATTTTCGTGGGGTTTCAAGCTGACATATGCATTTTCTGCGATAATCTTGGTGCGACTTCTGTCAGAAGTATGCAGAATCATCGAGATCGCTCTATTCGAGCTATTTAATGCGAAAGAACAAGTTTTCTGGTGTTTTGACAACTCCACAGTGCGTTTGATATGTAGATCCGCCGATAACTTGGTTTTCGTGGGGTTTCCAGATGAGATATGCATTTTCAGTTATAATCCTCATGATTCTTCTGTGACAAGTATGCAGAATCACCGAAATCGCTGTTTTCGTGCTATTGAATGCGAAAAACAGGTTTTGTGGTGTTTTCAGCACTCCACAGTGCGATTGACATGCGGAAACTGCAATATATTCGGTTTCGTTGGGTTTCCAGATGAGATATGCATTTTCAGTGATAATCTTCATGATTCTTCTGTGACAAGTGTGCAGAATCATCTAGATCGCTCGTTTCGAGCTATTTAATGCGAAAGAACAAGTTTTCTGGTGTTTTGACAACTCCACAGTGCGTTTGATATGTAGAGCCGCCGATAACTTGGTTTTCGTGGGGTTTCCAGCTGAAATATGCATTTTCTGCGATAATCTTTGTGTTTCATCTATGAGAAGTATGCAGAATCATCCAGAACGCTCTTTTCGTGTTAGTTAATGCGAGTAACACGATTTCTGGTGTTTTCACCACTCCACAGAGCGTCTGATATGCAGAACCGGCGATATCTTGATTTTCGTGATGTTTCCAGCTGAGATATCCATTTTCTGCGATAATCTTGGTGAGTCTTCGGCCAGAAGTATGCAGAATCATCTAGATCGCTCGTTTCGAGCTATTTAATGCGAAAAAACAAGTTTTCTGGTGTTTTGACCACTCCACAGTGCGTTTGATATGTAGAGCCGCCGATAACTTGGTTTACGTGGGGTTTCCAGCTGAAATATGCATTTTCTGCTGTAATCTTTGTGAGTCTTCTGTCAGAAGTATGCAGAATCATCGGGATCGCTCTATTCGAGCTATTTAATGCGAGTAACACGATTTCTGGTGTTTTCACCACTCCACATTGCGTCTGATATGCAGAACCGGCGATATCTTGGATCTGGTGTGGTTTCCAGCTGAGATATGCATTTTCTGCGATAATCTTGATGTTTCGTCTACGAGAAGTATGCAGAATCATCCAGAACGCTCTTTTCGAGCTAGTTAATGCGAGTAACACGTTTTCTGGTGTTCTGACCACTCCACAGTGCGTTTGATATGTAGAGCCGCCGATAACTTGGTTTTCGTGGGGTTTCCAGCTGAGATATGCATTTTCTGCGATAATCTTGGTGAGTCTTCTGTCAGCAGTATGCAGAATCATCTGGATCGCACTTTTCGAGCTATTTAATTTCGAGAAACACGTTATCTGGTGTTTTCACCACCCCACAGTGCGTATGATATGCAGAACCGGCGCCATCTTGGTTTTCGTCGGGTTTCAAGCTGAGATATGCATTTTCTGCGATAATATTGGTGATACTTCAGTCAGAAGTATGCAGAATCATCTAGACCGCTGGTTTCGAACAATTTAACGCGATAAAACAAGTTTTCTGGTGTTTTCAACATTCCACAGTGCGTTTGATATGCAGAACCCGCGATATCTTGATTTTCGTGTTGTTTCCAGCTGAGATATGCATTTTCTGCTATAATCTTGGTGAGTCTTCTGTCAGCAGTATGCAGAATCATCTAGATCGCACTTTTCGAGCTAGTTAATGCGAGAAACCGTTACCTGGTGTTTTCACCACCCCACAGTGTGTTTGATATGTAGAGCCGCCGATAACTTGGTTTTCGTGGGGTTTCCAGCTGAAATATGCATTTTTGCGATAATCTTTGTGTCTCATCTATGAGAAGTATGCAGAATCATCCAGAACGCTCTTTTCGTGTTAGTTAATGCGAGTAACACGTTTTCTGCTGTTTTCACCACTCCACATTGCGTCTGATATGCAGAACCGGCGATATCTTGATTTTCGTGATGTTTCCAGCTGAGATATGCATTTTCTGTGATAATCTTGGTGAGTCTTCTGTCAGAAGTATGCAGAATCATCTAGATCGCTCGTTTCGAGCTATTTAATGCGAGAAACACGTTATCTGGTGTATTGACCACTCCACATTGCGTTTGATATGCAAAACCGGCGATATCTTGGTTTTCGTCGGGTTTCAAGCTGAGATATGCATTTTCTGCGATAATCTTGGTGAGACTTCTGTCCGAAGTATGCAGAATCATCGATATCGCCCTTTTCGAGCTATTTAATGTGAGAAACACGTTATCTGGTGTTTTGACAACTCCACAGTGCGCTTGATATGCAGAAATGGCGAAATCTTGGTTTTCGTCGGTATTCATCCTGAGGTATGCATTTTCTGCGATAATCTTGGTGCGACTTATGTCAGAAGTATGCAGAATCATCGAGATCGCTCTTTTCGAGATATTTAATGCGAGAAACACGTTATCTGGTGTATTGACCACTCCACAGTGCGTTTGATATGCAAAACCGGCGATATCTTGGTTTTCGTCGGGTTTCAAGCTGAGATATGCATTTTCTACGATAATCTTGGTGCGACTTCTGTCAGAAGTATGCAGGATCTTAGAGAACGCTCTTTTCGAGATATTTAATGCGAGAAACACGTTTTCTGGTGTTTTCAACATTCCACAGTGCGCTTGATATGCAGAAATGGCGAAATCTTGGTTTTCGTCGGTATTCATCCTGAGGTATGCATTTTCTGCGATAATCTTGGTGCGACTTCTGTCAGAAGTATGCAGAATCATCGAGATCGCTCTTTTCGAGATATTTAATGCGAGAAACACGTTTTCTGGTGTTTTCAACATTCCACAGTGCGTTTGATATGCAGAACCGGCGATATCTTGGTTTTCGTGGTGTTTCCAGCTGAGATATGCATTTTCTGCGATAATCTTGGTGAGTCTTCTGTCAGCAGTACGCAGAATCATCTAAATCACTCGTTTCCAGCTATTAAATGCAAGTAACACGTTTTCTGGTGTTTTCACCACTCCACATTGCGCCTGATATGCAGAACCGGCGATATCTTGATTTTCGTGGTGTTTCCAGCTGAGATATGCATTTTCTGCGATAATCTTGGTGAGTCTACTGTCAGCAGTATGCAGAATCATCTATATCGCTCGTTTCGAGCTATTTAATGCGAAAAACACGTTATCTGGTTGTTTTCGCCACCCCACAGTGCGTTTGATATGCAGAACCGGCGATATCTTGGTTTTCGTGGGGTTTCCAGCTGAGATATGCATTTTCTGCGATAATCTTGGTGAGTGTTCAGTCAGAAGTATGCAGAATCATCGAGATCGCTCTATTCGAGCTATTTAATGCGAGACACACGTTATCTGGTTGTTTTCACTACTCCACAGTGCGTCTGATATGCTGAACCGGCGACATCTTGATTTTCGTGGGGTTTCAAGCTGACATATGCATTTTCTGCGATAATCTTGGTGCGACTTCTGTCAGAAGTATGCAGAATCATCGAGATCGCTCTATTCGAGCTATTTAATGCGAAAGAACAAGTTTTCTGGTGTTTTGACAACTCCACAGTGCGTTTGATATGTAGATCCGCCGATAACTTGGTTTTCGTGAGGTTTCCAGATGAGATATGCATTTTCAGTTATAATCCTCATGATTCTTCTGTGACAAGTATGCAGAATCACCGAAATCGCTGTTTTCGTGCTATTGAATGCGAAAAACAGGTTTTGTGGTGTTTTCAGCACTCCACAGTGCGATTGACATGTGGAAACTGCAATATATTCGGTTTCGTTGGGTTTCCAGATGAGATATGCATTTTCAGTGATAATCTTCATGATTCTTCTGTGACAAGTGTGCAGAATCATCTAGATCGCTCGTTTCGAGCTATTTAATGCGAAAGAACAATTTTTTCTGGTGTTTTGACAACTCCACAGTGCGTTTGATATGTAGAGCCGCCGATAACTTGGTTTTCGTGGGGTTTCCAGCTGAAATATGCATTTTCTGCGATAATCTTTGTGTTTCATCTATGAGAAGTATGCAGAATCATCCAGAACGCTCTTTTCGTGTTAGTTAATGCGAGTAACACGTTTTCTGGTGTTTTCACCACTCCACAGAGCGTCTGATATGCAGAACCGGCGATATCTTGATTTTCGTGATATTTCCAGCTGAGATATGCATTTTCTGCGATAATCATGGTGAGTCTTCGGCCAGAAGTATGCAGAATCATCTAGATCGCACTTTTCGTGCTATTTAATGCGAGATACACGTTATCTGGTTGTTTTCACCACTTCACAGTGCGTTTGATATACAGAACCGGCGAGATCTTGTTTTTCGTGAGGTTTCAAGCTGAGATATGCATTTTCTGCGATAATCTTGGTGAGTCTTCTGTCAGAAGTATGCAGAATCATCTAGATCGCTCGTTTCGAACAATTTAATGCGAAAAAACAAGATTTCTGGTGTTTTCAACATTCCACAGTGCGTTTGATATGCAGAACCGGCGATATCTTGATTTTCGTGTTGTTTCCAGCTGAGATATGCATTTTCTGCGATAATCTTGGTGAGTCATCTGTCAGCAGTATGCAGAATCATCTAGATCGCACTTTTCGAGCTATTTAATGCGAGATACACGTTATCTGGTGTTTTCACCACCCCACAGTGCGTTTGGTATGCAGAACCGGCGACATCTTGGATTTCGTTGGGTTTCAAGTTGAGTTATGCATTTTCTGCGATAATATTGGTGAGACTTCAGTCAGAAGTATGCAGAATCATCTAGATCGCTCGTTTCGAGCTATTTAATGCGAAAAAACAAGTTTTCTGGTGTTTTCAACATTCTACAGTGCGTTTGATATGCAGAACCGGCGATATCTTGATTTTCGTGTTGTATCCAGCTGAGATATGCATTTTCTGCGATAAGCTTGGTGAGTCTTCAGTCAGAAGTATGCGGAATCATCTAGAACGTTCGTTTCGAGCTATTTAATGAGAAAAACCAAGTTTTCTAGTGTTTTGACCACTCCACAGTGCGTTTGATATGTACAGCCGCCGATAACATGGTTTTCGTGGGGTTTCCAGCTGAAATATGCATTTTCTGCGATAATCTGGGTGAGACTTTAGTCAGAAGTATGCAGAATCATCTAGATCGCTCGTTTCGCGCTAATTAATGCGCAAAAACAAGTTTTCTGGTGTTTTGACCACTCCACAGTTCGTTTGATATGCAGAACCGGCGACATCTTGATTTTCGTAAGGTTTCAAGATGAGATATGCATTTTCTGCGAAAATATTGGTGAGACCTCCGTCCGAAGTATGCAGAATCATCGATATCGCTCTTTTCGAGCTATTTAATGCGAGAAACACGTTATCTGGTGTTTTGAGCACTCCACAGGGCGTTTGATATGCAGAACCCGCGACATCTTGATTTTCGTGTTGTTTCCAGCTGAGATATGCATTTTCTGCTATAATCTTGGTGAGTCTTCTGTCAGCAGTATGCAGAATCATCTAGATCGCACTTTTCGAGCTAGTTAATGCGAGAAACCGTTACCTGGTGTTTTCACCACCCCACAGTGTGTTTGATATGTAGAGCCGCCGATAACTTGGTTTTCGTGGGGTTTCCAGCTGAAATATGCATTTTTGCGATAATCTTTGTGTCTCATCTATGAGAAGTATGCAGAATCATCCAGAACGCTCTTTTCGTGTTAGTTAATGCGAGTAACACGTGTTCTGCTGTTTTCACCACTCCACATTGCGTCTGATATGCAGAACCGGCGATATCTTGATTTTCGTGATGTTTCCAGCTGAGATATGCATTTTCTGCGATAATCTTGGTGAGTCTTCTGTCAGAAGTATGCAGAATCATCTAGATCGCTCGTTTCGAGCTATTTAATGCGAGAAACACGTTATCTGGTGTTTTCATCACTCCACAGGGCGTTTGATATGCAGAACCGGCGATATCTTGGTTATCGTGGGGTTTCCAGATGAGATATGCATTTTCAGTGATAATCCTCATGATTCTTCTGTGACAAGTATGCAGAATCACCGAAATCGCTGTTTTCGTGCGATTGAATGCGAAAAACAGGTTTTGTGGTGTTTTCAGCACTCCACAGTGCGTTTGACATGCGGAAACTGCAATATATTCGGTTTCGTTGGGTTTCCAGATGAGATATGCATTTTCAGTGATAATCGTCATGATTCTTCTGTGACAAGTGTGCAGAATCACCGAAATCGCTGTTTTCGTGCTATTTAATGCGAAAAGCACGTTTTCTGGTGTATTCACCACTCCACAGTACGTTTGACATGCAGAAACGGAGATATCTTGGTTTCGGTCGGGTTTCAAGCTGAGATATGCATTTTCTGCGATAATGCTGGTGGGACTTCAGTCAGAAGTATGCAGAATCATCTAGATCGCTCGTTTCGAGCTATTTAATGCGAAAAAACAAGTTTTCTGGTGATTTGACCACTCCACAGTGCGTTTGATCTGTAGAGCCGCCGATAACTTGGTTTTCGTGGGGTTTCCAGCTGAGATATGCATTTTCTGCGATAATCTTGATGTTTCATCTACGAGAAGTATGCAGAATCATCCAGAACGCGCTTTTCGAGCTAGTTAATGCGAGTAACACGTTTTCTGGTGTATTGACCACTCCATAGTGCGTTTGATATGCAGAACCGGCGACATCTTGGTTTTCGTCGGGTTTCAAGCTGAGATATGCATTTTCTGCGATAATATTGGTGATACTTCAGTCAGAAGTATGCAGAATCATCTAGATCGCTCGTTTCGAGCTATTTAATGCGAGATACACGTTATCTGGTTGTTTTCACAACTTCACAGTGCGTTTGATATACAGAACCGGCGAGATCTTGTTTTTCGTGAGGTTTCAAGCTGAGATATGCATTTTCTGCGATAATCTTGTTGAGACTTCTGTCCGAAGTATGCAGAATCATCGAGACCGCTCTTTTCGAGCTATTAAGTGCGAGAAACCCGTTATCTGGAATTTTCACCACCCCACAGTGCGTTTGATGTGCAGAACCGGCGATACCTTGATTTTCGTGTTGTTTCCAGCTGAGATATGCATTTTCTGCGATAATCTTGGTGAGTCTTCTGTCAGCAGTATGCAGAATCATCTAGATCGCACTTTTCGTGCTATTTAATGCGAGATACACGTTATCTGGTTGTTTTCACCACTTCACAGTGCGTTTGATATACAGAACCGGCGAGATCTTGTTTTTCGTGAGGTTTCAAGCTGAGATATGCATTTTCTGCGATAATCTTGGTGAGTCTTCTGTCAGAAGTATGCAGAATCATCTAGATCGCTCGTTTCGAACAATTTAATGCGAAAAAACAAGATTTCTGGTGTTTTCAACATTCCACAGTGCGTTTGATATGCAGAACCGGCGATATCTTGATTTTCGTGTTGTTTCCAGCTGAGATATGCATTTTCTGCGATAATCTTGGTGAGTCATCTGTCAGCAGTATGCAGAATCATCTAGATCGCACTTTTCGAGCTATTTAATGCGAGATACACGTTATCTGGTGTTTTCACCACCCCACAGTGCGTTTGGTATGCAGAACCGGCGACATCTTGGATTTCGTTGGGTTTCAAGTTGAGTTATGCATTTTCTGCGATAATATTGGTGAGACTTCAGTCAGAAGTATGCAGAATCATCTAGATCGCTCGTTTCGAGCTATTTAATGCGAAAAAACAAGTTTTCTGGTGTTTTCAACATTCTACAGTGCGTTTGATATGCAGAACCGGCGATATCTTGATTTTCGTGTTGTATCCAGCTGAGATATGCATTTTCTGCGATATGCTTGGTGAGTCTTCAGTCAGAAGTATGCGGAATCATCTAGAACGTTCGTTTCGAGCTATTTAATGAGAAAAACCAAGTTTTCTAGTGTTTTGACCACTCCACAGTGCGTTTGATATGTACAGCCGCCGATAACATGGTTTTCGTGGGGTTTCCAGCTGAAATATGCATTTTCTGCGATAATCTGGGTGAGACTTTAGTCAGAAGTATGCAGAATCATCTAGATCGCTCGTTTCGCGCTAATTAATGCGCAAAAACAAGTTTTCTGGTGTTTTGACCACTCCACAGTTCGTTTGATATGCAGAACCGGCGACATCTTGATTTTCGTAAGGTTTCAAGATGAGATATGCATTTTCTGCGAAAATATTGGTGAGACCTCCGTCCGAAGTATGCAGAATCATCGATATCGCTCATTTCGAGCTATTTAATGCGAGAAACACGTTATCTGGTGTTTTGAGCACTCCACAGGGCGTTTGATATGCAGAACCGGCGACGTCTTGATTTTCGTGAGGTTTCAAGCTGAGAATTACATTTTCTGCGATAATATTGTTGAGACTTCTGTCCGAAGTATGCAGAATCATCAATATCGCTCTTTTCGAGCTATTTAATGCGATAAACGCGTTATCTCGTGTTTTGACCACTCCACAGTGCGTTTGTTATGTAGAGCCGCCGATAACTTGGTTTTCGTGGGGTTTCCAGCTGAAATATGCATTTTCTGCGATAATCTTGGTGTTTCATCTATGAGAAGTATGCAGAATTATCGAGAACTCTCTTTTCGAGCTGGTTAGTGCGAGAAACACGTTTTCTGGTGTTTTCAACATTCTACAGTGCGCCTGATATGCGGAACCGGCGATATCTTGGTTTTCGTGGGGTTTCCAGCTGAGATATGCATTTTCTGCGATCATCTTGGTGAGTCTTCTGTCAGAAGTATGCAGCATCATCGAGATCGCTATATTCGAGCTATTTAATGCGAGAAACACGTTTTCTGGTGTTTTCACCACTCCACAGTGCGTTTGAAATGCAGAACAGGCGACATCTTGATTTTCGTGAGGTTTCAAGCTGAGATATGCATTTTCTGCGATAATATTGGTGAGACTTCTGTCCGAAGTATGCAGAATCATCGATATCGCTCTGTTCGAGCAATTTAATGCGATAAACGCGTTATCTCGTGTTTTGACCACTCCATGGTGCGTTTGATATGTAGAGCCGCCGATAACTTGGTTTTCGTGGGGATTCCAGCTGAAATATGCATTTTCTGCGATAATCTTGGTGTTTCATCTATGAGAAGTATGCAGAATCATCGAGAACTCTCTTTTCGAGCTGGTTAATGCGAGAAACACGTTTTCTGGTGTTTTCAACATTCCACAGTGCGTCTGATATGCGGCACCGGCGATATCTTGGTTTTCGTGGGGTTTCCAGCTGAGATATGCATTTTCTGCGATCATCTTGGTGTGTCTTCTGTCAGAAGTATGCAGCATCATCGAGATCGCTCTATTCGAGCTATTTAATGCGAGAAACACGTTTTCTGGTGTTTTCACCACTCCACAGTGCGTTTGAAATGCAGAACAGGCGACATCTTGATTTTCGTGAGGTTTCAAGCTGAGATATGCATTTTCTGCGATAATATTGGTGAGACTTCTGTCCGAAGTATGCAGAATCATCGATATCGCTCTGTTCGAGCATTTTAATGCGATAAACGCGTTATCTCGTGTTTTGACCACTCCATGGTGCGTTTGATATGTACAGCCGCCGATAACTTGGTTTTCGTGGGGTTTCCAGCTGAAATATGCATTATCTGCGATAATCTTGGTGTTTCATCTATGAGAAGTATGCAGAATCATCGAGAACTCTCTTTTCGAGCTGGTTAATGCGAGAAACTCGTTTTCTGGTGTTTTCAACATTCCACAGTGGGTCTGATATGCGGCACCGGCGATATCTTGATTTTCGTGAGGTTTCAAGCTGAGATATGCATTTTCTGCGATAATATTGGTGAGACTTCTCTCCGAAGTATGCAGAATCATCGATATCGCTCTTTTCGAGCTATTTAATGCGATAAACGCGTTATCTCGTGTTTTGACCACTCCACGGTGCGTTTGATATGTAGAGCCGCCGATAACTTGGTTTTCGTGGGGATTCCAGCTGAAATATGCATTTTCTGCGATAATCTTCGAGTTTCTTCAGTGACAAGTGTGCAGAATCACCGAAATCGCTGATTTCGTGCTATTGAAAGCGAAAAACACGTTTTCTGGTGTTTTCAGCACTCCACAGTGCGTTTGATATGCGGAAACTGCGATATCTTCGGTATCGTTGTTGTTTCCAGCTGAGATATGCATTTTCTACGATAATCTTCGAGTTTCTTCTGTGACAAGTGTGCAGAATCACCGAAATCGATGTTTTCGTGCTTTTGAATGCGAAAAACACGTTTTCTGGTGTTTTCAGCACTCCACAGTGCCTTTGATATGCGGAAACTACGATATCTTCGGTATCGTTGTTGTTTCCAGCTGAGATATGCATTTTCTACGATAATCTTCGAGTTTCTTCTGTGACAAGTGTGCAGAATCACCGAAATCGTTGTTTTCGTGCTATTGAATGCGAAAAACACGTTTTCTGGTGTTTTCAGCACTCCACGGTGCGTTTGATATGCGGAAACTGCCATATCTTCGGTATCGTTGATGTTTTCAGCTGAGATATGCATTTTCAGTGATAATCTTCATGATTCTGCTGTTACAAATGTGCAGAATCACCGAAATCGCTGTTTTCGTGCTTTTGAATGCGAAAAACGTGTTTTCTGGTGTTTTCAGCACGCCACAGAGCGTTTGTCATGCGGAAACTGCGATATCTTCGGTATCGTTGTTGTTTCCAGCTGAGATATGCATTTTCAGTGATAATCTTCATGATTCTGCTATTACAAGTGTGCAGAATCACCGAAATCGATGTTTTCCTGCTATTGAATGCGAAAAACACGTTTTCTGGTGTTTTCAGCACTCCGCAGTGCGTTTGATATGCGGAAATTGCCATATCTTCGGTATCGTTGTTGTTTCCAGCTGAGATATGCATTTTCAGTGATAATCTTCATGATTCTGCTGTTACAAGTGTGCAGTATCACCGAAATCGCTGTTTTCGAGCTATTGGATGCGAAAAACACGTTTTCTGGTGTTTTCAGCACTCCACAGTCCGTCTGATATGCGGAAACTGCGATAGCTTCGGTATCGTTGTTGTTTCCAGCTGAGATATGCATTTTCTACGATAATCTTCGAGTTTCTTCTGTGACAAGCGTGCAGAATCACCGAAATCGCTGTTTTCGTGCTAGTGAATGCGAAAAACACGTTTTCTGGTGTTTTCAGCACTCCACAGTGCCATTGATATGCGGAAACTGCCATATCTTCGGTATCGTTGTTGTTTCCAGCTGAGATATGCATTTTCAGTGATAATCTTCATGATTCTGCTGTTACAAGTGTGCAGAATCACCGAAATCGCTGTTTTCGTGCTATTGAATGCGAAAAACACGTATTCTGGTGTTTTCTGCACTCCACAGTGCGTTTGATATGCGGAAACTGCCATATCTTCGGTATCGTTGTTGTTTCCAGCTGAGATATGCAGTTTCAGTGATAATCTTCATGATTCTGCTGTTACAAGTGTGCAGAATCACCGAAATCGTTGTTTTCGTGCTACTGAATGCGAAAAACACGTTTTCTGGTGTTTTCAGCACGCCACAGAGCGTTTGACATGCGGAAACTGCGATATCTTCGGTATCGTTGTTGTTTCCAGCTGAGATATGCATTTTCAGTTATAATCTTCATGATTCTGCTGTTACAAGTGTGCAGAATCACCGAAATCGTTGTTTTCGTGCTACTGAATGCGAAAAACACGTTTTCTGGTGTTTTCAGCACGCCACAGAGCGATTGACATGCGGAAACTGCGATATCTTCGGTATCGTTGTTGTTTCCAGCTGAGATATGCATTTTCAGTGGTAATCTTCATGATTCTGCTGTTACAAGTGTGCAGAATCACCGAAATCGATGTTTTCGTGCTTTTGAATGCGAAAAACACGTTTTCTGGTGTTTTCAGCACTCCACAGTGCGTTTGATATGCGGAAACCACGATATCTTCGGTATCGTTGCTGTTTCCAGCTGAGATATGCATTTTCTACGATAATCTTCGAGTTTCTTCTGTGACAAGTGTGCAGAATCACCGAAATCGTTGTTTTCGTGCTATTGAATGCGAAAAACACGTTTTCTGGTGTTTTCACCACTCCACAGTGCGTTTGAAATGCAGAACAGGCGACATCTTGATTTTCGTGAGGTTTCAAGCTGAGATATGCATTTTCTGCGATAATATTGGTGAGACTTCTGTCCGAAGTATGCAGAATCATCGATATCGCTCTGTTCGAGCAATTTAATGCGATAAACGCGTTATCTCGTGTTTTGACCACTCCATGGTGCGTTTGATATGTAGAGCCGCCGATAACTTGGTTTTCGTGGGGTTTCCAGCTGAAATATGCATTTTCTGCGATAATCTTGGTGTTTCATCTATGAGAAGTATGCAGAATCATCGAGAACTCTCTTTTCGAGCTGGTTAATGCGAGAAACACGTTTTCTGGTGTTTTCAACATTCCACAGTGCGTCTGATATGCGGCACCGGCGATATCTTGGTTTTCGTGGGGTTTCCAGCTGAGATATGCATTTTCTGCGATCATCTTGGTGTGTCTTCTGTCAGAAGTATGCAGCATCATCGAGATCGCTCTATTCGAGCTATTTAATGCGAGAAACACGTTTTCTGGTGTTTTCACCACTCCACAGTGCGTTTGAAATGCAGAACAGGCGACATCTTGATTTTCGTGAGGTTTCAAGCTGAGATATGCATTTTCTGCGATAATATTGGTGAGACTTCTGTCCGAAGTATGCAGAATCATCGATATCGCTCTGTTCGAGCATTTTAATGCGATAAACGCGTTATCTCGTGTTTTGACCACTCCATGGTGCGTTTGATATGTACAGCCGCCGATAACTTGGTTTTCGTGGGGTTTCCAGCTGAAATATGCATTATCTGCGATAATCTTGGTGTTTCATCTATGAGAAGTATGCAGAATCATCGAGAACTCTCTTTTCGAGCTGGTTAATGCGAGAAACTCGTTTTCTGGTGTTTTCAACATTCCACAGTGGGTCTGATATGCGGCACCGGCGATATCTTGATTTTCGTGAGGTTTCAAGCTGAGATATGCATTTTCTGCGATAATATTGGTGAGACTTCTCTCCGAAGTATGCAGAATCATCGATATCGCTCTTTTCGAGCTATTTAATGCGATAAACGCGTTATCTCGTGTTTTGACCACTCCACGGTGCGTTTGATATGTAGAGCCGCCGATAACTTGGTTTTCGTGGGGATTCCAGCTGAAATATGCATTTTCTGCGATAATCTTCGAGTTTCTTCAGTGACAAGTGTGCAGAATCACCGAAATCGCTGATTTCGTGCTATTGAAAGCGAAAAACACGTTTTCTGGTGTTTTCAGCACTCCACAGTGCGTTTGATATGCGGAAACTGCGATATCTTCGGTATCGTTGTTGTTTCCAGCTGAGATATGCATTTTCTACGATAATCTTCGAGTTTCTTCTGTGACAAGTGTGCAGAATCACCGAAATCGATGTTTTCGTGCTTTTGAATGCGAAAAACACGTTTTCTGGTGTTTTCAGCACTCCACAGTGCCTTTGATATGCGGAAACTACGATATCTTCGGTATCGTTGTTGTTTCCAGCTGAGATATGCATTTTCTACGATAATCTTCGAGTTTCTTCTGTGACAAGTGTGCAGAATCACCGAAATCGTTGTTTTCGTGCTATTGAATGCGAAAAACACGTTTTCTGGTGTTTTCAGCACTCCACGGTGCGTTTGATATGCGGAAACTGCCATATCTTCGGTATCGTTGATGTTTTCAGCTGAGATATGCATTTTCAGTGATAATCTTCATGATTCTGCTGTTACAAATGTGCAGAATCACCGAAATCGCTGTTTTCGTGCTTTTGAATGCGAAAAACGTGTTTTCTGGTGTTTTCAGCACGCCACAGAGCGTTTGTCATGCGGAAACTGCGATATCCTCGGTATCGTTGTTGTTTCCAGCTGAGATATGCATTTTCAGTGATAATCTTCATGATTCTGCTGTTACAAGTGTGCAGAATCACCGAAATCGATGTTTTCCTGCTATTGAATGCGAAAAACACGTTTTCTGGTGTTTTCAGCACTCCGCAGTGCGTTTGATATGCGGAAATTGCCATATCTTCGGTATCGTTGTTGTTTCCAGCTGAGATATGCATTTTCAGTGATAATCTTCATGATTCTGCTGTTACAAGTGTGCAGTATCACCGAAATCGCTGTTTTCGAGCTATTGGATGCGAAAAACACGTTTTCTGGTGTTTTCAGCACTCCACAGTCCGTCTGATATGCGGAAACTGCGATAGCTTCGGTATCGTTGTTGTTTCCAGCTGAGATATGCATTTTCTACGATAATCTTCGAGTTTCTTCTGTGACAAGCGTGCAGAATCACCGAAATCGCTGTTTTCGTGCTAGTGAATGCGAAAAACACGTTTTCTGGTGTTTTCAGCACTCCACGGTGCGTTTGATATGCGGAAACTGCCATATCTTCGGTATCGTTGATGTTTTCAGCTGAGATATGCATTTTCAGTGATAATCTTCATGATTCTGCTGTTACAAATGTGCAGAATCACCGAAATCGCTGTTTTCGTGCTTTTGAATGCGAAAAACGTGTTTTCTGGTGTTTTCAGCACGCCACAGAGCGTTTGTCATGCGGAAACTGCGATATCTTCGGTATCGTTGTTGTTTCCAGCTGAGATATGCATTTTCAGTGATAATCTTCATGATTCTGCTGTTACAAGTGTGCAGAATCACCGAAATCGATGTTTTCCTGCTATTGAATGCGAAAAACACGTTTTCTGGTGTTTTCAGCACTCCGCAGTGCGTTTGATATGCGGAAATTGCCATATCTTCGGTATCGTTGTTGTTTCCAGCTGAGATATGCATTTTCAGTGATAATCTTCATGATTCTGCTGTTACAAGTGTGCAGTATCACCGAAATCGCTGTTTTCGAGCTATTGGATGCGAAAAACACGTTTTCTGGTGTTTTCAGCACTCCACAGTCCGTCTGATATGCGGAAACTGCGATAGCTTCGGTATCGTTGTTGTTTCCAGCTGAGATATGCATTTTCTACGATAATCTTCGAGTTTCTTCTGTGACAAGCGTGCAGAATCACCGAAATCGCTGTTTTCGTGCTAGTGAATGCGAAAAACACGTTTTCTGGTGTTTTCAGCACTCCACAGTGCCATTGATATGCGGAAACTGCCATATCTTCGGTATCGTTGTTGTTTCCAGCTGAGATATGCATTTTCAGTGATAATCTTCATGATTCTGCTGTTACAAGTGTGCAGAATCACCGAAATCGCTGTTTTCGTGCTATTGAATGCGAAAAACACGTTTTCTGGTGTTTTCTGCACTCCACAGTGCGTTTGATATGCGGAAACTGCCATATCTTCGGTATCGTTGTTGTTTCCAGCTGAGATATGCAGTTTCAGTGATAATCTTCATGATTCTGCTGTTACAAGTGTGCAGAATCACCGAAATCGTTGTTTTCGTGCTACTGAATGCGAAAAACACGTTTTCTGGTGTTTTCAGCACGCCACAGAGCGTTTGACATGCGGAAACTGCGATATCTTCGGTATCGTTGTTGTTTCCAGCTGAGATATGCATTTTCAGTTATAATCTTCATGATTCTGCTGTTACAAGTGTGCAGAATCACCGAAATCGTTGTTTTCGTGCTACTGAATGCGAAAAACACGTTTTCTGGTGTTTTCAGCACGCCACAGAGCGATTGACATGCGGAAACTGCGATATCTTCGGTATCGTTGTTGTTTCCAGCTGAGATATGCATTTTCAGTGGTAATCTTCATGATTCTGCTGTTACAAGTGTGCAGAATCACCGAAATCGATGTTTTCGTGCTTTTGAATGCGAAAAACACGTTTTCTGGTGTTTTCAGCACTCCACAGTGCGTTTGATATGCGGAAACCACGATATCTTCGGTATCGTTGCTGTTTCCAGCTGAGATATGCATTTTCTACGATAATCTTCGAGTTTCTTCTGTGACAAGTGTGCAGAATCACCGAAATCGTTGTTTTCGTGCTATTGAATGCGAAAAACACGTTTTCTGGTGTTTTCAGCACTCCACGGTGCGTTTGATATGCGGAAACTGCCATATCTTCGGTATCGTTGATGTTTCCAGCTGAGATATGCATTTTCAGTGATAACCTTCATGATTCTGCTGTTACAAATGTGCAGAATCACCGAAATCGCTGTTTTCGTGCTTTTGAATGCGAAAAACGTGTTTTCTGGTGTTTTCAGCACGCCACAGAGCGTTTGTCATGCGGAAACTGCGATATCTTCGGTATCGTTGTTGTTTCCAGCTGAGATATGCATTTTCAGTGATAATCTTCATGATTCTGCTGTTACAAATGTGCAGAATCACCGAAATCGCTGTTTTCGTGCTTTTGAATGCGAAAAACGTGTTTTCTGGTGTTTTCAGCACGCCACAGAGCGTTTGTCATGCGGAAACTGCGATATCTTCGGTATCGTTGTTGTTTCCAGCTGAGATATGCATTTTCAGTGATAATCTTCATGATTCTGCTGTTACAAGTGTGCAGAATCACCGAAATCGTTGTTTTCGTGCTACTGAATGCGAAAAACACGTTTTCTGGTGTTTTCAGCACGCCACAGAGCGTTTGACATGCGGAAACTGCGATATATTCGGTTTCGTTGGGTTTCCAGATGAGATATGCATTTTCAGTGATAATCGTCATGATTCTTCTGTGACAAGTGTGCAGAATCACCGAAATCGCTGTTTTCGTGCTATTTAATGCGAAAAGCACGTTTTCTGGTGTATTCACCACTCCACAGTACGTTTGACATGCAGAAACGGAGATATCTTGGTTTCGGTCGGGTTTCAAGCTGAGATATGCATTTTCTGCGATAATGCTGGTGGGACTTCAGTCAGAAGTATGCAGAATCATCTAGATCGCTCGTTTCGAGCTATTTAATGCGAAAAAACAAGTTTTCTGGTGATTTGACCACTCCACAGTGCGTTTGATCTGTAGAGCCGCCGATAACTTGGTTTTCGTGGGGTTTCCAGCTGAGATATGCATTTTCTGCGATAATCTTGATGTTTCATCTACGAGAAGTATGCAGAATCATCCAGAACGCGCTTTTCGAGCTAGTTAATGCGAGTAACACGTTTTCTGGTGTATTGACCACTCCATAGTGCGTTTGATATGCAGAACCGGCGACATCTTGGTTTTCGTCGGGTTTCAAGCTGAGATATGCATTTTCTGCGATAATATTGGTGATACTTCAGTCAGAAGTATGCAGAATCATCTAGATCGCTCGTTTCGAGCTATTTAATGCGAGATACACGTTATCTGGTTGTTTTCACAACTTCACAGTGCGTTTGATATACAGAACCGGCGAGATCTTGTTTTTCGTGAGGTTTCAAGCTGAGATATGCATTTTCTGCGATAATCTTGTTGAGACTTCTGTCCGAAGTATGCAGAATCATCGAGACCGCTCTTTTCGAGCTATTAAGTGCGAGAAACCCGTTATCTGGAATTTTCACCACCCCACAGTGCGTTTGATGTGCAGAACCGGCGATACCTTGATTTTCGTGTTGTTTCCAGCTGAGATATGCATTTTCTGCGATAATCTTGGTGAGTCTTCTGTCAGCAGTATGCAGAATCATCTAGATCGCACTTTTCGTGCTATTTAATGCGAGATACACGTTATCTGGTTGTTTTCACCACTTCACAGTGCGTTTGATATACAGAACCGGCGAGATCTTGTTTTTCGTGAGGTTTCAAGCTGAGATATGCATTTTCTGCGATAATCTTGGTGAGTCTTCTGTCAGAAGTATGCAGAATCATCTAGATCGCTCGTTTCGAACAATTTAATGCGAAAAAACAAGATTTCTGGTGTTTTCAACATTCCACAGTGCGTTTGATATGCAGAACCGGCGATATCTTGATTTTCGTGTTGTTTCCAGCTGAGATATGCATTTTCTGCGATAATCTTGGTGAGTCATCTGTCAGCAGTATGCAGAATCATCTAGATCGCACTTTTCGAGCTATTTAATGCGAGATACACGTTATCTGGTGTTTTCACCACCCCACAGTGCGTTTGGTATGCAGAACCGGCGACATCTTGGAATTCGTTGGGTTTCAAGTTGAGTTATGCATTTTCTGCGATAATATTGGTGAGACTTCAGTCAGAAGTATGCAGAATCATCTAGATCGCTCGTTTCGAGCTATTTAATGCGAAAAAACAAGTTTTCTGGTGTTTTCAACATTCTACAGTGCGTTTGATATGCAGAACCGGCGATATCTTGATTTTCGTGTTGTATCCAGCTGAGATATGCATTTTCTGCGATAAGCTTGGTGAGTCTTCAGTCAGAAGTATGCGGAATCATCTAGAACGTTCGTTTCGAGCTATTTAATGAGAAAAACCAAGTTTTCTAGTGTTTTGACCACTCCACAGTGCGTTTGATATGTACAGCCGCCGATAACATGGTTTTCGTGGGGTTTCCAGCTGAAATATGCATTTTCTGCGATAATCTGGGTGAGACTTTAGTCAGAAGTATGCAGAATCATCTAGATCGCTCGTTTCGCGCTAATTAATGCGCAAAAACAAGTTTTCTGGTGTTTTGACCACTCCACAGTTCGTTTGATATGCAGAACCGGCGACATCTTGATTTTCGTAAGGTTTCAAGATGAGATATGCATTTTCTGCGAAAATATTGGTGAGACCTCCGTCCGAAGTATGCAGAATCATCGATATCGCTCTTTTCGAGCTATTTAATGCGAGAAACACGTTATCTGGTGTTTTGAGCACTCCACAGGGCGTTTGATATGCAGAACCGGCGACATCTTGATTTTCGTGAGGTTTCAAGCTGAGAATTACATTTTCTGCGATAATATTGTTGAGACTTCTGTCCGAAGTATGCAGAATCATCAATATCGCTCTTTTCGAGCTATTTAATGCGATAAACGCGTTATCTCGTGTTTTGACCACTCCACAGTGCGTTTGTTATGTAGAGCCGCCGATAACTTGGTTTTCGTGGGGTTTCCTGCTGAAATATGCATTTTCTGCGATAATCTTGGTGTTTCATCTATGAGAAGTATGCAGAATTATCGAGAACTCTCTTTTCGAGCTGGTTAGTGCGAGAAACACGTTTTCTGGTGTTTTCAACATTCTACAGTGCGCCTGATATGCGGAACCGGCGATATCTTGGTTTTCGTGGGGTTTCCAGCTGAGATATGCATTTTCTGCGATCATCTTGGTGAGTCTTCTGTCAGAAGTATGCAGCATCATCGAGATCGCTATATTCGAGCTATTTAATGCGAGAAACACGTTTTCTGGTGTTTTCACCACTCCACAGTGCGTTTGAAATGCAGAACAGGCGACATCTTGATTTTCGTGAGGTTTCAAGCTGAGATATGCATTTTCTGCGATAATATTGGTGAGACTTCTGTCCGAAGTATGCAGAATCATCGATATCGCTCTGTTCGAGCAATTTAATGCGATAAACGCGTTATCTCGTGTTTTGACCACTCCATGGTGCGTTTGATATGTAGAGCCGCCGATAACTTGGTTTTCGTGGGGTTTCCAGCTGAAATATGCATTTTCTGCGATAATCTTGGTGTTTCATCTATGAGAAGTATGCAGAATCATCGAGAACTCTCTTTTCGAGCTGGTTAATGCGAGAAACACGTTTTCTGGTGTTTTCAACATTCCACAGTGCGTCTGATATGCGGCACCGGCGATATCTTGGTTTTCGTGGGGTTTCCAGCTGAGATATGCATTTTCTGCGATCATCTTGGTGTGTCTTCTGTCAGAAGTATGCAGCATCATCGAGATCGCTCTATTCGAGCTATTTAATGCGAGAAACACGTTTTCTGGTGTTTTCACCACTCCACAGTGCGTTTGAAATGCAGAACAGGCGACATCTTGATTTTCGTGAGGTTTCAAGCTGAGATATGCATTTTCTGCGATAATATTGGTGAGACTTCTGTCCGAAGTATGCAGAATCATCGATATCGCTCTGTTCGAGCATTTTAATGCGATAAACGCGTTATCTCGTGTTTTGACCACTCCATGGTGCGTTTGATATGTACAGCCGCCGATAACTTGGTTTTCGTGGGGTTTCCAGCTGAAATATGCATTATCTGCGATTATCTTGGTGTTTCATCTATGAGAAGTATGCAGAATCATCGAGAACTCTCTTTTCGAGCTGGTTAATGCGAGAAACTCGTTTTCTGGTGTTTTCAACATTCCACAGTGCGTCTGATATGCGGCACCGGCGATATCTTGATTTACGTGAGGTTTCAAGCTGAGATATGCATTTTCTGCGATAATATTGGTGAGACTTCTCTCCGAAGTATGCAGAATCATCGATATCGCTCTTTTCGAGCTATTTAATGCGATAAACGCGTTATCTCGTGTTTTGACCACTCCACGGTGCGTTTGATATGTAGAGCCGCCGATAACTTGGTTTTCGTGGGGTTTCCAGCTGAAATATGCATTTTCTGCGATAATCTTCGAGTTTCTTCAGTGACAAGTGTGCAGAATCACCGAAATCGCTGATTTCGTGCTATTGAAAGCGAAAAACACGTTTTCTGGTGTTTTCAGCACTCCACAGTGCGTTTGATATGCGGAAACTGCGATATCTTCGGTATCGTTGTTGTTTCCAGCTGAGATATGCATTTTCTACGATAATCTTCGAGTTTCTTCTGTGACAAGTGTGCAGAATCACCGAAATCGATGTTTTCGTGCTTTTGAATGCGAAAAACACGTTTTCTGGTGTTTTCAGCACTCCACAGTGCCTTTGATATGCGGAAACTACGATATCTTCGGTATCGTTGTTGTTTCCAGCTGAGATATGCATTTTCAGTGATAATCTTCATGATTCTGCTGTTACATGTGTGCAGAATCACCGAAATCGCTGTTTTCGTGCTATTGAATGCGAAAAACACGTTTTCTGGTTTTTTCAGCACTCCACAGTGCGTTTGATATGCGGAAACTGCGATATCTTCGGTATCGTTGTTGTTTCCAGCTGAGATATGCATTTTCTACGATAATCTTCGAGTTTCTTCTGTGACAAGTGTGCAGAATCACCGAAATCGTTGTTTTCGTGCTATTGAATGCGAAAAACACGTTTTCTGGTGTTTTCAGCACTCCACGGTGCGTTTGATATGCGGAAACTGCCATATCTTCGGTATCGTTGATGTTTTCAGCTGAGATATGCATTTTCAGTGATAATCTTCATGATTCTGCTGTTACAAATGTGCAGAATCACCGAAATCGCTGTTTTCGTGCTTTTGAATGCGAAAAACGTGTTTTCTGGTGTTTTCAGCACGCCACAGAGCGTTTGTCATGCGGAAACTGCGATATCTTCGGTATCGTTGTTGTTTCCAGCTGAGATATGCATTTTCAGTGATAATCTTCATGATTCTGCTGTTACAAGTGTGCAGAATCACCGAAATCGATGTTTTCCTGCTATTGAATGCGAAAAACACGTTTTCTGGTGTTTTCAGCACTCCGCAGTGCGTTTGATATGCGGAAATTGCCATATCTTCGGTATCGTTGTTGTTTCCAGCTGAGATATGCATTTTCAGTGATAATCTTCATGATTCTGCTGTTACAAGTGTGCAGTATCACCGAAATCGCTGTTTTCGAGCTATTGGATGCGAAAAACACGTTTTCTGGTGTTTTCAGCACTCCACAGTCCGTCTGATATGCGGAAACTGCGATAGCTTCGGTATCGTTGTTGTTTCCAGCTGAGATATGCATTTTCTACGATAATCTTCGAGTTTCTTCTGTGACAAGCGTGCAGAATCACCGAAATCGCTGTTTTCGTGCTAGTGAATGCGAAAAACACGTTTTCTGGTGTTTTCAGCACTCCACAGTGCCATTGATATGCGGAAACTGCCATATCTTCGGTATCGTTGTTGTTTCCAGCTGAGATATGCATTTTCAGTGATAATCTTCATGATTCTGCTGTTACAAGTGTGCAGAATCACCGAAATCGCTGTTTTCGTGCTATTGAATGCGAAAAACACGTTTTCTGGTGTTTTCTGCACTCCACAGTGCGTTTGATATGCGGAAACTGCCATATCTTCGGTATCGTTGTTGTTTCCAGCTGAGATATGCATTTTCTACGATAATCTTCGAGTTTCTTCTGTGACAAGTGTGCAGAACCACCGAAATCGTTGTTTTCGTGCTACTGAATGCGAAAAACACGTTTTCTGGTGTTTTCAGCACTCCACGGTGCGTTTGATATGCGGAAACTGCCATATCTTCGGTATCGTTGATGTTTCCAGTTGAGATATGCAGTTTCAGTGATAATCTTCATGATTCTGCTGTTACAAGTGTGCAGAATCACCGAAATCGTTGTTTTCGTGCTACTGAATGCGAAAAACACGTTTTCTGGTGTTTTCAGCACGCCACAGAGCGTTTGACATGCGGAAACTGCGATATCTTCGGTATCGTTGTTGTTTCCAGCTGAGATATGCATTTTCAGTTATAATCTTCATGATTCTGCTGTTACAAGTGTGCAGAATCACCGAAATCGTTGTTTTCGTGCTACTGAATGCGAAAAACACGTTTTCTGGTGTTTTCAGCACGCCACAGAGCGATTGACATGCGGAAACTGCGATATCTTCGGTATCGTTGTTGTTTCCAGCTGAGATATGCATTTTCAGTGGTAATCTTCATGATTCTGCTGTTACAAGTGTGCAGAATCACCGAAATCGATGTTTTCGTGCTTTTGAATGCGAAAAACACGTTTTCTGGTGTTTTCAGCACTCCACAGTGCGTTTGATATGCGGAAACCACGATATCTTCGGTATCGTTGTTGTTTCCAGCTGAGATATGCATTTTCTACGATAATCTTCGAGTTTCTTCTGTGACAAGTGTGCAGAATCACCGAAATCGTTGTTTTCGTGCTATTGAATGCGAAAAACACGTTTTCTGGTGTTTTCAGCACTCCACGGTGCGTTTGATATGCGGAAACTGCCATATCTTCGGTATCGTTGATGTTTCCAGCTGAGATATGCATTTTCAGTGATAATCTTCATGATTCTGCTGTTACAAATGTGCAGAATCACCGAAATCGCTGTTTTCGTGCTTTTGAATGCGAAAAACGTGTTTTCTGGTGTTTTCAGCACGCCACAGAGCGTTTGTCATGCGGAAACTGCGATATCTTCGGTATCGTTGTTGTTTCCAGCTGAGATATGCATTTTCAGTGATAATCTTCATGATTCTGCTGTTACAAATGTGCAGAATCACCGAAATCGCTGTTTTCGTGCTTTTGAATGCGAAAAACGTGTTTTCTGGTGTTTTCAGCACGCCACAGAGCGTTTGTCATGCGGAAACTGCGATATCTTCGGTATCGTTGTTGTTTCCAGCTGAGATATGCATTTTCAGTGATAATCTTCATGATTCTGCTGTTACAAGTGTGCAGAATCACCGAAATCGTTGTTTTCGTGCTACTGAATGCGAAAAACACGTTTTCTGGTGTTTTCAGCACGCCACAGAGCGTTTGACATGCGGAAACTGCGATATCTTCGGTATCGTTGTTGTTTCCAGCTGAGATATGCATTTTCAGTGATAATCTTCATGATTCTGCTGTTACAAATGTGCAGAATCACCGAGATCGCTGTTTTCGTGCTTTTGAATGCGAAAAACGTGTTTTCTGGTGTTTTCAGCACTACGCAGTGCGTTTGATATGCGGAAATTGCCATATCTTCGGTATCGTTGTTGTTTCCAGCTGAGATATGCATTTTCAGTGATAATCTTCATGATTCTGCTGTTACAAGTGTGCAGAATCACCGAAATCGCTGTTTTCGAGCTATTGGATGCGAAAAACACGTTTTCTGGTGTTTTCAGCACTCCACAGTCCGTCTGATATGCGGAAACTGCGATAGCTTCGGTATCGTTGTTGTTTCCAGCTGAGATATGCATTTTCTACGATAATCTTCGAGTTTCTTCTGTGACAAGTGTGCAGAATCACCGAAATCGCTGTTTTCGTGCTATTGAATGCGATAAACACGTTTTCTGGTGTTTTCAGCACACCACAGAGCGTTTGACATGCGGAAACTGCGATATTTTCGGTATCGTTGTTGTTTCCAGCTGAGATATGCATTTTCAGTGATAATCTTCATGATTCTGCTGTTACAAGTGTGCAGAATCACCGAAATCGCTGTTTTCGTGCTATTGAATGCGAAAAACACGTTTTCTGGTGTTTTCAGCACTCCACAGTGCGTTTGATATGCGGAAACTGCCATATCTTCGGTATCGTTGTTGTTTCCAGCTGAGATATGCATTTTCTACGATTATCTTCGAGTTTCTTCTGTGACAAGTGTGCAGAATCACCGAAATCGTTGTTTTCGTGCTACTGAATGCGAAAAACACGTTTTCTGGTGTTTACAGCACTCCACGGTGCGTTTGATATGCGGAAACTGCCATATCTTCGGTATCGTTGTTGTTTCCAGTTGAGATATGCAGTTTCAGTGATAATCTTCATGATTCTGCTGTTACAAGTGTGCAGAATCACCGAGATCGTTGTTTTCGTGCTACTGAATGCGAAAAACACGTTTTCTGGTGTTTTCAGCACGCCACAGAGCGTTTGACATGCGGAAACTGCGATATCTTCGGTATCGTTGTTGTTTCCAGCTGAGATATGCATTTTCAGTGATAATCTTCATGATTCTGCTGTTACAAGTGTGCAGAATCACCGAAATCGAATTTTTCGTGCTTTTGAATGCGAAAAACACGTTTTCTGGTGTTTTCAGCACTCCACAGTGCGTTTGATATGCGGAAACCACGATATCTTCGGTATCGTTGTTGTTTCCAGCTGAGATATGCATTTTCAGTGATAATCTTCATGATTCTGTTATTACAAGTGTGCAGAATCACCGAAATCGCTGTTTTCGTGCTATTGAATGCGAAAAACACGTTTTCTGGTGTTTTCAGCACTCCACAGTGCGTTTGATATGCGGAAACTGCCATATCTTCGGTATCGTTGTTGTTTCCAGCTGAGATATGCATTTTCTACGATAATCTTCGAGTTTCTTCTGTGACAAGTGTGCAGAATCACCGAAATCGTTGTTTTCGTGCTACTGAATGCGAAAAACACGTTTTCTGTTGTTTTCAGCACTCCACGGTGCGTTTGATATGCGGAAACTGCCATATCTTCGGTATCGTTGATGTTTACAGCTGAGATATGCATTTTCAGTGATAATCTTCATGATTCTGCTGTTACAAGTATGCAGAATCACCGAAATCGATGTTTTCGTGCTATTGAATGCGAAAAACACGTTTTCTGGTGTTTTCAGTACGCCACAGTGCGTTTGACATGCGGAAACTGCCATATCTTCGGTATCGTTGTTGTTTCCAGCTGATATATGCATTTTCAGTGATAATCTTCATGATTCTGCTATTACAAGTGTGCAGAATCACCGAAATCGCTGTTTTCGTGCTATTGAATGCGAAAAACACGTTTTCTGGTGTTTTCAGCACTCCGCAGTGCGTTTGATATGCGGAAACTGCGATATCTTCGGTATCGTTGTTGTTTCTGTAACGTCGGCCATACCGACGACTCCGTACCTTACCCTCTATTCTGCACGATCACTACATTACCATTTACCTATAATCAATAAGCACGCATATATCCGTAGTCGCTAAGCTAATAACCTTAAGCACCAACCACAGCTATCTCATCCCTCGACTCAATTCCTAGAACGCACCGTCAGCTTGTTCCATCCCAATCCTCCAACTCATATCTTCCTTCAATTACCCAGAGTCAGCTATCCCACGCTAGCTCGCGCTATCTCTCTCGAGGTATGCGGAGTCAGCAGTCCCACGCTAGCTCGCGCTATCTCTCTCGAGGTATGCGGAGTCAGCAGTCCCACGCTAGCTCGCGCTATCTCTCTCGAGGTATGCAGAGTCAGCAGTCCCACGCTCGCTCGCGCTATCTCTCCCGAGGTATGCAGAGTCAGCAGTCCCACGCTAGCTCGCGTTATCTCTCCCGAGGTATGCAGAGTCAGCAGTCCCACGCTCGCTTATCCTTACCATTACCACACCCCTCACCCATATCCGACTACTATAAAGATAGCTCCGCAACGCCCAGTCAGGGAAGTTCCACTCCGGATCTGCCGGGGCGCACATCACATAGGAAGTTCCACTCCGGAACTCCCGGGGTACACATCGCGTAGGCAGTTCCACTCCGGAACTCCCGGGGCACACATCACGTAGGTAGTTCCACTCCGGAACTCCCGGAGTACACATCGCGTTTCTATATCGTTACTATTTCCAAGTATTGCTATTTCCAAGTGTTACTATTTCATTGTATTCCTATATCTTATATTATATTATTATTTCCATGTTCAATTGTATTCTATATCTTATATAACCTACATCGTGAAGTATATTAAAGTGATTATTAATATTACAATTCCATATTTAATTCTTATAACCCATTATCAAAGTGCGCGATTCACATACCAACCGCTACGCTATTATCATCAATCCTGCAGCAACGAGGAGATACAGCGCAGTGCCATCGTGAGATTGAGGTAAGCCATTACGACATTTTTATCAATAACCGAGAGTCCCGGTTAGACGCAGACGCACGAGCTGCGTGAACGTTAAAGAACGGCATTTTAGTGCGCGATCCTCGACATTTGCCAATCCGCGCAGTCTGGGACGTGACATTTCCAGCTGAGATATTCATTTTCTACGATAATCTTCGAGTTTCTTCTGTGACAAGCGTGCAGAATCACCGAAATCGCTGTTTTCGTGATATTGAATGCGAAAAACACGTTTTCTGGTGTTTTCAGCACTCCACAGTGCGTTTGATATGCGGAAACTGCCATATCTTCGGTATCGTTGTTGTTTCCAGCTGAGATATGCATTTACTACGATAATCTTCGAGTTTCTTCTGTGACAAGTGTGCAGAATCACCGAAATCGTTGTTTTCGTGCTACTGAATGCGAAAAACACGTTTTCTGGTGTTTTCAGCACTCCACGGTGCGTTTGATATGCGGAAACTTCCATATCTTCGGTATCGTTGATGTTTCCAGTTGAGATATGCATTTTCAGTGATAATCTTCATGATTCTGCTGTTACAAGTGTGCGGAATCACCGAAATCGATGTTTTCGTGCTTTTGAATGCGAAAAACACGTTTTCTGGTGTTTTCAGCACTCCACAGTGCGTTTGATATGCGGAAACTACGATATCTTCGGTATCGTTGTTGGTTCCAGCTGAGATATGCATTTTCAGTGATAATCTTCATGATTCTGCTGTTACAAGTGTGCAGAATCACCGAAATCGCTGTTTTCGTGCTATTGAATGCGAAAAACACGTTTTCTGGTGTTTTCAGCACTCCACAGTGCGTTTGATATGCGGAAACTGCCATATCTTCGGTATCGTTGTTGTTTCCAGCTGAGATATGCATTTTCTACGATAATCTTCGAGTTTCTTCTGTGACAAGTGTGCAGAATCACCGAAATCGTTGTTTTCGTGCTACTGAATGCGAAAAACACGTTTTCTGGTGTTTTCAGCACTCCACGGTGCGTTTGATATGCGGAAACTGCCATATCTTCGGTATCGTTGATGTTTCCAGTTGAGATATGCAGTTTCAGTGATAATCTTCATGATTCTGCTGTTACAAGTGTGCAGAATCACCGAAATCGTTGTTTTCGTGCTACTGAATGCGAAAAGCACGCTTTCTGGTGTTTTCAGCACGCCACAGAGCGTTTGACATGCGGAAACTGCGATATCTTCGGTATCGTTGTTGTTTCCAGCTGAGATATGCATTTTCAGTGATAATCTTCATGATTCTGCTGTTACAAGTGTGCAGAATCACCGAAATCGATGTTTTCGTGCTTTTGAATGCGAAAAACACGTTTTCTGGTGTTTTCAGCACTCCACAGTGCGTTTGATATGCGGAAACTACGATATCTTCGGTATCGTTGTTGTTTCCAGCTGAGATATGCATTTTCAGTGATAATCTTCATGATTCTGCTGTTACAAGTGTGCAGAATCACCGAAATCACTGTTTTCGTGCAATTGGATGCGAAAAACACGTTTTGTGGTGTTTTCGGCACTCCACAGTGCGTTTGATATGCGGAATCTACCATATCTTCGGTATCGTTGTTGTTTCCAGCTGAGATATGCATTTTCTACGATAATCTTCGAGTTTCTTCTGTGACAAGTGTGCAGAATCACCGAAATCGCTGTTTTCGTGCTATTGAATGCGAAAAACACGTTTTCTGGTGTTTTCAGCACACCACAGAGCGTTTGACATGCGGAAACTGCGATATCTTCGGTATCGTTGTTGTTTCCAGCTGAGATATGCATTTTCTACGATAATCTTCGAGTTTCTTCTGTGACAAGTGTGCAGAATCACCGAAATCGCTGTTTTCGTGCTATTGAATGCGAAAAACACGTTTTCTGGGGTTTTCAGCACTCCACAGTGCGTTTGATATGCGGAAACTGCCATATCTTCGGTATCGTTGTTGTTTCCAGCTGAGAAATGCATTTTCAGTGATAATCCTCATGATTCTGCGGCTACAAGTGTGCAGAATCACCGAAATCGCTGTTTTCGTGCTTTTGAATGCGAAAAACACGTTTTCTGGTGTTTTCAGCACTCCACGGGGCGTTTGATATTCGGAAACGACGATATCTTCGGTATCGTTGTTGTTTCCAGCTGAGATATGCATTTTCTACGATAATCTTCGAGTTTCTTCTGTGACAAGTGTGCAGAATCACCGAAATCGTTGTTTTCGTGCTATTGAATGCGAAAAACACGTTTTCTGGTGTTTTCAGCACTCCACGGTGCGTTTGATATGCGGAAACTGCCATATCTTCGGTATCGTTGATGCTTCCAGCTGAGATATGTATTTTCAGTGATAATCATCCTGATTCTGCTGTTACAAATGTGCAGAATTACCGAAATCGCTGTTTTCGTGCTATTGAATGCGAAAAACACGTTTTCTGGGGTTTTCAGCACTCCACAGTGCGTTTGATATGCGGAAACTGCCATATCTTCGGTATCGTTGTTGTTTCCAGCTGAGAAATGCATTTTCAGTGATAATCTTCATGATTCTGCTGTTACACGTGTGCAGAATCACCGAAATCGCTGTTTTCGTGCTTTTGAATGCGAAAAACACGTTTTCTGGTGTTTTCAGCACTCCACAGTGCGTTTGATACGCGGAAACTACGATATCTTCGGTATCGTTGTTGTTTCCAGCTGAGATATGCATTTTCAGTGATAATCTTCATGATTCTGCTGTTACAAGTGTGCAGAATTTCCGAAATCGCCGTTTTCGTGCTATTGAATGCGAAATACACGTTTTCTGGTGTTTTCAGCACTCCACAGTGCGTTTGATATGCGGAAACTGCCATATCTTCGGTATCGTTGTTGTTTCCAGCTGAGAAATGCATTTTCAGTGATAATCTTCATGATTCTGCTGTTACAAGTGTGCAGAATCACCGAAATCGCTGTTTTCGTGCTTTTGAATGCGAAAAACACGTTTTCTGGTGTTTTCAGCACTCCACAGTGCGTTTGATATGCGGAAACTACGATATCTTCGGTATCGTTGTTGTTTCCAGCTGAGACATGCATTTTCTACGATAATCTTCGTGTTTCTTCTGTGACAAGTGTGCAGAATCACCGAAATCGTTGTTTTCGTGCTACTGAATGCGAAAAACACGTTTTCTAGTGTTTTCAAGCTCGCCACAGAGCGTTTGACATGCGGAAACTGCGATATCTTCGGTATCGTTGTTGTTTCCAGGTGAGATATGCGTTTTCAGTGATAATCTTCATGATTCTGCTGTTACAAGTGTGCAGAATCACCGAAATCGCTGTTTTCGTGCTATTGAATGCGAAAAACACGTTTTCTGGTGTTTTCAGCACACCACAGAGCGTTTGACATGCGGAAACTGCGATATCTTCGGTATCGTTGTTGTTTCCAGCTGAGATATGCATTTTCTACGATAATCTTCGTGTTTCTTCTGTGACAAGTGTGCAGAATCACCGAAATCGTTGTTTTCGTGCTACTGAATGCGAAAAACACGTTTTCTAGTGTTTTCAAGCACGCCACAGAGCGTTTGACATGCGGAAACTGCGATATCTTCGGTATCGTTGTTGTTTCCAGGTGAGATATGCATTTTCAGTGATAATCCTCATGATTCTGCGGTTACAAGTGTGCAGAATCACCGAAATCGCTGTTTTCGTGCTTTTGAATGCGAAAAACACGTTTTCTGGTGTTTTCAGCACACCACAGAGCGTTTGACATGCGGAAACTGCGATATCTTCGGTATCGTTGTTGTTTCCAGCTGAGATATGCATTTTCAGTGATAATCTTCGAGTTTCTTCTGTGACAAGTGTGCAGAATCACCGAAATCGCTGTTTTCGTGCTATTGGATGCGAAAAACACGTTTTGTGGTGTTTTCAGAACTCCACAGTGCGTTTGATATGCGGAAACTACCATATCTTCGGTATCGTTGTTGTTTCCAGCTGAGATATGCATTTTCTACGATAATCTTCGTGTTTCTTCTGTGACAAGTGTGCAGAATCTCCGAAATCGCTGTTTTCGTGCTTTTGAATGCGAAAAACACGTTTTCTGGTGTTTTCAGCACTCCACGGGGCGTTTGATATTCGGAAACTACGATATCTTCGGTATCGTTGTTGTTTCCAGCTGAGATATGCATTTTCTACGATAATCTTCGAGTTTCTTCTGTGACAAGTGTGCAGAATCACCGAAATCGATGTTTTCGTGCTATTGAATACGAAAAACACGTTTTCTGGTGTTTTCAGCACACCACAGAGCGTTTGACATGCGGAAACTGCGATATCTTCGGTATCGTTGTTGTTTCCAGCTGAGATATGCATTTTCAGTGATAATCCTCATGATTCTGCGGTTACAAGTGTGCAGAATCACCGAAATCGCTGTTTTCGTGCTTTTGAATGCGAAAAACACGTTTTCTGGTGTTTTCAGCACACCACAGAGCGTTTGACATGCGGAAACTGCGATATCTTCGGTATCGTTGTTGTTTCCAGCTGAGATATGCATTTTCAGTGATAATCTTCGAGTTTCTTCTGTGACAAGTGTGCAGAATCACCGAAATCGCTGTTTTCGTGCTATTGAATGCGAAAAACACGTTTTCTGGTGTTTTCAGCACTCCACAGTGCGTTTGATATGCGGAAACTACGATATCTTCGGTATCGTTGTTGTTTCCAGCTGAGATATGCATTTTCAGTGATAATCCTCATGATTCTGCGGTTACAAGTGTGCAGAATCACCGAAATCGCTGTTTTCGTGCTTTTGAATGCGAAAAACACGTTTTCTGGTGTTTTCAGCACTCCACGGGGCGATTGATATGCGGAAACTACCATATCTTCGGTATCGTTGTTGTTTCCAGCTGAGATATGCATTTTCTACGATAATCTTCGTGTTTCTTCTGTGACAAGTGTGCAGAATCACCGAAATCGTTGTTTTCGTGCTACTGAATGCGAAAAACACGTTTTCTAGTGTTTTCAAGCACGCCACAGAGCGTTTGACATGCGGAAACTGCGATATCTTCGGTATCGTTGTTGTTTCCAGGTGAGATATGTGTTTTCAGTGATAATCTTCATGATTCTGCTGTGACAAGTGTGCAGAATCATCGAAATCGCTGTTTTCGTGCTTTTGAATGCGAAAAACACGTTTTCTGGTGTTTTCAGCACACCACAGAGCGTTTGACATGCGGAAACTGCGATATCTTCGGTATCGTTGTTGTTTCCAGCTGAGATATGCATTTTCAGTGATAATCTTCGAGTTTCTTCCGTGACAAGTGTGCAGAATCACCGAAATCGCTGTTTTCGTGCTATTGAATGCGAAAAACACGTTTTCTGGTGTTTTCAGCACACCACAGAGCGTTTGCCATGCGGAAACTGCGATATCTTCGGTATCGTTGTTGTTTCCAGCTGAGATATGCATTTTCAGTGATAATCTTCGAGTTTCTTCTGTGACAAGTGTGCAGAATCACCGAAATCGTTGTTTTCGTGCTATTGAATGCGAAAAACACGTTTTCTGGTGTTTTCAGCACTCCACGGTGCGTTTGATATGCGGAAACTGCCATATCTTCGGTATCGTTGATGTTTCCAGCTGAGATATGCATTTTCAGTGATAATCTTCATGATTCTGCTGTTACAAATGTGCAGAATTACCGAAATCGCTGTTTTCGTGCTTTTGAATGCGAAAAACGTGTTTTCTGGTGTTTTCAGCACGCCACAGTGCGTTTGATGTGCGGAAACTGCCATATCCTCGGTAGCGTTGTTGTTTCCAGCTGAGATATGCATTTTCAGTGATAATCTTCATGATTCTGCTGTTACAAGTGTGCAGAATCAACGAAATCGTTGTTTTCGTGCTATTGAATGCGAAAAACACGTTTTCTGGTGTTTTCAGCACGCCACAGTGTGTTTGACATGCGGAAACTGCGATATCTTCGGTATCGTTGTTGTTTCCAGCCGAGATATGCATTTTCAGTGATAATCTTCATGATTCTGCTGTTACAAGTGTGCAGAATCACCGAAATCGCTGTTTTCGTGCTATTGAATGCGAAAAACACGTTTTCTGGTGTTTTCAGCACTCCACGGTGCGTTTGATATGCGGAAACTGCCATATCTTCGGTATCGTTGATGTTTCCAGCTGAGATATGCATTTTCAGTGATAATCTTCATGATTCTGCTATTACAAGTGTGCAGAATCACCGAAATCGTTGTTTTCGTGCTATTGAATGCGAAAAACACGTTTTCTGGTGTTTTCAGCACGCCACAGTGTGTTTGACATGCGGAAACTGCGATATCTTCGGTATCGTTGTTGTTTCCAGCTGAGAAATGCATTTTCAGTGATAATCCTCATGATTCTGCGGTTACAAGTGTGCAGAATCACCGAAATCGCTGTTTTCGTACTTTTGAATGCGAAAAACACGTTTTCTGGTGTTTTCAGCACTCCACGGGGCGTTTGATATTCGGAAACTACGATATCTTCGGTATCGTTGTTGTTTCCAGCTGAGATATGCATTTTCTACGATAATCTTCGAGTTTCTTCTGTGACAAGTGTGCAGAATCACCGAAATCGTTGTTTTCGTGCTATTGAATGCGAAAAACACGTTTTCTGGTGTTTTCAGCACTCCACGGTGCGTTTGATATGCGGAAACTGCCATATCTTCGGTATCGTTGATGTTTCCAGCTGAGATATGCATTTTCTACGATAATCTTCGAGTTTCTTCTGTGACAAGTGTGCAGAATCACCGAAATCGTTGTTTTCGTGCTACTGAATGCGAAAAACACGTTTTCTGGTGTTTTCAGCACGCCACAGTGCGTTTGATGTGCGGAAACTGCCATATCCTCGGTATCGTTGTTGTTTCCAGCTGAGATGTGCATTTTCAGTGATAATCTTCTTGATTCTGCTGTTACAAGTGTGCAGAATCACCGAAATCGTTGTTTTCGTGCTATTGAATGCGAAAAACACGTTTTCTGGTGTTTTCAGCACTCCACGGTGCGTTTGATATGCGGAAACTGCAATATCTTCGGTATCGTTGATGTTTCCAGCTGTGATATGCATTTTCAGTGATAATCTTCATGATTCTGCTATTACAAGTGTGCAGAATCACCGAAATCGTTGTTTTCGTGCTATTGAATGCGAAAAACACGTTTTCTGGTGTTTTCAGCACGCCACAGTGCGTTTGATATGCGGCAACTACGATATCTTCGGTATCGTTGTTGTTTCCAGCTGAGATATGCATTTTCAGTGATAATCTTCATGATTCTGCTGTTACAAGTGTGCAGAATCACCGAAATCACTGTTTTCGTGCAATTGGATGCGAAAAACACGTTTTGTGGTGTTTTCGGCACTCCACAGTGCGTTTGATATGCGGAAACTACCATATCTTCGGTATCGTTGTTGTTTCCAGCTGAGATATGCATTTTCTACGATAATCTTCGAGTTTCTTCTGTGACAAGTGTGCAGAATCACCGAAATCGCTGTTTTCGTGCTATTGAATGCGAAAAACACGTTTTCTGGTGTTTTCAGCACACCACAGAGCGTTTGACATGCGGAAACTGCGATATCTTCGGTATCGTTGTTGTTTCCAGCTGAGATATGCATTTTCTACGATAATCTTCGAGCTTCTTCTGTGACAAGTGTGCAGAATCACCGAAATCATTGTTTTCGTGCTATTGAATGCGAAAAACACGTTTTCTGGTGTTTTCAGCACTCCACGGTGCGTTTGATATGCGGAAACTGCAATATCTTCTGTATCGTTGATGTTTCCAGCTGAGATATGCATTTTCAGTGATAATCTTCATGATTCTGCTATTACAAGTGTGCAGAATCACCGAAATCGTTGTTTTCGAGCTATTGAATGCGAAAAACACGTTTTCTGGTGTTTTCAGCACGCCACAGTGTGTTTGACATGCGGAAACTGCGATATCTTCGGTATCGTTGTTGTTTCCAGCTGAGATATGCATTTTCTACGATAATCTTCGAGTTTCTTCTGTGACAAGTGTGCAGAATCACCGAAATCGCTGTTTTCGTGCTATTGAATGCGAAAAACACGTTTTCTGGTGTTTTCAGCACACCACAGAGCGTTTGACATGCGGAAACTGCGATATCTTCGGTATCGTTGTTGTTTCCAGCTGAGATATGCATTTTCAGTGATAATCCTCATGATTCTGCGGTTACAAGTGTGCAGAATCTCAGAAATCGCTGTTTTCGTGCTTTTGAATGCGAAAAACACGTTTTCTGGTGTTTTCAGCACTCCACGGGGCGTTTGATATTCGGAAACTACGATATCTTCGGTATCGTTGTTGTTTCCAGCTGAGATATGCATTTTCTACGATATTCTTCGAGTTTCTTCTGTGACAAGTGTGCAGAATCACCGAAATCGATGTTTTCGTGCTTTTGAATGCGAAAAACACGTTTTCTGGTGTTTTCAGCACTCCACAGTGCGTTTGATATGCGGAAACTACGATATCTTCGGTATCGTTGTTGTTTCCAGCTGACATATGCATTTTCAGTGATAATCTTCATGATTCTGCTGTTACAAGTGTGCAGAATCACCGAAATCGCTGTTTTCGTGCTATTGGATGCGAAAAACACGTTTTGTGGTGTTTTCAGAACTCCACAGTGCGTTTGATATGCGGAAACTACCATATCTTCGGTATCGTTGTTGTTTCCAGCTGAGATATGCATTTTCTACGATAATCTTTGAGTTTCTTCTGTGACAAGTGTGCAGAATCACCGAAATCGTTGTTTTCGTGCTATTGAATGCGAAAAACACGTTTTCTGGTGTTTTCAGCACTCCACGGTGCGTTTGATATGCGGAAACTGCCATATCTTCGGTATCGTTGATGTTTCCAGCTGAGATATGCATTTTCAGTGATAATCTTCATGATTCTGCTATTACAAGTGTGCAGAATCACCGAAATCGTTGTTTTCGTGCTATTGAATGCGAAAAACACGTTTTCTGGTGTTTTCAGCACGCCACAGTGCGTTTGATATGCGGAAACTACGATATCTTCGGTATCGTTGTTGTTTCCAGCTGAGATATGCATTTTCAGTGATAATCTTCATGATTCTGCTGTTACAAGTGTGCAGAATCACCGAAATCACTGTTTTCGTGCAATTGGATGCGAAAAACACGTTTTGTGGTGTTTTCGGCACTCCACAGTGCGTTTGATATGCGGAAACTACCATATCTTCGGTATCGTTGTTGTTTCCAGCTGAGATATGCATTTTCTACGATAATCTTCGAGTTTCTTCTGTGACAAGTGTGCAGAATCACCGAAATCGCTGTTTTCGTGCTATTGAATGCGAAAAACACGTTTTCTGGTGTTTTCAGCACACCACAGAGCGTTTGACATGCGGAAACTGCGATATCTTCGGTATCGTTGTTGTTTCCAGCTCAGATATGCATTTTCTACGATAATCTTCGAGTTTCTTCTGTGACAAGTGTGCAGAATCACCGAAATCATTGTTTTCGTGCTATTGAATGCGAAAAACACGTTTTCTGGTGTTTTCAGCACTCCACGGTGCGTTTGATATGCGGAAACTGCAATATCTTCTGTATCGTTGATGTTTCCAGCTGAGATATGCATTTTCAGTGATAATCTTCATGATTCTGCTATTACAAGTGTGCAGAATCACCGAAATCGTTGTTTTCGAGCTATTGAATGCGAAAAACACGTTTTCTGGTGTTTTCAGCACGCCACAGTGTGTTTGACATGCGGAAACTGCGATATCTTCGGTATCGTTGTTGTTTCCAGCTGAGATATGCATTTTCTACGATAATCTTCGAGTTTCTTCTGTGACAAGTGTGCAGAATCACCGAAATCGCTGTTTTCGTGCTATTGAATGCGAAAAACACGTTTTCTAGTGTTTTCAGCACGCCACAGAGCGTTTGACATGCGGAAACTGCGATATCTTCGGTATCGTTGTTGTTTCCAGGTGAGATATGCGTTTTCAGTGATAATCTTCATGATTCTGCTGTTACATGTGTGCAGAATCTCCGAAATCGCTGTTTTCGTGCTATTGAATGCGAAAAACACGTTTTCTGGTGTTTTCAGCACTCCACAGTGCGTTTGATATGCGGAAACTGCCATATCTTCGGTATCGTTGTTGTTTCCAGCTGAGAAATGCATTTTCAGTGATAATCTTCATGATTCTGCTGTTACAAGTGTGCAGAATCACCGAAATCGCTGTTTTCGTGCTTTTGAATGCGAAAAACACGTTTTCTGGTGTTTTCAGCACTCCACAGTGCGTTTGATATGCGGAAACTGCCATATCTTCGGTATCGTTGATGTTTCCAGCTGAGATATGCATTTTCAGTGATAATCTTCATGATTCTGCTGTTACAAATGTGCTGAATCACCGAAATCGCTGTTTTCGTGCTTTTGAATGCGAAAAACATGTTTTCTGGTGTTTTCAGCACGCCACCGTGCGTTTGATGTGCGGAAACTGCCATATCTTCGGTATCGTTGTTGTTTCCAGCTGAGAGATGCATTCTCTACGATAATCTTTGAGTTTCTTCTGTGACAAGTGTGCAGAATCACCGAAATCGCTGGTTTCGTGCTATTGAATGCGAAAAACACGTTTTCTGGTGTTTTCAGCACACCACAGAGCGTTTGACATGCGGAAACTGCGATATCTTCGGTATCGTTGTTGTTTCCAGCTCAGATATGCATATTCAGTGATAATCTTCATGATTCTGCTGTTACATGTGTGCAGAATCTCCGAAATCGCTGTTTTCGTGCTATTGAATGCGAAAAACACGTTTTCTTGTGTTTTCAGCACTCCACAGTGCGTTTGATATGCGGAAACTGCCATATCTTCGGTATCGTTGTTGTTTCCAGCTGAGAAATGCATCTTCAGTGATAATCTTCATGATTCTGCTGTTACAAGTGTGCAGAATCACCGAAATCGCTGTTTTCGTGCTTTTGAATGCGAAAAACACGTTTTCTGGTGTTTTCAGCACTCCACAGTGCGTTTGATATGCGGAAACTGCCATATCTTCGGTATCGTTGATGTTTCCAGCTGAGATATGCATTTTCAGGGATAATCTTCATGATTCTGCTGTTACATGTGTGCAGAATCTCCGAAATCGCTGTTTTCGTGCTATTGAATGCGAAAAACACGTTTTCTGGTGTTTTCAGCACTCCACAGTGCGTTTGATAGGCGGACACTGCCATATCTTCGGTATCGTTGTTGTTTCCAGCTGAGAAATGCATTTTCAGTGATAATCTTCATGATTCTGCTGTTACAAGTGTGCAAAATCACCGAAATCGCTGTTTTCGTGCTTTTGAATGCGAAAAACACGTTTTCTGGTGTTTTCAGCACTCCACAGTGCGTTTGATATGCGGAAACTGCCATATCTTCGGTATCGTTGATGTTTCCAGCTGAGATATGCATTTTCAGTGATAATCTTCATGATTCTGCTGTTACAAATGTGCAGAATCACCGAAATCGCTGTTTTCGTGCTTTTGAATGCGAAAAACATGTTTTCTGGTGTTTTCAGCACGCCACCGTGCGTTTGATGTGCGGAAACTGCCATATCTTCGGTATCGTTGTTGTTTCCAGCTGAGATATGCATTATCAGTGATAATCTTCATGATTCTGCTGTTACAAGTGTGCATAATCACCGAAATCGCTGTTTTCGTGCTTTTGAATGCGAAACACACGTTTTCTGGTGTTTTCAGCACGCCATAGTGCGTTTGATGTGCGGAAACTGCGATATCTCCGGTATCGTTGTTGTTTCCAGCTGAGATATGCATTTTCAGTGATAATCTTCATGATTCTGCTGTTACTAGTGTGCAGAATCACCGAAATCGCTATTTTCGTGCTTTTGAATGCGAAAAACACGTTTTCTGGTGTTTTCAGCACTCCACAGTGCGTTTGATATGCGGAAACTACGATATCTTCGGTATCGTTGTTGTTTCCAGCTGAGATATGCATTTTCAGTGATAATCTTCATGATACTGCTGTTACAAGTGTGCAGAATTTCCGAAATCGCTGTTTTCGTGCTATTGAATGCGAAAAACACGTTTTCTGGTGTTTTCAGCACTCCACAATGCGTTTGATATGCGGAAACTGCCATATCTTCGGTATCGTTGTTGTTTCCAGCTGAGAAATGCATTTTCAGTGATAATCTTCATGATTCTGCTGTTACAAGTGTGCAGAATCACCGAAATCGCTGTTTTCGTGCTTATGAATGCGAAAAACACGTTTTCTGGTGTTTTCAGCACTCCACAGTGCGTTTGATATGCGGAAACTACGATATCTTCGGTATCGATGTTGTTTCCAGCTGAGATATGCATTTTCTACGATAATCTTCGTGTTTCTTCTGTGACAAGTGTGCAGAATCACCGAAATCGTTGTTTTCGTGCTACTGAATGCGAAAAACACGTTTTCTAGTGTTTTCAGCACGCCACAGAGCGTTTGACATGCGGAAACTGCGATATCTTCGGTATCGTTGTTGTTTCCAGGTGAGATATGCGTTTTCAGTGATAATCTTCATGATTCTGCTGTTACAAGTGTGCAGAATCACCGAAATCGCTGTTTTCGTGCTATTGAATGCGAAAAACACGTTTTCTGGTGTTTTCAGCACACCACAGAGCGTTTGACATGCGGAAACTGCGATATCTTCGGTATCGTTGTTGTTTCCAGCTCAGATATGCATTTTCAGTGATAATCTTCATGATTCTGCTGTTACATGTGTGCAGAATCTCCGAAATCGCTGTTTTCGTGCTATTGAATGCGAAAAACACGTTTTCTGGTGTTTTCAGCACTCCACAGTGCGTTTGATATGCGGAAACTGCCATATCTTCGGTATCGTTGATGTTTCCAGCTGAGATATGCATTTTCAGTGATAATCTTCATGATTCTGCTGTTACAAATGTGCTGAATCACCGAAATCGCTGTTTTCGTGCTTTTGAATGCGAAAAACATGTTTTCTGGTGTTTTCAGCACGCCACCGTGCGTTTGATGTGCGGAAACTGCCATATCTTCGGTATCGTTGTTGTTTCCAGCTGAGATATGCATTCTCTACGATAATCTTTGAGTTTCTTCTGTGACAAGTGTGCAGAATCACCGAAATCGCTGGTTTCGTGCTATTGAATGCGAAAAACACGTTTTCTGGGGTTTTCAGCACTCCACAGTGCGTTTGATATGCGGAAACTGCCATATCTTCGGTATCGTTGTTGTTTCCAGCTGAGAAATGCATTTTCAGTGATAATCTTCATGATTCTGCTGTTACACGTGTGCAGACTCACCGAAATCGCTGTTTTCGTGCTTTTGAATGCGAAAAACACGTTTTCTGGTGTTTTCAGCACTCCACAGTGCGTTTGATATGCGGAAACTACGATATCTTCGGTATCGTTGTTCTTTCCAGCTGAGATATGCATTTTCAGTGATAATCTTCATGATTCTGCTGTTACAAGTGTGCAGAATTTCCGAAATCGCTGTTTTCGTGCTATTGAATGCGAAATACACTTTTTCTGGTGTTTTCAGCACTCCACAGTGCGTTTGATATGCGGAAACTGCCATATCTTCCTTATCGTTGTTGTTTCCAGCTGAGAAATGCATTTTCAGTGATAATCTTCATGATTCTGCTGTTACAAGTGTGCAGAATCACTGAAATCGCTGTTTTCGTGCTTTTGAATGCGAAAAACACGTTTTCTGGTGTTTTCAGCACTCCACAGTGCGTTTGATATGCGGAAACTACGATATCTTCGGTATCGTTGTTGTTTCCAGCTGAGATATGCATTTTCTACGATAATCTTTGTGTTTCTTCTGTGACAAGTGTGCAGAATCACCGAAATCGTTGTTTTCGTGCTACTGAATGCGAAAAACACGTTTTCTAGTGTTTTCAAGCACGCCACAGAGCGTTTGACATGCGGAAACTGCGATATCTTCGGTATCGTTGTTGTTTCCAGGTGAGATATGCGTTTTCAGTGATAATCTTCATGATTCTGCTGTTACAAGTGTGCAGAATCACCGAAATCGCTGTTTTCGTGCTTTTGAATGCGAAAAACACGTCTTCTGGTGTTTTCAGCACTCCACAGTGCGTTTGATATGCGGAAACTACGATATCTTCGGTATCGTTGTTGTTTCCAGCTGAGAAATGCATTTTCAGTGATAATCTTCATGATTCTGCTGTTACAAGTGTGCAGAATCACCGAAACCGCTGTTTTCGTGCTATTGAATGCGAAAAACACGTTTTCTGGTGTTTTCAGCACTCCACAGTGCGTTTGATATGCGGAAACTGCGATATCTTCGGTATCGTTGTTGTTTCCAGCTGAGATATGCATTTCCAGTGATAATCTACATGATTCTGCTGTTACAAGTGTGCAGTATCACCGAAATCGCTGTTTTCGTGCTTTTGAATGCGAAAAACACGTTTCTGGTGTTTTCAGCACACCACAGAGCGTTTGACATGCGGAAACTGCGATATCTTCGGTATCGTTGTTGTTTCCAGCTGAGATATGCATTTTCTACGATAATCTTCGAGTTTCTTCTGTGACAAGGGTGCAGAATCACCGAAATCGCTGTTTTCGTGCTATTGGATGCGAAAAACACGTTTTCTGGTGTTTTCAGCACTCCACAGTGCGTTTGATATGCGGAAACTGCGATATCTTCGGTATCGTTGTTGTTTCCAGCTGAGATATGCATTCTCAGCGATAATCTTCATGATTCTGCTGTTGCAAATGTGCAGAATCACCGAAATTGCTGTTTTCGTGCTTTTGAATGCGAAAAACACGTTTTCTGGTGTTTTCAGCACTCCACAGAGCGTTTGACATGCGGAAACTGCGATATCTTCGGTATCGTTGTTGTTTCCAGCTGAGATATGCATTTTCAGTGATAATCTTCATGATTCTGCTGTTACATGTGTGCAGAATCTCCGAAATCGCTGTTTTCGTGCTATTGAATGCGAAAAACACGTTTTCTGATGTCTTCAGCACTCCACAGTGCGTTTCATATACGGAAACTGCCGTATCTTCGGTATCGTTGTTGTTTCCAGCTGAGAAATGCATTTTCAGTGATAATCTTCATGATTCTGCTGTTACTAGTGTGCAGAATCACCGAAATCGCTGTTTTCGTGCTTTTGAATGCGAAAAACACGTTTTCTGGTGTTTTCAGCACTCCACAGTGCGTTTGATATGCGGAAACTACGATATCTTCGGTATCGTTGTTGTTTCCAGCTGAGATATGCATTTTCAGTGATAATCTTCATGATTCTGCTGTTACATGTGTGCAGAATCTCCGAAATCGCTGTTTTCGTGCTATTGAATGCGAAAAACACGTTTTCTGATGTCTTCAGCACTCCACAGTTCGTTTGATATGCGGAAACTGCCGTATCTTCGGTATCGTTGTTGTTTCCAGCTGAGAAATGCATTTTCAGTGATAATCTTCATGATTCTGCTGTTACTAGTGTGCAGAATCACCGAAATCGCTGTTTTCGTGCTTTTGAATGCGAAAAACACGTTATCTGGTGTTTTCAGCACTCCACAGTGCGTTTGATATGCGGGAGCTACGATATCTTCGGTATCGTTGTTGTTTCCAGCTGAGATATGCATTTTCAGTGATAATCTTCATGATTCTGCTGTTACAAGTGTGCAGAATCACCGAAATCGCTGTTTTCGTGCTATTGAATGCGAAAAACACATTTTCTGGTGTTTTCAGCACTCCACAGTGCGTTTGATATGCGGAAACTGCGATATCTTCGGTATCGTTGTTGTTTCCAGCTGAGATATGCATTTTCTACGATAATCTTCGAGTTTCTTCTGTGACAAGGGTGCAGAATCACCGAAATCGCTGTTTTCGTGCTATTGGATGCGAAAAACACGTTTTCTGGTGTTTTCAGCACTCCACAGTGCGTTTGATATGCGGAAACTGCGATATCTTCGGTATCGTTGTTGTTTCCAGCTGAGATATGCATTTTCAGCGATAATCTTCATGATTCTGCTGTTGCAAATGTGCAGAATCACCGAAATTGCTGTTTTCGTGCTTTTGAATGCGAAAAACACGTTTTCTGGTGTTTTCAGCACTCCACAGAGCGTTTGACATGCGGAAACTGCGATATCTTCGGTATCGTTGTTGTTTCCAGGTGAGATATGCGTTTTCAGTGATAATCTTCATGATTCTGCTGTTACAAGTGTGCAGAATCACCGAAATCGCTGTTTTCGTGCTATTGAATGCGAAAAACACGTTTTCTGGTGTTTTCAGCACACCACAGAGCGTTTGACATGCGGAAACTGCGATATCTTCGGTATCGTTGTTGTTTCCAGCTCAGATATGCATTTTCAGTGATAATCTTCATGATTCTGCTGTTACATGTGTGCAGAATCTCCGAAATCGCTGTTTTCGTGCTATTGAATGCGAAAAACACGTTTTCTGGTGTTTTCAGCACTCCACAGTGCGTTTGATATGCGGAAACTGCCATATCTTCGGTATCGTTGATGTTTCCAGCTGAGATATGCATTTTCAGTGATAATCTTCATGATTCTGCTGTTACAAATGTGCTGAATCACCGAAATCGCTGTTTTCGTGCTTTTGAATGCGAAAAACATGTTTTCTGGTGTTTTCAGCACGCCACCGTGCGTTTGATGTGCGGAAACTGCCATATCTTCGGTATCGTTGTTGTTTCCAGCTGAGATATGCATTCTCTACGATAATCTTTGAGTTTCTTCTGTGACAAGTGTGCAGAATCACCGAAATCGCTGGTTTCGTGCTATTGAATGCGAAAAACACGTTTTCTGGGGTTTTCAGCACTCCACAGTGCGTTTGATATGCGGAAACTGCCATATCTTCGGTATCGTTGTTGTTTCCAGCTGAGAAATGCATTTTCAGTGATAATCTTCATGATTCTGCTGTTACACGTGTGCAGACTCACCGAAATCGCTGTTTTCGTGCTTTTGAATGCGAAAAACACGTTTTCTGGTGTTTTCAGCACTCCACAGTGCGTTTGATATGCGGAAACTACGATATCTTCGGTATCGTTGTTCTTTCCAGCTGAGATATGCATTTTCAGTGATAATCTTCATGATTCTGCTGTTACAAGTGTGCAGAATTTCCGAAATCGCTGTTTTCGTGCTATTGAATGCGAAATACACTTTTTCTGGTGTTTTCAGCACTCCACAGTGCGTTTGATATGCGGAAACTGCCATATCTTCCTTATCGTTGTTGTTTCCAGCTGAGAAATGCATTTTCAGTGATAATCTTCATGATTCTGCTGTTACAAGTGTGCAGAATCACTGAAATCGCTGTTTTCGTGCTTTTGAATGCGAAAAACACGTTTTCTGGTGTTTTCAGCACTCCACAGTGCGTTTGATATGCGGAAACTACGATATCTTCGGTATCGTTGTTGTTTCCAGCTGAGATATGCATTTTCTACGATAATCTTTGTGTTTCTTCTGTGACAAGTGTGCAGAATCACCGAAATCGTTGTTTTCGTGCTACTGAATGCGAAAAACACGTTTTCTAGTGTTTTCAAGCACGCCACAGAGCGTTTGACATGCGGAAACTGCGATATCTTCGGTATCGTTGTTGTTTCCAGGTGAGATATGCGTTTTCAGTGATAATCTTCATGATTCTGCTGTTACAAGTGTGCAGAATCACCGAAATCGCTGTTTTCGTGCTTTTGAATGCGAAAAACACGTCTTCTGGTGTTTTCAGCACTCCACAGTGCGTTTGATATGCGGAAACTACGATATCTTCGGTATCGTTGTTGTTTCCAGCTGAGAAATGCATTTTCAGTGATAATCTTCATGATTCTGCTGTTACAAGTGTGCAGAATCACCGAAACCGCTGTTTTCGTGCTATTGAATGCGAAAAACACGTTTTCTGGTGTTTTCAGCACTCCACAGTGCGTTTGATATGCGGAAACTGCGATATCTTCGGTATCGTTGTTGTTTCCAGCTGAGATATGCATTTCCAGTGATAATCTACATGATTCTGCTGTTACAAGTGTGCAGTATCACCGAAATCGCTGTTTTCGTGCTTTTGAATGCGAAAAACACGTTTCTGGTGTTTTCAGCACACCACAGAGCGTTTGACATGCGGAAACTGCGATATCTTCGGTATCGTTGTTGTTTCCAGCTGAGATATGCATTTTCTACGATAATCTTCGAGTTTCTTCTGTGACAAGGGTGCAGAATCACCGAAATCGCTGTTTTCGTGCTATTGGATGCGAAAAACACGTTTTCTGGTGTTTTCAGCACTCCACAGTGCGTTTGATATGCGGAAACTGCGATATCTTCGGTATCGTTGTTGTTTCCAGCTGAGATATGCATTCTCAGCGATAATCTTCATGATTCTGCTGTTGCAAATGTGCAGAATCACCGAAATTGCTGTTTTCGTGCTTTTGAATGCGAAAAACACGTTTTCTGGTGTTTTCAGCACTCCACAGAGCGTTTGACATGCGGAAACTGCGATATCTTCGGTATCGTTGTTGTTTCCAGCTGAGATATGCATTTTCAGTGATAATCTTCATGATTCTGCTGTTACATGTGTGCAGAATCTCCGAAATCGCTGTTTTCGTGCTATTGAATGCGAAAAACACGTTTTCTGATGTCTTCAGCACTCCACAGTGCGTTTCATATACGGAAACTGCCGTATCTTCGGTATCGTTGTTGTTTCCAGCTGAGAAATGCATTTTCAGTGATAATCTTCATGATTCTGCTGTTACTAGTGTGCAGAATCACCGAAATCGCTGTTTTCGTGCTTTTGAATGCGAAAAACACGTTTTCTGGTGTTTTCAGCACTCCACAGTGCGTTTGATATGCGGAAACTACGATATCTTCGGTATCGTTGTTGTTTCCAGCTGAGATATGCATTTTCAGTGATAATCTTCATGATTCTGCTGTTACATGTGTGCAGAATCTCCGAAATCGCTGTTTTCGTGCTATTGAATGCGAAAAACACGTTTTCTGATGTCTTCAGCACTCCACAGTTCGTTTGATATGCGGAAACTGCCGTATCTTCGGTATCGTTGTTGTTTCCAGCTGAGAAATGCATTTTCAGTGATAATCTTCATGATTCTGCTGTTACTAGTGTGCAGAATCACCGAAATCGCTGTTTTCGTGCTTTTGAATGCGAAAAACACGTTATCTGGTGTTTTCAGCACTCCACAGTGCGTTTGATATGCGGGAGCTACGATATCTTCGGTATCGTTGTTGTTTCCAGCTGAGATATGCATTTTCAGTGATAATCTTCATGATTCTGCTGTTACAAGTGTGCAGAATCACCGAAATCGCTGTTTTCGTGCTATTGAATGCGAAAAACACATTTTCTGGTGTTTTCAGCACTCCACAGTGCGTTTGATATGCGGAAACTGCGATATCTTCGGTATCGTTGTTGTTTCCAGCTGAGATATGCATTTTCTACGATAATCTTCGAGTTTCTTCTGTGACAAGGGTGCAGAATCACCGAAATCGCTGTTTTCGTGCTATTGGATGCGAAAAACACGTTTTCTGGTGTTTTCAGCACTCCACAGTGCGTTTGATATGCGGAAACTGCGATATCTTCGGTATCGTTGTTGTTTCCAGCTGAGATATGCATTTTCAGCGATAATCTTCATGATTCTGCTGTTGCAAATGTGCAGAATCACCGAAATTGCTGTTTTCGTGCTTTTGAATGCGAAAAACACGTTTTCTGGTGTTTTCAGCACTCCACAGAGCGTTTGACATGCGGAAACTGCGATATCTTCGGTATCGTTGTTGTTTCCAGCTGAGATATGCATTTTCAGTGATAATCTTCATGATTCTGCTGTTACATGTGTGCAGAATCTCCGAAATCGCTGTTTTCGTGCTATTGAATGCGAAAAACACGTTTTCTGATGTCTTCAGCACTCCACAGTGCGTTTGATATGCGGAAACTGCCGTATCTTCGGTATCGTTGTTGTTTCCAGCTGAGAAATGCATTTTCAGTGATAATCTTCATGATTCTGCTGTTACTAGTGTGCAGAATCACCGAAATCGCTGTTTTCGTGCTATTGAATGCGAAAAACACGTTTTCTGATGTCTTCAGCACTCCACAGTGCGTTTGATATGCGGAAACTGCCGTATCTTCGGTATCGTTGTTGTTTCCAGCTGAGAAATGCATTTTCAGTGATAATCTTCATGATTCTGCTGTTACTAGTGTGCAGAATCACCGAAATCGCTGTTTTCGTGCTTTTGAATGCGAAAAACACGTTATCTGGTGTTTTCAGCACTCCACAGTGCGTTTGATATGCGGGAGCTACGATATCTTCGGTATCGTTGTTGTTTCCAGCTGAGATATGCATTTTCAGTGATAATCTTCATGATTCTGCTGTTACAAGTGTGCAGAATCACCGAAATCGCTGTTTTCGTGCTATTGAATGCGAAAAACACATTTTCTGGTGTTTTCAGCACTCCACAGTGCGTTTGATATGCGGAAACTGCGATATCTTCGGTATCGTTGTTGTTTCCAGCTGAGATATGCATTTTCTACGATAATCTTCGAGTTTCTTCTGTGACAAGGGTGCAGAATCACCGAAATCGCTGTTTTCGTGCTATTGGATGCGAAAAACACGTTTTCTGGTGTTTTCAGCACTCCACAGTGCGTTTGATATGCGGAAACTGCGATATCTTCGGTATCGTTGTTGTTTCCAGCTGAGATATGCATTTTCAGCGATAATCTTCATGATTCTGCTGTTGCAAATGTGCAGAATCACCGAAATTGCTGTTTTCGTGCTTTTGAATGCGAAAAACACGTTTTCTGGTGTTTTCAGCACTCCACAGAGCGTTTGACATGCGGAAACTGCGATATCTTCGGTATCGTTGTTGTTTCCAGCTGAGATATGCATTTTCAGTGATCATCTTCATGATTCTGCTGTTACATGTGTGCAGAATCTCCGAAATCGCTGTTTTCGTGCTATTGAATGCGAAAAACACGTTTTCTGATGTCTTCAGCACTCCACAGTGCGTTTGATATGCGGAAACTGCCGTATCTTCGGTATCGTTGTTGTTTCCAGCTGAGAAATGCATTTTCAGTGATAATCTTCATGATTCTGCTGTTACTAGTGTGCAGAATCACCGAAATCGCTGTTTTCGTGCTATTGAATGCGAAAAACACGTTTTCTGATGTCTTCAGCACACCACAGTGCGTTTGATATGCGGAAACTGCCGTATCTTCGGTATCGTTGTTGTTTCCAGCTGAGAAATGCATTTTCAGTGATAATCTTCATGATTCTGCTGTTACTAGTGTGCAGAATCCCCGAAATCGCTGTTTTCGTGCTTTTGAATGCGAAAAACACGTTTTCTGGTGTTTTCAGCACTCCACAGTGCGTTTGATATGCGGGAGCTACGATATCTTCGGTATCGTTGTTGTTTCCAGCTGAGATATGCATTTTCAGTGATAATCTTCATGATTCTGCTGTTACAAGTGTGCGGAATCACCGGAATTGCTGTTATCGTGCTTTTGAATGCGAAAAACTCGCTTTCTGGTGTTTTCAGCACACCACAGTGCGTTTGATATGCGGAAACTGCCATATCTTCGGTATCGTTGTTGTTTCCAGCTGAGATATGCAATTTCAGCGATAATCTTCATGATTCTGCTGTTACAAGTGTGCAGAATCACCGAAATTACTGTTTTCGTGCTTTTGAATGCGAAAAACACGTTTTCTGGTGTTTTCAGCACACCATAGTGCGTTTGATATGCGGAAACTGCCATATCTTCGGTATCGTTGTTGTTTCCAGCTGAGATATGCATTTTCAGTGATAATCTTCATGATTCTGCTGTTACGAGTGTGCAGAATCACCGAAATCGGTGTTTTCGTGCTTTTGAATGCGAAGAACACATTTTCTGGTGTTTTCAGCACTCCACAGTGCGTTTGATATGCGGAAACTGCGATATCTTCGGTATCGTTGTTGTTTCCAGCTGAGATATGCAATTTCTACGATAATCTTCGAGTTTCTTCTGTGACAAGTGTGCAGAATCACCCAAATCGCTGTTTTCGTGCTTTTGAATGCGAAAAACACGTTTTCTGGGGTTTTCAGCACTCCACAGTGCCTTTGATATGCGGAAACTGCCATATCTTCGGTATCGTAGTTGTTTCCAGCTGAGATATGCATTTTCAGTGATAATCTTCATGATTCTGCTGTTACAAATGTGCAGAATCACCGAAATCTCTGTTTTCGTGCTATTGAATGCGAAAAACACGTTTTCTGGTGTTTTCAGCACACCACAGTGCGTTTGATATGCGGAAACTGCCATATCTTCGGTATCGTTGTTGTTTCCAGCTGAGATATGCATTTTCAGTGATAATCTTCATGATTCTGCTGTTACAAATGTGCAGAATCACCGAAATCGCTGTTTTCGTGCTTTTGAATGCGAAAAACACATTTTCTGGTGTTTTCAGCACCCCACAGTGCGTTTGATAAGCGGAAACTGCGATATCTTCGGTATCTTTGTTGTTTCCAGCTGAGATATGCATTTTCAGCGATAATCTTCATGATTCTGCTGTTGCAAGTGTGCAGAATCACCGAAATTGCTGTTTTCGTGCTTTTGAATGCGAAAAACACGTTTTCTGGTGTTTTCAGCACTCCACAGTGCGTTTGATATGCGGAAACTACGATATCTTCGGTATCGTTGTTGTTTCCAGCTGAGATATGCATTTTCAGTGATAATCTTCATGATTCTGCTGTTACAAATGTGCAGAATCACCGAAATCGCTGTTTTCGTGCTTTTGAATGCGAAAAACATGTTTTCTGGGGTTTTCAGCACGCCACCGTGCGTTTGATGTGCGGAAACTGCCATATCTTCGGTATCGTTGTTGTTTCCAGCTGAGATATGCATTCTCTACGATAATCTTTGAGTTTCTTCTGTGACAAGTGTGCAGAATCACCGAAATCGCTGGTTTCGTGCTATTGAATGCGAAAAACACGTTTTCTGGGGTTTTCAGCACTCCACAGTGCGTTTGATATGCGGAAACTGCCATATCTTCGGTATCGTTGTTGTTTCCAGCTGAGAAATGCATTTTCAGTGATAATCTTCATGATTCTGCTGTTACACGTGTGCAGAATCACCGAAATCGCTGTTTTCGTGCTTTTGAATGCGAAAAACACGTTTTCTGGTGTTTTCAGCACTCCACAGTGCGTTTGATATGCGGAAACTACGATATCTTCGGTATCGTTGTTGTTTCCAGCTGAGATATGCATTTTCAGTGATAATCTTCATGATTCTGCTGTTACAAGTGTGCAGAATTTCCGAAATCGCTGTTTTCGTGCTATTGAATGCGAAAAACACGTTTTATGGTGTTTTCAGCACTCCACAGTGCGTTTGATATGCGGAAACTGCCATATCTTCGGTATCGTTGTTGTTTCCAGCTGAGAAATGCATTTTCAGTGATAATCTTCATGATTCTGCTGTTACAAGTGTGCAGAATCACCGAAATCGCTGTTTTCGTGCTTTTGAATGCGAAAAACACGTTTTCTGGTGTTTTCAGCACTCCACAGTGCGTTTGATATGCGGAAACTGCGATATCTTCGGTATCGTTGTTGTTTCCAGCTGAGATATGCATTTTCAGCGATAATCTTCATGATTCTGCTGTTGCAAATGTGCAGAATCACCGAAATTGCTGTTTTCGTGCTTTTGAATGCGAAAAACACGTTTTCTGGTGTTTTCAGCACTCCACAGAGCGTTTGACATGCGGAAACTGCGATATCTTCGGTATCGTTGTTGTTTCCAGCTGAGATATGCATTTTCAGTGATAATCTTCATGATTCTGCTGTTACATGTGTGCAGAATCTCCGAAATCGCTGTTTTCGTGCTATTGAATGCGAAAAACACGTTTTCTGGTGTTTTCAGCACACCACAGAGCGTTTGACATGCGGAAACTGCGATATCTTCGGTATCGTTGTTGTTTCCAGCTCAGATATGCATTTTCAGTGATAATCTTCATGATTCTGCTGTTACATGTGTGCAGAATCTCCGAAATCGCTGTTTTCGTGCAATTGAATGCGAAAAACACGTTTTCTGGTGTTTTCAGCACTCCACAGTGCGTTTGATATGCGGAAACTGCCATATCTTCGGTATCGTTGTTGTTTCCAGCTGAGAAATGCATTTTCAGTGATAATCTTCATGATTCTGCTGTTACAAGTGTGCAGAATCACCGAAATCTCTGTTTTCGTGCTTTTGAATGCGAAAAACACGTTTTATGGTGTTTTCAGCACTCCACAGTGCGTTTGATATGCGGAAACTGCCATATCTTCGGTATCGTTGTTGTTTCCAGCTGAGATATGCATTTGCAGTGATAATCTTCATGAATCTGCTGTTACAAGTGTGCAGAATCACCGAAATCGCTGTTTTCGTGCTTTTGAATGCGAAAAACACGTTTTCTGGTGTTTTCAGCACGCCATAGTGCGTTTGATGTGCGGAAACTGCGATATCTCCGGTATCGTTGTTGTTTCCAGCTGAGATATGCATTTGCAGTGATAATCTTCATGAATCTGCTGTTACAAGTGTGCAGAATCACCGAAATCGCAGTTTTCGTGCTTTTGAATGCGAAAAACACGTTTTCTGGTGTTTTCAGCACGCCATAGTGCGTTTGATGTGCGGAAACTGCGATATCTCCGGTATCGTTGTTGTTTCCAGCTGAGATATGCATTTTCAGTGATAATCTTCATGATTCTGCTGTTACTAGTGTGCAGAATCACCGAAATCGCTGTTTTCGTGCTTTTGAATGCGAAAAACACGTTTTCTGGTGTTTTCAGCACTCTACAGTGCGTTTGATATGCGGAAACTACGATATCTTCGGTATCGTTGTTGTTTCCAGCTGAGATATGCATTTCCAGTGATAATCTACATGATTCTGCTGTTACAAGTGTGCAGTATCACCGAAATCGCTGTTTTCGTGCTTTTGAATGCGAAAAACACGTTTCCTGGTGTTTTCAGCACTCCACAGTGCGTTTGATATGCGGAAACTACGATATCTTCGGTATCGTTGTTGTTTCCAGCTGAGAAATGCATTTTCAGTGATAATCTTCATGATTCTGCTGTTACTACTGTGCAGAATCACCGAAATCGCTGTTTTCGTGCTTTTGAATGCGAAAAACACGTTTTCTGGTGTTTTCAGCACTCCACAGTGCGTTTGATATGCGGGAGCTACGATATCTTCGGTATCGTTGTTGTTTCCAGCTAAGATATGCATTTCCAGTGATAATCTACATGATTCTGCTGTTACAAGTGTGCAGTATCACCGAAATCGCTGTTTTCGTGCTTTTGAATGCGAAAAACACGTTTTCTGGTGTTTTCAGCACTCCACAGTGCGTTTGATATGCGGAAACTACGATATCTTCGGTATCGTTGTTGTTTCCAGCTGAGATATGCATTTTCAGTGATAATCTTCATGATACTGCTGTTACAAGTGTGCAGAAACTCCGAAATCGCTGTTTTCGTGCTATTGAATGCGAAAAACACGTTCTCTGGTGTTTTCAGCACTCCACAGTGCGTTTGATATGCGGAAACTGCCGTATCATCGGTATCGTTGTTGTTTCCAGCTGAGAAATGCATTTTCAGTGATAATCTTCATGATTCTGCTGTTACATGTGTGCAGAATCTCCGAAATCGCTGTTTTCGTGCTATTGAATGCGAAAAACACGTTTTCTGATGTCTTCAGCACTCCACAGTGCGTTTGATATGCGGAAACTGCCGTATCTTCGGTATCGTTGTTGTTTCCAGCTGAGAAATGCATTTTCAGTGATAATCTTCATGATTCTGCTGTTACTAGTGTGCAGAATCACCGAAATCGCTGTTTTCGTGCTTTTGAATGCGAAAAACACGTTTTCTGGTGTTTTCAGCACTCCACAGTGCGTTTGATATGCGGGAGCTACGATATCTTCGGTATCGTTGTTGTTTCCAGCTAAGATATGCATTTCCAGTGATAATCTACATGATTCTGCTGTTACAAGTGTGCAGTATCACCGAAATCGCTGTTTTCGTGCTTTTGAATGCGAAAAACACGTTTTCTGGTGTTTTCAGCACTCCACAGTGCGTTTGATATGCGGAAACTACGATATCTTCGGTATCGTTGTTGTTTCAAGCTGAGATATGCATTTTCAGTGATAATCTTCATGATACTGCTGTTACAAGTGTGCAGAAACTCCGAAATCGCTGTTTTCGTGCTATTGAATGCGAAAAACACGTTCTCTGGTGTTTTCAGCACTCCACAGTGCGTTTGATATGCGGAAACTGCCGTATCATCGGTATCGTTGTTGTTTCCAGCTGAGAAATGCATTTTCAGTGATAATCTTCATGATTCTGCTGTTACATGTGTGCAGAATCTCCGAAATCGCTGTTTTCGTGCTATTGAATGCGAAAAACACGTTTTCTGATGTCTTCAGCACTCCACAGTGCGTTTGATATGCGGAAACTGCCGTATCTTCGGTATCGTTGTTGTTTCCAGCTGAGAAATGCATTTTCAGTGATAATCTTCATGATTCTGCTGTTACTAGTGTGCAGAATCACCGAAATCGCTGTTTTCGTGCTTTTGAATGCGAAAAACACGTTTTCTGGTGTTTTCAGCACTCCACAGTGCGTTTGATATGCGGGAGCTACGATATCTTCGGTATCGTTGTTGTTTCCAGCTGAGAAATGCATTTTCAGTGATAATCTTCATGATTCTGCTGTTACACGTGTGCAGAATCACCGAAATCGCTGTTTTCGTGCTTTTGAATGCGAAAAACACGTTTTCTGGTGTTTTCAGCACTCCACAGTGCGTTTGATATGCGGAAACTACGATATCTTCGGTATCGTTGTTCTTTCCAGCTGAGATATGCATTTTCAGTGTTAATCTTCATGATTCTGCTGTTACAAGTGTGCAGAATTTCCGAAATCGCTGTTTTCGTGCTATTGAATGCGAAATACACGTTTTCTGGTGTTTTCAGCACTCCACAGTGCGTTTGATATGCGGAAACTGCCATATCTTCGGTATCGTTGTTGTTTCCAGCTGAGAAATGCATTTTCAGTGATAATCTTCATGATTCTGCTGTTACAAGTGTGCAGAATCACCGAAATCGCTGTTTTCGTGCTTTTGAATGCGAAAAACACGTTTTCTGGTGTTTTCAGCACTCCACAGTGCGTTTGATATGCGGAAACTACGATATCTTCGGTATCGTTGTTGTTTCCAGCTGAGATATGCATTTTCTACGATAATCTTCGAGTTTCTTCTGTGACAAGGGTGCAGAATCACCGAAATCGCTGTTTTCGTGCTATTGGATGCGAAAAACACGTTATCTGGTGTTTTCAGCACTCCACAGTGCGTTTGATATGCGGAAACTGCGATATCTTCGGTATCGTTGTTGTTTCCAGCTGAGATATGCATTTTCAGCGATAATCTTCATGATTCTGCTGTTGCAAATGTGCAGAATCACCGAAATTGCTGTTTTCGTGCTTTTGAATGCGAAAAACACGTTTTCTGGTGTTTTCAGCACTCCACAGAGCGTTTGACATGCGGAAACTGCGATATCTTCGGTATCGTTGTTGTTTCCAGCTGAGATATGCATTTTCAGTGATAATCTTCATGATTCTGCTGTTACATGTGTGCAGAATCTCCGAAATCGCTGTTTTCGTGCTATTGAATGCGAAAAACACGTTTTCTGATGTCTTCAGCACTCCACAGTGCGTTTGATATGCGGAAACTGCGATATCTTCGGTATCGTTGTTGTTTCCAGCTGAGATATGCAATTTCTACGATAATCTTCGAGTTTCTTCTGTGACAAGTGTGCAGAATCACCCAAATCGCTGTTTTCGTGCTATTGGATGCGAAGAACACGTTTTCTGGTGTTTTCAGCACACCACAGTGCGTTTGATATGCGGAAACTGCCATATCTTCGGTATCGTAGTTGTTTCCAGCTGAGATATGCATTTTCAGTGATAATCTTCATGATTCTGCTGTTACAAATGTGCAGAATCACCGAAATCTCTGTTTTCGTGCTATTGAATGCGAAAAACACGTTTTCTGGTGTTTTCAGCACTCCACAGTGCGTTTGATATGCGGAAACTGCGATATCTTCGGTATCGTTGTTGTTTCCAGCTGAGATATGCATTTCCAGTGATAATCTACATGATTCTGCTGTTACAAATGTGCAGAACCACCGAAATTGCTGTTATCGTGCTTTTGAATGCGAAAAACACGTTTTCTGGTGTTTTCAGCACACCACAGTGCGTTTGATATGCGGAAACTGCCATATCTTCGGTATCGTTGTGGTTTCCAGCTGAGATATGCATTTTCAGTGATAATCTTCATGATTCTGCTGTTACAAATGTGCAGAATCACCGAAATCGCTGTTTTCGTGCTTTTGAATGCGAAAAACACATTTTCTGGTGTTTTCAGCACCCCACAGTGCGTTTGATAAGCGGAAACTGCGATATCTTCGGTATCTTTGTTGTTTCCAGCTGAGATATGCATTTTCAGCGATAATCTTCATGATTCTGCTGTTGCAAGTGTGCAGAATCACCGAAATTGCTGTTTTCGTGCTTTTGAATGCGAAAAACACGTTTTCTGGTGTTTTCAGCACTCCACAGTGCGTTTGATATGCGGAAACTACGATATCTTCGGTATCGTTGTTGTTTCCAGCTGAGATATGCATTTTCAGTGATAATCTTCATGATTCTGCTGTTACAAATGTGCAGAATCACCGAAATCGCTGTTTTTGTGCTTTTGAATGCGAAAAACATGTTTTCTGGTGTTTTCAGCACGCCACCGTGCGTTTGATGTGCGGAAACTGCCATATCTTCGGTATCGTTGTTGTTTCCAGCTGAGATATGCATTCTCTACGATAATCTTTGAGTTTCTTCTGTGACAAGTGTGCAGAATCACCGAAATCGCTGGTTTCGTGCTATTGAATGCGAAAAACACGTTTTCTGGGGTTTTCAGCACTCCACAGTGCGTTTGATATGCGGAAACTGCCATATCTTCGGTATCGTTGTTGTTTCCAGCTGAGAAATGCATTTTCAGTGATAATCTTCATGATTCTGCTGTTACAAGTGTGCAGAATTTCCGAAATCGCTGTTTTCGTGCTATTGAATGCGAAAAACACGTTTTCTGGTGTTTTCAGCACTCCACAGTGCGTTTGATACGCGGAAACTACGATATCTTCGGTATCGTTGTTGTTTCCAGCTGAGATATGCATTTTCAGTGATAATCTTCATGATTCTGCTGTTACAAGTGTGCAGAATTTCCGAAATCGCTGTTTTCGTGCTATTGAATGCGAAATACACGTTTTCTGGTGTTTTCAGCACTCCACAGTGCGTTTGATATGCGGAAACTGCCATATCTTCGGTATCGTTGTTGTTTCCAGCTGAGAAATGCATTTTCAGTGATAATCATCATGATTCTGCTGTTACAAGTGTGCAGAATCACCGAAATCGCTGTTTTCGTGCTTTTGAATGCGCAAAACACGTTTTCTGGTGTTTTCAGCACTCCACAGTGCGTTTGATATGCGGAAACTACGATATCTTCGGTATCGTTGTTGTTTCCAGCTGAGATATGCATTTTCTACGATAATCTTCGTGTTTCTTCTGTGACAAGTGTGCAGAATCACCGAAATCGTTGTTTTCGTGCTACTGAATGCGAAAAACACGTTTTCTAGTGTTTTCAAGCTCGCCACAGAGCGTTTGACATGCGGAAACTGCGATATCTTCGGTATCGTTGTTGTTTCCAGGTGAGATATGCGTTTTCAGTGATAATCTTCATGATTCTGCTGTTACAAGTGTGCAGAATAACCGAAATCGCTGTTTTCGTGCTATTGAATGCGAAAAACACGTTTTCTGGTGTTTTCAGCACACCACAGAGCGTTTGACATGCGGAAACTGCGATATCTTCGGTATCGTTGTTGTTTCCAGCTCAGATATGCATTTTCAGTGATAATCTTCATGATTCTGCTGTTACATGTGTGCAGAATCTCCGAAATCGCTGTTTTCGTGCTATTGAATGCGAAAAACACGTTTTCTGGTGTTTTCAGCACTCCACAGTGCGTTTGATATGCGGAAACTGCCATATCTTCGGTATCGTTGTTGTTTCCAGCTGAGAAATGCATTTTCAGTGATAATCTTCATGATTCTGCTGTTACAAGTGTGCAGAATCACCGAAATCTCTGTTTTCGTGCTTTTGAATTGCGAAAAATACGTTTTATGGTGTTTTCAGCACTCCACAGTGCGTTTGATATGCGGAAACTGCCATATCTTCGGTATCGTTGATGTTTCCAGCTGAGATATGCATTTTCAGTGATAATCTTCATGATTCTGCTGTTACAAATGTGCAGAATCACCGAAATCGCTGTTTTCGTGCTTTTGAATGCGAAAAACATGTTTTCTGGTGTTTTCAGCACGCCACCGTGCGTTTGATGTGCGGAAACTGCCATATCTTCGGTATCGTTGTTGTTTCCAGCTGAGATATGCATTATCAGTGATAATCTTCATGATTCTGCTGTTACAAGTGTGCAGAATCACCCAAATCGCTGTTTTCGTGCTATTGGATGCGAAGAACACGTTTTCTGGTGTTTTCAGCACTCCACAGTGCGTTTGATATGCGGAAACTACGATATCTTCGGTATCGTTGTTGTTTCCAGCTGAGATATGCATTTTCAGTGATAATCTTCATGATTCTGCTGTTACAAATGTGCAGAATCACCGAAATCGCTGTTTTTGTGCTTTTGAATGCGAAAAACATGTTTTCTGGTGTTTTCAGCACGCCACCGTGCGTTTGATGTGCGGAAACTGCCATATCTTCGGTATCGTTGTTGTTTCCAGCTGAGATATGCATTCTCTACGATAATCTTTGAGTTTCTTCTGTGACAAGTGTGCAGAATCACCGAAATCGCTGGTTTCGTGCTATTGAATGCGAAAAACACGTTTTCTGGGGTTTTCAGCACTCCACAGTGCGTTTGATATGCGGAAACTGCCATATCTTCGGTATCGTTGTTGTTTCCAGCTGAGAAATGCATTTTCAGTGATAATCTTCATGATTCTGCTGTTACACGTGTGCAGAATCACCGAAATCGCTGTTTTCGTGCTTTTGAATGCGAAAAACACGTTTTCTGGTGTTTTCAGCACTCCACAGTGCGTTTGATACGCGGAAACTACGATATCTTCGGTATCGTTGTTGTTTCCAGCTGAGATATGCATTTTCAGTGATAATCTTCATGATTCTGCTGTTACAAGTGTGCAGAATTTCCGAAATCGCTGTTTTCGTGCTATTGAATGCGAAATACACGTTTTCTGGTGTTTTCAGCACTCCACAGTGCGTTTGATATGCGGAAACTGCCATATCTTCGGTATCGTTGTTGTTTCCAGCTGAGAAATGCATTTTCAGTGATAATCATCATGATTCTGCTGTTACAAGTGTGCAGAATCACCGAAATCGCTGTTTTCGTGCTTTTGAATGCGAAAAACACGTTTTCTGGTGTTTTCAGCACTCCACAGTGCGTTTGATATGCGGAAACTACGATATCTTCGGTATCGTTGTTGTTTCCAGCTGAGATATGCATTTTCTACGATAATCTTCGTGTTTCTTCTGTGACAAGTGTGCAGAATCACCGAAATCGTTGTTTTCGTGCTACTGAATGCGAAAAACACGTTTTCTAGTGTTTTCAAGCTCGCCACAGAGCGTTTGACATGCGGAAACTGCGATATCTTCGGTATCGTTGTTGTTTCCAGGTGAGATATGCGTTTTCAGTGATAATCTTCATGATTCTGCTGTTACAAGTGTGCAGAATAACCGAAATCGCTGTTTTCGTGCTATTGAATGCGAAAAACACGTTTTCTGGTGTTTTCAGCACACCACAGAGCGTTTGACATGCGGAAACTGCGATATCTTCGGTATCGTTGTTGTTTCCAGCTCAGATATGCATTTTCAGTGATAATCTTCATGATTCTGCTGTTACATGTGTGCAGAATCTCCGAAATCGCTGTTTTCGTGCTATTGAATGCGAAAAACACGTTTTCTGGTGTTTTCAGCACTCCACAGTGCGTTTGATATGCGGAAACTGCCATATCTTCGGTATCGTTGTTGTTTCCAGCTGAGAAATGCATTTTCAGTGATAATCTTCATGATTCTGCTGTTACAAGTGTGCAGAATCACCGAAATCTCTGTTTTCGTGCTTTTGAATTGCGAAAAATACGTTTTATGGTGTTTTCAGCACTCCACAGTGCGTTTGATATGCGGAAACTGCCATATCTTCGGTATCGTTGATGTTTCCAGCTGAGATATGCATTTTCAGTGATAATCTTCATGATTCTGCTGTTACAAATGTGCAGAATCACCGAAATCGCTGTTTTCGTGCTTTTGAATGCGAAAAACATGTTTTCTGGTGTTTTCAGCACGCCACCGTGCGTTTGATGTGCGGAAACTGCCATATCTTCGGTATCGTTGTTGTTTCCAGCTGAGATATGCATTATCAGTGATAATCTTCATGATTCTGCTGTTACAAGTGTGCAGAATCACCCAAATCGCTGTTTTCGTGCTATTGGATGCGAAGAACACGTTTTCTGGTGTCTTCAGCACTCCACAGTGCGTTTGATATGCGGAAACTGCCGTATCTTCGGTATCGTTGTTGTTTCCAGCTGAGAAATGCATTTTCAGTGATAATCTTCATGATTCTGCTGTTACTAGTGTGCAGAATCACCGAAATCGCTGTTTTCGTGCTTTTGAATGCGAAAAACACGTTTTCTGGGGTTTTCAGCACTCCACAGTGCCTTTGATATGCGGAAACTGCCATATCTTCGGTATCGTAGTTGTTTCCAGCTGAGATATGCATTTTCAGTGATAATCTACATGATTCTGCTGTTACAAGTGTGCAGTATCACCGAAATCGCTGTTTTCGTGCTTTTGAATGCGAAAAACACGTTTCCTGGTGTTTTCAGCACTCCACAGTGCGTTTGATATGCGGAAACTACGATATCTTCGGTATCGTTGTTGTTTCCAGCTGAGAAATGCATTTTCAGTGATAATCTTCATGATTCTGCTGTTACTACTGTGCAGAATCACCGAAATCGCTGTTTTCGTGCTTTTGAATGCGAAAAACACGTTTTCTGGTGTTTTCAGCACTCCACAGTGCGTTTGATATGCGGGAGCTACGATATCTTCGGTATCGTTGTTGTTTCCAGCTAAGATATGCATTTCCAGTGATAATCTACATGATTCTGCTGTTACAAGTGTGCAGTATCACCGAAATCGCTGTTTTCGTGCTTTTGAATGCGAAAAACACGTTTTCTGGTGTTTTCAGCACTCCACAGTGCGTTTGATATGCGGAAACTACGATATCTTCGGTATCGTTGTTGTTTCCAGCTGAGATATGCATTTTCAGTGATAATCTTCATGATACTGCTGTTACAAGTGTGCAGAATCTCCGAAATCGCTGTTTTCGTGCTATTGATTGCGAAAAACACGTTCTCTGGTGTTTTCAGCACTCCACAGTGCGTTTGATATGCGGAAACTGCCGTATCTTCGGTATCGTTGTTGTTTCCAGCTGAGAAATGCATTTTCAGTGATAATCTTCATGATTCTGCTGTTACAAGTGTGCAGAATCACCGAAACCGCTGTTTTCGTGCTATTGAATGCGAAAAACCCGTTTCTGGTGTTTTCAGCACACCACAGAGCGTTTGACATGCGGAAACTGCGATATCTTCGGTATCGTTGCTGTTTCCAGCTGAGATATGCATTTTCAGTGATAATCTTCATGATACTGCTGTTACAAGTGTGCAGAATCTCCGAAATCGCTGTTTTCGTGCTATTGAATGCGAAAAACACGTTCTCTGGTGTTTTCAGCACTCCACAGTGCGTTTGATATGCGGAAACTGCCGTATCTTCGGTATCGTTGTTGTTTCCAGCTGAGAAATGCATTTTCAGTGATAATCTTCATGATTCTGCTGTTACAAGTGTGCAGAATCACCGAAACCGCTGTTTTCGTGCTATTGAATGCGAAAAACACGTTTCTGGTGTTTTCAGCACACCACAGAGCGTTTGACATGCGGAAACTGCGATATCTTCGGTATCGTTGTTGTTTCCAGCTGAGATATGCATTTTCAGTGATAATCTTCATGATTCTGCTGTTACATGTGTGCAGAATCTCCGAAATCGCTGTTTTCGTGCTATTGAATGCGAAAAACACGTTTTCTGATGTCTTCAGCACTCCACAGTGCGTTTGATATGCGGAAACTGCCGTATCTTCGGTATCGTTGTTGTTTCCAGCTGAGAAATGCATTTTCAGTGATAATCTTCATGATTCTGCTGTTACTAGTGTGCAGAATCACCGAAATCGCTGTTTTCGTGCTTTTGAATGCGAAAAACACGTTTTCTGGTGTTTTCAGCACTCCACAGTGCGTTTGATATGCGGGAGCTACGATATCTTCGGTATCGTTGTTGTTTCCAGCTGAGAAATGCATTTTCAGTGATAATCTTCATGATTCTGCTGTTACACGTGTGCAGAATCACCGAAATCGCTGTTTTCGTGCTTTTGAATGCGAAAAACACGTTTTCTGGTGTTTTCAGCACTCCACAGTGCGTTTGACATGCGGAAACTGCGATATCTTCGGTATCGTTGTTGTTTCCAGCTCAGATATGCATTTTCAGTGATAATCTTCATGATTCTGCTGTTACATGTGTGCAGAATCTCCGAAATCGCTGTTTTCGTGCTATTGAATGCGAAAAACACGTTTTCTGGTGTTTTCAGCACTCCACAGTGCGTTTGATATGCGGAAACTGCCATATCTTCGGTATCGTTGTTGTTTCCAGCTGAGAAATGCATTTCCAGTGATAATCTTCATGATTCTGCTGTTACAAGTGTGCAGAATCACCGAAATCTCTGTTTTCGTGCTTTTGAATTGCGAAAAATACGTTTTATGGTGTTTTCAGCACTCCACAGTGCGTTTGATATGCGGAAACTGCCATATCTTCGGTATCGTTGTTGTTTCCAGCTGAGAAATGCATTTTCAGTGATAATCTTCATGATTCTGCTGTTACAAGTGTGCAGAATCACCGAAATCTCTGTTTTCGTGCTTTTGAATTGCGAAAAATACGTTTTATGGTGTTTTCAGCACTCCACAGTGCGTTTGATATGCGGAAACTGCCATATCTTCGGTATCGTTGATGTTTCCAGCTGAGATATGCATTTTCAGTGATAATCTTCATGATTCTGCTGTTACAAATGTGCAGAATCACCGAAATCGCTGTTTTCGTGCTTTTGAATGCGAAAAACATGTTTTCTGGTGTTTTCAGCACGCCACCGTGCGTTTGATGTGCGGAAACTGCCATATCTTCGGTATCGTTGTTGTTTCCAGCTGAGATATGCATTATCAGTGATAATCTTCATGATTCTGCTGTTACAAGTGTGCAGAATCACCCAAATCGCTGTTTTCGTGCTATTGGATGCGAAGAACACGTTTTCTGGTGTTTTCAGCACTCCACAGTGCGTTTGATATGCGGAAACTACGATATCTTCGGTATCGTTGTTGTTTCCAGCTGAGATATGCATTTTCAGTGATAATCTTCATGATTCTGCTGTTACAAATGTGCAGAATCACCGAAATCGCTGTTTTTGTGCTTTTGAATGCGAAAAACATGTTTTCTGGTGTTTTCAGCACGCCACCGTGCGTTTGATGTGCGGAAACTGCCATATCTTCGGTATCGTTGTTGTTTCCAGCTGAGATATGCATTCTCTACGATAATCTTTGAGTTTCTTCTGTGACAAGTGTGCAGAATCACCGAAATCGCTGGTTTCGTGCTATTGAATGCGAAAAACACGTTTTCTGGGGTTTTCAGCACTCCACAGTGCGTTTGATATGCGGAAACTGCCATATCTTCGGTATCGTTGTTGTTTCCAGCTGAGAAATGCATTTTCAGTGATAATCTTCATGATTCTGCTGTTACACGTGTGCAGAATCACCGAAATCGCTGTTTTCGTGCTTTTGAATGCGAAAAACACGTTTTCTGGTGTTTTCAGCACTCCACAGTGCGTTTGATACGCGGAAACTACGATATCTTCGGTATCGTTGTTGTTTCCAGCTGAGATATGCATTTTCAGTGATAATCTTCATGATTCTGCTGTTACAAGTGTGCAGAATTTCCGAAATCGCTGTTTTCGTGCTATTGAATGCGAAATACACGTTTTCTGGTGTTTTCAGCACTCCACAGTGCGTTTGATATGCGGAAACTGCCATATCTTCGGTATCGTTGTTGTTTCCAGCTGAGAAATGCATTTTCAGTGATAATCATCATGATTCTGCTGTTACAAGTGTGCAGAATCACCGAAATCGCTGTTTTCGTGCTTTTGAATGCGAAAAACACGTTTTCTGGTGTTTTCAGCACTCCACAGTGCGTTTGATATGCGGAAACTACGATATCTTCGGTATCGTTGTTGTTTCCAGCTGAGATATGCATTTTCTACGATAATCTTCGTGTTTCTTCTGTGACAAGTGTGCAGAATCACCGAAATCGTTGTTTTCGTGCTACTGAATGCGAAAAACACGTTTTCTAGTGTTTTCAAGCTCGCCACAGAGCGTTTGACATGCGGAAACTGCGATATCTTCGGTATCGTTGTTGTTTCCAGGTGAGATATGCGTTTTCAGTGATAATCTTCATGATTCTGCTGTTACAAGTGTGCAGAATAACCGAAATCGCTGTTTTCGTGCTATTGAATGCGAAAAACACGTTTTCTGGTGTTTTCAGCACACCACAGAGCGTTTGACATGCGGAAACTGCGATATCTTCGGTATCGTTGTTGTTTCCAGCTCAGATATGCATTTTCAGTGATAATCTTCATGATTCTGCTGTTACATGTGTGCAGAATCTCCGAAATCGCTGTTTTCGTGCTATTGAATGCGAAAAACACGTTTTCTGGTGTTTTCAGCACTCCACAGTGCGTTTGATATGCGGAAACTGCCATATCTTCGGTATCGTTGTTGTTTCCAGCTGAGAAATGCATTTTCAGTGATAATCTTCATGATTCTGCTGTTACAAGTGTGCAGAATCACCGAAATCTCTGTTTTCGTGCTTTTGAATTGCGAAAAATACGTTTTATGGTGTTTTCAGCACTCCACAGTGCGTTTGATATGCGGAAACTGCCATATCTTCGGTATCGTTGATGTTTCCAGCTGAGATATGCATTTTCAGTGATAATCTTCATGATTCTGCTGTTACAAATGTGCAGAATCACCGAAATCGCTGTTTTCGTGCTTTTGAATGCGAAAAACATGTTTTCTGGTGTTTTCAGCACGCCACCGTGCGTTTGATGTGCGGAAACTGCCATATCTTCGGTATCGTTGTTGTTTCCAGCTGAGATATGCATTATCAGTGATAATCTTCATGATTCTGCTGTTACAAGTGTGCAGAATCACCCAAATCGCTGTTTTCGTGCTATTGGATGCGAAGAACACGTTTTCTGGTGTCTTCAGCACTCCACAGTGCGTTTGATATGCGGAAACTGCCGTATCTTCGGTATCGTTGTTGTTTCCAGCTGAGAAATGCATTTTCAGTGATAATCTTCATGATTCTGCTGTTACTAGTGTGCAGAATCACCGAAATCGCTGTTTTCGTGCTTTTGAATGCGAAAAACACGTTTTCTGGGGTTTTCAGCACTCCACAGTGCCTTTGATATGCGGAAACTGCCATATCTTCGGTATCGTAGTTGTTTCCAGCTGAGATATGCATTTTCAGTGATAATCTACATGATTCTGCTGTTACAAGTGTGCAGTATCACCGAAATCGCTGTTTTCGTGCTTTTGAATGCGAAAAACACGTTTCCTGGTGTTTTCAGCACTCCACAGTGCGTTTGATATGCGGAAACTACGATATCTTCGGTATCGTTGTTGTTTCCAGCTGAGAAATGCATTTTCAGTGATAATCTTCATGATTCTGCTGTTACTACTGTGCAGAATCACCGAAATCGCTGTTTTCGTGCTTTTGAATGCGAAAAACACGTTTTCTGGTGTTTTCAGCACTCCACAGTGCGTTTGATATGCGGGAGCTACGATATCTTCGGTATCGTTGTTGTTTCCAGCTAAGATATGCATTTCCAGTGATAATCTACATGATTCTGCTGTTACAAGTGTGCAGTATCACCGAAATCGCTGTTTTCGTGCTTTTGAATGCGAAAAACACGTTTTCTGGTGTTTTCAGCACTCCACAGTGCGTTTGATATGCGGAAACTACGATATCTTCGGTATCGTTGTTGTTTCCAGCTGAGATATGCATTTTCAGTGATAATCTTCATGATACTGCTGTTACAAGTGTGCAGAATCTCCGAAATCGCTGTTTTCGTGCTATTGATTGCGAAAAACACGTTCTCTGGTGTTTTCAGCACTCCACAGTGCGTTTGATATGCGGAAACTGCCGTATCTTCGGTATCGTTGTTGTTTCCAGCTGAGAAATGCATTTTCAGTGATAATCTTCATGATTCTGCTGTTACAAGTGTGCAGAATCACCGAAACCGCTGTTTTCGTGCTATTGAATGCGAAAAACACGTTTCTGGTGTTTTCAGCACACCACAGAGCGTTTGACATGCGGAAACTGCGATATCTTCGGTATCGTTGTTGTTTCCAGCTGAGATATGCATTTTCAGTGATAATCTTCATGATACTGCTGTTACAAGTGTGCAGAATCTCCGAAATCGCTGTTTTCGTGCTATTGAATGCGAAAAACACGTTCTCTGGTGTTTTCAGCACTCCACAGTGCGTTTGATATGCGGAAACTGCCGTATCTTCGGTATCGTTGTTGTTTCCAGCTGAGAAATGCATTTTCAGTGATAATCTTCATGATTCTGCTGTTACAAGTGTGCAGAATCACCGAAACCGCTGTTTTCGTGCTATTGAATGCGAAAAACACGTTTCTGGTGTTTTCAGCACACCACAGAGCGTTTGACATGCGGAAACTGCGATATCTTCGGTATCGTTGTTGTTTCCAGCTGAGATATGCATTTTCAGTGATAATCTTCATGATTCTGCTGTTACATGTGTGCAGAATCTCCGAAATCGCTGTTTTCGTGCTATTGAATGCGAAAAACACGTTTTCTGATGTCTTCAGCACTCCACAGTGCGTTTGATATGCGGAAACTGCCGTATCTTCGGTATCGTTGTTGTTTCCAGCTGAGAAATGCATTTTCAGTGATAATCTTCATGATTCTGCTGTTACTAGTGTGCAGAATCACCGAAATCGCTGTTTTCGTGCTTTTGAATGCGAAAAACACGTTTTCTGGTGTTTTCAGCACTCCACAGTGCGTTTGATATGCGGGAGCTACGATATCTTCGGTATCGTTGTTGTTTCCAGCTGAGAAATGCATTTTCAGTGATAATCTTCATGATTCTGCTGTTACACGTGTGCAGAATCACCGAAATCGCTGTTTTCGTGCTTTTGAATGCGAAAAACACGTTTTCTGGTGTTTTCAGCACTCCACAGTGCGTTTGATATGCGGAAACTACGATATCTTCGGTATCGTTGTTGTTTCCAGCTGAGATATGCATTTTCAGTGATAATCTTCATGATTCTGCTGTTACAAATGTGCAGAATCACCGAAATCGCTGTTTTCGTGCTTTTGAATGCGAAAAACATGTTTTCTGGTGTTTTCAGCACGCCACCGTGCGTTTGATGTGCGGAAACTGCCATATCTTCGGTATCGTTGTTGTTTCCAGCTGAGATATGCATTCTCTACGATAATCTTTGAGTTTCTTCTGTGACAAGTGTGCAGAATCACCGAAATCGCTGGTTTCGTGCTATTGAATGCGAAAAACACGTTTTCTGGGGTTTTCAGCACTCCACAGTGCGTTTGATATGCGGAAACTGCCATATCTTCGGTATCGTTGTTGTTTCCAGCTGAGAAATGCATTTTCAGTGATAATCTTCATGATTCTGCTGTTACACGTGTGCAGAATCACCGAAATCGCTGTTTTCGTGCTTTTGAATGCGAAAAACACGTTTTCTGGTGTTTTCAGCACTCCACAGTGCGTTTGATACGCGGAAACTACGATATCTTCGGTATCGTTGTTGTTTCCAGCTGAGATATGCATTTTCAGTGATAATCTTCATGATTCTGCTGTTACAAGTGTGCAGAATTTCCGAAATCGCTGTTTTCGTGCTATTGAATGCGAAATACACGTTTTCTGGTGTTTTCAGCACTCCACAGTGCGTTTGATATGCGGAAACTGCCATATCTTCGGTATCGTTGTTGTTTCCAGCTGAGAAATGCATTTTCAGTGATAATCTTCATGATTCTGCTGTTACAAGTGTGCAGAATCACCGAAATCGCTGTTTTCGTGCTTTTGAATGCGAAAAACACGTTTTCTGGTGTTTTCAGCACTCCACAGTGCGTTTGATATGCGGAAACTACGATATCTTCGGTATCGTTGTTGTTTCCAGCTGAGATATGCATTTTCTACGATAATCTTCGTGTTTCTTCTGTGACAAGTGTGCAGAATCACCGAAATCGTTGTTTTCGTGCTACTGAATGCGAAAAACACGTTTTCTAGTGTTTTCAAGCTCGCCACAGAGCGTTTGACATGCGGAAACTGCGATATCTTCGGTATCGTTGTTGTTTCCAGGTGAGATATGCGTTTTCAGTGATAATCTTCATGATTCTGCTGTTACAAGTGTGCAGAATCACCGAAATCGCTGTTTTCGTGCTATTGAATGCGAAAAACACGTTTTCTGGTGTTTTCAGCACACCACAGAGCGTTTGACATGCGGAAACTGCGATATCTTCGGTATCGTTGTTGTTTCCAGCTCAGATATGCATTTTCAGTGATAATCTTCATGATTCTGCTGTTACATGTGTGCAGAATCTCCGAAATCGCTGTTTTCGTGCTATTGAATGCGAAAAACACGTTTTCTGGTGTTTTCAGCACTCCACAGTGCGTTTGATATGCGGAAACTGCCATATCTTCGGTATCGTTGTTGTTTCCAGCTGAGAAATGCATTTTCAGTGATAATCTTCATGATTCTGCTGTTACAAGTGTGCAGAATCACCGAAATCTCTGTTTTCGTGCTTTTGAATTGCGAAAAATACGTTTTATGGTGTTTTCAGCACTCCACAGTGCGTTTGATATGCGGAAACTGCCATATCTTCGGTATCGTTGATGTTTCCAGCTGAGATATGCATTTTCAGTGATAATCTTCATGATTCTGCTGTTACAAATGTGCAGAATCACCGAAATCGCTGTTTTCGTGCTTTTGAATGCGAAAAACATGTTTTCTGGTGTTTTCAGCACGCCACCGTGCGTTTGATGTGCGGAAACTGCCATATCTTCGGTATCGTTGTTGTTTCCAGCTGAGATATGCATTATCAGTGATAATCTTCATGATTCTGCTGTTACAAGTGTGCATAATCACCGAAATCGCTGTTTTCGTGCTATTGAATGCGAAAAATACGTTTTCTGGGGTTTTCAGCACTCCACAGTGCGTTTGATATGCGGAAACTGCCATATCTTCGGTATCGTTGTTGTTTCCAGCTGAGATATGCATTTGCAGTGATAATCTTCATGAATCTGCTGTTACAAGTGTGCAGAATCACCGAAATCGCTGTTTTCGTGCTTTTGAATGCGAAAAACGCGTTTTCTGGTGTTTTCAGCACGCCATAGTGCGTCTGATGTGCGGAAACTGCGATATCTCCGGTATCGTTGTTGTTTCCAGCTGAGATATGCATTTTCAGTGATAATCTTCATGATTCTGCTGTTACTAGTGTGCAGAATCACCGAAATCGCTGTTTTCGTGCTTTTGAATGCGAAAAACACGTTTCCTGGTGTTTTCAGCACTCCACAGTGCGTTTGATATGCGGAAACTACGATATCTTCGGTATCGTTGTTGTTTCCAGCTGAGAAATGCATTTTCAGTGATAATCTTCATGATTCTGCTGTTACTACTGTGCAGAATCACCGAAATCGCTGTTTTCGTGCTTTTGAATGCGAAAAACACGTTTTCTGGTGTTTTCAGCACTCCACAGTGCGTTTGATATGCGGGAGCTACGATATCTTCGGTATCGTTGTTGTTTCCAGCTAAGATATGCATTTCCAGTGATAATCTACATGATTCTGCTGTTACAAGTGTGCAGTATCACCGAAATCGCTGTTTTCGTGCTTTTGAATGCGAAAAACACGTTTCCTGGTGTTTTCAGCACTCCACAGTGCGTTTGATATGCGGAAACTACGATATCTTCGGTATCGTTGTTGTTTCCAGCTGAGAAATGCATTTTCAGTGATAATCTTCATGATTCTGCTGTTACTACTGTGCAGAATCACCGAAATCGCTGTTTTCGTGCTTTTGAATGCGAAAAACACGTTTTCTGGTGTTTTCAGCACTCCACAGTGCGTTTGATATGCGGGAGCTACGATATCTTCGGTATCGTTGTTGTTTCCAGCTAAGATATGCATTTCCAGTGATAATCTACATGATTCTGCTGTTACAAGTGTGCAGTATCACCGAAATCGCTGTTTTCGTGCTTTTGAATGCGAAAAACACGTTTTCTGGTGTTTTCAGCACTCCACAGTGCGTTTGATATGCGGAAACTACGATATCTTCGGTATCGTTGTTGTTTCCAGCTGAGATATGCATTTTCAGTGATAATCTTCATGATACTGCTGTTACAAGTGTGCAGAATCTCCGAAATCGCTGTTTTCGTGCTATTGAATGCGAAAAACACGTTCTCTGGTGTTTTCAGCACTCCACAGTGCGTTTGATATGCGGAAACTGCCGTATCTTCGGTATCGTTGTTGTTTCCAGCTGAGAAATGCATTTTCAGTGATAATCTTCATGATTCTGCTGTTACAAGTGTGCAGAATCACCGAAACCGCTGTTTTCGTGCTATTGAATGCGAAAAACACGTTTTCTGGTGTTTTCAGCACTCCACAGTGCGTTTGATATGCGGAAACTGCGATATCTTCGGTATCGTTGTTGTTTCCAGCTGAGATATGCATTTCCAGTGATAATCTACATGATTCTGCTGTTACAAGTGTGCAGTATCACCGAAATCGCTGTTTTCGTGCTTTTGAATGCGAAAAACACGTTTCTGGTGTTTTCAGCACACCACAGAGCGTTTGACATGCGGAAACTGCGATATCTTCGGTATCGTTGTTGTTTCCAGCTGAGATATGCATTTTCAGTGATAATCTTCATGATTCTGCTGTTACATGTGTGCAGAATCTCCGAAATCGCTGTTTTCGTGCTATTGAATGCGAAAAACACGTTTTCTGATGTCTTCAGCACTCCACAGTGCGTTTGATATGCGGAAACTGCCGTATCTTCGGTATCGTTGTTGTTTCCAGCTGAGAAATGCATTTTCAGTGATAATCTTCATGATTCTGCTGTTACTAGTGTGCAGAATCACCGAAATCGCTGTTTTCGTGCTTTTGAATGCGAAAAACACGTTTTCTGGTGTTTTCAGCACTCCACAGTGCGTTTGATATGCGGGAGCTACGATATCTTCGGTATCGTTGTTGTTTCCAGCTGAGAAATGCATTTTCAGTGATAATCTTCATGATTCTGCTGTTACACGTGTGCAGAATCACCGAAATCGCTGTTTTCGTGCTTTTGAATGCGAAAAACACGTTTTCTGGTGTTTTCAGCACTCCACAGTGCGTTTGATATGCGGAAACTACGATATCTTCGGTATCGTTGTTCTTTCCAGCTGAGATATGCATTTTCAGTGATAATCTTCATGATTCTGCTGTTACAAGTGTGCAGAATTTCCGAAATCGCTGTTTTCGTGCTATTGAATGCGAAATACACGTTTTCTGGTGTTTTCAGCACTCCACAGTGCGTTTGATATGCGGAAACTGCCATATCTTCGGTATCGTTGTTGTTTCCAGCTGAGAAATGCATTTTCAGTGATAATCTTCATGATTCTGCTGTTACAAGTGTGCAGAATCACCGAAATCGCTGTTTTCGTGCTTTTGAATGCGAAAAACACGTTTTCTGGTGTTTTCAGCACTCCACAGTGCGTTTGATATGCGGAAACTACGATATCTTCGGTATCGTTGTTGTTTAAGGCTGAGATATGCATTTTCTACGATAATCTTCGTGTTTCTTCTGTGACAAGTGTGCAGAATCACCGAAATCGTTGTTTTCGTGCTACTGAATGCGAAAAACACGTTTTCTAGTGTTTTCAAGCACGCCACAGAGCGTTTGACATGCGGAAACTGCGATATCTTCGGTATCGTTGTTGTTTCCAGGTGAGATATGCGTTTTCAGTGATAATCTTCATGATTCTGCTGTTACAAGTGTGCAGAATCACCGAAATCGCTGTTTTCGTGCTATTGAATGCGAAAAACACGTTTTCTGGTGTTTTCAGCACACCACAGTGCGTTTGACATGCGGAAACTGCGATATCTTCGGTATCGTTGTTGTTTCCAGGTGAGATATGCGTTTTCAGTGATAATCTTCATGATTCTGCTGTTACAAGTGTGCAGAATCACCGAAATCGCTGTTTTCGTGCTATTGAATGCGAAAAACACGTTTTCTGGTGTTTTCAGCACACCACAGAGCGTTTGACATGCGGAAACTGCGATATCTTCGGTATCGTTGTTGTTTCCAGCTCAGATATGCATTTTCAGTGATAATCTTCATGATTCTGCTGTTACATGTGTGCAGAATCTCCGAAATCGCTGTTTTCGTGCTATTGAATGCGAAAAACACGTTTTCTGGTGTTTTCAGCACTCCACAGTGCGTTTGATATGCGGAAACTGCCATATCTTCGGTATCGTTGTTGTTTCCAGCTGAGAAATGCATTTTCAGTGATAATCTTCATGATTCTGCTGTTACAAGTGTGCAGAATCACCGAAATCTCTGTTTTCGTGCTTTTGAATGCGAAAAACACGTTTTATGGTGTTTTCAGCACTCCACAGTGCGTTTGATATGCGGAAACTGCCATATCTTCGGTATCGTTGATGTTTCCAGCTGAGATATGCATTTTCAGTGATAATCTTCATGATTCTGCTGTTACAAATGTGCAGAATCACCGAAATCGCTGTTTTCGTGCTTTTGAATGCGAAAAACATGTTTTCTGGTGTTTTCAGCACGCCACCGTGCGTTTGATGTGCGGAAACTGCCATATCTTCGGTATCGTTGTTGTTTCCAGCTGAGATATGCATTATCAAGTGATAATCTTCATGATTCTGCTGTTACAAGTGTGCATAATCACCGAAATCGCTGTTTTCGTGCTATTGAATGCGAAAAATACGTTTTCTGGTGTTTTCAGCACTCCACAGTGCGTTTGATATGCGGAAACTGCCATATCTTCGGTATCGTTGTTGTTTCCAGCTGAGATATGCATTTGCAGTGATAATCTTCATGAATCTGCTGTTACAAGTGTGCAGAATCACCGAAATCGCTGTTTTCGTGCTTTTGAATGCGAAAAACACGTTTTCTGGTGTTTTCAGCACTCTACAGTGCGTTTGATATGCGGAAACTACGATATCTTCGGTATCGTTGTTGTTTCCAGCTGAGATATGCATTTTCAGTGATAATCTTCATGATACTGCTGTTACAAGTGTGCAGAATCTCCGAAATCGCTGTTTTCGTGCTATTGAATGCGAAAAAAACGTTCTCTGGTGTTTTCAGCACTCCACAGTGCGTTTGATATGCGGAAACTGCCATATCTTCGATATTGTAGTTGTTTCCAGCTGAGAAATGCATTTTCAGTGATAATCTTCATGATTCTGCTGTTACAAGTGTGCAGAATCACTGAAACCGCTGTTTTCGTGCTATTGAATGCGAAAAACACGTTTTCTGGTGTTTTCAGCACTCCACAGTGCGTTTGATATGCGGAAACTGCGATATCTTCGGTATCGTTGTTGTTTCCAGCTGAGATATGCATTTCCAGTGATAATCTACATGATTCTGCTGTTACAAGTGTGCAGTATCACCGAAATCGCTGTTTTCGTGCTTTTGAATGCGAAAAACACGTTTTCTGATGTCTTCAGCACTCCACAGTGCGTTTGATATGCGGAAACTGCCGTATCTTCGGTATCGCTGTTGTTTCCAGCTGAGAAATGCATTTTCAGTGATAATCTTCATGATTCTGCTGTTACTAGTGTGCAGAATCACCGAAATCGCTGTTTTCGTGCTTTTGAATGCGAAAAACACGTTTTCTGATGTCTTCAGCACTCCACAGTGCGTTTGATATGCGGAAACTGCCGTATCTTCGGTATCGTTGTTGTTTCCAGCTGAGAAATGCATTTTCAGTGATAATCTTCATGATTCTGCTGTTACTAGTGTGCAGAATCACCGAAATCGCTGTTTTCGTGCTTTTGAATGCGAAAAACACGTTTTCTGGTGTTTTCAGCACTCCACAGTGCGTTTGATATGCGGGAGCTACGATATCTTCGGTATCGTTGTTGTTTCCAGCTGAGATATGCATTTTCAGTGATAATCTTCATGATTCTGCTGTTACAAGTGTGCAGAATCACCGAAATCGCTGTTTTCGTGCTATTGAATGCGAAAAACACATTTTCTGGTGTTTTCAGCACTCCACAGTGCGTTTGATATGCGGAAACTGCGATATCTTCGGTATCGTTGTTGTTTCCAGCTGAGATATGCATTTTCTACGATAATCTTCGAGTTTCTTCTGTGACAAGTGTGCAGAATCACCGAAATCGCTGTTTTCGTGCTATTGGATGCGAAAAACACGTTTTCTGGTGTTTTCAGCACTCCACAGTGCGTTTGATATGCGGAAACTGCGATATCTTCGGTATCGTTGTTGTTTCCAGCTGAGATATGCATTTTCAGTGATAATCTTCATGATTCTGCTGTTACAAGTGTGCAGAATCACCGAAACCGCTGTTTTCGTGCTATTGAATGCGAAAAACACGTTTTCTGGTGTTTTCAGCACTCCACAGTGCGTTTGATATGCGGAAACTGCGATATCTTCGGTATCGTTGTTGTTTCCAGCTGAGATATGCATTTCCAGTGATAATCTACATGATTCTGCTGTTACAAGTGTGCAGTATCACCGAAATCGCTGTTTTCGTGCTTCTGAATGCGAAAAACACGTTTCCTGGTGTTTTCAGCACGCCACCGTGCGTTTGATGTGCGGAAACTGCCATATCTTCGGTATCGTTGTTGTTTCCAGCTGAGATATGCATTATCAGTGATAATCTTCATGATTCTGCTGTTACAAGTGTGCATAATCACCGAAATCGCTGTTTTCGTGTTATTGAATGCGAAAAATACGTTTTCTGGTGTTTTCAGCACTCCACAGTGCGTTTGATATGCGGAAACTGCCATATCTTCGGTATCGTTGTTGTTTCCAGCTGAGATATGCATTTGCAGTGATAATCTTCATGAATCTGCTGTTACAAGTGTGCAGAATCACCGAAATCGCTGTTTTCGTGCTTTTGAATGCGAAAAACACGTTTTCTGGTGTTTTCAGCACTCTACAGTGCGTTTGATATGCGGAAACTACGATATCTTCGGTATCGTTGTTGTTTCCAGCTGAGATATGCATTTTCAGTGATAATCTTCATGATACTGCTGTTACAAGTGTGCAGAATCTCCGAAATCGCTGTTTTCGTGCTATTGAATGCGAAAAAAACGTTCTCTGGTGTTATCAGCACTCCACAGTGCGTTTGATATGCGGAAACTGCCATATCTTCGGTATCGTTGTTGTTTCCAGCTGAGAAATGCATTTTCAGTGATAATCTTCATGATTCTGCTGTTACTAGTGTGCAGAATCACCGAAATCGCTGTTTTCGTGCTTTTGAATGCGAAAAACACGTTTTCTGGTGTTTTCAGCACTCCACAGTGCGTTTGATATGCGGGAGCTACGATATCTTCGGTATCGTTGTTGTTTCCAGCTGAGAAATGCATTTTCAGTGATAATCTTCATGATTCTGCTGTTACACGTGTGCAGAATCACCGAAATCGCTGTTTTCGTGCTTTTGAATGCGAAAAACACGTTTTCTGGTGTTTTCAGCACTCCACAGTGCGTTTGATATGCGGGAGCTACGATATCTTCGGTATCGTTGTTGTTTCCAGCTGAGATATGCATTTCCAGTGATAATCTACATGATTCTGCTGTTACAAGTGTGCAGTATCACCGAAATCGCTGTTTTCGTGCTTTTGAATGCGAAAAACACGTTTTCTGGTGTTTTCAGCACTCCACAGTGCGTTTGATATGCGGAAACTACGATATCTTCGGTATCGTTGTTGTTTCCAGCTGAGATATGCATTTTCAGTGATAATCTTCATGATACTGCTGTTACAAGTGTGCAGAATCTCCGAAATCGCTGTTTTCGTGCTATTGAATGCGAAAAACACGTTCTCTGGTGTTTTCAGCACTCCACAGTGCGTTTGATATGCGGAAACTGCCGTATCTTCGGTATCGTTGTTGTTTCCAGCTGAGAAATGCATTTTCAGTGATAATCTTCATGATTCTGCTGTTACAAGTGTGCAGAATCACCGAAACCGCTGTTTTCGTGCTATTGAATGCGAAAAACACGTTTTCTGGTGTTTTCAGCTCTCCACAGTGCGTTTGATATGCGGAAACTGCGATATCTTCGGTATCGTTGTTGATTCCAGCTGAGATATGCATTTCCAGTGATAATCTACATGATTCTGCTGTTACAAGTGTGCAGTATCACCGAAATCGCTGTTTTCGTGCTTCCGAATGCGAAAAACACGTTTCCTGGTGTTTTCAGCACTCCACAGTGCGTTTGATATGCGGAAACTACGATATCTTCGGTATCGTTGTTGTTTCCAGCTGAGAAATGCATTTTCAGTGATAATCTTCATGATTCTGCTGTTACTAGTGTGCAGAATCACCGAAATCGCTGTTTTCGTGCTTTTGAATGCGAAAAACACGTTTTCTGGTGTTTTCAGCACTCCACAGTGCGTTTGATATGCGGGAGCTACGATATCTTCGGTATCGTTGTTGTTTCCAGCTGAGATATGCATTTCCAGTGATAATCTACATGATTCTGCTGTCACAAGTGTGCAGTATCACCGAAATCGCTGTTTTCGTGCTTTTGAATGCGAAAAACACGTTTTCTGGTGTTTTCAGCACTCCACAGTGCGTTTGATATGCGGAAACTACGATATCTTCGGTATCGTTGTTGTTTCCAGCTGAGATATGCATTTTCAGTGATAATCTTCATGATACTGCTGTTACAAGTGTGCAGAATCTCCGAAATCGCTGTTTTCGTGCTATTGAATGCGAAAAACACGTTCTCTGGTGTTTTCAGCACTCCACCGTGCGTTTGATATGCGGAAACTGCCGTATCTTCGGTATCGTTGTTGTTTCCAGCTGAGAAATGCATTTTCAGTGATAATCTTCATGATTCTGCTGTTACAAGTGTGCAGAATCACCGAAACCGCTGTTTTCGTGCTATTGAATGCGAAAAACACGTTTTCTGGTGTTTTCAGCACTCCACAGTGCATTTGATATGCGGAAACTGCGATATCTTCGGTATCGTTGTTGTTTCCAGCTGAGATATGCATTTCCAGTGATAATCTACATGATTCTGCTGTTACAAGTGTGCAGTATCACCGAAATCGCTGTTTTCGTGCTTTTGAATGCGAAAAACACGTTTCTGGTGTTTTCAGCACACCACAGAGCGTTTGACATGCGGAAACTGCGATATCTTCGGTATCGTTGTTGTTTCCAGCTGAGATATGCATTTTCAGTGATAATCTTCATGATTCTGCTGTTACATGTGTGCAGAATCTCCGAAATCGCTGTTTTCGTGCTATTGAATGCGAAAAACACGTTTTCTGATGTCTTCAGCACTCCACAGTGCGTTTGATATGCGGAAACTGCCGTATCTTCGGTATCGTTGTTGTTTCCAGCTGAGAAATGCATTTTCAGTGATAATCTTCATGATTCTGCTGTTACTAGTGTGCAGAATCACCGAAATCGCTGTTTTCGTGCTTTTGAATGCGAAAAACACGTTTTCTGGTGTTTTCAGCACTCCACAGTGCGTTTGATATGCGGGAGCTACGATATCTTCGGTATCGTTGTTGTTTCCAGCTGAGATATGCATTTTCAGTGATAATCTTCATGATTCTGCTGTTACAAGTGTGCAGAATCACCGAAATCGCTGTTTTCGTGCTATTGAATGCGAAAAACACATTTTCTGGTGTTTTCAGCACTCCACAGTGCGTTTGATATGCGGAAACTGCGATATCTTCGGTATCGTTGTTGTTTCCAGCTGAGATATGCATTTTCTACGATAATCTTCGAGTTTCTTCTGTGACAAGTGTGCAGAATCACCGAAATCGCTGTTTTCGTGCTATTGGATGCGAAAAACACGTTTTCTGGTGTTTTCAGCACTCCACAGTGCGTTTGATATGCGGAAACTGCGATATCTTCGGTATCGTTGTTGTTTCCAGCTGAGATATGCATTTTCTACGATAATCTTCGAGTTTCTTCTGTGACAAGTGTGCAGAATCACCGAAATCGCTGTTTTCGTGCTATTGGATGCGAAAAACACGTTTTCTGGTGTTTTCAGCACTCCACAGTGCGTTTGATATGCGGGAGCTACGATATCTTCGGTATCGTTGTTGTTTCCAGCTGAGATATGCATTTTCTACGATAATCTTCGAGTTTCTTCTGTGACAAGTGTGCAGAATCACCCAAATCGCTGTTTTCGTGCTATTGGATGCGAAAAACACGTTTTCTGGTGTCTTCAGCACTCCACAGTGCGTTTGATATGCGGAAACTGCCGTATCTTCGGTATCGTTGTTGTTTCCAGCTGAGAAATGCATTTTCAGTGATAATCTTCATGATTCTGCTGTTACTAGTGTGCAGAATCACCGAAATCGTTGTTTTCGTGCTACTGAATGCGAAAAACACGTTTTCTGGTGTTTTCAGCACGCCACAGTGCGTTTGATATGCGGAAACTGCGATATCTTCGGTATCGTTGTTGTTTCCAGCTGAGATATGCATTTTCTCCGATAATCTTAGAGTTTCTTCTGTGACAAGTGCGCAGAACCACCGAAATCGCTGTATTCGTGCTATTGGATGCGAAGAACACGTTTTCTGGTGTTTTCAGCACTCCACAGTGAGTTTGATTTGCGGAAACTGCGATATCTTCGGTATCGTTGTTGTTTCCAGCTGAGATATGCATTTTCTACGATAATCTTCGAGTTTCTTCTGTGACAAGTGTGCAGTATCACCGAAATCGCTGTTTTCGTGCTATTGAATGCGAAAAACCCGTTTTCTAGTGTTTTCAGCACTCCACAGTGCGTTTGATATGCGGAAACTACGATATCTTCGGTATCGTTGTTGTTTCCAGCTGAGATATGCATTTTCTACGATAATCTTCGAGTTTCTTCTGTGACAAGTGTGCAGTATCACCGAAATCGCGTTTTTCGTGCTATTGAATGCGAAAAACCCGTTTTCTGGTGTTTTCAGCACTCCGCAGTGCGTCTGATATGCGGAAACTACGATATCTTCGGTATCGTTGTTGTTTCCAGCTGAGATATGCATTTCCAGTGATAATCTACATGATTCTGCTGTTACAAGTGTGCAGAATCACCGAAATCGCTGTTTTCGTGCTTTTGAATGCGAAAAACACGTTTTCTGGTGTTTTCAGCACTCCACAGTGCGTTTGATATGCGGAAACTGCCATATCTTCGGTATCGTTGTTTTTTCCAGCTGAGAAATGCATTTTCAGTGATAATCTTCATGATTCTGCTGTTACAAGTGTGCAGAATCTCCGAAATCGCTGTTTTCGTGCTATTGAATGCGAAAAACACATTCTCTGGTGTTTTCAGCACTCCACAGTGCGTTTGATATGCGGAAACTGCCATATGTTCGGTATCGTTGTTGTTTCCAGCTGAGATATGCATTTTCTACGATAATCTTCGAGTTTCTTCTTTGACAAGTGTGCAGAATCACCGAAATCGCTGTTTTCGTGCTCTTGAATGCGAAAAACACGTTTTCTGGTGTCTTCAGCACTCCACAGTGCGTTTGATATGCGGAAACAACGATATCTTCGGTATCGTTGTTGTTTCCAGCTGAGATATGCATTTTCAGTGATAATCTTCATGATTCTGCTGTTACAAGTGTGCAGAATCACCGAAATCGCTGTTTTCGTGCTTTTGAATGCGAAAAACACGTATTCTGGTGTTTTCAGCACTCCACAGTGCGTCTGATATGCGGAAACTGCGATATCTTCGGTATCGTTGTTGTTTCCAGCTGAGATATGCATTTTCTACGATAATCTTCGAGTTTCTTCTGTGACAAGTGTGCAGAATCACCGAAATCGCTGTTTTCGTGCTATTGAATGCGAAAAACACGTTTTCTGGAGTTTTCAGCACTCCACAGTGCCTTTGATATGCGGAAACTGCCATATCTTCGGTATCGTTGTTGTTTCCAGCTGAGATATGCATTTTCAGTGATAATCTTCATGATTCTGCTGTTACAAGTGTGCAGAATCACCGAAATCGCTGTTTTCGTGCTTTTGAATGCGAAAAACACGTTTTCTGGTGTTTTCAGCACACCACAGAGCGTTTGACATGCGGAAACTGCCATATCTACGGTATCATTGTTGTTTCCAGCTGAGAAATGCATTTTAAGTGATAATCTTCACGATTCTGCTGTTACAAGTGTGCAGAATCACCGAAATCGGTGTTTTCGTGCAATTGGATTCGAAAAACACGTTTTCTGGTGTTTTCAGCACGCCACAGTGCGTTTGATATGCGGAAACTGCGATATCTTCGGTATCGTTGTTGTTTCCAGCTGCGATATGCATTTTCAGTGATAATCTTCATGATTCTGCTGTTACATGTGTGCAGAATCTCCGAAATCGCTGTTTTCGTGCTTTTGAATGCGAAAAACACGTTTTCTGGTGTTTTCAGCACGCCACAGAGCGTTTGATATGCGGAAACTGCGATATCTTCGGTATCGTTGTTGTTTCCAGCTGAGATATGCATTTTCAGCGATAATCTTCATGATTCTGCTGTTACAAATGTGCAGAATCACCGAAATTGCTGTATTCGTGCTTTTGAATGCGAAAAACACGTTTCTGGTGTTTTCAGCACACCACAGAGCGTTTGACATGCGGAAACTGCGATATCTTCGGTATCGTTGTTGTTTCCAGCTGAGATATGCATTTTCAGTGATAATCTTCATGATTCTGCTGTTACATGTGTGCAGAATCTCCGAAATCGCTGTTTTCGTGCTATTGAATGCGAAAAACACGTTTTCTGATGTCTTCAGCACTCCACAGTGCGTTTGATATGCGGAAACTGCCGTATCTTCGGTATCGTTGTTGTTTCCAGCTGAGAAATGCATTTTCAGTGATAATCTTCATGATTCTGCTGTTACTAGTGTGCAGAATCACCGAAATCGCTGTTTTCGTGCTTTTGAATGCGAAAAACACGTTTTCTGGTGTTTTCAGCACTCCACAGTGCGTTTGATATGCGGGAGCTACGATATCTTCGGTATCGTTGTTGTTTCCAGCTGAGATATGCATTTTCAGTGATAATCTTCATGATTCTGCTGTTACAAGTGTGCAGAATCACCCAAATCGCTGTTTTCGTGCTATTGGATGCGAAAAACACGTTTTCTGGTGTCTTCAGCACTCCACAGTGCGTTTGATATGCGGAAACTGCCGTATCTTCGGTATCGTTGTTGTTTCCAGCTGAGAAATGCATTTTCAGTGATAATCTTCATGATTCTGCTGTTACTAGTGTGCAGAATCACCGAAATCGTTGTTTTCGTGCTACTGAATGCGAAAAATACGTTTTCTGGTGTTTTCAGCACGCCACAGTGCGTTTGATATGCGGAAACTGCGATATCTTCGGTATCGTTGTTGTTTCCAGCTGAGATATGCATTTTCTCCGATAATCTTAGAGTTTCTTCTGTGACAAGTGCGCAGAACCACCGAAATCGCTGTATTCGTGCTATTGGATGCGAAGAACACGTTTTCTGGTGTTTTCAGCACTCCACAGTGAGTTTGATTTGCGGAAACTGCGATATCTTCGGTATCGTTGTTGTTTCCAGCTGAGATATGCATTTTCTACGATAATCTTCGAGTTTCTTCTGTGACAAGTGTGCAGTATCACCGAAATCGCTGTTTTCGTGCTATTGAATGCGAAAAACCCGTTTTCTGGTGTTTTCAGCACTCCACAGTGCGTTTGATATGCGGAAACTACGATATCTTCGGTATCGTTGTTGTTTCCAGCTGAGATATGCATTTTCTACGATAATCTTCGAGTTTCTTCTGTGACAAGTGTGCAGTATCACCGAAATCGCTTTTTTCGTGCTATTGAATGCGAAAAACCCGTTTTCTGGTGTTTTCAGCACTCCGCAGTGCGTCTGATATGCGGAAACTACGATATCTTCGGTATCGTTGTTGTTTCCAGCTGAGATATGCATTTCCAGTGATAATCTACATGATTCTGCTGTTACAAGTGTGCAGAATCACCGAAATCGCTGTTTTCGTGCTTTTGAATGCGAAAAACACGTTTTCTGGTGTTTTCAGCACTCCACAGTGCGTTTGATATGCGGAAACTGCCATATCTTCGGTATCGTTGTTGTTTCCAGCTGAGAAATGCATTTTCAGTGATAATCTTCATGATTCTGCTGTTACAAGTGTGCAGAATCTCCGAAATCGCTGTTTTCGTGCTATTGAATGCGAAAAACACATTCTCTGGTGTTTTCAGCACTCCACAGTGCGTTTGATATGCGGAAACTGCCATATGTTCGGTATCGTTGTTGTTTCCAGCTGAGATATGCATTTTCTACGATAATCTTCGAGTTTCTTCTTTGACAAGTGTGCAGAATCACCGAAATCGCTGTTTTCGTGCTCTTGAATGCGAAAAACACGTTTTCTGGTGTCTTCAGCACTCCACAGTGCGTTTGATATGCGGAAACAACGATATCTTCGGTATCGTTGTTGTTTCCAGCTGAGATATGCATTTTCAGTGATAATCTTCATGATTCTGCTGTTACAAGTGTGCAGAATCACCGAAATCGCTGTTTTCGTGCTTTTGAATGCGAAAAACACGTATTCTGGTGTTTTCAGCACTCCACAGTGCGTCTGATATGCGGAAACTGCGATATCTTCGGTATCGTTGTTGTTTCCAGCTGAGATATGCATTTTCTACGATAATCTTCGAGTTTCTTCTGTGACAAGTGTGCAGAATCACCGAAATCGCTGTTTTCGTGCTATTGAATGCGAAAAACACGTTTTCTGGAGTTTTCAGCACTCCACAGTGCCTTTGATATGCGGAAACTGCCATATCTTCGGTATCGTTGTTGTTTCCAGCTGAGATATGCATTTTCAGTGATAATCTTCATGATTCTGCTGTTACAAGTGTGCAGAATCACCGAAATCGCTGTTTTCGTGCTTTTGAATGCGAAAAACACGTTTTCTGGTGTTTTCAGCACACCACAGAGCGTTTGACATGCGGAAACTGCCATATCTACGGTATCATTGTTGTTTCCAGCTGAGAAATGCATTTTAAGTGATAATCTTCACGATTCTGCTGTTACAAGTGTGCAGAATCACCGAAATCGGTGTTTTCGTGCTATTGGATTCGAAAAACACGTTTTCTGGTGTTTTCAGCACGCCACAGTGCGTTTGATATGCGGAAACTGCGATATCTTCGGTATCGTTGTTGTTTCCAGCTGAGATATGCATTTTCAGTGATAATCTTCATGATTCTGCTGTTACATGTGTGCAGAATCTCCGAAATCGCTGTTTTCGTGCTTTTGAATGCGAAAAACACGTTTTCTGGTGTTTTCAGCACGCCACAGAGCGTTTGATATGCGGAAACTGCGATATCTTCGGTATCGTTGTTGTTTCCAGCTGAGATATGCATTTTCAGCGATAATCTTCATGATTCTGCTGTTACTAGTTGAGCAGAATCACCGAAATCGCTGTTTTCGTGCTTTTGAATGCGAAAAACACGTTTTCTGGTGTCTTCAGCACTCCACAGTGCGTTTGATATGCGGAAACTGCCATATCTTCGGTATCGTTGTTGTTTCCAGCTGAGAAATGCATTTTCAGTGATAATCTTCATGATTCTGCTGTTACTAGTTGAGCAGAATCACCGAAATCGCTGTTTTCGTGCTTTTGAATGCGAAAAACACGTTTTCTGGTGTTTTCAGCACTCCACAGTGCGTTTGATATGCGGGAACTACGATATCTTTGGTATCGTTGTTGTTTCCAGCTGAGATATGCATTTTCAGTGATAATCTTCATGATTCTGCTGTTACAAGTGTACAGAATCACCGAAATCGCTGTTTTCGTGCTATTGGATTCGAAAAACACGTTTTCTGGTGTTTTCAGCACGCCACAGAGCGTTTGACATGCGTAAAATGCGATATCTTCGGTATCGTTGTTGTTTCCAGCTGAGATATGCATTTTCAGTGATACTCTTCATGATTCTGCTGTTACAAGTGTGCAGAATCACCGAAATCGCTGTTTTCGTGCTATTGGATGCGAAAAACACGTTTTCTGGTGTTTTGAGCACTCCACAGTGCGTTTGATATGCGGAAACTGCAATATCTTCGGTATCGTTGTTGCTTCCAGCTGAGATATGCATTTTCAGTGATAATCTTCATGATTCTGCTGTTACAAGTGTACAGAATCACCGAAATCGCTGCTTTCGTGCTATTGTATGCGAAAAACACGTTTTCTGGTGTTTTCAGCACTCCACAGTGCGTTTGATATGCGGAAACTGCGATATCTTCGGTATCGTTGTTGTTTCCAGCTGAGATATGCATTTTCAGCGATAATCTTCATGATTCTGCTGTTACAAATGTGCAGAATCACCGAAATTGCTGTATTCGTGCTTATGAATGCGATAAACACGTTTTCTGGTGTTTTCAGCACACCACAGTGCGTTTGATATGCGGAAACTGCCATATCTTCGGTATCGTTGTTGTTTCCAGCTGAGATATGCATTTTCAGAGATAATCTTCACGATTCAGCTGTTACAAGTGTGCAGAATCACCGAAATAGGTGTTTTCGTGCTATTGGATACGAAAAACACGTTTTCTGGTGTTTCCAGCACGCCACAGAGCGTTTGACATGCGGAAACTGCGATATCTTCGGTATCGTTGTTGTTTCCAGCTGAGAAATGCATTTTCTACTATAATCTTCGAGTTTCTTCTGTGACAAGTGTGCAGAATCACCGAAATCGCTGTTTTCGTGCAATTGAATGCGAAAAACACGTTTTCTGGTGTCTTCAGCACTCCACAGTGCGTTTGATATGCGGAAACTGCCATATCTTCGGTATCGTTGTTGTTTCCAGCTGAGATATGCATTTTCAGTGATAATCTTCACGATTCTGCTGTTACAAGTGTGCAGAATCACCGAAATCGGTGTTTTCGTGCTATTGGATTCGAAAAACACGTTTTCTGGTGTTTTCAGCACGCCACAGAGCGTTTGATATGCGGAAACTGCGATATCTTCGGTATCGTTGTTGTTTCCAGCTGAGATATGCATTTTCAGCGATAATCTTCATGATTCTGCTGTTACTAGTTGAGCAGAATCACCGAAATCGCTGTTTTCGTGCTTTTGAATGCGAAAAACATGTTTTCTGGTGTTTTCAGCACTCCACAGTGCGTTTGATATGCGGGAACTACGATATCTTTGGTATCGTTGTTGTTTCCAGCTGAGATATGCATTTTCAGTGATAATCTTCATGATTCTGCTGTTACAAGTGTACAGAATCACCGAAATCGCTGTATTCGTGCTATTGGATGCGAAAAACACGTTTTCTGGGGTTTTCAGCACTCCACAGTGCGTTTGATATGCGGAAACAACGATATCTTCGGTATCGTTGTTGTTTCCAGCTGAGATATGCATTTTCAGTGATAATCTTCATGATTCTGCTGTTACAAGTGTGCAGAATCACCGAAATCGCTGTTTTCGTGCTTTTGAATGCGAAAAACACGTATTCTGGTGTTTTCAGCACTCCACAGTGCGTCTGATATGCGGAAACTGCGATATCTTCGGTATCGTTGTTGTTTCCAGCTGAGATATGCATTTTCTACGATAATCTTCGAGTTTCTTCTGTGACAAGTGTGCAGAATCACCGAAATCGCTGTTTTCGTGCTATTGAATGCGAAAAACACGTTTTCTGGAGTTTTCAGCACTCCACAGTGCCTTTGATATGCGGAAACTGCCATATCTTCGGTATCGTTGTTGTTTCCAGCTGAGATATGCATTTTCAGTGATAATCTTCATGATTCTGCTGTTACAAGTGTGCAGAATCACCGAAATCGCTGTTTTCGTGCTTTTGAATGCGAAAAACACGTTTTCTGGTGTTTTCAGCACACCACAGAGCGTTTGACATGCGGAAACTGCCATATCTACGGTATCATTGTTGTTTCCAGCTGAGAAATGCATTTTAAGTGATAATCTTCACGATTCTGCTGTTACAAGTGTGCAGAATCACCGAAATCGGTGTTTTCGTGCTATTGGATTCGAAAAACACGTTTTCTGGTGTTTTCAGCACGCCACAGTGCGTTTGATATGCGGAAACTGCGATATCTTCGGTATCGTTGTTGTTTCCAGCTGAGATATGCATTTTCAGTGATAATCTTCATGATTCTGCTGTTACATGTGTGCAGAATCTCCGAAATCGCTGTTTTCGTGCTTTTGAATGCGAAAAACACGTTTTCTGGTGTTTTCAGCACGCCACAGAGCGTTTGATATGCGGAAACTGCGATATCTTCGGTATCGTTGTTGTTTCCAGCTGAGATATGCATTTTCAGCGATAATCTTCATGATTCTGCTGTTACTAGTTGAGCAGAATCACCGAAATCGCTGTTTTCGTGCTTTTGAATGCGAAAAACACGTTTTCTGGTGTCTTCAGCACTCCACAGTGCGTTTGATATGCGGAAACTGCCATATCTTCGGTATCGTTGTTGTTTCCAGCTGAGAAATGCATTTTCAGTGATAATCTTCATGATTCTGCTGTTACTAGTTGAGCAGAATCACCGAAATCGCTGTTTTCGTGCTTTTGAATGCGAAAAACACGTTTTCTGGTGTTTTCAGCACTCCACAGTGCGTTTGATATGCGGGAACTACGATATCTTTGGTATCGTTGTTGTTTCCAGCTGAGATATGCATTTTCAGTGATAATCTTCATGATTCTGCTGTTACAAGTGTACAGAATCACCGAAATCGCTGTTTTCGTGCTATTGGATTCGAAAAACACGTTTTCTGGTGTTTTCAGCACGCCACAGAGCGTTTGACATGCGTAAAATGCGATATCTTCGGTATCGTTGTTGTTTCCAGCTGAGATATGCATTTTCAGTGATACTCTTCATGATTCTGCTGTTACAAGTGTGCAGAATCACCGAAATCGCTGTTTTCGTGCTATTGGATGCGAAAAACACGTTTTCTGGTGTTTTGAGCACTCCACAGTGCGTTTGATATGCGGAAACTGCAATATCTTCGGTATCGTTGTTGCTTCCAGCTGAGATATGCATTTTCAGTGATAATCTTCATGATTCTGCTGTTACAAGTGTACAGAATCACCGAAATCGCTGCTTTCGTGCTATTGTATGCGAAAAACACGTTTTCTGGTGTTTTCAGCACTCCACAGTGCGTTTGATATGCGGAAACTGCGATATCTTCGGTATCGTTGTTGTTTCCAGCTGAGATATGCATTTTCAGCGATAATCTTCATGATTCTGCTGTTACAAATGTGCAGAATCACCGAAATTGCTGTATTCGTGCTTATGAATGCGATAAACACGTTTTCTGGTGTTTTCAGCACACCACAGTGCGTTTGATATGCGGAAACTGCCATATCTTCGGTATCGTTGTTGTTTCCAGCTGAGATATGCATTTTCAGAGATAATCTTCACGATTCAGCTGTTACAAGTGTGCAGAATCACCGAAATAGGTGTTTTCGTGCTATTGGATACGAAAAACACGTTTTCTGGTGTTTCCAGCACGCCACAGAGCGTTTGACATGCGGAAACTGCGATATCTTCGGTATCGTTGTTGTTTCCAGCTGAGAAATGCATTTTCTACTATAATCTTCGAGTTTCTTCTGTGACAAGTGTGCAGAATCACCGAAATCGCTGTTTTCGTGCAATTGAATGCGAAAAACACGTTTTCTGGTGTCTTCAGCACTCCACAGTGCGTTTGATATGCGGAAACTGCCATATCTTCGGTATCGTTGTTGTTTCCAGCTGAGATATGCATTTTCAGTGATAATCTTCACGATTCTGCTGTTACAAGTGTGCAGAATCACCGAAATCGGTGTTTTCGTGCTATTGGATTCGAAAAACACGTTTTCTGGTGTTTTCAGCACGCCACAGAGCGTTTGATATGCGGAAACTGCGATATCTTCGGTATCGTTGTTGTTTCCAGCTGAGATATGCATTTTCAGCGATAATCTTCATGATTCTGCTGTTACTAGTTGAGCAGAATCACCGAAATCGCTGTTTTCGTGCTTTTGAATGCGAAAAACATGTTTTCTGGTGTTTTCAGCACTCCACAGTGCGTTTGATATGCGGGAACTACGATATCTTTGGTATCGTTGTTGTTTGCAGCTGAGATATGCATTTTCAGTGATAATCTTCATGATTCTGCTGTTACAAGTGTACAGAATCACCGAAATCGCTGTATTCGTGCTATTGGATGCGAAAAACACGTTTTCTGGGGTTTTCAGCACTCCACAGTGCGTTTGATATGCGGAAACTGCCATATCTTCGGTATCGTTGTTGTTTCCAGCTGAGAAATGCATTTTCAGTGATAATCTTCATGATTCTGCTGCTACAAGTGTGCAGAATCACCGAAATCGCTGTTTTCGTGCTGTTGAATGCGAAAAACACGTTTTCTGGTGTTTTCAGCACTCCACAGTGCGTTTGATATGCGGAAACTGCCATATCTTCGGTATCGTTGTTGTTTCCAGCTGAGATATGCATTTTCAGTGATAATCTTCATGATTCTGCTGTTACAAATGTGCAGAATCACCGAAATCGCTGTTTTCGTGCTTTTGAATGCGAAAAACACATTTTCTGGTGTTTTCAGCACTCCACAGTGCGTTTGATATGCGGAAACTGCGATATTTTCGGTATCGTTGTTGTTTCCAGCTGAGATATGCATTTTCTACGATAATCATCGAGTTTCTTCTGTGACAAGTGTGCAGAATCACCGAAATCGCTGTTTTCGTGCTATTGGATGCGAAAAACACGTTTTCTGGTGTTTTCAGCACTCCACAGTGCGTTTGATATGCGGAAACTGCGATATCTTCGGTATCGTTGTTGTTTCCAGCTGAGATATGCATTGTCAGCGATAATCTTCATGATTCTGCTGTTACAAATGTGCAGAATCACCGAAATTGCTGTTTTCGTGCTTTTGAATGCGAAAAACACGTTTTCTGAAGTTTTCAGCACTCCACAGTGCGTTTGATATGCGGAAACTGCGATATCTTCGGTATCGTTGTTGTTTCCAGCTGAGATATGCATTTCCAGTGATAATCTACATGATTCTGCTGTTACAAGTGTGCAGTATCACCGAAATCGCTGTTTTCGTGCTTTTGAATGCGAAAAACACGTTTCTGGTGTTTTCAGCACACCACAGAGCGTTTGACATGCGGAAACTGCGATATCTTCGGTATCGTTGTTGTTTCCAGCTGAGATATGCATTATCAGTGATAATCTTCATGATTCTGCTGTTACATGTGTGCAGAATCTCCGAAATCGCTGCTTTCGTGCTATTGAATGCGAAAAACACGTTTTCTGATGTCTTGAGCACTCCACAGTGCGTTTGATATGCGGAAACTGCCGTATCTTCGGTATCGTTGTTGTTTCCAGCTGAGAAATGCATTTTCAGTGATAATCTTCATGATTCTGCTGTTACTAGTGTGCAGAATCACCGAAATCGCTGTTTTCGTGCTTTTGAATGCGAAAAACACGTTTTCTGGTGTTTTCAGCACTCCACAGTGCGTTTGATATGCGGGAGCTACGATATCTTCGGTATCGTTGTTGTTTCCAGCTGAGATATGCATTTTCAGTGATAATCTTCATGATTCTGCTGTTACAAGTGTGCAGAATCACCGAAATCGCTGTTTTCGTGCTATTGAATGCGAAAAACACATTTTCTGGTGTTTTCAGCACTCCACAGTGCGTTTGATATGCGGAAACTGCGATATCTTCGGTATCGTTGTTGTTTCCAGCTGAGATATGCATTTTCTACGATAATCTTCGAGTTTCTTCTGTGACAAGTGTGCAGAATCACCGAAATCGCTGTTTTCGTGCTATTGGATGCGAAAAACACGTTTTCTGGTGTTTTCAGCACTCCACAGTGCGTTTGATATGCGGAAACTGCGATATCTTCGGTATCGTTGTTGTTTCCAGCTGAGATATGCATTTTCAGTGATAATCTTCATGATTCTGCTGTTACAAGTGTGCGGAATCACCGGAATTGCTGTTATCGTGCTTTTGAATGCGAAAAACACGTTTTCTGGTGTTTTCAGCACACCACAGTGCGTTTGATATGCGGAAACTGCCATATCTTCGGTATCGTTGTTGTTTCCAGCTGAGATATGCATTTTCAGCGATAATCTTCATGATTATGCTGTTACAAGTGTGCAGAATCACCGAAATTGCTGTTTTCGTGCTTTTGAATGCGAAAAACACGTTTTCTGGTGTTTTCAGCACACCATAGTGCGTTTGATATGCGGAAACTGCCATATCTTCGGTATCGTTGTTGTTTCCAGCTGAGATATGCATTTTCAGTGATAATCTTCATGATTCTGCTGTTACATGTGTGCAGAATCACCGAAATCGGTGTTTTCGTGCTTTTGAATGCGAAGAACACATTTTCTGGTGTTTTCAGCACTCCACAGTGCGTTTGATATGCGGAAACTGCGATATCTTCGGTATCGTTGTTGTTTCCAGCTGAGATATGCAATTTCTACGATAATCTTCGAGTTTCTTCTGTGACAAGTGTGCAGAATCACCCAAATCGCTGTTTTCGTGCTATTGGATGCGAAAAACACGTTTTCTGGTGTCTTCAGCACTCCACAGTGCGTTTGATATGCGGAAACTGCCGTATCTTCGGTATCGTTGTTGTTTCCAGCTGAGAAATGCATTTTCAGTGATAATCTTCATGATTCTGCTGTTACTAGTGTGCAGAATCACCGAAATCGCTGTTTTCGTGCTTTTGAATGCGAAACACACGTTTTCTGGTGTTTTCAGCACTCCACAGTGCGTTTGATATGCGGAAACTGCGATATCTTCGGTATCGTTGTTGTTTCCAGCTGAGATATGCATTTTCTCCGATAATCTTAGAGTTTCTTCTGTGACAAGTGCGCAGAACCACCGAAATCGCTGTATTCGTGCTATTGGATGCGAAGAACACGTTTTCTGGTGTTTTCAGCACTCCACAGTGAGTTTGATTTGCGGAAACTGCGATATCTTCGGTATCGTTGTTGTTTCCAGCTGAGATATGCATTTTCTACGATAATCTTCGAGTTTCTTCTGTGACAAGTGAGCAGTATCACCGAAATCGCTGTTTTCGTGCTATTGAATGCGAAAAACCCGTTTTCTGGTGTTTTCAGCACTCCACAGTGCGTTTGATATGCGGAAACTACGATATCTTCGGTATCGTTGTTGTTTCCAGCTGAGATATGCATTTTCTACGATAATCTTCGAGTTTCTTCTGTGACAAGTGTGCAGTATCACCGAAATCGCTTTTTTCGTGCTATTGAATGCGAAAAACCCGTTTTCTGGTGTTTTCAGCACTCCGCAGTGCGTCTGATATGCGGAAACTACGATATCTTCGGTATCGTTGTTGTTTCCAGCTGAGATATGCATTTCCAGTGATAATCTACATGATTCTGCTGTTACAAGTGTGCAGAATCACCGAAATCGCTGTTTTCGTGCTTTTGAATGCGAAAAACACGTTTTCTGGTGTTTTCAGCACTCCACAGTGCGTTTGATATGCGGAAACTGCCATATCTTCGGTATCGTTGTTGTTTCCAGCTGAGAAATGCATTTTCAGTGATAATCTTCATGATTCTGCTGTTACAAGTGTGCAGAATCTCCGAAATCGCTGTTTTCGTGCTATTGAATGCGAAAAACACATTCTCTGGTGTTTTCAGCACTCCACAGTGCGTTTGATATGCGGAAACTGCCATATGTTCGGTATCGTTGTTGTTTCCAGCTGAGATATGCATTTTCTACGATAATCTTCGAGTGTCTTCTTTGACAAGTGTGCAGAATCACCGAAATCGCTGTTTTCGTGCTCTTGAATGCGAAAAACACGTTTTCTGGTGTCTTCAGCACTCCACAGTGCGTTTGATATGCGGAAACAACGATATCTTCGGTATCGTTGTTGTTTCCAGCTGAGATATGCATTTTCAGTGATAATCTTCATGATTCTGCTGTTACAAGTGTGCAGAATCACCGAAATCGCTGTTTTCGTGCTTTTGAATGCGAAAAACACGTATTCTGGTGTTTTCAGCACTCCACAGTGCGTCTGATATGCGGAAACTGCGATATCTTCGGTATCGTTGTTGTTTCCAGCTGAGATATGCATTTTCTACGATAATCTTCGAGTTTCTTCTGTGACAAGTGTGCAGAATCACCGAAATCGCTGTTTTCGTGCTTTTGAATGCGAAAAACACGTTTTCTGGTGTTTTCAGCACACCACAGAGCGTTTGACATGCGGAAACTGCCATATCTTCGGTATCATTGTTGTTTCCAGCTGAGAAATGCATTTTAAGTGATAATCTTCACGATTCTGCTGTTACAAGTGTGCAGAATCACCGAAATCGGTGTTTTCGTGCTATTGGATTCGAAAAACACGTTTTCTGGTGTTTTCAGCACGCCACAGTGCGTTTGATATGCGGAAACTGCGATATCTACGGTATCGTTGTTGTTTCCAGCTGAGATATGCATTTTAAGTGATAATCTTCATGATTCTGCTGTTACATGTGTGCAGAATCTCCGAAATCGCTGTTTTCGTGCTTTTGAATGCGAAAAACACGTTTTCTGGTGTTTTCAGCACGCCACAGAGCGTTTGATATGCGGAAACTGCGATATCTTCGGTATCGTTGTTGTTTCCAGCTGAGATATGCATTTTCAGCGATAATCTTCATGATTCTGCTGTTACTAGTTGAGCAGAATCACCGAAATCGCTGTTTTCGTGCTTTTGAATGCGAAAAACACGTTTTCTGGTGTCTTCAGCACTCCACAGTGCGTTTGATATGCGGAAACTGCCATATCTTCGGTATCGTTGTTGTTTCCAGCTGAGAAATGCATTTTCAGTGATAATCTTCATGATTCTGCTGTTACTAGTTGAGCAGAATCACCGAAATCGCTGTTTTCGTGCTTTTGAATGCGAAAAACACGTTTTCTGGTGTTTTCAGCACTCCACAGTGCGTTTGATATGCGGGAACTACGATATCTTTGGTATCGTTGTTGTTTCCAGCTGAGATATGCATTTTCAGTGATAATCTTCATGATTCTGCTGTTACAAGTGTACAGAATCACCGAAATCGCTGTTTTCGTGCTATTGGATTCGAAAAACACGTTTTCTGGTGTTTTCAGCACGCCACAGAGCGTTTGACATGCGTAAAATGCGATATCTTCGGTATCGTTGTTGTTTCCAGCTGAGATATGCATTTTCAGTGATACTCTTCATGATTCTGCTGTTACAAGTGTGCAGAATCACCGAAATCGCTGTTTTCGTGCTATTGGATGCGAAAAACACGTTTTCTGGTGTTTTGAGCACTCCACAGTGCGTTTGATATGCGGAAACTGCAATATCTTCGGTATCGTTGTTGCTTCCAGCTGAGATATGCATTTTCAGTGATAATCTTCATGATTCTGCTGTTACAAGTGTACAGAATCACCGAAATCGCTGTTTTCGTGCTATTGTATGCGAAAAACACGTTTTCTGGTGTTTTCAGCACTCCACAGTGCGTTTGATATGCGGAAACTGCGATATCTTCGGTATCGTTGTTGTTTCCAGCTGAGATATGCATTTTCAGCGATAATCTTCATGATTCTGCTGTTACAAATGTGCAGAATCACCGAAATTGCTGTATTCGTGCTTATGAATGCGATAAACACGTTTTCTGGTGTTTTCAGCACACCACAGTGCGTTTGATATGCGGAAACTGCCATATCTTCGGTATCGTTGTTGTTTCCAGCTGAGATATGCATTTTCAGAGATAATCTTCACGATTCAGCTGTTACAAGTGTGCAGAATCACCGAAATAGGTGTTTTCGTGCTATTGGATACGAAAAACACGTTTTCTGGTGTTTCCAGCACGCCACAGTGCGTTTGATATGCGGAAACTGCGATATCTTCGGTATCGTTGTTGTTTCCAGCTGAGATATGCATTTTCTACGATAATCTTCGAGTTTCTTCTGTGACAAGTGTGCAGAATCACCGAAATCGCTGTTTTCGTGCTATTGGATGCGAAAAACACGTTTTCTGGTGTTTTCAGCACGCCACAGTGCGTTTGATGTGCGGAAACTGCCATATATTCGGTATCGTTGTTGTTTCCAGCTGAGATATGCATTTTCAGTGGTAATCTTCATGATTCTGCTGTTACAAGTGTGCAGAATCACCGAAGTCGGTGTTTTCGTGCTATTGGATGCGAAAAACACGTTTTCTGGTGTTTTCAGCACTCCACAGTGAGTCTGATATGCGGAAACTGCGATATCTTCGGTATCGTTGTTGTTTCTAGCTGAGATATGCATTTTCTACGATAATCTTCGAGTTTCATCTGTGACAAGTGTGCAGAATCACAGAAATCACTGTTTTCGTGCTATTGGATGCGAAAAACACGTTTTCTGGTGTTTTCAGCACTCCACAGTGCGTTTGGTATGCGGAAACTACGATATCTTCGGTATCGATGTTGTTTCCAGCTGAGATATGCATTTTCAGTGATAGTCTTCATGATTCTGCTGTTACAAGTGTGCAGAATCACCGAAATCGCTGTTTTCGTGCTATTGAATGCGAAAAACACGTTTTCTGGTGTTTTCAGCACTCCACAGTGCGTTTGATATGCGGAAACTGCCATATCTTCGGTATCGTTGTTGTTTCCAGCTGAGATATGCATTTTCAGTGATAATCTTCATGATTCTGCTGTTACAAGTGTGCAGAATCACCGAAATCGATGTTTTCGTGCTTTTGAATGCGAAAAACACTTTTTCTGGTGTTTTCAGCACGCCACAGAGCGTTTGACATGCGGAAAATGCGATATCTTCGGTATCGTTGCTGTTTCCAGCTGAGATATGCATTTTCAGTGATAATCTTCATGATTCTGCTGTTACAAGTGTGCAGAATCACCGCAATCGCTGTTTTCGTGCTATTGAATGCGAAAAACACATTTTCTGGTGTTTTCAGCACTCCACAGTGCGTTTGATATGCGGAAACTGCGATATCTTCGGTATCGTTGTTGTTTCCAGCTGAGATATGCATTTTCTACGATAATCTTCGAGTTTCTTCTGTGACAAGTGTGCAGAATCTCCGAAATCGCTGTTTTCGTGCTATTGAATGCGAAAAACTCGTTTTCTGGTGTCTTCAGCACTCCACAGTGCGTTTGATGTGCGGAAACTGCCATATCTTCGGTATCGTTGTTGTTTCCAGCTGAGATATGCATTTTCAGTGATAATCTTCATGATTCTGCAGTTACAAGTGTGCAGAATCACCGAAATCGCTGTTTTCGTGCTGTTGAATGCGAGAAACACGTTTTCTGGTGTTTTCAGCACTCCACAGTGCGTTTGATATGCGGAAACTGCCATAACTTCGGTATCGTTGTTGTTTCCAGCTGAGATATGCATTTCCAGTGATAATCTTCATGATTCTGCTGTTACAAATGTGCAGAATCACCGAAATTGCTGTTTTCGTGCTATTGGATGCGAAAAACACGTTTTCTGGTGTTTTCAGCACTCCACAGTGAGTCTGATATGCGGAAACTGCGATATCTTCGGTATCGGTGTTGTTTCCAGCTGAGATATGCATTTTCTACGATAATCTTCGAACTTCATCTGTGACAAGTGTGCAGAATCACCGAAATCGCTGTTTTCGTGCTATTGAATGCGAAAAACACGTATTCTGGTGTTTTCAGCACTCCACAGTGCGTTTGATATGCGGAAACTGCGATATCTTCGGTATCGTTGTAGTTTCCAGCTGAGATATGCATTTTCAGCGATAATCTTCATGATTCTGCTGTTACAAATGTGCAGAATCACCGAAATTGCTGTTTTCGTGCTTTTGAATGCGAAAAACACGTTTTCTGGTGTTTTCAGCACACCACAGTGCGTTTGATATGCGGAAACTGCCATATCTTCGGTATCGTTGTTGTTTCCAGCTGAGATATGCATTTTCAGTGATAATCTTCATGATTCTGCTGTTACAAGTGTGCAGAATCACCGAAATCGATGTTTTCGTGCTTTTGAATGCGAAAAACACTTTTTCTGGTGTTTTCAGCACGCCACAGTGCGTTTGATGTGCGGAAACTGCCATATATTCGGTATCGTTGTTGTTTCCAGCTGAGAAATGCATTTTCTACTATAATCTTCGAGTTTCTTCTGTGACAAGTGTGCAGAATCACCGAAATCGCTGTTTTCGTGCAATTGAATGCGAAAAACACGATTTCTGGTGTCTTCAGCACTCCACAGTGCGTTTGATATGCGGAAACTGCCATATCTTCGGTATCGTTGTTGTTTCCAGCTGAGATATGCATTTTCAGTGATAATCTTCACGATTCTGCTGTTACAAGTGTGCAGAATCACCGAAATCGGTGTTTTCGTGCTATTGGATTCGAAAAACACGTTTTCTGGTGTTTTCAGCACGCCACAGAGCGTTTGATATGCGGAAACTGCGATATCTTCGGTATCGTTGTTGTTTCCAGCTGAGATATGCATTTTCAGCGATAATCTTCATGATTCTGCTGTTACTAGTTGAGCAGAATCACCGAAATCGCTGTTTTCGTGCTTTTGAATGCGAAAAACATGTTTTCTGGTGTTTTCAGCACTCCACAGTGCGTTTGATATGCGGGAACTACGATATCTTTGGTATCGTTGTTGTTTCCAGCTGAGATATGCATTTTCAGTGATAATCTTCATGATTCTGCTGTTACAAGTGTACAGAATCACCGAAATCGCTGTATTCGTGCTATTGGATGCGAAAAACACGTTTTCTGGGGTTTTCAGCACTCCACAGTGCGTTTGATATGCGGAAACTGCCATATCTTCGGTATCGTTGTTGTTTCCAGCTGAGAAATGCATTTTCAGTGATAATCTTCATGATTCTGCTGTTACAAGTGTGCAGAATCACCGAAATCGCTGTTTTCGTGCTGTTGAATGCGAAAAACACGTTTTCTGGTGTTTTCAGCACTCCACAGTGCGTTTGATATGCGGAAACTGCCATATCTTCGGTATCGTTGTTGATTCCAGCTGAGATATGCATTTTCAGTGATAATCTTCATGATTCTGCTGTTACAAATGTGCAGAATCACCGAAATCGCTGTTTTCGTGCTATTGAATGCGAAAAACTCATTTTCTGGTGTTTTCAGCACTCCACAGTGCGTTTGATATGCGGAAACTGCGATATTTTCGGTATCGTTGTTGTTTCCAGCTGAGATATGCATTTTGTACGATAATCATCGAGTTTCTTCTGTGACAAGTGTGCAGAATCACCGAAATCGCTGTTTTCGTGCTATTGGATGCGAAAAACACGTTTTCTGGTGTTTTCAGCACTCCACAGTGCGTTTGATATGCGGAAACTGCGATATCTTCGGTATCGTTGTTGTTTCCAGCTGAGATATGCATTGTCAGCGATAATCTTCATGATTCTGCTGTTACAAATGTGCAGAATCACCGAAATTGCTGTTTTCGTGCTTTTGAATGCGAAAAACACGTTTTCTGAAGTTTTCAGCACACCACAGTGCGTTTGATATGCGGAAACTGCCATATCTTCGGTATCGTTGTTGTTTCCAGCTGAGATATGCATTTTCAGTGATAATCTGCAGGATTCTGCTGTTACAAGTGTGCAGAATCACCGAAATCGGTGTTTTCGTGCTATTGGATGCGAAAAACACGTTTTCTGGTGTTTTCAGCACGCCACAGAGCGTTTGACATGCGGAAAATGCGATATCTTCGGTATCGTTGTTGTTTCCAGCTGAGATATGCATTTTCAGCGATAATCTCCATGATTCTACAGTTACAAATGTGCAGAATCACCGAAATTGCTGTTTTCGTGCTTTTGAATGCGAAAAACACGTTTTCTGGTGTTTTCAGCACTCCACAGTGCGTTTGATATGCGGAAACTGCCATATCTTCGGTATCGTTGTTGTTTCCAGCTGAGATATGCATTTTCAGTGATAATCTTCATGATTCTGCTGTTACAAGTGTGCAGAATCACCGAAATCGCTGTTTTCGTGCTATTGAATGCGAAAAACACATTTTCTGGTGTTTTCAGCACTCCACAGTGCGTTTGATATGCGGAAACTGCGATATTTTCGGTATCGTTGTTGTTTCCAGCTGAGATATGCATTTTCTACGATAATCATCGAGTTTCTTCTGTGACAAGTGTGCAGAATCACCGAAATCGCTGTTTTCGTGCTATTGGATGCGAAAAACACATTTTCTGGTGTTTTCAGCACTCCACAGTGCGTTTGATATGCGGAAACTGCGATATTTTCGGTATCGTTGTTGTTTCCAGCTGAGATATGCATTTTCTACGATAATCATCGAGTTTCTTCTGTGACAAGTGTGCAGAATCACCGAAATCGCTGTTTTCGTGCTATTGGATGCGAAAAACACGTTTTCTGGTGTTTTCAGCACTCCACAGTGCGTTTGATATGCGGAAACTGCGATATCTTCGGTATCGTTGTTGTTTCCAGCTGAGATATGCATTTTCTACGATAATCTTCGAGTTTCTTCTGTGACAAGTGTGCAGAATCTCCGAAATCGCTGTTTTCGTGCTATTGAATGCGAAAAACACGTTTTCTGGTGTCTTCAGCACTCCACAGTGCGTTTGATGTGCGGAAACTGCCATATCTTCGGTATCGTTGTTTTTTCCAGCTGAGATATGCATTTTCAGTGATAATCTTCATGATTCTGCAGTTACAAGTGTGCAGAATCACCGAAATCGCTGATTTCGTGCTTTTGAATGCGAAAAACACGTTTTCTGGTGTTTTCAGCACACCACAGTGCGTTTGATATGCGGAAACTGCCATATCTTCGGTATCGTTGTTGTTTCCAGCTGAGATATGCATTTTCAGTGATAATCATCATGATTGTGCTGTTACAAGTGTGCAGAATCACCGAAATCGATGTTTTCGTGCTTTTGAATGCGAAAAACACTTTTCTGGTGTTTTCAGCACGCCACAGTGCGTTTGATGTGCGGAAACTGCCATATATTCGGTATCGTTGTTGTTTCCAGCTGAGATATGCATTTTCAGTGATAATCTTCATGATTCTGCTGTTACAAGTGTGCAGAATCACCGAAATCGGTGTTTTCGTGCTATTGGATGCGAAAAACACGTTTTCTGGTGTTTTCAGCACGCCACAGAGCGTTTGACATGCGGAAAATGCGATATCTTCGGTATCGTTGTTGTTTCCAGCTAGGATATGCATTTTCAGTGATAATCTTCATGATTCTGCTGTTACAAGTGTGCAGAATCACCGAAATCGATGTTTTCGTGCTTTTGAATGCGAAAAACATTTTTTCTGGTGTTTTCAGGACGCCACAGTGCGTTTGATGTGCGGAAACTGCCATATATTCGGTATCGTTGTTGTTTCCAGCTGAGATATGCATTTTCAGTGATAATCTTCATGATTCTGCTGTTACAAGTGTGCAGAATCACCGAAATCGGTGTTTTCGTGCTATTGGATGCGAAAAACACGTTTTCTGGTGTTTTCAGCACTCCACAGTGCGTTTGGTATGCGGAAACTACGATATCTTCGGTATCGTTGTTGTTTCCAGCTGAGATATGCATTTTCAGTGATAGTCTTCATGATTCTGCTGTTACAAGTGTGCAGAATCACCGAAATCGCTGTTTTCGTGCTAATGAATGCGAAAAACACGTTTTCTGGTGTTTTCAGCACTCCACAGTGCGTTTGATATGCGGAAACAGCCATATCTTCGGTATCGTTGTTGTTTCCAGCTGAGAAATGCATTTTCAGTGATAATCTTCATGATTCTGCTGTTACAAGTGTGCAGAATCACCGAAATCGCTGTTTTCGTGCTTTTGAATGCGAAAAACACGTTTTCTGGTGTTTTCAGCACTCCACAGTGCGTTTGATATGCGGAAACTACGATATCTTCGGTATCGTTGTTGTTTCCAGCTGAGATATGCATTTTCAGTGATAATGTTCATGGTTCTGCTGTTACAAGTGTGCAGAATCACCGAAATCGCTGTTTTCGTGCTATTGAATGCGAAAAACACATTTTCTGGTGTTTTCAGCACTTCACAGTGAGTCTGATATGCGGAAACTGCGATATCTTCGGTATCGGTGTTGTTTCCAGCTGAGATATGCATTTTCTACGATAATCTTCGAACTTCTTCTGTGACAAGTGTGCAGAATCACCGAAATCGCTGTTTTCGTGCTATTGAATGCGAAAAACACGTTTTCTGGTGTTTTCAGCACTCCACAGTGCGTTTGATATGCGGAAACTACGATATCTTCGGTATCGTTGTTACTTCCAGCTGAGATATGCATTTTCAGTGATAGTCTTCATGATTCTGCTGTTACAAGTGTGCAGAATCACCGAAATCGCTGTTTTCGTGCTATTGAATGCGAAAAACACGTTTTCTGGTGTTTTCAGCACTCCACAGTGCGTTTGATATGCGGAAACTGCGATATCTTCGGTATCGTTGTTGTTTCTAGCTGAGATATGCATTTTCTACGATAATCTTCGAGTTTCATCTGTGACAAGTGTGCAGAATCACAGAAATCCCTGTTTTCGTGCTATTGGATGCGAAAAACACGTTTTCTGGTGTTTTCAGCACGCCACAGAGCGTTTGACATGCGGAAAATGCGATATCTTCGGTATCGTTGCTGTTTCCAGCTCAGATTTGCATTTTCAGTGATAATCTTCATGATGCTGCTGTTACAAGTGTGCGGTATCACCGAAATTGCTGTTTTCGTGCTATTGGATGCGAAAAACACGTTTTCTGGTGTTTTCAGCACTCCACAGTGAGTCTGATATGCGGAATCTGCGATATCTTCGGTATCGTTGTTGTTTCCAGCCTCGATATGCATTTTCTACGATAATCTTCGAGTTTCATCTGTGACAAGTGTGCAGAATCACCGAAATCGCTGTTTTCGTGCTATTGGATGCGAAAAACACGTTTTCTGGTGTTTTCAGCACTCCACAGTGCGTTTGATATGCGGAAACTACGATATCTTCGGTATCGTTGTTGTTTCCAGCTGAGATATGCATTTTCAGTGATAGTCTTCATGATTCTGCTGTTACAAGTGTGCAGAATCATCGAAATCGCTGTTTTCGTGCTATTGAATGCGAAAAACACGTTTTCTGGTGTTTTCAGCACTCCACAGTGCGTTTGATATGCGGAAACTGCGATATCTTCGGTATCGTTGTTGTTTCCAGCTGAGATATGCATTTTCTACGATAATCTTCGAGTTTCTTCTGTGACAAGTGTGCAGAATCACCGAAATCGCTGTTTTCGTGCTATTGATTGCGAAAAACACGTTTTCTGGTGTTTTCAGCACTCCACAGTGCGTTTGATATGCGGAAACTACGATATCTTCGGTATCGGTGTTGTTTCCAGCTGAGATATGCGTTTTCTACGATAATCTTCGAACTTCTTCTGTGACAAGTGTGCAGAATCACCGAAATCGGTGTTTTCGTGCTATTGGATGCGAAAGACACGTTTTCTGGTGTTTTCAGCACGCCACAGAGCGTTTGACATGCGGAAAATGCGATATCTTCGGTATCGTTGTTGTTTCCAGCTCAGATATGCATTTTCAGTGATAATCTTCATGATTCTGCTGTTACAAGTGTGCAGAATCACCGAAATCGGTGTTTTCGTGCTATTGGATGCGAAAGACACGTTTTCTGGTGTTTTCAGCACGCATCAGAGCGTTTGACATGCGGAAAATGCGATATCTTCGGTATCGTTGTTGTTTCCAGCTCAGATATGCATTTTCAGTGATAATCTTCATGATTCTGCTGTTACAAGTGTGCGGAATCACCGAAATTGCTGTTTTTGTGCTATTGGATGCGAAAAACACGTTTTCTGGTGTTTTCAGCACTCCACAGTGAGTCTGATATGCGGAAACTGCGATATCTTCGGTATCGTTGTTGTTTCCAGCCTCGATATGCATTTTCTACGATAATCTTCGAGTTTCATCTGTGACAAGTGTGCAGAATCACCGAAATCGCTGTTTTCGTGCTATTGGATGCGAAAAACACGTTTCCTGGTGTTTTCAGCACTCCACAGTGCGTTTGATATGCGGAAACTGCGATATCTTCGGTATCCTTGTTGTTTCCAGCTGAGATATGCATTGTCAGCGATAATCTTCATGATTCTGCTGTTACAAATGTGCGGAATCACCGAAATTGCTGTTTTCGAGCTTTTGAATGCGAAAATCACGTTTTCTGAAGTTTTCAGCACACCACAGTGCGTTTGATATGCGGAAACTGCCATATCGTCGGTATCGTTGTTGTTTCCAGCTGAGATATGCATTTTCAGCGATAATCTTCATGATTCTGCTGTTACAAGTGTGCAGAATCACCGAAGTCGGTGTTTTCGTGCTATGGGATGCGAAAAACACGTTTTCTGGTGTTTTCAGCACTCCACAGTGAGTCTGATATGCGGAAACTGCGATATCTTCGGTATCGTTGTTGTTTCTAGCTGAGATATGCATTTTCTACGATAATCTTCGAGTTTCATCTGTGACAAGTGTGCAGAATCACAGAAATCCCTGTTTTCGTGCTATTGGATGCGAAAAACACGTTTTCTGGTGTTTTCAGCACGCCACAGAGCGTTTGACATGCGGAAAATGCGATATCTTCGGTATCGTTGCTGTTTCCAGCTCAGATATGCATTTTCAGTGATAATCTTCATGATGCTGCTGTTACAAGTGTGCGGAATCACCGAAATTGCTGTTTTCGTGCTATTGGATGCGAAAAACACGTTTTCTGGTGTTTTCAGCACTCCACAGTGAGTCTGATATGCGGAATCTGCGATATCTTCGGTATCGTTGTTGTTTCCAGCCTCGATATGCATTTTCTACGATAATCTTCGAGTTTCATCTGTGACAAGTGTGCAGAATCACCGAAATCGCTGTTTTCGTGCTATTGGATGCGAAAAACACGTTTGCTGGTGTTTTCAGCACTCCACAGTGCGTTTGATATGCGGAAACTACGATATCTTCGGTATCGTTGTTGCTTCCAGCTGAGATATGCATTTTCAGTGATAATCTTCATGATTCTGCTGTTACAAGTGTGCAGAATCACCGATATCGCTGTTTTCGTGCTATTGAATGCGAAAAACACGTTTTCTGGTGTTTTCAGCACTCCACAGTGCGTTTGATATGCGGAAACTGCGATATCTTCGGTATCGTTGTTGTTTCCAGCTGAGATATGCATTTTCTACGATAATCTTCGAGTTTCTTCTGTGACAAGTGTGCAGAATCACCGAAATCGCTGTTTTCGTGCTATTGGATGCGAAAAACACGTTTTCTGGTGTTTTCAGCACTCCACAGTGCGTTTGATATGCGGAAACTGCGATATCTTCGGTATCGTTGTTGTTTCCAGCTGAGATATGCATTTTCAGCGATAATCTTCATGATTCTGCTGTTACAAATGTGCAGAATCACCGAAATTGCTGGTTTCGTGCTTTTGAATGCGAAAAACACGTTTTCTGGTGTTTTCAGCACACCACAGTGCGTTTGATATGCGGAAACTGCCATATCTTCGGTATCGTTGTTGTTTCCAGCTGAGATATGCATTTTCAGTGATAATCATCATGATTCTGCTGTTACAAGTGTGCAGAATCACCGAAATCGATGTTTTCGTGCTTTTGAATGCGAAAAACACTTTTCTGGTGTTTTCAGCACGCCACAGTGCGTTTGATGTGCGGAAACTGCCATATATTCGGTATCGTTGTTGTTTCCAGCTCAGATATGCATTTTCAGTGATAATCTTCATGATTCTGCTGTTACAAGTGTGCAGAATCACCGAAATCGGTGTTTTCGTGCTATTGGATGCGAAAAACACGTTTTCTGGTGTTTTCAGCACGCCACAGAGCGTTTGACATGCGGAAAATGCGATATCTTCGGTATCGTTGTTGTTTCCAGCTCAGATATGCATTTTCAGCGATAATCTTCATGATTCTGCTGTTACAAGTGTGCGGAATCACCGAAATTGCTGTTTTCGTGCTATTGGATGCGAAAAACACGTTTTCTGGTGTTTTCAGCACTCCACTGTTGAGTCTGATATGCGGAAACTGCGATATCTTCGGTATCGTTGTTGTTTCCAGCCTCGATATGCATTTTCTACGATAATCTTCGAGTTTCATCTGTGACAAGTGTGCAGAATCACCGAAATCGCTGTTTTCGTGCTATTGGATGCGAAAAACACGTTTTCTGGTGTTTTCAGCACACCACAGTTCGTTTGATATGCGGAAACTGCCATATCTTCGGTATCGTTGTTGTTTCCAGCTGAGATATGCATTTTCAGTGATAATCTTCATGATTCTGCTGTTACAAGTGTGCAGAATCACCGAAATCGATGTTTTCGTGCTTTTGAATGCGAAAAACATTTTTTCTGGTGTTTTCAGGACGCCACAGTGCGTTTGATGTGCGGAAACTGCCATATATTCGGTATCGTTGTTGTTTCCAGCTCAGATATGCATTTTCAGTGATAATCTTCATGATTCTGCTGTTACAAGTGTGCAGAATCACCGAAATCGCTGTTTTCGTGCTAATGAATGCGAAAAACACGTTTTCTGGTGTTTTCAGCACTCCACAGTGCGTTTGATATGCGGAAACTGCCATATCTTCGGTATCGTTGTTGTTTCCAGCTGAGAAATGCATTTTCAGTGATAATCTTCATGATTCTGCTGTTACAAGTGTGCAGAATCACCGAAATCGCTGTTTTCGTGCTTTTGAATGCGAAAAACACGTTTTCTGGTGTTTTCAGCACTCCACAGTGCGTTTGATATGCGGAAACTACGATATCTTCGGTATCGTTGTTGTTTCCAGCTGAGATATGCATTTTCAGTGATAGTCTTCATGATTCTGCTGTTAGAAGTGTGCAGAATCACCGAAATCGCTGTTTTCGTGCTATTGAATGCGAAAAACACGTTTTCTGGTGTTTTCAGCACTCCACAGTGCGTTTGATATGCGGAAACTGCGATATCTTCGGTATCGTTGTTGTTTCCAGCTGAGATATGCATTTTCAGTGATAATCTTCATGATTCTGCTGTTACAAGTGTGCAGAATCACCGAAATCGATGTTTTCGTGCTTTTGAATGCGAAAAACACTTTTCTGGTGTTTTCAGCACGCCACAGTGCGTTTGATGTGCGGAAACTGCCATATATTCGGTATCGTTGTTGTTTCCAGCTCAGATATGCATTTTCAGTGATAATCTTCATGATTCTGCTGTTACAAGTGTGCAGAATCACCGAAATCGGTGTTTTCGTGCTATTGGATGCGAAAAACACGTTTTCTGGTGTTTTCAGCACGCCACAGAGCGTTTGACATGCGGAAAATGCGATATCTTCGGTATCGTTGTTGTTTCCAGCTCAGATATGCATTTTCAGCGATAATCTTCATGATTCTGCTGTTACAAGTGTGCGGAATCACCGAAATTGCTGTTTTCGTGCTATTGGATGCGAAAAACCCGTTTTCTGGTGTTTTCAGCACTCCACTGTTGAGTCTGATATGCGGAAACTGCGATATCTTCGGTATCGTTGTTGTTTCCAGCCTCGATATGCATTTTCTACGATAATCTTCGAGTTTCATCTGTGACAAGTGTGCAGAATCACCGAAATCGCTGTTTTCGTGCTATTGGATGCGAAAAACACGTTTTCTGGTGTTTTCAGCACACCACAGTTCGTTTGATATGCGGAAACTGCCATATCTTCGGTATTGTTGTTGTTTCCAGCTGAGATATGCATTTTCAGTGATAATCTTCATGATTCTGCTGTTACAAGTGTGCAGAATCACCGAAATCGATGTTTTCGTGCTTTTGAATGCGAAAAACATTTTTTCTGGTGTTTTCAGGACGCCACAGTGCGTTTGATGTGCGGAAACTGCCATATATTCGGTATCGTTGTTGTTTCCAGCTCAGATATGCATTTTCAGTGATAATCTTCATGATTCTGCTGTTACAAGTGTGCAGAATCACCGAAATCGGTGTTTTCGTGCTATTGGATGCGAAAAACACGTTTTCTGGTGTTTTCAGCACTCCACAGTGCGTTTGGTATGCGGAAACTACGATATCTTCGGTATCGTTGTTGTTTCCAGCTGAGATATGCATTTTCAGTGATAGTCTTCATGATTCTGCTGTTACAAGTGTGCAGAATCACCGAAATCGCTGTTTTCGTGCTAATGAATGCGAAAAACACGTTTTCTGGTGTTTTCAGCACTCCACAGTGCGTTTGATATGCGGAAACTGCCATATCTTCGGTATCGTTGTTGTTTCCAGCTGAGAAATGCATTTTCAGTGATAATCTTCATGATTCTGCTGTTACAAGTGTGCAGAATCACCGAAATCGCTGTTTTCGTGCTTTTGAATGCGAAAAACACGTTTTCTGGTGTTTTCAGCACTCCACAGTGCGTTTGATATGCGGAAACTACGATATCTTCGGTATCGTTGTTGTTTCCAGCTGAGATATGCATTTTCAGTGATAGTCTTCATGATTCTGCTGTTAGAAGTGTGCAGAATCACCGAAATCGCTGTTTTCGTGCTATTGAATGCGAAAAACACGTTTTCTGGTGTTTTCAGCACTCCACAGTGCGTTTGATATGCGGAAACTGCGATATCTTCGGTATCGTTGTTGTTTCCAGCTGAGATATGCATTTTCAGTGATAATCTTCATGATTCTGCTGTTACAAGTGTGCAGAATCACCGAAATCGATGTTTTCGTGCTTTTGAATGCGAAAAACACTTTTCTGGTGTTTTCAGCACGCCACAGTGCGTTTGATGTGCGGAAACTGCCATATATTCGGTATCGTTGTTGTTTCCAGCTCAGATATGCATTTTCAGTGATAATCTTCATGATTCTGCTGTTACAAGTGTGCAGAATCACCGAAATCGGTGTTTTCGTGCTATTGGATGCGAAAAACACGTTTTCTGGTGTTTTCAGCACGCCACAGAGCGTTTGACATGCGGAAAATGCGATATCTTCGGTATCGTTGTTGTTTCCAGCTCAGATATGCATTTTCAGCGATAATCTTCATGATTCTGCTGTTACAAGTGTGCGGAATCACCGAAATTGCTGTTTTCGTGCTATTGGATGCGAAAAACACGTTTTCTGGTGTTTTCAGCACTCCACTGTTGAGTCTGATATGCGGAAACTGCGATATCTTCGGTATCGTTGTTGTTTCCAGCCTCGATATGCATTTTCTACGATAATCTTCGAGTTTCATCTGTGACAAGTGTGCAGAATCACCGAAATCGCTGTTTTCGTGCTATTGGATGCGAAAAACACGTTTTCTGGTGTTTTCAGCACACCACAGTTCGTTTGATATGCGGAAACTGCCATATCTTCGGTATCGTTGTTGTTTCCAGCTGAGATATGCATTTTCAGTGATAATCTTCATGATTCTGCTGTTACAAGTGTGCAGAATCACCGAAATCGATGTTTTCGTGCTTTTGAATGCGAAAAACATTTTTTCTGGTGTTTTCAGGACGCCACAGTGCGTTTGATGTGCGGAAACTGCCATATATTCGGTATCGTTGTTGTTTCCAGCTCAGATATGCATTTTCAGTGATAATCTTCATGATTCTGCTGTTACAAGTGTGCAGAATCACCGAAATCGGTGTTTTCGTGCTATTGGATGCGAAAAACACGTTTTCTGGTGTTTTCAGCACTCCACAGTGCGTTTGGTATGCGGAAACTACGATATCTTCGGTATCGTTGTTGTTTCCAGCTGAGATATGCATTTTCAGTGATAGTCTTCATGATTCTGCTGTTACAAGTGTGCAGAATCACCGAAATCGCTGTTTTCGTGCTAATGAATGCGAAAAACACGTTTTCTGGTGTTTTCAGCACTCCACAGTGCGTTTGATATGCGGAAACTGCCATATCTTCGGTATCGTTGTTGTTTCCAGCTGAGAAATGCATTTTCAGTGATAATCTTCATGATTCTGCTGTTACAAGTGTGCAGAATCACCGAAATCGCTGTTTTCGTGCTTTTGAATGCGAAAAACACGTTTTCTGGTGTTTTCAGCACTCCACAGTGCGTTTGATATGCGGAAACTACGATATCTTCGGTATCGTTGTTGTTTCCAGCTGAGATATGCATTTTCAGTGATAGTCTTCATGATTCTGCTGTTAGAAGTGTGCAGAATCACCGAAATCGCTGTTTTCGTGCTATTGAATGCGAAAAACACGTTTTCTGGTGTTTTCAGCACTCCACAGTGCGTTTGATATGCGGAAACTGCGATATCTTCGGTATCGTTGTTGTTTCCAGCTGAGATATGCATTTTCTACGATAATCTTTGAGTTTCTTCTGTGACAAGTGTGCAGAATCACCGAAATCGCTGTTTTCGTGCTATTGAATGCGAAAAACACGTTTTCTGGTGTTTTCAGCACTCCACAGTGCGTTTGATATGCGGAAACTACGATATCCTCGGTATCGGTGTTGTTTCCAGCTGAGATATGCATTTTCTACGATAATCTTCGAACTTCTTCTGTGACAAGTGTGCAGAATCACCGAAATCGGTGTTTTCGTGCTATTGGATGCGAAAGACACGTTTTCTGGTGTTTTCAGCACGCCACAGAGCGTTTGACATGCGGAAAATGCGATATCTTCGGTATCGTTGTTGTTTCCAGCTCAGATATGCATTTTCAGTGATAATCTTCATGATTCTGCTGTTACAAGTGTGCAGAATCACCGAAATCGGTGTTTTCGTGCTATTGGATGCGAAAGACACGTTTTCTGGTGTTTTCAGCACGCCACAGAGCGTTTGACATGCGGAAAATGCGATATCTTCGGTATCGTTGTTGTTTCCAGCTCAGATATGCATTTTCAGTGATAATCTTCATGATTCTGCTGTTACAAGTGTGCGGAATCACCGAAATTGCTGTTTTTGTGCTATTGGATGCGAAAAACACGTTTTCTGGTGTTTTCAGCACTCCACAGTGAGTCTGATATGCGGAAACTGCGATATCTTCGGTATCGTTGTTGTTTCCAGCCTCGATATGCATTTTCTACGATAATCTTCGAGTTTCATCTGTGACAAGTGTGCAGAATCACCGAAATCGCTGTTTTCGTGCTATTGGATGCGAAAAACACGTTTCCTGGTGTTTTCAGCACTCCACAGTGCGTTTGATATGCGGAAACTGCGATATCTTCGGTATCCTTGTTGTTTCCAGCTGAGATATGCATTGTCAGCGATAATCTTCATGATTCTGCTGTTACAAATGTGCAGAATCACCGAAATTGCTGTTTTCGTGCTTTTGAATGCGAAAATCACGTTTTCTGAAGTTATCAGCACACCACAGTGCGTTTGATATGCGGAAACTGCCATATCGTCGGTATCGTTGTTGTTTCCAGCTGAGATATGCATTTTCAGCGATAATCTTCATGATTCTGCTGTTACAAGTGTGCAGAATCACCGAAGTCGGTGTTTTCGTGCTATTGGACGCGAAAAACACGTTTTCTGGTGTTTTCAGCACTCCACAGTGAGTCTGATATGCGGAAACTGCGACATCTTCGGTATCGTTGTTGTTTCTAGCTGAGATATGCATTTTCTACGATAATCTTCGAGTTTCATCTGTGACAAGTGTGCAGAATCACAGAAATCACTGTTTTCGTGCTATTGGATGCGAAAAACACGTTTTCTGGTGTTTTCAGCACTCCACAGTGCGTTTGGTATGCGGAAACTACGATATCTTCGGTATCGTTGTTGTTTCCAGCTGAGATATGCATTTTCAGTGATAGTCTTCATGATTCTGCTGTTACAAGTGTGCAGAATCACCGAAATCGGTGTTTTCGTGCTATTGGATGCGAAAAACACGTTTTCTGGTGTCTTCAGCACTCCACAGTGCGTTTGATGTGCGGAAACTGCCATATCTTCGGTATCGTTGTTGTTTCCAGCTGAGATATGCATTTTCAGTGATAATCTTCATGATTCTGCTGTTACAAGTGTGCAGAATCACCGAAATCGCTGTTTTCGTGCTGTTGAATGCGAAAAACACGTTTTCTGGTGTTTTCAGCACTCCACAGTGCGTTTGATATGCGGAAACTGCCATATCTTCGGTATCGTTGTTGTTTCCATCTGAGATATGCATTTTCAGTGATAATCTTCATGATTGTGCTGTTACAAATGTGCAGAATCACCGAAATCGCTGTTTCGTGCTTTTGAATGCGAAACACACGTTTTCTGGTGTTTTCAGCACGCCACAGAGCGTTTGACATGCGGAAACTGCGATATCTTCGGTATCGTTGTTGTTTCCAGCTGAGATATGCATTTTCAGTGATAATCTTCATGATTCTGCTGCTACAAGTGTGCAGAATCACCGAAATCGGTGTTTTCGTGCTATTGGATGCGAAAAACACGTTTTCTGGTGTTTTCAGCACGCCACAGAGCGTTTGACATGCGGAAAATGCGATATCTTCGGTATCGTTGTTGTTTCCAGGTCAGATATGCATTTTCAGTGATAATCTTCATGATTCTGCTGATACAAGTGTGTGGAATCACCGAAATTGCTGTTTTCGTGCTATTGAATGCGAAAAACACGTTTTCTGGTGTTTTCAGCACGCCACAGTGTGTTTGACATGCGGAAACTGCGATATCTTCGGTATCGTTGTTGTTTCCAGCTGAGATATGCATTTTCAGTGATAATCTTCATCATTCTGCTGTTACAAGTGTGCAGAATCACCGAAATCGCTGTTTTCGTGCTTTTGAATGCGAAAAACACGTTTTCTTTTGTTTTCAGCACTCCACGGGGCGTTTGATATTCGGAAACTACGATATCTTCGGTATCGTTGTTGTTTCCAGCTGAGATATGCATTTTCTACGATAATCTTCGAGTTTCTTCTGTTACAAATGTGCAGAATTACCGAAATCGCTGTTTTCGTGCTTTTGAATGCGAAAAACATGTTTTCTGGTGTTTTCAGCACGCCACAGTGCGTTTGATGTGCGGAAACTGCCATATCCTCGGTATCGTTGTCGTTTCCAGCTGAGATATGCATTTTCTACGATAATCTTCGAACTTCATCTGTGACAAGTGTGCAGAATCACCGAAATCGCTGTTTTCGTGCTATTGAATGCGAAAAACCCGTTTTCTGGTGTTTTCAGCACTCCACAGTGCGTTTGATATGCGGAAACTACGATATCTTCGGTATCGTTGTTACTTCCAGCTGAGATATGCATTTTCAGTGATAATCTTCATGATTCTGCTGTTACAAGTGTGCAGAATCACCGAAATCGCTGTTTTCGTGCTATTGAATGCGAAAAACACGTTTTCTGGTGTTTTCAGCACTCCACAGTGCGTTTGATATGCGGAAACTGCGATATCTTCGGTATCGTTGTTGTTTTCAGCTGAGATATGCATTTTCTACGATAATCTTCGAGTTTCTTCTGTGACAAGTGTGCAGAATCACCGAAATCGCTGTTTTCGTGCTATTGGATGCGAAAAACACGTTTTCTGGTGTTTTCAGCACTCCACAGTGAGTCTGATATGCGGAAACTGCGATATCTTCGGTATCGTTGTTGTTTCCAGCCTCGATATGCATTTTCTACGATAATCTTCGAGTTTCATCTGTGACAAGTGTGCAGAATCACCGAAATCGCTGTTTTCGTGCTATTGGATGCGAAAAACACGTTTCCTGGTGTTTTCAGCACTCCACAGTGCGTTTGATATGCGGAAACTGCGATATCTTCGGTATCGTTGTTGTTTCCAGCTGAGATATGCATTGTCAGCGATAATCTTCATGATTCTGCTGTTACAAATGTGCAGAATCACCGAAATTGCTGTTTTCGTGCTTTTGAATGCGAAAAACACGTTTTCTGAAGTTTTCAGCACACCACAGTGCGTTTGATATGCGGAAACTGCCATATCTTCGGTATCGTTGTTGTTTCCAGCTGAGATATGCATTTTCAGTGATAATCTGCATGATTCTGCTGTTACAAGTGTGCAGAATCACCGAAATCGGTGTTTTCGTGCTATTGGATTGGAAAAACACGTGTTCTGGTGTTTTCAGCACGCCACAGAGCGTTTGACATGCGGAAAATGCGATATCTTCGGTATCGTTGTTGTTTCCAGCTCAGATATGCATTTTCAGCGATAATCTTCATGATTCTGCTGTTACAAGTGTGCGGAATCACCGAAATTGCTGTTTTCGTGCTATTGGATGCGAAAAACACGTTTTCTGGTGTTTTCAGCACTCCACAGTGAGTCTGATATGCGGAAACTGCGATATCTTCGGTATCGTTGTTGTTTCCAGCCTCGATATGCATTTTCTACGATAATCTTCGAGTTTCATCTGTGACAAGTGTGCAGAATCACCGAAATCGCTGTTTTCGTGCAATTGGATGCGAAAAACACGTTTTCTGGTGTTTTCAGCACACCACAGTGCGTTTGATATGCGGAAACTGCCATATCTTCGGTATCGTTGTTGTTTCCAGCTGAGATATGCATTTTCAGTGATAATCTTCATGATTCTGCTGTTACAAGTGTGCAGAATCACCGAAATCGATGTTTTCGTGCTTTTGAATGCGAAAAACATTTTTTCTGGTGTTTTCAGGACGCCACAGTGCGTTTGATGTGCGGAAACTGCCATATATTCGGTATCGTTGTTGTTTCCAGCTCAGATATGCATTTTCAGTGATAATCTTCATGATTCTGCTGTTACAAGTGTGCAGAATCACTGAAATCGGTGTTTTCGTGCTATTGGATGCGAAAAACACGTTTTCTGGTGTTTTCAGCACTCCACAGTGAGTCTGATATGCGGAACCTGCGATATCTTCGGTATCGTTGATGTTTCCAGCCTCGATATGCATTTTCTACGATAATCTTCGAGTTTCATCTGTGACAAGTGTGCAGAATCACCGAAATCGCTGTTTTCGTGCTATTGGATGCGAAAAACACGTTTTCTGGTGTTTTCAGCACACCACAGTGCGTTTGATATGCGGAAACTGCCATATCTTCGGTATCGTTGTTGTTTCCAGCTGAGATATGCATTTTCAGTGATAATCTTCATGATTCTGCTGTTACAAGTGTGCAGAATCACCGAAATCGATGTTTTCGTGCTTTTGAATGCGAAAAACATTTTTTCTGGTGTTTTCAGGACGCCACAGTGCGTTTGATGTGCGGAAACTGCCATATATTCGGTATCGTTGTTGTTTCCAGCTCAGATATGCATTTTCAGTGATAATCTTCATGATTCTGCTGTTACAAGTGTGCAGAATCACCGAAATCGGTGTTTTCGTGCTATTGGATGCGAAAAACACGTTTTCTGGTGTTTTCAGCACGCCACAGAGCGTTTGACATGCGGAAAATGCGATATCTTCGGTATCGTTGTTGTTTCCAGCTCAGATATGCATTTTCAGCGATAATCTTCATGATTCTGCTGTTACAAGTGTGCGGAATCACCGAAATTGCTGTTTTCGTGCTATTGGATGCGAAAAACACGTTTTCTGGTGTTTTCAGCACTCCACAGTGAGTCTGATATGCGGAAACTGCGATATCTTCGGTATCGTTGTTGTTTCCAGCCTCGATATGCATTTTCTACGATAATCTTCGAGTTTCATCTGTGACAAGTGTGCAGAATCACCGAAATCGCTGTTTTCGTGCTATTGGATGCGAAAAACACGTTTTCTGGTGTTTTCAGCACACCACAGTGCGTTTGATATGCGGAAACTGCCATAACTTCGGTATCGTTGTTGTTTCCAGCTGAGATATGCATTTTCAGTGATAATCTTCATGATTCTGCTGTTACAAGTGTGCAGAATCACCGAAATCGATGTTTTCGTGCTTTTGAATGCGAAAAACATTTTATCTGGTGTTTTCAGGACGCCACAGTGCGTTTGATGTGCAGAAACTGCCATATATTCGGTATCGTTGTTGTTTCCAGCTCAGATATGCATTTTCAGTGATAATCTTCATGATTCTGCTGTTACAAGTGTGCAGAATCACCGAAATCGGTGTTTTCGTGCTATTGGATGCGAAAAACACGTTTTCTGGTGTTTTCAGCACGCCACAGAGCGTTTGACATGCGGAAAATGCGATATCTTCGGTATCGATGTTGTTTCCAGCTCAGATATGCATTTTCAGCGATAATCTTCATGATTCTGCTGTTACAAGTGTGCAGAATCACCGAAATCGCTGTTTTCGTGCTTTTGAATGCGAAAAACATTTTATCTGGTGTTTTCAGGACACCACAGTGCGTTTGATGTGCAGAAACTGCCATATATTCGGTATCGTTGTTGTTTCCAGCTCAGATATGCATTTTCAGTGATAATCTTCATGATTCTGCTGTTACAAGTGTGCAGAATCACCGAAATCGGTGTTTTCGTGCTATTGGATGCGAAAAACACGTTTCCTGGTGTTTTCAGCACTCCACAGTGCGTTTGATATGCGGAAACTGCCATATCTTCGGTATCGTTGTTGTTTCCAGCTGAGATATGCATTTTCAGTGATAATCTGCATGATTCTGCTGTTACAAGTGTGCAGAATCACCGAAATCGGTGTTTTCGTACTATTGGATTGGAAAAACACGTGTTCTGGTGTTTTCAGCACGCCACAGAGCGTTTGACATGCGGAAAATGCGATATCTTCGGTATCGTTGTTGTTTCCAGCTCAGATATGCATTTTCAGCGATAATCTTCATGATTCTGCTGTTACAAGTGTGCGGAATCACCGAAATTGCTGTTTTCGTGCTATTGGATGCGAAAAACACGTTTTCTGGTGTTTTCAGCGCTCCACAGTGAGTCTGATATGCGGAAACTGCGATATCTTCGGTATCGTTGTTGTTTCCAGCCTCGATATGCATTTTCTACGATAATCTTCGAGTTTCATCTGTGACAAGTGTGCAGAATCACCGAAATCGCTGTTTTCGTGCAATTGGATGCGAAAAACACGTTTTCTGGTGTTTTCAGCACACCACAGTGCGTTTGATATGCGGAAACTGCCATATCTTCGGTATCGTTGTTGTTTCCAGCTGAGATATGCATTTTCAGTGATAATCTTCATGATTCTGCTGTTACAAGTGTGCAGAATCACCGAAATCGATGTTTTCGTGCTTTTGAATGCGAAAAACATTTTTTTTGGTGTTTTCAGGACGCCACAGTGCGTTTGATGTGCGGAAACTGCCATATATTCGGTATCGTTGTTGTTTCCAGCTCAGATATGCATTTTCAGTGATAATCTTCATGATTCTGCTGTTACAAGTGTGCAGAATCACCGAAATCGGTGTTTTCGTGCTATTGGATGCGAAAAACACGTTTTCTGGTGTTTTCAGCACTCCACAGTGAGTCTGATATGCGGAAACTGCGATATCTTCGGTATCGTTGATGTTTCCAGCCTCGATATGCATTTTCTACGATAATCTTCGAGTTTCATCTGTGACAAGTGTGCAGAATCACCGAAATCGCTGTTTTCGTGCTATTGGATGCGAAAAACACGTTTTCTGGTGTTTTCAGCACTCCACAGTGAGTCTGATATGCGGAAACTGCGATATCTTCGGTATCGTTGATGTTTCCAGCCTCGATATGCATTTTCTACGATAATCTTCGAGTTTCATCTGTGACAAGTGTGCAGAATCACCGAAATCGCTGTTTTCGTGCTATTGGATGCGAAAAACACGTTTTCTGGTGTTTTCAGCACACCACAGTGCGTTTGATATGCGGAAACTGCCATATCTTCGGTATCGTTGTTGTTTCCAGCTGAGATATGCATTTTCAGTGATAATCTTCATGATTCTGCTGTTACAAGTGTGCAGAATCACCGAAATCGATGTTTTCGTGCTTTTGAATGCGAAAAACATTTTTTCTGGTGTTTTCAGGACGCCACAGTGCGTTTGATGTGCGGAAACTGCCATATATTCGGTATCGTTGTTGTTTCCAGCTCAGATATGCATTTTCAGTGATAATCTTCATGATTCTGCTGTTACAAGTGTGCAGAATCACCGAAATCGGTGTTTTCGTGCTATTGGATGCGAAAAACACGTTTTCTGGTGTTTTCAGCACGCCACAGAGCGTTTGACATGCGGAAAATGCGATATCTTCGGTATCGTTGTTGTTTCCAGCTCAGATATGCATTTTCAGCGATAATCTTCATGATTCTGCTGTTACAAGTGTGCGGAATCACCGAAATTGCTGTTTTCGTGCTATTGGATGCGAAAAACACGTTTTCTGGTGTTTTCAGCACTCCACAGTGAGTCTGATATGCGGAAACTGCGATATCTTCGGTATCGTTGATGTTTCCAGCTTCGATATGCATTTTCTACGATAATCTTCGAGTTTCATCTGTGACAAGTGTGCAGAATCACCGAAATCGCTGTTTTCGTGCTATTGGATGCGAAAAACACGTTTTCTGGTGTTTTCAGCACACCACAGTGCGTTTGATATGCGGAAACTGCGATATCTTCGGTATCGTTGTTGTTTCCAGCTGAGATATGCATTTTCAGTGATAATCTTCATGATTCTGCTGTTACAAGTGTGCAGAATCACCGAAATCGGTGTTTTCGTGCTATTGGATGCGAAAAACACGTTTTCTGGTGTTTTCAGCACGCCACAGAGCGTTTGACATGCGGAAAATGCGATATCTTCGGTATCGTTGTTGTTTCCAGCTCAGATATGCATTTTCAGCGATAATCTTCATGATTCTGCTGTTACAAGTGTGCGGAATCACCGAAATTGCTGTTTTCGTGCTATTGGATGCGAAAAACACGTTTTCTGGTGTTTTCAGCACTCCACAGTGAGTCTGATATGCGGAAACTGCGATATCTTCGGTATCGTTGTTGTTTCCAGCCTCGATATGCATTTTCTACGATAATCTTCGAGTTTCATCTGTGACAAGTGTGCAGAATCACCGAAATCGCTGTTTTCGTGCAATTGGATGCGAAAAACACGTTTTCTGGTGTTTTCAGCACACCACAGTGCGTTTGATATGCGGAAACTGCCATATCTTCGGTATCGTTGTTGTTTCCAGCTGAGATATGCATTTTCAGTGATAATCTTCATGATTCTGCTGTTACAAGTGTGCAGAATCACCGAAATCGATGTTTTCGTGCTTTTGAATGCGAAAAACATTTTTTTTGGTGTTTTCAGGACGCCACAGTGCGTTTGATGTGCGGAAACTGCCATATATTCGGTATCGTTGTTGTTTCCAGCTCAGATATGCATTTTCAGTGATAATCTTCATGATTCTGCTGTTACAAGTGTGCAGAATCACCGAAATCGGTGTTTTCGTGCTATTGGATGCGAAAAACACGTTTTCTGGTGTTTTCAGCACTCCACAGTGAGTCTGATATGCGGAAACTGCGATATCTTCGGTATCGTTGATGTTTCCAGCCTCGATATGCATTTTCTACGATAATCTTCGAGTTTCATCTGTGACAAGTGTGCAGAATCACCGAAATCGCTGTTTTCGTGCTATTGGATGCGAAAAACACGTTTTCTGGTGTTTTCAGCACTCCACAGTGAGTCTGATATGCGGAAACTGCGATATCTTCGGTATCGTTGATGTTTCCAGCCTCGATATGCATTTTCTACGATAATCTTCGAGTTTCATCTGTGACAAGTGTGCAGAATCACCGAAATCGCTGTTTTCGTGCTATTGGATGCGAAAAACACGTTTTCTGGTGTTTTCAGCACACCACAGTGCGTTTGATATGCGGAAACTGCCATATCTTCGGTATCGTTGTTGTTTCCAGCTGAGATATGCATTTTCAGTGATAATCTTCATGATTCTGCTGTTACAAGTGTGCAGAATCACCGAAATCGATGTTTTCGTGCTTTTGAATGCGAAAAACATTTTTTCTGGTGTTTTCAGGACGCCACAGTGCGTTTGATGTGCGGAAACTGCCATATATTCGGTATCGTTGTTGTTTCCAGCTCAGATATGCATTTTCAGTGATAATCTTCATGATTCTGCTGTTACAAGTGTGCAGAATCACCGAAATCGGTGTTTTCGTGCTATTGGATGCGAAAAACACGTTTTCTGGTGTTTTCAGCACGCCACAGAGCGTTTGACATGCGGAAAATGCGATATCTTCGGTATCGTTGTTGTTTCCAGCTCAGATATGCATTTTCAGCGATAATCTTCATGATTCTGCTGTTACAAGTGTGCGGAATCACCGAAATTGCTGTTTTCGTGCTATTGGATGCGAAAAACACGTTTTCTGGTGTTTTCAGCACTCCACAGTGAGTCTGATATGCGGAAACTGCGATATCTTCGGTATCGTTGTTGTTTCCAGCCTCGATATGCATTTTCTACGATAATCTTCGAGTTTCATCTGTGACAAGTGTGCAGAATCACCGAAATCGCTGTTTTCGTGCTATTGGATGCGAAAAACACGTTTTCTGGTGTTTTCAGCACACCACAGTGCGTTTGATATGCGGAAACTGCCATAACTTCGGTATCGTTGTTGTTTCCAGCTGAGATATGCATTTTCAGTGATAATCTTCATGATTCTGCTGTTACAAGTGTGCAGAATCACCGAAATCGATGTTTTCGTGCTTTTGAATGCGAAAAACATTTTTTTTGGTGTTTTCAGGACGCCACAGTGCGTTTGATGTGCGGAAACTGCCATATATTCGGTATCGTTGTTGTTTCCAGCTCAGATATGCATTTTCAGTGATAATCTTCATGATTCTGCTGTTACAAGTGTGCAGAATCACCGAAATCGGTGTTTTCGTGCTATTGGATGCGAAAAACACGTTTTCTGGTGTTTTCAGCACTCCACAGTGAGTCTGATATGCGGAAACTGCGATATCTTCGGTATCGTTGTTGTTTCCAGCCTCGATATGCATTTTCTACGATAATCTTCGAGTTTCATCTGTGACAAGTGTGCAGAATCACCGAAATCGCTGTTTTCGTGCTATTGGATGCGAAAAACACGTTTTCTGGTGTTTTCAGCACACCACAGTGCGTTTGATATGCGGAAACTGCCATAACTTCGGTATCGTTGTTGTTTCCAGCTGAGATATGCATTTTCAGTGATAATCATCATGATTCTGCTGTTATAAGTGTGCAGAATCACCGAAATCGATGTTTTCGTGCTTTTGAATGCGAAAAACATTTTTTCTGGTGTTTTCAGGACGCCACAGTGCGTTTGATGTGCAGAAACTGCCATATATTCGGTATCGTTGTTGTGTCCAGCTCAGATATGCATTTTCAGTGATAATCTTCATGATTCTGCTGTTACAAGTGTGCAGAATCACCGAAATCGGTGTTTTCGTGCTATTGGATTCGAAAAACACGTTTTCTGGTGTTTTCAGCACTCCACAGTGAGTCTGATATGCGGAAACTGCGATATCTTCGGTATCGTTGATGTTTCCAGCCTCGATATGCATTTTCTACGATAATCTTCGAGTTTCATCTGTGACAAGTGTGCAGAATCACCGAAATCGCTGTTTTCGTGCTATTGGATGCGAAAAACACGTTTTCTGGTGTTTTCAGCACTCCACAGTGAGTCTGATATGCGGAAACTGCGATATCTTCGGTATCGTTGATGTTTCCAGCTTCGATATGCATTTTCTACGATAATCTTCGAGTTTCATCTGTGACAAGTGTGCAGAATCACCGAAATCGCTGTTTTCGTGCTATTGGATGCGAAAAACACGTTTTCTGGTGTTTTCAGCACACCACAGTGCGTTTGTTATGCGGAAACTGCCATATCTTCGGTATCGTTGTTGTTTCCAGCTGAGATATGCATTTTCAGTGATAATCTTCATGATTCTGCTGTTACAAGTGTGCAGAATCACCGAAATCGATGTTTTCGTGCTTTTGAATGCGAAAAACATTTTTTCTGGTGTTTTCAGGACGCCACAGTGCGTTTGATGTGCGGAAACTGCCATATATTCGGTATCGTTGTTGTTTCCAGCTCAGATATGCATTTTCAGTGATAATCTTCATGATTCTGCTGTTACAAGTGTGCAGAATCACCGAAATCGGTGTTTTCGTGCTATTGGATGCGAAAAACACGTTTTCTGGTGTTTTCAGCACGCCACAGAGCGTTTGACATGCGGAAAATGCGATATCTTCGGTATCGTTGTTGTTTCCAGCTCAGATATGCATTTTCAGCGATAATCTTCATGATTCTGCTGTTACAAGTGTGCGGAATCACCGAAATTGCTGTTTTCGTGCTATTGGATGCGAAAAACACGTTTTCTGGTGTTTTCAGCACTCCACAGTGAGTCTGATATGCGGAAACTGCGATATCTTCGGTATCGTTGTTGTTTCCAGCCTCGATATGCATTTTCTACGATAATCTTCGAGTTTCATCTGTGAGAAGTGTGCAGAATCACCGAAATCGCTGTTTTCGTGCTATTGGATGCGAAAAACACGTTTTCTGGTGTTTTCAGCACACCACAGTGCGTTTGATATGCGGAAACTGCCATAACTTCGGTATCGTTGTTGTTTCCAGCTGAGATATGCATTTTCAGTTATAATCTTCATGATTCTGCTGTTACAAGTGTGCAGAATCACCGAAATCGATGTTTTCGTGCTTTTGAATGCGAAAAACATTTTTTTTGGTGTTTTCAGGACGCCACAGTGCGTTTGATGTGCGGAAACTGCCATATATTCGGTATCGTTGTTGTTTCCAGCTCAGATATGCATTTTCAGTGATAATCTTCATGATTCTGCTGTTACAAGTGTGCAGAATCACCGAAATCCGTGTTTTCGTGCTATTGGATGCGAAAAACACGTTTTCTGGTGTTTTCAGCACTCCACAGTGAGTCTGATATGCGGAAACTGCGATATCTTCGGTATCGTTGATGTTTCCAGCCTCGATATGCATTTTCTACGATAATCTTCGAGTTTCATCTGTGACAAGTGTGCAGAATCACCGAAATCGCTGTTTTCGTGCTATTGGATGCGAAAAACACGTTTTCTGGTGTTTTCAGCACTCCACAGTGAGTCTGATATGCGGAAACTGCGATATCTTCGGTATCGTTGATGTTTCCAGCTTCGATATGCATTTTCTACGATAATCTTCGAGTTTCATCTGTGACAAGTGTGCAGAATCACCGAAATCGCTGTTTTCGTGCTATTGGATGCGAAAAACACGTTTTCTGGTGTTTTCAGCACACCACAGTGCGTTTGTTATGCGGAAACTGCCATATCTTCGGTATCGTTGTTGTTTCCAGCTGAGATATGCATTTTCAGTGATAATCTTCATGATTCTGCTGTTACAAGTGTGCAGAATCACCGAAATCGATGTTTTCGTGCTTTTGAATGCGAAAAACATTTTTTCTGGTGTTTTCAGGACGCCACAGTGCGTTTGATGTGCGGAAACTGCCATATATTCGGTATCGTTGTTGTTTCCAGCTCAGATATGCATTTTCAGTGATAATCTTCATGATTCTGCTGTTACAAGTGTGCAGAATCACCGAAATCGGTGTTTTCGTGCTATTGGATGCGAAAAACACGTTTTCTGGTGTTTTCAGCACGCCACAGAGCGTTTGACATGCGGAAAATGCGATATCTTCGGTATCGTTGTTGTTTCCAGCTCAGATATGCATTTTCAGCGATAATCTTCATGATTCTGCTGTTACAAGTATGCGGAATCACCGAAATTGCTGTTTTCGTGCTATTGGATGCGAAAAACACGTTTTCTGGTGTTTTCAGCACTCCACAGTGAGTCTGATATGCGGAAACTGCGATATCTTCGGTATCGTTGTTGTTTCCAGCCTCGATATGCATTTTCTACGATAATCTTCGAGTTTCATCTGTGACAAGTGTGCAGAATCACCGAAATCGCTGTTTTCGTGCTATTGGATGCGAAAAACACGTTTTCTGGTGTTTTCAGCACACCACAGTGCGTTTGATATGCGGAAACTGCCATAACTTCGGTATCGTTGTTGTTTCCAGCTGAGATATGCATTTTCAGTGATAATCTTCATGATTCTGCTGTTACAAGTGTGCAGAATCACCGAAATCGATGTTTTCGTGCTTTTGAATGCGAAAAACATTTTTTCTGGTGTTTTCAGGACGCCACAGTGCGTTTGATGTGCAGAAACTGCCATATATTCGGTATCGTTGTTGTTTCCAGCTCAGATATGCATTTTCAGTGATAATCTTCATGATTCTGCTGTTACAAGTGTGCAGAATCACCGAAATCGGTGTTTTCGTGCTATTGGATGCGAAAAACACGTTTTCTGGTGTTTTCAGCACGCCACAGAGCGTTTGACATGCGGAAAATGCGATATCTTCGGTATCGTTGTTGTTTCCAGCTCAGATATGCATTTTCAGCGATAATCTTCATGATTCTGCTGTTACAAGTGTGCAGAATCACCGAAATCGGTGTTTTCGTGCTATTGGATGCGAAAAACACGTTTTCTGGTGTTTTCAGCACGCCACAGAGCGTTTGACATGCGGAAAATGCGATATCTTCGGTATCGTTGTTGTTTCCAGCTCAGATATGCATTTTCAGTGATAATCTTCATGATTCTGCTGTTACAAGTGTGCGGAATCACCGAAATTGCTGTTTTTGTGCTATTGGATGCGAAAAACACGTTTTCTGGTGTTTTCAGCACTCCACAGTGAGTCTGATATGCGGAAACTGCGATATCTTCGGTATCGTTGTTGTTTCCAGCCTCGATATGCATTTTCTACGATAATCTTCGAGTTTCATCTGTGACAAGTGTGCAGAATCACCGAAATCGCTGTTTTCGTGCTATTGGATGCGAAAAACACGTTTCCTGGTGTTTTCAGCACTCCACAGTGCGTTTGATATGCGGAAACTGCGATATCTTCGGTATCGTTGTTGTTTCCAGCTGAGATATGCATTGTCAGCGATTATCTTCATGATTCTGCTGTTACAAATGTGCAGAATCACCGAAATTGCTGTTTTCGTGCTTTTGAATGCGAAAAACACGTTTTCTGAAGTTTTCAGCACACCACAGTGCGTTTGATATGCGGAAACTGCCATATCTTCGGTATCGTTGTTGTTTCCAGCTGAGATATGCATTTTCAGTGATAGTCTTCATGATTCTGCTGTTACAAGTGTGCAGAATCACCGAAATCGGTGTTTTCGTGCTATTGGATGCGAAAAACACGTTTTCTGGTGTCTTCAGCACTCCACAGTGCGTTTGATGTGCGGAAACTGCCATATCTTCGGTATCGTTGTTGTTTCCAGCTGAGATATGCATTTTCAGTGATAATCTTCATGATTCTGCTGTTACAAGTGTGCAGAATCACCGAAATCGCTGTTTTCGTGCTGTTGAATGCGAAAAACACGTTTTCTGGTGATTTCAGCACTCCACAGTGCGTTTGATATGCGGAAACTGCCATATCTTCGGTATCGGTGTTGTTTCCAGCTGAGATATGCATTTTCTACGATAATCTTCGAACTTCATCTGTGACAAGTGTGCAGAATCACCGAAATCGCTGTTTCCGTGCTGTTGAATGCGAAAAACACGTTTTCTGGTGTTTTCAGCACTCCACAGTGCGTTTGATATGCGGAAACTGCGATATCTTCGGTATCGTTGTTGTTTCCAGCTGAGACATGCATTTTCTACGACAATCTTCGAGTTTCTTCTGTGACATGTGTGCAGAATCACCGAAATCGCTGTTTTCGTGCTTTTGAATGCGAAACACACGTTTTCTGGTGTTTTCAGCACGCCACAGAGCGTTTGACATGCGGAAACTGCGATATCTTCGGTATCGTTGTTGTTTCCAGCTGAGATATGCATTTTCAGTGATAATCTTCATGATTCAGCTGTTACAAGTGTGCAGAATCACCGAAATCGGTGTTTTCGTGCTATTGGATGCGAAAAACACGTTTTCTGGTGTTTTCAGCACGCCACAGAGCGTTTGACATGCGGAAAATGCGATATCTTCGGTATCGTTGTTGTTTCCAGCTCAGATATGCATTTTCAGTGATAATCTTCATGATTCTGCTGTTACAAGTGTGCGGAATCACCGAAAATGCTGTTTTCGTGCTATTGGTTGCGAAAAACACGTTTTCTGGTGTTTTCAGCACTCCACAGTGAGTCTGATATGCGGAAACTGCGATATCGTCGGTATCGGTGTTGTTTCCAGCTGAGATATGCATTTTCTACGATAATCTTCGAACTTCATCTGTGACAAGTGTGCAGAATCACCGAAATCGTTGTTTTCGTGCTATTGAATGCGAAAAACACGTTTTCTGGTGTTTTCAGCACTCCACAGTGCGTTTGATATGCGGAAACTACGATATCTTCGGTATCGTTGTTGCTTCCAGCTGAGATATGCATTTTCAGTGATAATCTTCATCATTCTGCTGTTACAAGTGTGCAGAATCACCGAAATCGCTGTTTCCGTGCTATTGAATGCGAAAAACACGTTTTCTGGTGTTTTCAGCACTCCACAGTGCGTTTGATATGCAGAACCGGCGACATCTTGGTTTTCGTCGGGTTTCAAGCTGAGATATGCATTTTCTGCGATAATATTGGTGATACTTCAGTCAGAAGTATGCAGAATCATCTAGATCGCTCGTTTCGAGCTATCTAATGCGAGATACACGTTATCCGGTTGTTTTCACCACTTCGCAGTGCGTTTGATATACAGAACCGGCGAGATCTTGTTTTTCGTGCGGTTTCAAGCTGAGATATGCATTTTCTGCGATAATATTGGTGAGACTTCTGTCCGAAGTATGCAGAATCATCGATATCGCTCTTTTCGAGCGATTTTATGGGAGAAACTCGTTTTCTGGGGTTTTCACCACTCCACAGTTCGTTGGATATGCAGAACCGGAGATATCTTGGTTTTCGTTGGGTTTCAAGCTGAGATATGCATTTTCTGCGATAATCTTGGTGAGACTTCTGTCCGAAGTATGCAGAATAATCGAGATCGCTCTTTTCGAGCTATTTAATGCGAGAAACAAGTTATCTGGTGTTTTCACCACTCCACAGTGCGTTTGATATGCAGAACCAGCGATATCTTGGTTTTCGTGGGGTTTCAAGCTCAGATATGCATTTTCTGCGATAATCTTGGTGAGACTTCTGTCCGAAGTATGCAGAATCATCGAGATCGCACTTTTCGAGCTATTTAATGCGAGAAACACGTTATCTGGTGTTTTCACCACTCCACAGTGCGTTTGATATACAGAACCGGCGATATCTTGGTTTTTGTGGGGTTTCAAGCTGAGATAAGCATTTTTTACGATAATCTAGGTGAGACTTCTGTCCGAAGTATGCTTAATCATCGAGATCGCTCTATTCGAGCTATTTAATGCGAGAAACACGTTATCTGGTGTTTTCAGCACTCCACAGTGCGTTTGATATGCAGAACCAGCGATATCCTGGTTTTCGTCGGGTATCAAGCTGAGACATGCATTTTCTGCGATAATCTTGGTGATTCTTCGGTCAGAAGTATGCAGAATCATCGAGAACGCTCTTGTCGAGCTAGTTAATGCGAGAAACACGTTTTCTGGTGTTTTCACCACTCCACAGTGCGTCTGATATGCAGAACCGGCGATATCTTGGTTTTCGTGGGTTTTCCAGCTGAGATATGCATTTTCTGCGATAATCTTGGTGAGTTTTCTGTCAGCAGTATGCAGAATCATCTAGATCGCTCTTTTCGAGCTATTTAATGCCAGAAACGCGTTTTCTGGTGTATTCAACACTCCACAGAACGTTTGACATGCAGAAACGGAGATATCTTGGTTTCGGTCGGGGTTCAAGCTGAGATATGCATTTTCTGCGATAATATTGGTGAGACTTCAGTTAGAAGTATGCAGAATCATCTAGATCGCTCGTTTCGAGCTATTTAATGCGAAAAAACAAGTTTTCTGGTGTTTTGACCACTCCACAGTGCGTTTGATATGTAGAGCCGCCGATAACTTGGTTTTCGTGGGGTTTCCAGCTGTGATATGCATTTTCTGCGATAAACTTGGTGAGTCTTCTGTCAGAAGTATGCAGAATCATCGAGATCGCTCTATTCGAGCTATTTAATGCGAGTAACACGTTTTCTGGTGTTTTCACCACTCCAAATTGCGCCTGATATGCAGAACCGGCGATATCTTGGTTTTCGTGGGTTTTCCAGCTGAGATATGCATTTTCTGCGATAATCTTGGTGAGTCTTCTGTCAGCAGTATGCAGAATCATCTAGATCGCTCTTTTCGAGCTATTTAATGCCAGAAACACGTTTTCTGGTGTATTCAACACTCCACAGAACGTTTGACATGCAGAAACGGAGATATCTTGGTTTCGGTCGGGGTTCAAGCTGTGATATGCATTTTCTGCGATAATATTGGTGAGACTTCAGTTAGAAGTATGCAGAATCATCTAGATCGCTCGTTTCGAGCTATTTAATGCGAAAAAACAAGTTTTCTGGTGTTTTGACCACTCCTCAGTGCGTTTGATATGTAGAGCCGCCGATAACTTGGTTTTCGTGGGGTTTCCAGCTGTGATATGCATTTTCTGCGATAAACTTGGTGAGTCTTCTGTCAGAAGTATGCAGAATCATCGAGATCGCTCTATTCGAGCTATTTAATGCGAGTAACACGTTTTCTGGTGTTTTCACCACTCCAAATTGCGCCTGATATGCAGAACCGGCGATATCTTGGTTTTCGTGGGTTTTCCAGCTGAGATATGCATTTTCTGCGATAATCTTGGTGAGTCTTCTGTCAGCAGTATGCAGAATCATCTAGATCGCTCTTTTCGAGCTATTTAATGCCAGAAACACGTTTTCTGGTGTATTCAACACTCCACAGAACGTTTGACATGCAGAAACGGAGATATCTTGGTTTCGGTCGGGGTTCAAGCTGTGATATGCATTTTCTGCGATAATATTGGTGAGACTTCAGTTAGAAGTATGCAGAATCATCTAGATCGCTCGTTTCGAGCTATTTAATGCGAAAAAACAAGTTTTCTGGTGTTTTGACCACTCCACAGTGCGTTTGATATGTAGAGCCGCCGATAACTTGGTTTTCGTGGGGTTTGCAGCTGTGATATGCATTTTCTGCGATAAACTTGGTGAGTCTTCTGTCAGAAGTATGCAGAATCATCGAGATCGCTCTATTCGAGCTATTTAATGCGAGTAACACGTTTTCTGGTGTTTTCACCACTCCACATTGCGCCTGATATGCAGAACCGGCGATATCTTGGGTTTCGTGGGGTTTCCAGCTGAGATATGCATTTTCTGCGAAAATTTTGGTGAGTCTTCTGTCAGAAGTATGCAGAATCATCTAGATCGCTCTTTTCGAGCTATTTAATGCGAGAAACACGTTTTCTGGTGTTTTCACCACCCCACAGTGCGTTTGATATGCAGAACCGGAGACATCTTGGTTTTCGTCGGGTTTCCAGCTGAGATATGCATTTTCTGCGATAATCTTTGTGAGTCTTCTGTCAGCAGTATGCAGAATCATACAGATCGCTCTTTTCGAGCTATTTAATGCCAGAAACACGTTTTCTGGTGTATACACCACTCCACAGTACGTTTGACATGCAGAAACGGAGATATCTTGGTTTCGGTCGGGTATCAAGCTGAGATATGCATTTTGTGCGATAATAATGGTGAGACTTCTGTCCGAAGTATGCTGAATCATCGAGATCGCTCTTTTCGAGCTGGTTAATGCGAGAAAAGCCATATCCAGTGTTTTCACCACTCCACAGTGCGTTTGATATGCAGTACCAGCGAAATCTTGGTTTTCGTGGGGTTTCAAGCTGAGATATGCATTTTCTACGATAAGCTTTGTGAGACATCTGTCCGAAGTATGCAGAAACATCGAGAGCGCTCTTTTCGAGCTATTTAATGCGAGAAACTCGTTTTCTGGGGTTTTCACCACTCCACAGAGCGTTTGATATGCAGTACCTGCGATATCTTGGTTTTCGTGGGGATTCAAGCTGAGTTATGCATTTTCTGCGATAATCTTGGTGAGACTTCTGTCCGAAGTATGCTGAATCATCTAGATCGCTCTTTTCGAGCTATTTAATGCGAGAAACACGTTATCTGGTGTTTTCACCACTCCACAGTGCGTTGGATATGCAGAACCGGAGATATTTTGGTTTTCGTCGGGTTTCAAGCTGAGATATGCATTTTCTGCTATAATATTTGTGAGACTTCATTCAGAAGTATGCAGAATTATCGAGATCCCTCTTTTCGAGCTATTTAATGCGAGAAACAAGTTATCTGGTGTTTTCACCACTCCACAGTGGGTTTGATATGCAGAACCAGCGATATCTTGGTTTTCGTGGGGTTTCAAGCTCAGATATGCATTTTCTGCGATAATATTTGTGAGACTTCTGTCCGAAGTATGCAGAATCATCGATATCGCTCTTTTCGAGCTATTTAATGCGAGAAACTCGATTTCTGGGGTTTTCACCACTCCACAGTTCGTTGGATATGCAGAACCGGAGATATCTTGGTTTTCGTTGGGTTTCAAGCTGAGATATGCATTTTCTGCGATAATCTTGGTGAGACTTCTGTCCGAAGTATGCAGAATAATCGAGATCGCTCTTTTCGAGCTATTTAATGCGAGAAACAAGTTATCTGGTGTTTTCACCACTCCACAGTGCGTTTGATATGCAGAACCAGCGATATCTTGGTTTTCGTGGGGTTTCAAGCTCAGATATGCATTTTCAGTGATAATCTTCATGATTCTGCTGTTACAAGTGTGCAGAATCACCGAAATCGGTGTTTTCGTGCTATTGGATGCGAAAAACACGTTTTCTGGTGTTTTCAGCACTCCACAGTGAGTCTGATATGCGGAAACTGCGATATCTTCGGTATCGTTGATGTTTCCAGCCTCGATATGCATTTTCTACGATAATCTTCGAGTTTCATCTGTGACAAGTGTGCAGAATCACCGAAATCGCTGTTTTCGTGCTATTGGATGCGAAAAACACGTTTTCTGGTGTTTTCAGCACTCCACAGTGAGTCTGATATGCGGAAACTGCGATATCTTCGGTATCGTTGATGTTTCCAGCTTCGATATGCATTTTCTACGATAATCTTCGAGTTTCATCTGTGACAAGTGTGCAGAATCACCGAAATCGCTGTTTTCGTGCTATTGGATGCGAAAAACACGTTTTCTGGTGTTTTCAGCACACCACAGTGCGTTTGTTATGCGGAAACTGCCATATCTTCGGTATCGTTGTTGTTTCCAGCTGAGATATGCATTTTCAGTGATAATCTTCATGATTCTGCTGTTACAAGTGTGCAGAATCACCGAAATCGATGTTTTCGTGCTTTTGAATGCGAAAAACATTTTTTCTGGTGTTTTCAGGACGCCACAGTGCGTTTGATGTGCGGAAACTGCCATATATTCGGTATCGTTGTTGTTTCCAGCTCAGATATGCATTTTCAGTGATAATCTTCATGATTCTGCTGTTACAAGTGTGCAGAATCACCGAAATCGGTGTTTTCGTGCTATTGGATGCGAAAAACACGTTTTCTGGTGTTTTCAGCACGCCACAGAGCGTTTGACATGCGGAAAATGCGATATCTTCGGTATCGTTGTTGTTTCCAGCTCAGATATGCATTTTCAGCGATAATCTTCATGATTCTGCTGTTACAAGTGTGCGGAATCACCGAAATTGCTGTTTTCGTGCTATTGGATGCGAAAAACACGTTTTCTGGTGTTTTCAGCACTCCACAGTGAGTCTGATATGCGGAAACTGCGATATCTTCGGTATCGTTGTTGTTTCCAGCCTCGATATGCATTTTCTACGATAATCTTCGAGTTTCATCTGTGACAAGTGTGCAGAATCACCGAAATCGCTGTTTTCGTGCTATTGGATGCGAAAAACACGTTTTCTGGTGTTTTCAGCACACCACAGTGCGTTTGTTATGCGGAAACTGCCATAACTTCGGTATCGTTGTTGTTTCCAGCTGAGATATGCATTTTCAGTGATAATCTTCATGATTCTGCTGTTACAAGTGTGCAGAATCACCGAAATCGATGTTTTCGTGCTTTTGAATGCGAAAAACATTTTTTTTGGTGTTTTCAGGACGCCACAGTGCGTTTGATGTGCGGAAACTGCCATATATTCGGTATCGTTGTTGTTTCCAGCTCAGATATGCATTTTCAGTGATAATCTTCATGATTCTGCTGTTACAAGTGTGCAGAATCACCGAAATCCGTGTTTTCGTGCTATTGGATGCGAAAAACACGTTTTCTGGTGTTTTCAGCACTCCACAGTGAGTCTGATATGCGGAAACTGCGATATCTTCGGTATCGTTGATGTTTCCAGCCTCGATATGCATTTTCTACGATAATCTTCGAGTTTCATCTGTGACAAGTGTGCAGAATCACCGAAATCGCTGTTTTCGTGCTATTGGATGCGAAAAACACGTTTTCTGGTGTTTTCAGCACTCCACAGTGAGTCTGATATGCGGAAACTGCGATATCTTCGGTATCGTTGATGTTTCCAGCTTCGATATGCATTTTCTACGATAATCTTCGAGTTTCATCTGTGACAAGTGTGCAGAATCACCGAAATCGCTGTTTTCGTGCTATTGGATGCGAAAAACACGTTTTCTGGTGTTTTCAGCACACCACAGTGCGTTTGATATGCGGAAACTGCCATATCTTCGGTATCGTAGTTGTTTCCAGCTGAGATATGCATTTTCAGTGATAATCTTCATGATTCTGCTGTTACAAGTGTGCAGAATCACCGAAATCGATGTTTTCGTGCTTTTGAATGCGAAAAACATTTTTTCTGGTGTTTTCAGGACGCCACAGTGCGTTTGATGTGCGGAAACTGCCATATATTCGGTATCGTTGTTGTTTCCAGCTCAGATATGCATTTTCAGTGATAATCTTCATGATTCTGCTGTTACAAGTGTGCAGAATCACCGAAATCGGTGTTTTCGTGCTATTGGATGCGAAAAACACGTTTTCTGGTGTTTTCAGCACGCCACAGAGCGTTTGACATGCGGAAAATGCGATATCTTCGGTATCGTTGTTGTTTCCAGCTCAGATATGCATTTTCAGCGATAATCTTCATGATTCTGCTGTTACAAGTGTGCGGAATCACCGAAATTGCTGTTTTCGTGCTATTGGATGCGAAAAACACGTTTTCTGGTGTTTTCAGCACTCCACAGTGAGTCTGATATGCGGAAACTGCGATATCTTCGGTATCGTTGTTGTTTCCAGCCTCGATATGCATTTTCTACGATAATCTTCGAGTTTCATCTGTGACAAGTGTGCAGAATCACCGAAATCGCTGTTTTCGTGCTATTGGATGCGAAAAACACGTTTTCTGGTGTTTTCAGCACACCACAGTGCGTTTGATATGCGGAAACTGCCATAACTTCGGTATCGTTGTTGTTTCCAGCTGAGATATGCATTTTCAGTGATAATCTTCATGATTCTGCTGTTACAAGTGTGCAGAATCACCGAAATCGATGTTTTCGTGCTTTTGAATGCGAAAAACATTTTTTCTGGTGTTTTCAGGACGCCACAGTGCGTTTGATGTGCAGAAACTGCCATATATTCGGTATCGTTGTTGTTTCCAGCTCAGATATGCATTTTCAGTGATAATCTTCGAGTTTCATCTGTGACAAGTGTGCAGAATCACCGAAATCGCTGTTTTCGTGCTATTGGATGCGATAAACACGTTTCCTGGTGTTTTCAGCACTCCACAGTGCGTTTGATATGCGGAAACTGCGATATCTTCGGTATCGTTGTTGTTTCCAGCTGAGATATGCATTGTCAGCGATTATCTTCATGATTCTGCTGTTACAAATGTGCAGAATCACCGAAATTGCTGTTTTCGTGCTTTTGAATGCGAAAAACACGGTTTCTGAAGTTTTCAGCACACCACAGTGCGTTTGATATGCGGAAACTGCCATATCTTCGGTATCGTTGTTGTTTCCAGCTGAGATATGCATTTTCAGTGATAGTCTTCATGATTCTGCTGTTACAAGTGTGCAGAATCACCGAAATCGGTGTTTTCGTGCTATTGGATGCGAAAAACACGTTTTCTGGTGTCTTCAGCACTCCACAGTGCGTTTGATGTGCGGAAACTGCCATATCTTCGGTATCGTTGTTGTTTCCAGCTGAGATATGCATTTTCAGTGATAATCTTCATGATTCTGCTGTTACAAGTGTGCAGAATCACCGAAATCGCTGTTTTCGTGCTGTTGAATGCGAAAAACACGTTTTCTGGTGATTTCAGCACTCCACAGTGCGTTTGATATGCGGAAACTGCCATATCTTCGGTATCGGTGTTGTTTCCAGCTGAGATATGCATTTTCTACGATAATCTTCGAACTTCATCTGTGACAAGTGTGCAGAATCACCGAAATCGCTGTTTCCGTGCTGTTGAATGCGAAAAACACGTTTTCTGGTGTTTTCAGCACTCCACAGTGCGTTTGATATGCGGAAACTGCGATATCTTCGGTATCGTTGTTGTTTCCAGCTGAGACATGCATTTTCTACGACAATCTTCGAGTTTCTTCTGTGACATGTGTGCAGAATCACCGAAATCGCTGTTTTCGTGCTTTTGAATGCGAAACACACGTTTTCTGGTGTTTTCAGCACGCCACAGAGCGTTTGACATGCGGAAACTGCGATATCTTCGGTATCGTTGTTGTTTCCAGCTGAGATATGCATTTTCAGTGATAATCTTCATGATTCAGCTGTTACAAGTGTGCAGAATCACCGAAATCGGTGTTTTCGTGCTATTGGATGCGAAAAACACGTTTTCTGGTGTTTTCAGCACGCCACAGAGCGTTTGACATGCGGAAAATGCGATATCTTCGGTATCGTTGTTGTTTCCAGCTCAGATATGCATTTTCAGTGATAATCTTCATGATTCTGCTGTTACAAGTGTGCGGAATCACCGAAATTGCTGTTTTCGTGCTATTGGTTGCGAAAAACACGTTTTCTGGTGTTTTCAGCACTCCACAGTGAGTCTGATATGCGGAAACTGCGATATCTTCGGTATCGTTGTTGTTTCCAGCCTCGATATGCATTTTCTACGATAATCTTCGAGTTTCATCTGTGACAAGTGTGCAGAATCACCGAAATCGCTGTTTTCGTGCTATTGGATGCGAAAAACACGTTTTCTGGTGTTTTCAGCACACCACAGTGCGTTTGATATGCGGAAACTGCCATAACTTCGGTATCGTTGTTGTTTCCAGCTGAGATATGCATTTTCAGTGATAATCTTCATGATTCTGCTGTTACAAGTGTGCAGAATCACCGAAATCGATGTTTTCGTGCTTTTGAATGCGAAAAACATTTTTTCTGGTGTTTTCAGGACGCCACAGTGCGTTTGATGTGCAGAAACTGCCATATATTCGGTATCGTTGTTGTTTCCAGCTCAGATATGCATTTTCAGTGATAATCTTCGAGTTTCATCTGTGACAAGTGTGCAGAATCACCGAAATCGCTGTTTTCGTGCTATTGGATGCGAAAAACACGTTTCCTGGTGTTTTCAGCACTCCACAGTGCGTTTGATATGCGGAAACTGCGATATCTTCGGTATCGTTGTTGTTTCCAGCTGAGATATGCATTGTCAGCGATTATCTTCATGATTCTGCTGTTACAAATGTGCAGAATCACCGAAATTGCTGTTTTCGTGCTTTTGAATGCGAAAAACACGTTTTCTGAAGTTTTCAGCACACCACAGTGCGTTTGATATGCGGAAACTGCCATATCTTCGGTATCGTTGTTGTTTCCAGCTGAGATATGCATTTTCAGTGATAGTCTTCATGATTCTGCTGTTACAAGTGTGCAGAATCACCGAAATCGGTGTTTTCGTGCTATTGGATGCGAAAAACACGTTTTCTGGTGTCTTCAGCACTCCACAGTGCGTTTGATGTGCGGAAACTGCCATATCTTCGGTATCGTTGTTGTTTCCAGCTGAGATATGCATTTTCAGTGATAATCTTCATGATTCTGCTGTTACAAGTGTGCAGAATCACCGAAATCGCTGTTTTCGTGCTGTTGAATGCGAAAAACACGTTTTCTGGTGATTTCAGCACTCCACAGTGCGTTTGATATGCGGAAACTGCCATATCTTCGGTATCGGTGTTGTTTCCAGCTGAGATATGCATTTTCTACGATAATCTTCGAACTTCATCTGTGACAAGTGTGCAGAATCACCGAAATCGCTGTTTCCGTGCTGTTGAATGCGAAAAACACGTTTTCTGGTGTTTTCAGCACTCCACAGTGCGTTTGATATGCGGAAACTGCGATATCTTCGGTATCGTTGTTGTTTCCAGCTGAGACATGCATTTTCTACGACAATCTTCGAGTTTCTTCTGTGACATGTGTGCAGAATCACCGAAATCGCTGTTTTCGTGCTTTTGAATGCGAAACACACGTTTTCTGGTGTTTTCAGCACGCCACAGAGCGTTTGACATGCGGAAACTGCGATATCTTCGGTATCGTTGTTGTTTCCAGCTGAGATATGCATTTTCAGTGATAATCTTCATGATTCAGCTGTTACAAGTGTGCAGAATCACCGAAATCGGTGTTTTCGTGCTATTGGATGCGAAAAACACGTTTTCTGGTGTTTTCAGCACGCCACAGAGCGTTTGACATGCGGAAAATGCGATATCTTCGGTATCGTTGTTGTTTCCAGCTCAGATATGCATTTTCAGTGATAATCTTCATGATTCTGCTGTTACAAGTGTGCGGAATCACCGAAATTGCTGTTTTCGTGCTATTGGTTGCGAAAAACACGTTTTCTGGTGTTTTCAGCACTCCACAGTGAGTCTGATATGCGGAAACTGCGATATCTTCGGTATCGGTGTTGTTTCCAGCTGAGATATGCATTTTCTACGATAATCTTCGAACTTCATCTGTGACAAGTGTGCAGAATCACCGAAATCGTTGTTTTCGTGCTATTGAATGCGAAAAACACGTTTTCTGGTGTTTTCAGCACTCCACAGTGCGTTTGATATGCGGAAACTACGATATCTTCGGTATCGTTGTTGCTTCCAGCTGAGATATGCATTTTCAGTGATAATCTTCATCATTCTGCTGTTACAAGTGTGCAGAATCACCGAAATCGCTGTTTTCGTGCTATTGAATGCGAAAAACACGTTTTCTGGTGTTTTCAGCACTCCACAGTGCGTTTGATATGCAGAACCGGCGACATCTTGGTTTTCGTCGGGTTTCAAGCTGAGATATGCATTTTCTGCGATAATATTGGTGATACTTCAGTCAGAAGTATGCAGAATCATCTAGATCGCTCGTTTCGAGCTATCTAATGCGAGATACACGTTATCCGGTTGTTTTCACCACTTCGCAGTGCGTTTGATATACAGAACCGGCGAGATCTTGTTTTTCGTGAGGTTTCAAGCTGAGATATGCATTTTCTGCGATAATATTGGTGAGACTTCTGTCCGAAGTATGCAGAATCATCGATATCGCTCTTTTCGAGCGATTTTATGGGAGAAACTCGTTTTCTGGGGTTTTCACCACTCCACAGTTCGTTGGATATGCAGAACCGGAGATATCTTGGTTTTCGTTGGGTTTCAAGCTGAGATATGCATTTTCTGCGATAATCTTGGTGAGACTTCTGTCCGAAGTATGCAGAATAATCGAGATCGCTCTTTTCGAGCTATTTAATGCGAGAAACAAGTTATCTGGTGTTTTCACCACTCCACAGTGCGTTTGATATGCAGAACCAGCGATATCTTGGTTTTCGCGGGGTTTCAAGCTCAGATATGCATTTTCTGCGATAATCTTGGTGAGACTTCTGTCCGAAGTATGCAGAATCATCGAGATCGCACTTTTCGAGCTATTTAATGCGAGAAACACGTTATCTGGTGTTTTCACCACTCCACAGTGCGTTTGATATACAGAACCGGCGATATCTTGGTTTTTGTGGGGTTTCAAGCTGAGATAAGCATTTTTTACGATAATCTAGGTGAGACTTCTGTCCGAAGTATGCTTAATCATCGAGATCGCTCTATTCGAGCTATTTAATGCGAGAAACACGTTATCTGGTGTTTTCAGCACTCCACAGTGCGTTTGATATGCAGAACCAGCGATATCCTGGTTTTCGTCGGGTATCAAGCTGAGACATGCATTTTCTGCGATAATCTTGGTGATTCTTCGGTCAGAAGTATGCAGAATCATCGAGAACGCTCTTGTCGAGCTAGTTAATGCGAGAAACACGTTTTCTGGTGTTTTCACCACTCCACAGTGCGTCTGATATGCAGAACCGGCGATATCTTGGTTTTCGTGGGTTTTCCAGCTGAGATATGCATTTTCTGCGATAATCTTGGTGAGTTTTCTGTCAGCAGTATGCAGAATCATCTAGATCGCTCTTTTCGAGCTATTTAATGCCAGAAACGCGTTTTCTGGTGTATTCAACACTCCACAGAACGTTTGACATGCAGAAACGGAGATATCTTGGTTTCGGTCGGGGTTCAAGCTGAGATATGCATTTTCTGCGATAATATTGGTGAGACTTCAGTTAGAAGTATGCAGAATCATCTAGATCGCTCGTTTCGAGCTATTTAATGCGAAAAAACAAGTTTTCTGGTGTTTTGACCACTCCACAGTGCGTTTGATATGTAGAGCCGCCGATAACTTGGTTTTCGTGGGGTTTCCAGCTGTGATATGCATTTTCTGCGATAAACTTGGTGAGTCTTCTGTCAGAAGTATGCAGAATCATCGAGATCGCTCTATTCGAGGTATTTAATGCGAGTAACACGTTTTCTGGTGTTTTCACCACTCCAAATTGCGCCTGATATGCAGAACCGGCGATATCTTGGTTTTCGTGGGTTTTCCAGCTGAGATATGCATTTTCTGCGATAATCTTGGTGAGTCTTCTGTCAGCAGTATGCAGAATCATCTAGATCGCTCTTTTCGAGCTATTTAATGCCAGAAACACGTTTTCTGGTGTATTCAACACTCCACAGAACGTTTGACATGCAGAAACGGAGATATCTTGGTTTCGGTCGGGGTTCAAGCTGTGATATGCATTTTCTGCGATAATATTGGTGAGACTTCAGTTAGAAGTATGCAGAATCATCTAGATCGCTCGTTTCGAGCTATTTAATGCGAAAAAACAAGTTTTCTGGTGTTTTGACCACTCCTCAGTGCGTTTGATATGTAGAGCCGCCGATAACTTGGTTTTCGTGGGGTTTCCAGCTGTGATATGCATTTTCTGCGATAAACTTGGTGAGTCTTCTGTCAGAAGTATGCAGAATCATCGAGATCGCTCTATTCGAGCTATTTAATGCGAGTAACACGTTTTCTGGTGTTTTCACCACTCCAAATTGCGCCTGATATGCAGAACCGGCGATATCTTGGTTTTCGTGGGTTTTCCAGCTGAGATATGCATTTTCTGCGATAATCTTGGTGAGTCTTCTGTCAGCAGTATGCAGAATCATCTAGATCGCTCTTTTCGAGCTATTTAATGCCAGAAACACGTTTTCTGGTGTATTCAACACTCCACAGAACGTTTGACATGCAGAAACGGAGATATCTTGGTTTCGGTCGGGGTTCAAGCTGTGATATGCATTTTCTGCGATAATATTGGTGAGACTTCAGTTAGAAGTATGCAGAATCATCTAGATCGCTCGTTTCGAGCTATTTAATGCGAAAAAACAAGTTTTCTGGTGTTTTGACCACTCCACAGTGCGTTTGATATGTAGAGCCGCCGATAACTTGGTTTTCGTGGGGTTTGCAGCTGTGATATGCATTTTCTGCGATAATCTTGGTGAGTCTTCTGTCAGAAGTATGCAGAATCATCGAGATCGCTCTATTCGAGCTATTTAATGCGAGTAACACGTTTTCTGGTGTTTTCACCACTCCACATTGCGCCTGATATGCAGAACCGGCGATATCTTGGGTTTCGTGGGGTTTCCAGCTGAGATATGCATTTTCTGCGAAAATTTTGGTGAGTCTTCTGTCAGAAGTATGCAGAATCATCTAGATCGCTCTTTTCGAGCTATTTAATGCGAGAAACACGTTTTCTGGTGTTTTCACCACCCCACAGTGCGTTTGATATGCAGAACCGGAGACATCTTGGTTTTCGTCGGGTTTCCAGCTGAGATATGCATTTTCTGCGATAATCTTTGTGAGTCTTCTGTCAGCAGTATGCAGAATCATACAGATCGCTCTTTTCGAGCTATTTAATGCCAGAAACACGTTTTCTGGTGTATACACCACTCCACAGTACGTTTGACATGCAGAAACGGAGATATCTTGGTTTCGGTCGGGTATCAAGCTGAGATATGCATTTTGTGCGATAATAATGGTGAGACTTCTGTCCGAAGTATGCTGAATCATCGAGATCGCTCTTTTCGAGCTGGTTAATGCGAGAAAAGCCATATCCAGTGTTTTCACCACTCCACAGTGCGTTTGATATGCAGTACCAGCGAAATCTTGGTTTTCGTGGGGTTTCAAGCTGAGATATGCATTTTCTACGATAAGCTTTGTGAGACATCTGTCCGAAGTATGCAGAAACATCGAGAGCGCTCTTTTCGAGCTATTTAATGCGAGAAACTCGTTTTCTGGGGTTTTCACCACTCCACAGAGCGTTTGATATGCAGTACCTGCGATATCTTGGTTTTCGTGGGGATTCAAGCTGAGTTATGCATTTTCTGCGATAATCTTGGTGAGACTTCTGTCCGAAGTATGCTGAATCATCTAGATCGCTCTTTTCGAGCTATTTAATGCGAGAAACACGTTATCTGGTGTTTTCACCACTCCACAGTGCGTTGGATATGCAGAACCGGAGATATTTTGGTTTTCGTCGGGTTTCAAGCTGAGATATGCATTTTCTGCTATAATATTTGTGAGACTTCATTCAGAAGTATGCAGAATTATCGAGATCCCTCTTTTCGAGCTATTTAATGCGAGAAACAAGTTATCTGGTGTTTTCACCACTCCACAGTGGGTTTGATATGCAGAACCAGCGATATCTTGGTTTTCGTGGGGTTTCAAGCTCAGATATGCATTTTCTGCGATAATATTGGTGAGACTTCTGTCCGAAGTATGCAGAATCATCGATATCGCTCTTTTCGAGCTATTTAATGCGAGAAACTCGTTTTCTGGGGTTTTCACCACTCCACAGTTCGTTGGATATGCAGAACCGGAGATATCTTGGTTTTCGTTGTGTTTCAAGCTGAGATATGCATTTTCTGCGATAATCTTGGTGAGACTTCTGTCCGAAGTATGCAGAATAATCGAGATCGCTCTTTTCGAGCTATTTAATGCGAGAAACAAGTTATCTGGTGTTTTCACCACTCCACAGTGCGTTTGATATGCAGAACCAGCGATATCTTGGTTTTCGTGGGGTTTCAAGCTCAGATATGCATTTTCTGCGATAATCTTGGTGAGACTTCTGTCCGAAGTATGCAGAATCATCGAGATCGCACTTTTCGAGCTATTTAATGCGAGAAACACGTTATCTGGTGTTTTCACCACTCCACAGTGCGTTTGATATACAGAACCGGCGATATCTTGGTTTTTGTGGGGTTTCAAGCTGAGATAAGCATTTCTTACGATAATCTAGGTGAGACTTCTGTCCGAAGTATGCTTAATCATCGAGATCGCTCTATTCGAACTATTTAATGCGAGAAACACGTTATCTGGTGTTTTCAGCACTCCACAGTGCGTTTGATATGCAGAACCAGCGATATCCTGGTTTTCGTCGGGTATCAAGCTGAGACATGCATTTTCTGCGATAATCTTGGTGATTCTTCGGTCAGAAGTATGCAGAATCATCGAGAACGCTCTTGTCGAGCTAGTTAATGCGAGAAACACGTTTTCTGGTGTTTTCACCACTCCACAGTGCGTCTGATATGCAGAACCGGCGATATCTTGGTTTTCGTGGGTTTTCCAGCTGAGATATGCATTTTCTGCGATAATCTTGGTGAGTTTTCTGTCAGCAGTATGCAGAATCATCTAGATCGCTCTTTTCGAGCTATTTAATGCCAGAAACGCGTGTTCTGGTGTATTCAACACTCCACAGAACGTTTGACATGCAGAAACGGAGATATCTTGGTTTCGGTCGGGGTTCAAGCTGAGATATGCATTTTCTGCGATAATATTGGTGAGACTTCAGTTAGAAGTATGCAGAATCATCTAGATCGCTCGTTTCGAGCTATTTAATGCGAAAAAACAAGTTTTCTGGTGTTTTGACCACTCCACAGTGCGTTTGATATGTAGAGCCGCCGATAACTTGGTTTTCGTGGGGTTTCCAGCTGTGATATGCATTTTCTGCGATAAACTTGGTGAGTCTTCTGTCAGAAGTATGCAGAATCATCGAGATCGCTCTATTCGAGCTATTTAATGCGAGTAACACGTTTTCTGGTGTTTTCACCACTCCAAATTGCGCCTGATATGCAGAACCGGCGATATCTTGGTTTTCGTGGGTTTTCCAGCTGAGATATGCATTTTCTGCGATAATCTTGGTGAGTCTTCTGTCAGCAGTATGCAGAATCATCTAGATCGCTCTTTTCGAGCTATTTAATGCCAGAAACACGTTTTCTGGTGTATTCAACACTCCACAGAACGTTTGACATGCAGAAACGGAGATATCTTGGTTTCGGTCGGGGTTCAAGCTGTGATATGCATTTTCTGCGATAATATTGGTGAGACTTCAGTTAGAAGTATGCAGAATCATCTAGATCGCTCGTTTCGAGCTATTTAATGCGAAAAAACAAGTTTTCTGGTGTTTTGACCACTCCTCAGTGCGTTTGATATGTAGAGCCGCCGATAACTTGGTTTTCGTGGGGTTTCCAGCTGTGATATGCATTTTCTGCGATAAACTTGGTGAGTCTTCTGTCAGAAGTATGCAGAATCATCGAGATCGCTCTATTCGAGCTATTTAATGCGAGTAACACGTTTTCTGGTGTTTTCACCACTCCAAATTGCGCCTGATATGCAGAACCGGCGATATCTTGGTTTTCGTGGGTTTTCCAGCTGAGATATGCATTTTCTGCGATAATCTTGGTGAGTCTTCTGTCAGCAGTATGCAGAATCATCTAGATCGCTCTTTTCGAGCTATTTAATGCCAGAAACACGTTTTCTGGTGTATTCAACACTCCACAGAACGTTTGACATGCAGAAACGGAGATATCTTGGTTTCGGTCGGGGTTCAAGCTGTGATATGCATTTTCTGCGATAATATTGGTGAGACTTCAGTTAGAAGTATGCAGAATCATCTAGATCGCTCGTTTCGAGCTATTTAATGCGAAAAAACAAGTTTTCTGGTGTTTTGACCACTCCACAGTGCGTTTGATATGTAGAGCCGCCGATAACTTGGTTTTCGTGGGGTTTGCAGCTGTGATATGCATTTTCTGCGATAAACTTGGTGAGTCTTCTGTCAGAAGTATGCAGAATCATCGAGATCGCTCTATTCGAGCTATTTAATGCGAGTAACACGTTTTCTGGTGTTTTCACCACTCCACATTGCGCCTGATATGCAGAACCGGCGATATCTTGGGTTTCGTGGGGTTTCCAGCTGAGATATGCATTTTCTGCGAAAATTTTGGTGAGTCTTCTGTCAGAAGTATGCAGAATCATCTAGATCGCTCTTTTCGAGCTATTTAATGCGAGAAACACGTTTTCTGGTGTTTTCACCACCCCACAGTGCGTTTGATATGCAGAACCGGAGACATCTTGGTTTTCGTCGGGTTTCCAGCTGAGATATGCATTTTCTGCGATAATATTGGTGATACTTCAGTCAGAAGTATGCACAATCATTTAGATCGCTCGTTTCGACCTATTTAATGCCAGAAACACGTTTTCTGGTGTATTCACCACTCCACAGTACGTTTGACATGCAGAAACGGAGATATCTTGGTTTCGGTCGGGTATCAAGCTGAGATATGCATTTTGTGCGATAATAATGGTGAGACTTCTGTCCGAAGTATGCTGAATCATCGAGATCGCTCTTTTCGAGCTATTTAATGCGAGAAACTCGTTTTCTGGGGTTTTCACCACTCCACAGAGCGTTTGATATGCAGTACCTGCGATATCTTGGTTTTCGTCGGGATTTAAGCTGAGTTATGCATCTTCTGCGATAAAATTGGTGAAACTTCAGTTAGAAGTATGCAGAATCATCTAGATCGCTCTATTCGAGCTATTTAATGCGAGAAATACTTTATCTGGTGTTTTTAGCACTCCACAGTGCGTTTTATATGCAGAACCAATGATATCTTGGTTTTCGTAGGGGATTCAAGCTGAGATATGCATTTTCTACGATAATCTTTGTGAGTCTTCTGTCAGCAGTATGCAGAATCATCTAGATCGCTCTTTTCGAGCTATTTAATGCCAGAAACACGTTTTCTGGTGTATTCACCACTCCACAGTACGTTTGACATGCAGAAACAGAGATATCTTGGTTTCGGTCGGGTATCAAGCTGAGATATGCATTTTGTGCGATAATAATGGTGAGACTTCTGTCCGAAGTATGCTGAATCATCGAGATCGCTCTTTTCGAGCTGGTTAATGCGAGAAAAACCATATCCAGTGTTTTCACCACTCCACTGTGCGTTTGATATGCAGAACCGGCGACATCTTGATTTTCGTGATGTTTCTAGCTGAGATATGCATTTTCTGCGATAATATTGGTGAGACTTCAGTCAGAAGTATGCAGAACCATCCAGATCGCTCTTTTCGAGCTATTTAATGCGAGAAACTCGTTTTCTGGGGTTTTCACCACTCCACAGAGCGTTTGATATGCAGTACCTGCGATATCTTGGTTTTCGTCGGGATTTAAGCTGAGTTATGCATTTTCTGCGATAATCTTGGTGAGACTTCGGTCCGAAGTATGCTGAATCATCTAGATCGCTCTTTTCGAGCTATTTAATGCGAGAAACACGTTATCTGGTGTTTTCACCACTCCACAGTGCGTTTGATATGCAGAACCGGCGACATCTTGATTTTCGTGATGTTTCTAGCTGAGATATGCATTTTCTGCGATAATATTGGTGAGACTTCAGTCAGAAGTATGCAGAACCATCCAGATCGCTCCTTTCGAGCTATTTAATGCGAGAAACACGTTATCTTGTGTTTTGAACACTCCACAGTGCGTTTGATGTGCAGAACCAGCGATATCCTGGTTTTCGTGGGGATTCAAGCTGAGATATGCATTTTCTACGATAATATTGGTGAGACTTCTGTCAGAAGTATGCAGAAACATCAAGAGCGCTCTTTTCGAGCTATTTAAAGCGAGAAACACGTTTTCTGGGGTTTTCACCACACCACAGTTCGTTGGCGGTGCAGAACCGGAGATATCTGGTTTTCGTGGGGTTTCAAGCTGAGATATGCATTTTCTGCGATAATCTTAGTGAGACCTCTGTCCGTAGTATGCAGAAGCATCGAGATCGATCTTTTCCAACTATTTGATGCGAGAAACACGTTATCTGGTGTTTTCACCACTCCACAGTGCGTTTGATATGCAGAACCAGCGAAATCTTGGTTTTCGTGGGGTTTCAAGCTGAGATATGCATTTTCTGCGATAATCTTGGTGAGACTTCTGTCCGAAGTATGCTTAATCATCGAGATCGCTCGTTTCGAGCTACATAATGCGAGAAACACGTTATCTGGTGTTTTCACCACTCCACAGTGCGTATGATGTGCAGAACCGATGATATCCTGGTTTTCGTGGTGCTTCCAGCTGAGATATGCATTTTCTGCGATATTCTTGGTGAGACTTCAGTCAGAAGTATGCAGAATCATCTAGATCGCTCGTTTCGAGCTATTTAATGCGAGAAACACGTTTTCTGGTGTTTTCAGCACTCCACAGTGCGTTTGATATGCGGAAACTGCCATATCTTCGGTATCGGTGTTATTTCCTGCTGAGATATGCATTTTCTACGATAATCTTCGAACTTCATCTGTGACAAGTGTGCAGAATCACCGAAATCGCTGTTTTCGTGCTATTGAATGCGAAAAACACGTTTTCTGGTGTTTTCAGCACTCCACAGTGCGTTTGATATGCGGAAACTGCCATATCTTCGGTATCGTTGATGTTTCCAGCTGAGATATGCATTTTCAGTGATAATCTTCATGATTCTGCTGTTACAAGTGTGCAGAATCACCGAAATCGCTGTTTTTGTGCTATTGAATGCGAAAAACACGTTTTCTGGTGTTTTCAGCACTCCACAGTGCGTTTGATATGCGGAAACTGCGATATCTTCGGTATCGTTGTTGTTTCCAGCTGAGATATGCATTTTCAGTGATAATCTTCATGATTCTGCTGTTACAAGTGTGCAGAATCACCGAAATCGAATTTTTCGTGCTTTTGAATGCGAAAAACACGTTTTCTGGTGTTTTCAGCACTCCACAGTGCGTTTGATATGCGGAAACCACGATATCTTCGGTATCGTTGTTGTTTCCAGCTGAGATATGCATTTTCAGCGATAATCTTCATGATTCTGCTGTTACAAATGTGCAGAATCACCGAAATTGCTGTTTTCGTGCTTTTGAATGCGAAAAACACGTTTTCTGGTGTTTTCAGCACACCACAGTGCGTTTGATATGCGGAAACTGCCATATCTTCGGTATCGTTGTTGTTTCCAGCTGAGATATGCATTTTCAGTGATAATCTTCATGATTCTGCTGTTACAAGTGTGCAGAATCACCGAAATCGATGTTTTCGTGCTTTTGAATGCGAAAAACACTTTTTCTGGTGTTTTCAGCACGCCACAGTGCGTTTGATGTGCGGAAACTGCCATATATTCGGTATCGTTGTTGTTTCCAGCTGAGATATGCATTTTCTACGATAATCTTCGAGTTTCATCTGCGACAAGTGTGCAGAATCACCGAAATCGCTGTTTTCGTGCTATTGGATGCGAAAAACACGTTTCCTGGTGTTTTCAGCACTCCACAGTGCGTTTGATATGCGGAAACTACGATATCTTCGGTATCGTTGTTGTTTCCAGCTGAGATATGCATTTTCAGTTATAATCTTCATGATTCTGCTGTTACAAGTGTGCAGAATCACCGAAATCGCTGTTTCCGTGCTGTTGAATGCGAAAAACACGTTTTCTGGTGTTTTCAGCACTCCACAGTGCGTTTGATATGCGGAAACTGCCATATCTTCGGTATCGTTGTTGTTTCCAGCTGAGATATGCATTTTCTACGACAATCTTCGAGTTTCTTCTGTGACAAGTGTGCAGAATCACCGAAATCGCTGTTTTCGTGCTTTTGAATGCGAAACACACGTTTTCTGGTGTTTTCAGCACGCCACAGAGCGTTTGACATGCGGAAACTGCGATATCTTCGGTATCGTTGTTGTTTCCAGCTGAGATATGCATTTTCAGTGATAGTCTTCATGATTCTGCTGTTACAAGTGTGCAGAATCACCGAAATCGGTGTTTTCGTGCTCTTGGATGCGAAAAACACGTTTTCTGGTGTTTTCAGCACGCCACAGAGCGTTTGACATGCGGAAAATGCGATATCTTCGGTATCGTTGTTGTTTCCAGCTCAGATATGCATTTTCAGTGATAATCTTCATGATTCTGCTGTTACAAGTGTGCGGAATCACCGAAATTGCTGTTTCCGTGCTATTGGTTGCGAAAAACACGTTTTCTGGTGTTTTCAGCACTCCACAGTGAGTCTGATATGCGGAAACTGCGATATCTTCGGTATCGGTGTTGTTTCCAGCTGAGATATGCATTTTCTACGATAATCATCGAACTTCATCTGTGACAAGTGTGCAGAATCACCGAAATCGTTGTTTTCGTGCTATTGAATGCGAAAAACACGTTTTCTGGTGTTTTCAGCACTCCACAGTGCGTTTGATATGCGGAAACTGCGATATCTTCGGTATCGTTGTTGCTTCCAGCTGAGATATGCATTTTCAGTGATAATCTTCATGATTCTGCTGTTACAAGTGTGCAGAATCACCGAAATCGCTGTTTTCGTGCTATTGAATGCGAAAAACACGTTTTCTGGTGTTTTCAGCACTCCACAGTGCGTTTGATATGCGGAAACTGCGATATGTTCGGTATCGTTGTTGTTTCCAGCTGAGATATGCATTTTCTACGATAATCTTCGAGTTTCTTCTGTGACAAGTGTGCAGAATCACCGAAATCGCTGTTTTCGTGCTATTGGATGCGAAAAACACGTTTTCTGGTGTTTTCAGCACTCCACAGTGCGTTTCATATGCGGAAACTGCGATATCTTCGGTATCGTTGTTGTTTCCAGCTGAGATATGCATTTTCAGCGATAATCTTCATGATTCTGCTGTTACAAATGTGCAGAATCACCGAAATTGCTGTTTTCGTGCTTTTGAATGCGAAAAACACGTTTTCTGGTGTTTTCAGCACACCACAGTGCGTTTGATATGCAGAACCGGCGACATCTTGGTTTTCGTCGGGTTTCAAGCTGAGATATGCATTTTCCGCGATAATATTGGTGATACTTCAGTCAGAAGTATGCAGAATCATCGATATCGCTCTTTTCGAGCGATTTTATGGGAGAAACTCGTTTTCTGGGGTTTTCACCACTCCACAGTTCGTTGGATATGCAGAACCGGAGATATCTTGGTTTTCGTTGGGTTTCAAGCTGAGATATGCATTTTCTGCGATAATCTTGGTGAGACTGCTGTCCGAAGTATGCAGAATAATCGAGATCGCTCTTTTCGAGCTATTTAATGCGAGAAACAAGTTATCTGGTGTTTTCACCACTCCACAGTGGGTTTGATATGCAGAACCAGCGATATCTTGGTTTTCGTGGGGTTTCAAGCTCAGATATGCATTTTCTGCGATAATCTTGGTGAGACTTCTGTCCGAAGTATGCAGAATCATCGAGATCGCACTTTTCGAGCTATTTAATGCGAGAAACACGTTATCTGGTGTTTTCACCACTCCACAGTGCGTTTGATATACAGAACCGGCGATATCTTGGTTTTTGTGGGGTTTCAAGCTGAGATAAGCATTTTTTACGATAATCTAGGTGAGACTTCTGTCCGAAGTATGCATAATCATCGAGATCGCTCTATTCGAGCTATTTAATGCGAGAAACACGTTATCTGGTGTTTTCAGCACTCCACAGTGCGTTTGATATGCAGAACCAGCGATATCCTAGTTTTCGTCGGGTATCAAGCTGAGACATGCATTTTCTGCGATAATCTTGGTGATTCTTCTGTCAGAAGTATGCAGAATCATCGAGAACGCTCTTGTCGAGCTAGTTAATGCGAGAAACACGTTTTCTGGTGTTTTCACCACTCCAAAATGCGCCTGATATGCAGAACCGGCGATATCTTGGTTTTCGTGGGTTTTCCAGCTGAGATATGCATTTTCTGCGATAATCTTGGTGAGACTGCTGTCCGAAGTATGCAGAATAATCGAGATCGCTCTTTTCGAGCTATTTAATGCGAGAAACAAGTTATCTGGTGTTTTCACCACTCCACAGTGGGTTTGATATGCAGAACCAGCGATATCTTGGTTTTCGTGGGGTTTCAAGCTCAGATATGCATTTTCTGCGATAATCTTGGTGAGACTTCTGTCCGAAGTATGCAGAATCATCGAGATCGCACTTTTCGAGCTATTTAATGCGAGAAACACGTTATCTGGTGTTTTCACCACTCCACAGTGCGTTTGATATACAGAACCGGCGATATCTTGGTTTTTGTGGGGTTTCAAGCTGAGATAAGCATTTTTTACGATAATCTAGGTGAGACTTCTGTCCGAAGTATGCATAATCATCGAGATCGCTCTATTCGAGCTATTTAATGCGAGAAACACGTTATCTGGTGTTTTCAGCACTCCACAGTGCGTTTGATATGCAGAACCAGCGATATCCTAGTTTTCGTCGGGTATCAAGCTGAGACATGCATTTTCTGCGATAATCTTGGTGATTCTTCTGTCAGAAGTATGCAGAATCATCGAGAACGCTCTTGTCGAGCTAGTTAATGCGAGAAACACGTTTTCTGGTGTTTTCACCACTCCAAAATGCGCCTGATATGCAGAACCGGCGATATCTTGGTTTTCGTGGGTTTTCCAGCTGAGATATGCATTTTCTGCGATAATCTTGGTGAGACTTCTGTCCGAAGTATGCTTAATCATCGAGATCGCTCGTTTCGAGCTACATAATGCGAGAAACACGTTTTCTGGTGTTTTCAGCACTCCACAGTGCGTTTGGTATGCGGAAACTACGATATCTTCGGTATCGTTGTTGTTTCCAGCTGAGATATGCATTTTCAGTGATAGTCTTCATGATTCTGCTGTTACAAGTGTGCAGAATCACCGAAATCGGTGTTTTCGTGCTATTGGATGCGAAAAACACGTTTTCTGGTGTCTTCAGCACTCCACAGTGCGTTTGATGTGCGGAAACTGCCATATCTTCGGTATCGTTGTTGTTTCCAGCTGAGATATGCATTTTCAGTGATAATCTTCATGATTCTGCTGTTACAAGTGTGCAGAATCACCGAAATCGCTGTTTTCGTGCTGTTGAATGCGAAAAACACGTTTTCTGGTGTTTTCAGCACTCCACAGTGCGTTTGATATGCGGAAACTGCCATATCTTCGGTATCGGTGTTATTTCCTGCTGAGATATGCATTTTCTACGATAATCTTCGAACTTCATCTGTGACAAGTGTGCAGAATCACCGAAATCGCTGTTTTCGTGCTATTGAATGCGAAAAACACGTTTTCTGGTGTTTTCAGCACTCCACAGTGCGTTTGATATGCGGAAACTGCCATATCTTCGGTATCGTTGATGTTTCCAGCTGAGATATGCATTTTCAGTGATAATCTTCATGATTCTGCTGTTACAAGTGTGCAGAATCACCGAAATCGCTGTTTTTGTGCTATTGAATGCGAAAAACACGTTTTCTGGTGTTTTCAGCACTCCACAGTGCGTTTGATATGCGGAAACTGCGATATCTTCGGTATCGTTGTTGTTTCCAGCTGAGATATGCATTTTCAGTGATAATCTTCATGATTCTGCTGTTACAAGTGTGCAGAATCACCGAAATCGAATTTTTCGTGCTTTTGAATGCGAAAAACACGTTTTCTGGTGTTTTCAGCACTCCACAGTGCGTTTGATATGCGGAAACCACGATATCTTCGGTATCGTTGTTGTTTCCAGCTGAGATATGCATTTTCAGCGATAATCTTCATGATTCTGCTGTTACAAATGTGCAGAATCACCGAAATTGCTGTTTTCGTGCTTTTGAATGCGAAAAACACGTTTTCTGGTGTTTTCAGCACACCACAGTGCGTTTGATATGCGGAAACTGCCATATCTTCGGTATCGTTGTTGTTTCCAGCTGAGATATGCATTTTCAGTGATAATCTTCATGATTCTGCTGTTACAAGTGTGCAGAATCACCGAAATCGATGTTTTCGTGCTTTTGAATGCGAAAAACACTTTTTCTGGTGTTTTCAGCACGCCACAGTGCGTTTGATGTGCGGAAACTGCCATATATTCGGTATCGTTGTTGTTTCCAGCTGAGATATGCATTTTCTACGATAATCTTCGAGTTTCATCTGCGACAAGTGTGCAGAATCACCGAAATCGCTGTTTTCGTGCTATTGGATGCGAAAAACACGTTTCCTGGTGTTTTCAGCACTCCACAGTGCGTTTGATATGCGGAAACTACGATATCTTCGGTATCGTTGTTGTTTCCAGCTGAGATATGCATTTTCAGTTATAATCTTCATGATTCTGCTGTTACAAGTGTGCAGAATCACCGAAATCGCTGTTTCCGTGCTGTTGAATGCGAAAAACACGTTTTCTGGTGTTTTCAGCACTCCACAGTGCGTTTGATATGCGGAAACTGCGATATCTTCGGTATCGTTGTTGTTTCCAGCTGAGATATGCATTTTCTACGACAATCTTCGAGTTTCTTCTGTGACAAGTGTGCAGAATCACCGAAATCGCTGTTTTCGTGCTTTTGAATGCGAAACACACGTTTTCTGGTGTTTTCAGCACGCCACAGAGCGTTTGACATGCGGAAACTGCGATATCTTCGGTATCGTTGTTGTTTCCAGCTGAGATATGCATTTTCAGTGATAATCTTCATGATTCTGCTGTTACAAGTGTGCAGAATCACCGAAATCGGTGTTTTCGTGCTCTTGGATGCGAAAAACACGTTTTCTGGTGTTTTCAGCACGCCACAGAGCGTTTGACATGCGGAAAATGCGATATCTTCGGTATCGTTGTTGTTTCCAGCTCAGATATGCATTTTCAGTGATAATCTTCATGATTCTGCTGTTACAAGTGTGCGGAATCACCGAAATTGCTGTTTCGGTGCTATTGGTTGCGAAAAACACGTTTTCTGGTGTTTTCAGCACTCCACAGTGAGTCTGATATGCGGAAACTGCGATATCTTCGGTATCGGTGTTGTTTCCAGCTGAGATATGCATTTTCTACGATAATCTTCGAACTTCATCTGTGACAAGTGTGCAGAATCACCGAAATCGTTGTTTTCGTGCTATTGAATGCGAAAAACACGTTTTCTGGTGTTTTCAGCACTCCACAGTGCGTTTGATATGCGGAAACTGCGATATCTTCGGTATCGTTGTTGCTTCCAGCTGAGATATGCATTTTCAGTGATAATCTTCATGATTCTGCTGTTACAAGTGTGCAGAATCACCGAAATCGCTGTTTTCGTGCTATTGAATGCGAAAAACACGTTTTCTGGTGTTTTCAGCACTCCACAGTGCGTTTGATATGCGGAAACTGCGATATGTTCGGTATCGTTGTTGTTTCCAGCTGAGATATGCATTTTCTACGATAATCTTCGAGTTTCTTCTGTGACAAGTGTGCAGAATCACCGAAATCGCTGTTTTCGTGCTATTGGATGCGAAAAACACGTTTTCTGGTGTTTTCAGCACTCCACAGTGCGTTTCATATGCGGAAACTGCGATATCTTCGGTATCGTTGTTGTTTCCAGCTGAGATATGCATTTTCAGCGATAATCTTCATGATTCTGCTGTTACAAATGTGCAGAATCACCGAAATTGCTGTTTTCGTGCTTTTGAATGCGAAAAACACGTTTTCTGGTGTTTTCAGCACACCACAGTGCGTTTGATATGCAGAACCGGCGACATCTTGGTTTTCGTCGGGTTTCAAGCTGAGATATGCATTTTCCGCGATAATATTGGTGATACTTCAGTCAGAAGTATGCAGAATCATCTAGATCGCTCGTTTCGAGCTATTTAATGCGAGATACATGTTATCCGGTTGTTTTCACCACTTCGCAGTGCGTTTGATATACAGAACCGGCGAGATCTTGTTTTTCGTGAGGTTTCAAGCTGAGATATGCATTTTCTGCGATAATATTGGTGAGACTTCTGTCCGAAGTATGCAGAATCATCGATATCGCTCTTTTCGAGCGATTTTATGGGAGAAACTCGTTTTCTGGGGTTTTCACCACTCCACAGTTCGTTGGATATGCAGAACCGGAGATATCTTGGTTTTCGTTGGGTTTCAAGCTGAGATATGCATTTTCTGCGATAATCTTGGTGAGACTGCTGTCCGAAGTATGCAGAATAATCGAGATCGCTCTTTTCGAGCTATTTAATGCGAGAAACAAGTTATCTGGTGTTTTCACCACTCCACAGTGGGTTTGATATGCAGAACCAGCGATATCTTGGTTTTCGTGGGGTTTCAAGCTCAGATATGCATTTTCTGCGATAATCTTGGTGAGACTTCTGTCCGAAGTATGCAGAATCATCGAGATCGCACTTTTCGAGCTATTTAATGCGAGAAACACGTTATCTGGTGTTTTCACCACTCCACAGTGCGTTTGATATACAGAACCGGCGATATCTTGGTTTTTGTGGGGTTTCAAGCTGAGATAAGCATTTTTTACGATAATCTAGGTGAGACTTCTGTCCGAAGTATGCATAATCATCGAGATCGCTCTATTCGAGCTATTTAATGCGAGAAACACGTTATCTGGTGTTTTCAGCACTCCACAGTGCGTTTGATATGCAGAACCAGCGATATCCTAGTTTTCGTCGGGTATCAAGCTGAGACATGCATTTTCTGCGATAATCTTGGTGATTCTTCTGTCAGAAGTATGCAGAATCATCGAGAACGCTCTTGTCGAGCTAGTTAATGCGAGAAACACGTTTTCTGGTGTTTTCACCACTCCAAAATGCGCCTGATATGCAGAACCGGCGATATCTTGGTTTTCGTGGGTTTTCCAGCTGAGATATGCATTTTCTGCGATAATCTTGGTGAGTCTTCTGTCAGCAGTATGCAGAATCATCTAGATCGCTCTTTTCGAGCTATTTAATGCCAGAAACACGTTTTCTGGTGTATTCAACACTCCACAGAACGTTTGACATGCAGAAACGGAGATATCTTGGTTTAGGTCGGGGTTCAAGCTGTGATATGCATTTTCTGCGATAATATTGGTGAGACTTCAGTTAGAAGTATGCAGAATCATCTAGATCGCTCGTTTCGAGCTATTTAATGCGAAAAAACAAGTTTTCTGGTGTTTTGACCACTCCACAGTGCGTTTGATATGTAGAGCCGCCGATAACTTGGTTTTCGTGGGGTTTGCAGCTGTGATATGCATTTTCTGCGATAAACTTGGTGAGTCTTCTGTCAGAAGTATGCAGAATCATCGAGATCGCTCTATTCGAGCTAGTTAATGCGAGTAACACGTTTTCTGGTGTTTTCACCACTCCACATTGCGCCTGATATGCAGAACCGGCGATATCTTGGGTTTCGTGGGGTTTCCAGCTGAGATATGCATTTTCTGCGAAAATTTTGGTGAGTCTTCTGTCAGAAGTATGCAGAATCATCTAGATCGCTCTTTTCGAGCTATTTAATGCGAGAAACACGTTTTCTGGTGTTTTCACCACCCCACAGTGCGTTTGATATGCAGAACCGGAGACATCTTGGTTTTCGTCGGGTTTCCAGCTGAGATATGCATTTTCTGCGATAATCTTTGTGAGTCTTCTGTCAGCAGTATGCAGAATCATCTAGATCGCTCTTTTCGAGCTATTTAATGCCAGAAACACGTTTTCTGGTGTATTCACCACTCCACAGTACGTTTGACATGCAGAAACGGAGATATCTTGGTTTCGGTCGGGTATCAAGCTGAGATATGCATTTTGTGCGATAATAATGGTGAGACTTCTGTCCGAAGTATGCTGAATCATCGAGATCGCTCTTTTCGAGCTGGTTAATGCGAGAAAAGCCATATCCAGTGTTTTCACCACTCCACAGTGCGTTTGATATGCAGTACCAGCGAAATCTTGGTTTTCGTGGGGTTTCAAGCTGAGATATGCATTTTCTACGATAAGCTTTGTGAGACATCTGTCCGAAGTATGCAGAAACATCGAGAGCGCTCTTTTCGAGCTATTTAATGCGAGAAATTCGTTTTCTGGGGTTTTCACCACTCCACAGAGCGTTTGATATGCAGTACCTGCGATATCTTGGTTTTCGTGGGGATTCAAGCTGAGTTATGCATTTTCTGCGATAATCTTGGTGAGACTTCTGTCCGAAGTATGCTGAATCATCTAGATCGCTCTTTTCGAGCTATTTAATGCGAGAAACACGTTATCTGGTGTTTTCACCACTCCACAGTGCGTTGGATATGCAGAACCGGAGATATTTTGGTTTTCGTCGGGTTTCAAGCTGAGATATGCATTTTCTGCTATAATATTTGTGAGACTTCATTCAGAAGTATGCAGAATTATCGAGATCCCTCTTTTCGAGCTATTTAATGCGAGAAACACGTTATCCGGTGTTTTCACCACTCCACAGTGCGTTTGATATTCAGAACCGGCGACATCTTGGATTTCGTCGGGTTTCAAGCTGAGATATGCATTTTCTACGATAATCTTGGTGAGACTTCTGTCAGAAGTATGCAGAACCATCTACATCGCTCTTTTCGAAATATTCAATGCGAAAAACCCAGTTTTCTTGTGCTTACAACATTCCACAGTGCGTTTGATATGCAGAACCCGCGGTATCTTGATTTTCGTGGTGTTTCCAGCTGAGATATGCATTTTCTGCGATAATATTGGTGATACTTCAGTCAGAAGTATGCAGAATCATTTAGATCGCTCGTTTCGACCTATTTAATGCCAGAAACACGTTTTCTGGTGTATTCACCACTCCACAGTACGTTTGACATGCAGAAACGGAGATATCTTGGTTTCGGTCGGGTATCAAGCTGAGATATGCATTTTGTGCGATAATAATGGTGAGACTTCTGTCCGAAGTATGCTGAATCATCGAGATCGCTCTTTTCGAGCTGGTTAATGCGAGAAAAGCCATATCCAGTGTTTTCACCACTCCACAGTGCGTTTGATATGCAGTACCAGCGATATCTTGGTTTTCGTGGGGTTTCAAGCTGAGATATGCATTTTCTACGATAAGCTTTGTGAGACATCTGTCCGAAGTATGCAGAAACATCGAGAGCGCTCTTCTCGAGCTATTTAATGCGAGAAACTCGTTTTCTGGGGTTTTCACCACTCCACAGAGCGTTTGATATGCAGTACCTGCGATATCTTGGTTTTCGTGGGGATTCAAGCTGAGTTATGCATTTTCTGCGATAATCTTGGTGAGACTTCTGTCCGAAGTATGCTGAATCATCTAGATCGCTCTTTTCGAGCTATTTACTGCGAGAAACACGTTATCTGGTGTTTTCACCACTCCACAGTGCGCTTGATATGCAGAACTGGCGACATCATGGATTTCGTCGGGTTTCAAGCTGAGATACGCATTTTCTACGATAATCCTGGTGAGACTTCTGTCAGAAGTGTGCAGAATCAACTAGATCGCTCGTTTCGAGCTACTTAATGCGAGAAAACAAGTTTTCTGGTGTTTTCACCACTCCACATTGCGTCTGATATGCAGAACCGGCGATATCATGGTTTTCGTGGGGTTTCCAGCTGAGATATACATTTTCTGCGATAATCTTGGTGAGTCTTCTGTCAGAAGTATGCAGAATCTTCGAGATCGCTCTATTCGAGCTATTTAATGCGAGAAACAAGTTATCTGGTTGTTTTCACCACTCCACAGTGCGTTTGATATGCAGAACCGGCGACATCTTGATTTTCGTGATGTTTCTAGCTGAGATATGCATTTTCTGCGATAATATTGGTGAGACTTCAGTCAGAAGTATGCAGAACCATCCAGATCGCTCTTTTCGAGCTATTTAATGCGAGAAACACGTTATCTTGTGTTTTGAACACTCCACAGTGCGTTTGATATGCAGAAATGGCGAAATCTTGGTTTTCGTCGGTTTTCATCCTGAGGTATGCATTTTCTGCGATAATATTGGTGAGACTTCAGTCAGAAGTATGCAGAATCATCTAGATCGCTCGTTTCGAGCTATTTAATGCGAGATACACGTTATCCGGTTGTTTTCACCACTTCACAGTGCGTTTGATATACAGAACTGGCGAGATCTTGTTTTTCGTGAGGTTTCAAGCTGAGATATGCATTTTCTGCGATAAAATTGGTGAGACTTCAGTTAGAAGTATGCAGAATCATCTAGATCGCTCGTTTCGAGCTATTTAATGCGAGATACACGTTATCCGGTTGTTTTCACCACTTCACAGTGCGTTTGATATACAGAACCGGCGAGATCTTGTTTTTCGTGAGGTTTCAAGCTGAGATATGCATTTTCTGCGATAAACTTGGTGAGACTTCTGTCCGAAGTATGCAGAATCATCGATATCGCTCTTTTCGAGCGATTTAATGCGAGAAACTCGTTTTCTGGGGTTTTCACCACTCCACAGTACGTTTGACATGCAGAAACAGAGATATCTTGGTTTCGGTCGGGTATCAAGCTGAGATATGCATTTTGTGCGATAATAATGGTGAGACTTCTGTCCGAAGTATGCTGAATCATCGAGATCGCTCTTTTCGAGCTGGTTAATGCGAGAAAAACCATATCCAGTGTTTTCACCACTCCACAGTGCGTTTGATATGCAGTACCAGCGATATCTTGGTTTTCGTGGGGTTTCAAACTGAGATATGCATTTTCTACGATAAGCTTTGTGAGACATCTGTCCGAAGTATGCAGAAACATCGAGAGCGCTCTTTTCGAGCTATTTAATGCGAGAAACTCGTTTTCTGGGGTTTTCACCACTCCACAGAGCGTTTGATATGCAGTACCTGCGATATCTTGGTTTTCGTGGGGATTCAAGCTGAGTTATGCATTTTCTGCGATAATCTTGGTGAGACTTCTGTCCGAAGTATGCTGAATCATCTAGATCGCTCTTTTCGAGCTATTTAATGCGAGAAACACGTTATCTGGTGTTTTCACCACTCCACAGTGCGTTGGATATGCAGAACCGGAGATATTTTGGTTTTCGTCGGGTTTCAAGCTGAGATATGCATTTTCTGCGATAATATTTGGAGGACTTCTGTCCGCAGCATGCAGAATCATCTAGATCGCTCGTTTCGAGCTATTTAATGCAAGAAACTCGTTATCTGGTTGTTTTCACCACTCCACAGTGCGTTTGATGTGCAGAACCAGCGATATCCTGGTTTTCGTGGGGATTCAAGCTGAGATATGCATTTTCTACGATAATATTGGTGAGACTTCTGTCAGAAGTATGCAGAAACATCAAGAGCGTTCTTTTCGAGCTATTTAAAGCGAGAAACACGTTTTCTGGGGTTTTCACCACACCACAGTTCGTTGGATGTGTAGAACCGGAGATATCTTGGTTTTCGTGGGGTTCCAAGCTGAGATATGCATTTTCTGCGATAATCTTAGTGAGACCACTGTCCGTAGTATGCAGAAGCATCGAGATCGATCTTTTCGAACTATTTGATGCGAGAAACACGTTATCTGGTGTTTTCACCACTCCACAGTGCGTTTGATATGCAGAACCAGCGAAATCTTGGTTTTCGTGGGGTTTCAAGCTGAGATATGCATTTTCTGCGATAATCTTGGTGAGACTTCTGTCCGAAGTATGCTTAATCATCGAGATCGCTCGTTTCGAGCTACATAATGCGAGAAACACGTTATCTGGTGTTTTCACCACTCCACAGTGCGTATGATGTGCAGAACCGACGATATCCTGGTTTTCGTGGTGCTTCCAGCTGAGATATGCATTTTCTGCGATATTCTTGGTGAGACTTCAGTCAGAAGTATGCAGAATCATCTAGATCGCTCGTTTCGAGCAATTTAATGCGAGAAACACGTTATCTGGTTGTTTTCATCACTCCATAGTGCGTTTGATATGCAGAACGGGCGACATCTTGATTTTCGTGAGGTTTCTAGCTGAGATATGCATTTTCTGCGATAATATTGGTGAGACTTCAGTCAGAAGTATGCAGAATCATCTAGATCGCTCGTTTCGAGCTATTTAACGCGAAAAAACAAGTTTTCTCGTGTTTTCTACATTCCACAGTGCGTTTGATATGCCGAACCGGCGATATCTTGATTTTCGTGGTGTTTCCAGCTGAGATATGCATTTTCTGCGATAATCTTGGTGAGTGTACTGTCAGAAGTATGCAGAATCATCTAGATCGCTCGTTTCGAGCTATTTAGTGGGAGAAATACGTTATCTGGTGTATTGACAACTCCACAGTGCGTTTGCTATGCAGAACCGGCGACATCTTGGATTTCGTCTGGTTTCAAGTTGAGATATGCATTTTCTGCGATAATATTGGTGAGACTTCTGTCAGAAGTATGCAGAATCATCTAGATCTCTCGTTTCGAACAATTTAATGCGAAAAAACAAGTTTTCTGGTGTATTTACCACTCCACAGTACGTTTGACATGCAGAAACGGTGATATCTTGGTTTCGGTGGTGTTTCAAGCTGAGATATGCATTTTCTGCGATAATCTTGGTCAGGCTTTAGTCAGAAGTATGCAGAATCATCTAGATCGCTCGTTTCGAGCTATTTAATGCGAGAAACACGTTATCTGGTTGTTTTCGCCACTCCACGGTGCGTCTGATATGCAGAACCGGCGATATCTTGGTTTTCGTGGGGTTTCCAGCTGAGATATGCATTTTCTGCGATAATCTTGGTGTTTCATCTATGAGAAGTATGCAGAATCATCGAGAACGCTCTTTTCGAGCTAGTTAATGCGAGAAACACGTTTTCTGGTGTTTCACTACCCAACAGTGCGTTTGATATACAGAACCGGCGAGGTCTTGATTTTCGTGAGGTTTCAAGCTGAGATATGCATTTTCTGCGATAATATTCGTGAGACTTCAGTCAGAAGTATGCAGAATCATCTAGATCGCTCGTTTCGAGCTATTTAATGCTAAAAAAACAAGTTTTCTGGTGTTTTCAACATGCCACAATGCGTTTGATACGCAGAACCGGCGATATCTTGATTTTCGTGGTGCTTCCAGCTGAGATATGCATTTTCTGCGATAATCTTGGCGAGTCTTCTGTCAGAAGTATACAGAATCATCTAGATCGCTCGTTTCGAGCTATTTAATGCGAGAAACACGTTTTCTGGTGTATTCACCACTCCACAGTGCGTTTGATATACAGAACCGGCGAAATCTTGGTTTTCGTGGGGTTTCAAGCTGAGATATGCATTTTCTGCGATAATATTGGTGAGACTTCAGTCAGAAGTATGCAGAATCATCTAGATCGCTGGTTTCGAGCTATTTAATGCGCAAAAACAAGTTTTCTGGTTGTTTTCACCACTCCATAGTGCGTTTGATATGCAGAACCGGCGACATCTTGGATTTCGTCTGGTTTCAAGTTGAGATATGCATTTTCTGCGATAATATTGGTGAGACTTCTTTCAGAAGTATGCAGAATCATCTAGATCGCTCGTTTCGAACAATTTAATGCGAAAAAACAAGTTTTCTGGTGTATTTACCACTCCACAGTACGTTTGACATGCAGAAACGGAGATAGCTCGGTTTCGGTAGGGTTTCAAGCTGAGATATGCATTTTCTGCGATAATATTGCTGAGACTTCAGTCAGAAGTATGCAGAATGATCTAGATCGCTCGTTTCGAGCTATTTAATGCGAGAAACACGTTTTCTGGTGTATTCACCACTCCACAGTGCGTTTGATATGCAGAACCGGCGAAATCTTGATTTTCGTGAAGTTTCAAGCTGAGATATGCATTTTCTACGATAATCTTTGTGAGACTTCTGTCAGAAGTATGCAGTACCTTCGAGAACGCTCTTTTCGAGCTACTTAATGAAAGAAACACGTTTTCTGGTGTTTTCACCACTCCACAGTACGTTTGATATGAAGGGCCGCCGATAACTTGGTTTTCGTGGGGTTTCCAGCTGAAATATGCATTTTCTGCGATAATCTTGGTGAGACTTCTGTCCGAAGTATGCAGAATAATCGAGATCGCACTTTTCGAGCTATTTAATGCGAGAAACGCGTTTTCTGGTGTATTCCCGACTCCACAGTACGTTTGACATGCAGAACCGGAGATATCTTGATTTTCGTGGTGTTTCCAGCTGAGATATGCATTTTCTGCGATAATCTTGGTGAGTCTTCTGTCAGCAGTATGCAGAATCATCGAGATCGCTCTTTTCGAGCTATTGAATGCGAGAAACACGTTATCTGGTGTATTCACCACTCCACATTACGTTTGACATGCAGAAACGGAGATATCTTGGTTTCGGTAGGGTTTCAAGCTGAGATATGCATTTTCTGCGATAATATTGGTGAGACTTCTGTCCGAAGTATGCAGAATCATCGATATCGCTCTTTACGAGCTATTTAATGCGAGAAACACGTTATCTGGTGTTTTCACCACTCCACAGTGCGTTTGGTATGCAGAACCGGCGACATCTTGGTATTCGTCGGGTTTCAAGCTGAGATATGCATTTTCTGCGTATATATTGGTGATACTTCAGCCAGAAGTCTGCAGAATCATCTAGATCGCTCTTTTCGAACTATTTAATGCGAGAAACACGTTATCTGGTGTTTTGACCACTCCACAGTGCGTTTGATATGCAGAAATGGCGAAATCTTGATTTTCGTGGGGTGTCCAGCTGAGATATGCATTTTCTGCGATAATCTTGGTGAGACTTCAGTCAGAAGTATGCAGAATAATCGAGATCCTTGTTTTCGAGCTATTTAATGCGAGAAACGCGTTTTCTGGTGTATTCCCGACTCCACAGTACGTTTGACATGCAGAACCGGAGATATCTTGATTTTCGTGGTGTTTCCAGCTGAGATATGCATTTTCTGCGATAATCTTGGTGAGTCTTCTGTCAGCAGTATGCTGAATCATCTAGATCGCACTTTTCGAGCTATTTAATGCCAGAAACACGTTATCTGGTGTACTCACCACTCCACAGTACGTTTGACATGCAGAAACGGAGATATCTTGGTTTCGGTAGGGTTTCAAGCTGAGATATGCATTTTCTGCGATAATATTGGTGAGACTTCAGTCAGAAGTATGCAGAATCATCTAGATCTCTCGTTTCGAGATGTTTAATGCGAAAAAACAAGTTTTCTGGTGTTTTGACCACTCCACAGTGCGTTTGATATGCAGAACCGGCGACATCTTGGTTTTCGTCCGGTTTCAAGATGAGATATGCATTTTCTGCGATAATATTGGTGATACTTCAGTCAGTAGTATGCAGAATCATCTAGATCGCTCGTTTCGAGCTATTTAATGCGAGATGCACGTTATCTGGTTGTTTTCACCAGTTCACAGTGCGTTTGATATACAGAACCGGCGAGATCAAGATTTTCGTGAGGTTTCAAGCTGAGATATGCAATTTCTGCGATAATCTTGGTGAGACTTCTGTCCGAAGTATGCTTAATCATCGATATCGCTCGTTTCGAGCTATTTAATGCGAGAAGCACGTTATCTGGTGTTTTCACCACTCCACAGTGCGTATAGTATGCAGAACCGACGATATCTTGGTTTTCGTGGGGTTTGAAGCTGAGATATGCATTTTTTACGATAATCTTAGTGAGACTTCTGTCCGTAGTATGCAGAATCATCGAGATCGCTCTATTCGAGCTATTTAATGCGACAAAACGTTATCTGGTATTATCAGCACTCCACAGTGCGTATGATATGCAGAACCAGCGATATCTTGGTTTTCGTGGGGTTTCAAGCTGAGATATGCATTTTCTGCGATAATCTTGGTGAGACTTCTGTCCGAAGGGTGCGGAGTCATCGAGATCGTACTTTTCGAGCTATTTAATGCGAGAACCACGTTTTCTGGGGTTTTCACCACTCCACAGTTCGTTGGATATGCAGAACAGGTGATATCTTGGTTTTCGAGGGGTTTCAAGCTGAGATATGCATTTTCTGCGATAAACTTGGTGAGACTTCTGTCCGAAGTATGCTGAATCATCGAGATCGCTCTTTTCGAGCTAGTTAATACGAGAAAAACCTTGTCTGGTGTTTTCACCACTCCACAGTGCGTTTGATATGCAGACCCAGCGATATCTTGGTTTTCGTGGGGTTTCAAGCTGAGATATGCATTTTTTACGATAATCTTGGTGAGACTTCTGTCCGTAGTATGCAGAATCATCGAGATCGCTCTATTCGAGCTATTTAATGCGACAAAACGTTATCTGGTATTATCAGCACTCCACAGTGCGTATGATATGCAGAACCAGCGATATCTTGGTTTTCGTGGCGTTTCAAGCTGAGATATGCATTTTTTACGATAATCTTGGTGAGACTTCTGTCCGAAGGGTGCGGAGTCATCGAGATCGTACTTTTCGAGCTATTTAATGCGAGAACCACGTTTTCTGGGGTTTTCACCACTCCACAGTTCGTTGGATATGCAGAACAGGTGATATCTTGGTTTTCGAGGGGTTTCAAGCTCAGATATGCATTTTCTGCGATAATCTTGGTGAGACTTCTGTCCGAAGGGTGCAGAGTCATCGAGATCGTACTTTTCGAGCTATTTAATGCGAGAATCTCGTTTTCTAGGGTTTTCACCACTCCACAGTTCGTTGGATATGCAGAACAGGTGATATCTTGGTTTTCGAGGGGTTTCAAGCTGAGATATGCATTTTCTGCGATAAACTTGGTAAGACTTCTGTCCGAAGTATGCTGAATCATCGAGATCGCTCTTTTCGAGCTAGTTAATACGAGAAAAACCTTGTCTGGTGTTTTCACCACTCCACAGTGCGTTTGATATGCAGACCCAGCGATATCTTGGTTTTCGTGGGGTTTCAAGCTGAGATATGCATTTTTTACGATAATCTTGGTGAGACTTCTGTCCGAAGTATGCAGAATCATCGAGATCGCACTTTTCTAGCTATTTAATGCGAGAAACATGTTATATGGTGTTTTCAGCACTCCACAGGGCGTTTGATATGCAGAACCAGCGATATCTTGGTTTTCGTGGGGTTTCAAGCTGATATATGCATTTTCTGTGATAATCTTGGTGAGACCTCTGTCCGAAGTATGCGGAAACATCGAGATCGCTCTTTTCGACCTATTTAATGCGAGAAACACGTTATCTGGTGTTTTCACCACTCCACAATGCGTTTGATATGCAGAACCAGCGTTATCTTGGTTTTCGTGGGGTTTCAAGCTGAGATATGCATTTTTTACGATAATCTTGGTGAGACTTCTGTCCGAAGTATGCAGAATCATCGAGATCGCTCTATTCGAGCTATTTAATGCGACAAAACGTTATCTGGTATTATCAGCACTCCACAGTGCGTATGATATGCAGAACCAGCGATATCTTGGTTTTCGTGGGGTTTCAAGCTGAGATATGCATTTTTTACGATAATCTTGGTGAGACTTCTGTCCGAAGTATGCAGAATCATCGAGATCGCTCTATTCGAGCTATTTAATGCGAGAAACACGTTATCTGGTGTATTCACCACTCCACAGTACGTTTGACATGCAGAAACGGAGATATCTTGGTTTCGGTAGGGTTTCAAGCTGAGATATGCATTTTCTGCGATAATATTGGTGAGACTTCTGTCCGAAGTATGCAGAATCATCGATATCGCTCTTTACGAGCTATTTAATGCGAGAAACACGTTATCTGGTGTTTTCACCACTCCACAGTGCGTTTGATATGCAGAACCGGCGACATCTTGGTTTTCGTCGGGTTTCAAGCTGAGATATGCATTTTCTGCGTATATATTGGTGATACATCAGTCAGAAGTCCGCAGAATCATCTAGATCGCTCTTTTCGAGCTATTTCATGCGAGAAACACGTTTTCTGGTGTTTTCACCACTCCACAGTACGTTTGATGTGCAGAACCGGAGATATCTTGGTATTCGTGAGGTTTCAAGCTGAGATATGCATTTTCTGCGATAATCTTGGTGAGACTTCAGTCAGAAGTATGCAAAATCATCTAGATCGCTCTTTTCGAGCTATTTAATGCGAAAAAACCAGTTTTCTGGTGGTTTCAACATTCCACAGTGCGTTTAATATGCAGAACCGGCGATATCTTGATTTTCGTGGTGTTTCCAGCTGAGATATACATTTTCTGCGACAATCTTGGTCAGTGTTCTATCAGAAGTATGCAGAATCATCGAGATCGCTCTTTTCGAGCTATTTAATGCGAGAAACACGTTATCTGGTGTTTTCACCATTCCACAGTGCGTTTGATATGCAAAACCGGCGACATCTTGGATTTCGTCGGGTTTCAAGCTGAGATATGCATTTTCTACGATAATATTGGTGAGACCTCTGTCAGAAGTATGCAGAATCATCGAGAACGCTCTTTTCGAGTTAGTTAATTCCGCGAAACACGTCTTCTGGTGCTTTCATCATTCCACAGTGCGTTTGATATGCAGAACCTGCGACATCGTGGTTTTCGTCGGGTTTCAAGCTGAGATATGCATTTTCTGCGATAATATTGGTGAGACTTAAGTCAGAAGTATGCAGAATCATCTAGATCGCTCGTTTCGAGCTATTTAATGTGAGAAACACGTTATCTGGTTGTTTTCACCACTCCACAGTGCGTTTGATATGCAGAACCGGCGACATCTTGATTTTCGTGAGGTTTCAAGCTGAGATATGCATTTTCTGCGATAATCTTGGAGAGACTTTAGTCAGAAGTATGCAGAATCATCTAGATCGCTCGTTTCGAGATATTTAATGCGAGAAACACGTTATCTGGTGTATTGACCACTCCACAGTGCGTTTGATATGCAGAACCCGCGACATCGTGGTTTTCGTCGGGTTTCAAGCTGAGATATGCATTTTCTGCGATAATATTGGTGAGACTTTAGTCAGAAGTATGCAGAATCATCTAGATCGCTCGTTTCGAGCTATTTAATGCGAGAAACACGTTATCTGGTTGTTTTCACCACTCCACAGTGCGTTTGATATGCAGAACCGGCGACATCTTGATTTTCGTGAGGTTTCAAGCTGAGATATGCATTTTCTGCGATAATCTTGGTGAGACTACAGTCAGAAGTATGCAGTATCATCTAGATCGCTCGTTTCGAGCTACTTAATGCGAGAAACACGTTTTCTGGTGTTTTCACCACTCCACAGAACGTTTTATTTGCAGAACCGGCGACATCTTGGATTACGTCGGGTTTCAAGCTGACATATGCATTTTCTGCGATTATCTTGGTGAGACTTCAGTCAGAAGTATGCAGAATCATCTAGACCCCTCTTTTCGAGCTATTTGATGCGAGAAACACGTTATCTGGTGTTTTCACCACTCCACAGTGCGTTTGATATGCTGAACCAGCGACATCTTGGCTTTCGTCGGGTATCAAGCTGAGATATGCATCTTCTGCGATAATCTTGGTGAGACTTCAGTGAGAAGTATGCAGAATCATCGGGATCGCTCTTTTCAAGCTATTTAATGCGAGAAACACGTTATCTGGTTGTTTTCACCACTCCACAGTGCGTTTGATATGCAGAACAGGCGTCATCTTGATTTTCGTGAGGTTTCAAGGTGAGATATGCATTTTTTGCGATAAGATTGTTGAGACTACAGTCAGAAGCATGCAGTATCATCTAGATCGCTCGTTTCGAGCTACCTAATGCGAGAAACACGTTTTCTGGTGTTTTCACCACTCCACAGAACGTTTTATGTGCAGAACCGGCGACATCTTGGATTACGTCGGGTTTCAAGCTGACATATGCATTTTCTGCGATTATCTTGGTGAGACTTCAGTCAGAAGTATGCAGAATCATCTAGACCCCTCTTTTCGAGCTATTTGATGCGAGAAACACGTTATCTGGTGTTTTCACCACTCCACAGTTCGTTTGATTTGCTGAACCGGCGACATCTTGGCTTTCGTCGGGTATCAAGCTGAGATATGCATTTTCTGCGATAATCTTAGTGAGACTTCAGTCAGAAGTATGCAGAATCATCGAGATCCCTCTTTTCGAGCTATTTAATGCGAGAAACACGTTATCTGGTGTTTTCACCACTCCACAGTGCGTTTGATATGCAGAACCGGCGACATCTTGGGTTTCGTCGGGTATCTAGCTGAGATATGCATTTTCTGCGATAATCTTGGTGACTCTTCTGTCAGAAGTATGCAGAATCATCGAGATCCCTCTTTTCGGGCTATTTAATGCGAGAAACACGTTATCTGGTGTTTTCACCACTCCACAGAGCGTTTGATATGCAGAACCGGCGACATCTTGGCTTTCGCCGGGGTTCAAGCTGAGATATGCATTTTCTACGATAATCTTGGTGAGACTTCTGTCAGAAGTATTCAGAATCATCTAGACCCCTCTTTTCGAGCTATTTAATGCGAGAAACACCTTATCTGGTGTTTTCACCACTCCACAGTGCGTTTGATATGCTGAACCGGCGACATCTTGGCTTTCGTCGGGTATCAAGCTGAGATATGCATCTTCTACGATAATCTTGGTGAGACTTCTGTCAGAAGTATGCAGAATCATCTAGACCCCTCTTTCCGAGCTATTTAATGCGAGAAACACGTTATCTGGTGTTTTCACCACTCCACAGTGCGTTTGATATGTAGAGCCGCCGATAACTTGGTTTTCGTGGGGTTTCCAGCTGAGATATGCATTTTCTGCGATAAACTTGGTGAGTCTTCTGTCAGAAGTATGCAGAATCATCTAGATCGCTCGTTTCGAGCTATTTAATGCGAGAGGCACGTTATCTGGTGTTTTCACCACTCCACAGTGCGTTTGATATGCAGAACCGGCGACATCTTGGTTTTCGTCGGGTTTCAAGCTGAGATATGCATTTTCTGCGTATATATTGGTGATACTTCAGTCAGAAGTATGCAGAATCATCTAGATCGCTCGTTTGGAGCTATTTAATGAGAGATACACGTTATCTGGTGTTTTGACCACTCCACAGTGCGTTTGATATGCAGAAATGGCGAAATCTTGGTTTTCGTCGGTTTTTATCCTGAGGTATGCATTTTCTGCGATAATCTTGGTGCGACTTCTGTCAGAAGTATGCAGAATCATCGAGATCGCTCTTTTCGAGCTTATTTAATGCGAGAAACACGTTTTCTGGTGTATTCACCACTCCACAGTACGTTAGACATGCAGAACCGGAAATATCTTCGTTTCGGTCGGATTTCAAGCTGAGATATGCATTTTCTGCGATAATATTGGTGAGACTTCTGTCCGAAGTATGCAGAATCATCGATATCGCTCTTTTCGAGCTATTTAATGCGAGAAACACGTTTTGTGTTGATTTCACCACTCCACAGTGCGTTTGGTATACAGAACCGGCGACATCTTGATTTTCGTGAGGTTTCAATCTGAGATATGCATTTTGTGCGATAATATTGGTGAGACTTCAGTCAGAAGTATGCAGAATCATCGAGATCGCTCTGTGCGAGCTATTTAATGCGAGAAACACGTAATCTGGTGTTTTCACCACTCCACAGTGCGTTAGACATGCAGAACCGGAAATATCTTCGTTTCGGTCGGATTTTAAGCTGAGATATGCATTTTCTGCGATAAGATTGGTGAGACTTCTGTCCGAAGTATGCAGAATCATCGATATCGCTCTTTTCGAGCTATTTAATGCGAGAAACACGTTATCTGGTGTTTTCACCACTCCACAGTGCGTTTGATATGCAGAACCAGCGATATCTTGGTTTTCGTCGGGTTTCAAGCTGAGATATGCATTTTCTGCGTATATATTGGTGATACTTCTGTCAGAAGTATGCAGAATCTGCTAGATCGCTCGTTTCGAGCTATGTAATGCGAGATAAACGTTATCTGGTTTTTTCACCACTCCGCAGTGCGTTTGATATACAGAACTGGCGACATCTTGATTTTCGTGAGGTTTCAAGCTGAGATATGCATTTTCTGCGATAATATTGGTGAGACTTCAGTCAGAAGTATGCAGAATCATCTTGATCGCTCGTTTGGAGCTATTTATTGCGAGATACACGTTATCTGGTGTTTTGACCACTCCATAGTGCGATTGATATGCAGAACCAGCGATATCTTGGTTTTCGTGGGGATTCAAGCTGAGATATGCAATTTCTGCGATAATCTTGGTGAGACTTCTGTCCGAAGTATGCTTAACCATCGAGATCGATCGTTTCGAACTATTTAATGCGAGAAACACGTTATCTGGTGTTTTCACCACTCCACAGTGCGTATGATATGCAGAAACGACGATATCTTGGTTTTCGTGGGGTTTCTAGAAGAGATATGCATTTTCTGCGATAATCATGGTGAGAGTTCTGTTAGAAAAATGCAGAATCATCTAGATCGCTCTTTGCGAGCTATTTAATGCGAGAAACACGTTATCTGGTGTGTTCACCACTCCGCAGTGCGTTTGATATACAGAACTGGCGACATCTTGATTTTCGTGAGGTTTCAAGCTGAGATATGCATTTTCTGCGATAATATTGGTGAGACCTCTGTCAGAAGTATACAGAATCTTCGAGAACGCTATTTTCGAGCTACTTAAAGTGAGAAACACGTTTTCTGGTGTTTTCACCACTCCACAGTACGTTTAATGTGCAGAACCGGAGATATCTTTGTTTTCGTGAGGTTTCAAGCTGAGATATGCATTTTCTGCTATAATCTTGGTGAGACTTCAGTCAGAAGTATGCAGAATCATCTAGATCGCTCGTTTCGAGCTATTTAATACGAAAAAACCAGTTTTCTGGTGTTTTGACCACTCCACAGTGCGTTTGATATGTAGTGCCGCCGATAACTTGGTTTTCGTGGGGTTTCCAGCTGAAACATGCATTTTCTGCGATAATCTTGGTGAGTCTTCTGTCAGAAGTATGCAGAATCATCCAGATCGCTCTTTTCGAGCTATTTAATGCGAGAAACACGTTATCTGTTGTACTGAACACTCCACAGTGCGTTTGATATGCAGAGATGGCGAAATCTTGGTTTTCGTCGGTTTTATCCTGAGGTATGCATTTTCTGCGATAATCTTGGTGCGTCTTCTGTCAGAAGTATGCAGAATCATCGAGATCGCTCTTTTCGGGCTATTTAATGCGAGAAACACGTTATCTTGTGTATTGACGACTCCACAGTGCGTTTGATATGCAGAACCGGCGATATCTTGGTTTTCGTCGGGTTTCAAGCTGAGACATTCATTTTCGGCGATAATCTTGGTGAGTCTTCTGTCAGAAGTATGCAGAATCATCGAGATCGCTCTATTCGAGCTACTTAATGCGAGAAACACGTTATCTGGTTGTTTTCACCACTCCACAGTGCGTTTGATATGCAGAACCGGCGACATCTTGATTTTCGTGATGTTTGTAGCTGAGATATGCATTTTCTGCGATAATATTGGTGAGACTTCAGTCAGAAGCATGCAGAATCATCTAGATCGCTCGTTCCGAGCTATTTAATACGAAAAAACCTGTTTTCTGGTGTTTTGACCACTCCTCCGTGCGTTTGATATGTAGAGCCGCCGATAACTTGGTTTTCGTGGGGTTTCCAGCTGAAACATGCATTTTCTGCGATAATCTTGGTGAGTCTTCTGTCAGAAGTATGCAGAATCATCCATATCGCCCTTTGCGAGCTATTTTATGCGAGAAACACGTTATCTGGTGTTTTCACCACCCCACAGTGCGTTTGATATGCAGAACCGGCGACATCTTGGTTTTCGTCGGGTATCAAGCTGAGATATGCATTTTCTGCGATACTCTTGGTGAGACTTCTGTCCGAAGTATGCATGATCATCGAGATCCCTCTTTTCGGGATATATAATGCGAGAAACACGTTTTCTGGGGTTTTCACCACTCCACAGTTCGTTGGATATGCAGAACAGGAGATATCTTGGTTTTCGTGGGGTTTCAAGCTGAGATATGCCTTTTTTACGATAATCTTGGTGAGACTTCTGTCCGAAGTATGCTTAATCATCGAGATCGCTCTATTCGAGCTATTTAATGTGAGAAACACGTTTTCTGGGGTTTTCACCACTCCACAGTTCGTTGGATATGCAGAACCGGAAATATCTTCGTTTCGGTCGGATTTTAAGCTGAGATATGCATTTTCTGCGATAAGATTGGTGAGACTTCTGTTCGAAGTATGCAGAATCATCGATATCGCTCTTTTCGAGCTATTTAATGCGAGAAACACGTTATCTGGTGTTTTCACCACTCCACAGTGCGTTTGATATGCAGAACCAGCGATATCTTGGTTTTCGTCGGGTTTCAAGCTGAGATATGCATTTTCTGCGTATATATTGGTGATACTTCTGTCAGAAGTATGCAGAATCTGCTAGATCGCTCGTTTCGAGCTATGTAATGCGAGATACACGTTATCTGGTTTTTTCACCACTCCACAGTGCGTTTGATATACAGAACTGGCGACATCTTGATTTTCGTGAGGTTTCAAGCTGAGATATGCATTTTCTGCGATAATATTGGTGAGACTTCAGTCAGAAGTATGCAGAATCATCTAGATCGCTCGTTTGGAGCTATTTATTGCGAGATACACGTTATCTGGTGTTTTGACCACTCCACAGTGCGATTGATATGCAGAACCAGCGATATCTTGGTTTTCGTGGGGATTCAAGCTGAGATATGCAATTTCTGCGATAATCTTGGTGAGACTTCTGTCCGAAGTATGCTTAACCATCGAGATCGCTCGTTTCGAACTATTTAATGCGAGAAACACGTTATCTGGTGTTTTCACCACTCCACAGTGCGTATGATATGCAGAAACGACGATATCTTGGTTTTCGTGGGGTTTCTAGAAGAGATATGCATTTTCTGCGATAATCATGGTGAGAGTTCTGTTAGAAAAATGCAGAATCATCGAGATCGCACTTTTCGATCTATTTAATGCGAGAAACACGTTGTCTGGTGTTTTCACCACTCCACAGTTGGTTTGATATGCAGAACCGGCGATGTTTGGTTTTCATCGGGTTCCAAGCTGAGATATGCATTTCCTACGATAATCTTGGTGAAACATCTGTCCGAAGTATGCAGAAACATCAAGAGCGCTCTTTTCGAGCTATTTAATGCGAGAAACACGTTTTCTGGGGTATTCACCACACCACAGTTCGTTGGATGTGCAGAACCGGAGATATCTTGGTTTTCGTGGGGTTTCAATCTGAGATATGCATTTTCTGCGATAATATTGGTGAGACATCAGTCAGAAGTATGCAGAATCATCTAGATCGCTCTTTGCGAGCTATTTAATGCGAGAAACACGTTATCTGGTGTTTTCACCACTCCACAGTGCGTTAGACATGCATAACCGGAAATATCTTCGTTTCGGTCGGATTTCAAGCTGAGATATGCATTTTCTGCGATGATCTTGGTGAGACTTCAGTCAGAAGTATGCAGAATCATCGAGATCGCACTTTTCGATCTATTTAATGCGAGAAACACGTTGTCTGGTGTTTTCACCACTCCACAGTTGGTTTGATATGCAGAACCGGCGATGTTTGGGTTTCATCGGGTTCCAAGCTGAGATATGCATTTCCTACGATAATCTTGGTGAGACCTCTGTCAGAAGTATCCAGAATCTTCGAGAACGCTATTTTCGAGCTACTTAATGTGAGAAACACGTTTTCTGGTGTTTTCACCACTCCACAGTACGTTTAATGTGCAGAACCGGAGATATCTTTGTTTTCGTGAGGTTTCAAGCTGAGATATGCATTTTCTGCTATAATCTTGGTGAGACTTCTGTCAGAAGTATGCAGAATCATCGAGATCGCTCTTTTCGAGCTATTTAATGCGAGATACACGTTTTCTGGTGTATTCACCACTCCACAGTACGTTAGACATGCAGAACCGGAAATATCTTCGTTTCGGTCGGATTTCAAGCTGAGATATGCATTTTCTGCGATGATCTTGGTGAGACTTCAGTCAGAAGTATGCAGAATCATCGAGATCGCACTTTTCGATCTATTTAATGCGAGAAACACGTTGTCTGGTGTTTTCACCACTCCACAGTTGGTTTGATATGCAGAACCGGCGATGTTTGGGTTTCATCGGGTTCCAAGCTGAGATATGCATTTCCTACGATAATCTTGGTGAGACCTCTGTCAGAAGTATCCAGAATCTTCGAGAACGCTATTTTCGAGCTACTTAATGTGAGAAACACGTTTTCTGGTGTTTTCACCACTCCACAGTACGTTTAATGTGCAGAACCGGAGATATCTTTGTTTTCGTGAGGTTTCAAGCTGAGATATGCATTTTCTGCTATAATCTTGGTGAGACTTCTGTCAGAAGTATGCAGAATCATCGAGATCGCTCTTTTCGAGCTATTTAATGCGAGATACACGTTTTCTGGTGTATTCACCACTCCACAGTACGTTAGACATGCAGAACCGGAAATATCTTCGTTTCGGTCGGATTTCCAGCTGAAACATGCATTTTCTGCGATAATCTTGGTGAGTCTTCTGTCAGAAGTATGCAGAATCATCCAGATCGCTCTTTTCGAGCTATTTAATGCGAGAAACACGTTATCTGTTGTACTGAACACTCCACAGTGCGTTTGATATGCAGAGATGGCGAAATCTTGGTTTTCGTCGGTTTTATCCTGAGGTATGCATTTTCTGCGATAATCTTGGTGCGTCTTCTGTCAGAAGTATGCAGAATCATCGAGATCGCTCTTTTCGGGCTATTTAATGCGAGAAACACGTTATCTTGTGTATTGACGACTCCACAGTGCGTTTGATATGCAGAACCGGCGATATCTTGGTTTTCGTCGGGTTTCAAGCTGAGACATTCATTTTCGGCGATAATCTTGGTGAGTCTTCTGTCAGAAGTATGCAGAATCATCGAGATCGCTCTATTCGAGCTACTTAATGCGAGAAACACGTTATCTGGTTGTTTTCACCACTCCACAGTGCGTTTGATATGCAGAACCGGCGACATCTTGATTTTCGTGATGTTTGTAGCTGAGATATGCATTTTCTGCGATAATATTGGTGAGACTTCAGTCAGAAGCATGCAGAATCATCTAGATCGCTCGTTCCGAGCTATTTAATACGAAAAAACCTGTTTTCTGGTGTTTTGACCACTCCTCCGTGCGTTTGATATGTAGAGCCGCCGATAACTTGGTTTTCGTGGGGTTTCCAGCTGAAACATGCATTTTCTGCGATAATCTTGGTGAGTCTTCTGTCAGAAGTGTGCACAATCATCCATATCGCCCTTTGCGAGCTATTTAATGCGAGAAACACGTTATCTGGTGTTTTCACCACCCCACAGTGCGTTTGATATGCAGAACCGGCGACATCTTGGTTTTCGTCGGGTATCAAGCTGAGATATGCATTTTCTGCGATACTCTTGGTGAGACTTCTGTCCGAAGTATGCATGATCATCGAGATCCCTCTTTTCGGGATATATAATGCGAGAAACACGTTTTCTGGGGTTTTCACCACTCCACAGTTCGTTGGATATGCAGAACAGGAGATATCTTGGTTTTCGTGGGGTTTCAAGCTGAGATATGCCTTTTTTACGATAATCTTGGTGAGACTTCTGTCCGAAGTATGCTTAATCATCGAGATCGCTCTATTCGAGCTATTTAATGTGAGAAACACGTTTTCTGGGGTTTTCACCACTCCACAGTTCGTTGGATATGCAGAACAGGAGATATCTTGGTTTTCGTGGGGTTTCTAGCAGAGATATGCAATTTCTGCGATAATCTTGGTGAGACTTCTGTCCGAAGTATGCATGATCATCGAGATCCCTCTTTTCGGGATATTTAATGCGAGAAACACGTTATCTGGTGTTTTCACCACTCCACAGTGCGTTTGATATGCAGAACCGGCGACATCTTGGCTTTCGTCGGGTATCAAGCTGAGATATGCATTTTCTGCGATAATCTTGGTGAGACTTCAGTCAGAAGTATGCAGAATCATCGAGATCGCACTTTTCGATCTATTTAATGCGAGAAACACGTTGTCTGGTGTTTTCACCACTCCACAGTTGGTTTGATATGCAGAACCGGCGATGTTTGGTTTTCATCGGGTTCCAAGCTGAGATATGCATTTCCTACGATAATCTTGGTGAAACATCTGTCCGAAGTATGCAGAAACATCAAGAGCGCTCTTTTCGAGCTATTTAATGCGAGAAACACGTTTTCTGGGGTATTCACCACACCACAGTTCGTTGGATGTGCAGAACCGGAGATATCTTGGTTTTCGTGGGGTTTCAATCTGAGATATGCATTTTCTGCGATAATATTGGTGAGACATCAGTCAGAAGTATGCAGAATCATCTAGATCGCTCTTTGCGAGCTATTTAATGCGAGAAACACGTTATCTGGTGTTTTCACCACTCCACAGTGCGTTAGACATGCAGAACCGGAAATATCTTCGTTTCGGTCGGATTTCAAGCTGAGATATGCATTTTCCACGATGATCTTGGTGAGACTTCAGTCAGAAGTATGCAGAATCATCGAGATCGCACTTTTCGATCTATTTAATGCGAGAAACACGTTGTCTGGTGTTTTCACCACTCCACAGTTGGTTTGATATGCAGAACCGGCGATGTTTGGGTTTCATCGGGTTCCAAGCTGAGATATGCATTTCCTACGATAATCTTGGTGAAACATCTGTCCGAAGTATGCAGAAACATCAAGAGCGCTCTTTTCGAGCTATTTAATGCGAGAAACACGTTTTCTGGGGTATTCACCACACCACAGTTCGTTGGATGTGCAGAACCGGAGATATCTTGGTTTTCGTGGGGTTTCAATCTGAGATATGCATTTTCAGCGATAATATTGGTGAGACATCAGTCAGAAGTATGCAGAATCATCTAGATCGCTCGTTTGGAGCTATTTAATGCGAGATACACGTTATCTGGTGTTTTGACCACTCCACAGTGCGTTTGATATGCAGAAATGGCGAAATCTTGGTTTTCGTCGGTTTTTATCCTGAGGTATGCATTTTCTGCGATAATCTTGGTGCGACTTCTGTCAGAAGTATGCAGAATCATCGAGATCGCTCTTTTCGAGCTTATTTAATGCGAGAAACACGTTTTCTGGTGTATTCACCACTCCACAGTGCGTTTGATATGCAGAACCGGAAATATCTTCGTTTCGGTCGGATTTCAAGCTGAGATATGCATTTTCTGCGATAATATTGGTGAGACTTCTGTCCGAAGTATGCAGAATCATCGATATCGCTCTTTTCGAGCTATTTAATGCGAGAAACACGTTTTGTGTTGATTTCACCACTCCACAGTGCGTTTGGTATACAGAACCGGCGACATCTTGATTTTCGTGAGGTTTCAATCTGAGATATGCATTTTGTGCGATAATATTGGTGAGACTTCAGTCAGAAGTATGCAGATTCATCGAGATCGCTCTGTGCGAGCTATTTAATGCGAGAAACACGTAATCTGGTGTTTTCACCACTCCACAGTGCGTTAGACATGCAGAACCGGAAATATCTTCGTTTCGGTCGGATTTTAAGCTGAGATATGCATTTTCTGCGATAAGATTGGTGAGACTTCTGTTCGAAGTATGCAGAATCATCGATATCGCTCTTTTCGAGCTATTTAATGCGAGAAACACGTTATCTGGTGTTTTCACCACTCCACAGTGCGTTTGATATGCAGAACCAGCGATATCTTGGTTTTCGTCGGGTTTCAAGCTGAGATATGCATTTTCTGCGTATATATTGGTGATACTTCTGTCAGAAGTATGCAGAATCTGCTAGATCGCTCGTTTCGAGCTATGTAATGCGAGATACACGTTATCTGGTTTTTTCACCACTCCACAGTGCGTTTGATATACAGAACTGGCGACATCTTGATTTTCGTGAGGTTTCAAGCTGAGATATGCATTTTCTGCGATAATATTGGTGAGACTTCAGTCAGAAGTATGCAGAATCATCTAGATCGCTCGTTTGGAGCTATTTATTGCGAGATACACGTTATCTGGTGTTTTGACCACTCCACAGTGCGATTGATATGCAGAACCAGCGATATCTTGGTTTTCGTGGGGATTCAAGCTGAGATATGCAATTTCTGCGATAATCTTGGTGAGACTTCTGTCCGAAGTATGCTTAACCATCGAGATCGCTCGTTTCGAACTATTTAATGCGAGAAACACGTTATCTGGTGTTTTCACCACTCCACAGTGCGTATGATATGCAGAAACGACGATATCTTGGTTTTCGTGGGGTTTCTAGAAGAGATATGCATTTTCTGCGATAATCATGGTGAGAGTTCTGTTAGAAAAATGCAGAATCATCGAGATCGCACTTTTCGATCTATTTAATGCGAGAAACACGTTGTCTGGTGTTTTCACCACTCCACAGTTGGTTTGATATGCAGAACCGGCGATGTTTGGTTTTCATCGGGTTCCAAGCTGAGATATGCATTTCCTACGATAATCTTGGTGAAACATCTGTCCGAAGTATGCAGAAACATCAAGAGCGCTCTTTTCGAGCTATTTAATGCGAGAAACACGTTTTCTGGGGTATTCACCACACCACAGTTCGTTGGATGTGCAGAACCGGAGATATCTTGGTTTTCGTGGGGTTTCAATCTGAGATATGCATTTTCTGCGATAATATTGGTGAGACATCAGTCAGAAGTATGCAGAATCATCTAGATCGCTCTTTGCGAGCTATTTAATGCGAGAAACACGTTATCTGGTGTTTTCACCACTCCACAGTGCGTTAGACATGCAGAACCGGAAATATCTTCGTTTCGGTCGGATTTCAAGCTGAGATATGCATTTTCTGCGATGATCTTGGTGAGACTTCAGTCAGAAGTATGCAGAATCATCGAGATCGCACTTTTCGATCTATTTAATGCGAGAAACACGTTGTCTGGTGTTTTCACCACTCCACAGTTGGTTTGATATGCAGAACCGGCGATGTTTGGGTTTCATCGGGTTCCAAGCTGAGATATGCATTTCCTACGATAATCTTGGTGAGACCTCTGTCAGAAGTATCCAGAATCTTCGAGAACGCTATTTTCGAGCTACTTAATGTGAGAAACACGTTTTCTGGTGTTTTCACCACTCCACAGTACGTTTAATGTGCAGAACCGGAGATATCTTTGTTTTCGTGAGGTTTCAAGCTGAGATATGCATTTTCTGCTATAATCTTGGTGAGACTTCTGTCAGAAGTATGCAGAATCATCGAGATCGCTCTTTTCGAGCTATTTAATGCGAGATACACGTTTTCTGGTGTATTCACCACTCCACAGTACGTTAGACATGCAGAACCGGAAATATCTTCGTTTCGGTCGGATTTCAAGCTGAGATATGCATTTTCTGCGATAATATTGGTGAGACTTCTGTCCGAAGTATGCAGAATCATCGAGATCGCTCTATTCGAGCTATTTAATGCGAGAAACACGTTTTCTGGTGTATTCACCACTCCACAGTACGTTAGACATGCAGAACCGGAAATATCTTCGTTTCGGTCGGGTTTCAAGCTGAGATATGCATTTTCTACGATAATATTGGTGAGACCTCTGTCAGAAGTATACAGAATCTTCGAGAACGCTATTTTCGAGCTACTTAAAGTGAGAAACACGTTTTCTGGTGTTTTCACCACTCCACAGTACGTTTAATGTGCAGAACTGGCGACATCTTGGATTTCGTCGGGTTTCAAGCTGAGATATGCATTTTCTGCGATGATCTTGGTGAGACTTCAGTCAGAAGTGTGGAGAATCATCGGGATCTCTCTTTTCGAGCTACTTAATGCGAGAAACACGTTTTCTGGTGTTTTCACCACTCCACAGTACGTTTGATGTGCCGAACCGGAGATAACTTGGTTTTCGTGGTGCTTCCAGCTGAGATATGCATTTTCTGCGATAAGATTGGTGAGACTTCTGTCCGAAGTATGCAGAATCATCGATATCGCTCTTTTCGAGCTATTTAATGCGAGAAACACGTTATCTGGTGTTTTCACCACTCCACAGTGCGTTTGATATGCAGAACCAGCGATATCTTGGTTTTCGTCGGGTTTCAAGCTGAGATATGCATTTTCTGCGTATATATTGGTGATACTTCTGTCAGAAGTATGCAGAATCTGCTAGATCGCTCGTTTCGAGCTATGTAATGCGAGATACACGTTATCTGGTTTTTTCACCACTCCACAGTGCGTTTGATATACAGAACTGGCGACATCTTGATTTTCGTGAGGTTTCAAGCTGAGATATGCATTTTCTGCGATAATATTGGTGAGACTTCAGTCAGAAGTATGCAGAATCATCTAGATCGCTCGTTTGGAGCTATTTATTGCGAGATACACGTTATCTGGTGTTTTGACCACTCCACAGTGCGATTGATATGCAGAACCAGCGATATCTTGGTTTTCGTGGGGATTCAAGCTGAGATATGCAATTTCTGCGATAATCTTGGTGAGACTTCTGTCCGAAGTATGCTTAACCATCGAGATCGCTCGTTTCGAACTATTTAATGCGAGAAACACGTTATCTGGTGTTTTCACCACTCCACAGTGCGTATGATATGCAGAAACGACGATATCTTGGTTTTCGTGGGGTTTCTAGAAGAGATATGCATTTTCTGCGATAATCATGGTGAGAGTTCTGTTAGCAAAATGCAGAATCATCGAGATCGCACTTTTCGATCTATTTAATGCGAGAAACACGTTGTCTGGTGTTTTCACCACTCCACAGTTGGTTTGATATGCAGAACCGGCGATGTTTGGTTTTCATCGGGTTCCAAGCTGAGATATGCATTTCCTACGATAATCTTGGTGAAACATCTGTCCGAAGTATGCAGAAACATCAAGAGCGCTCTTTTCGAGCTATTTAATGCGAGAAACACGTTTTCTGGGGTATTCACCACACCACAGTTCGTTGGATGTGCAGAACCGGAGATATCTTGGTTTTCGAGGGGTTTCAATCTGAGATATGCATTTTCTGCGATAATATTGGTGAGACATCAGTCAGAAGTATGCAGAATCATCTAGATCGCTCTTTGCGAGCTATTTAATGCGAGAAACACGTTATCTGGTGTTTTCACCACTCCACAGTGCGTTAGACATGCAGAACCGGAAATATCTTCGTTTCGGTCGGATTTCAAGCTGAGATATGCATTTTCTGCGATGATCTTGGTGAGACTTCAGTCAGAAGTATGCAGAATCATCGAGATCGCACTTTTCGATCTATTTAATGCGAGAAACACGTTGTCTGGTGTTTTCACCACTCCACAGTTGGTTTGATATGCAGAACCGGCGGTGTTTGGGTTTCATCGGGTTCCAAGCTGAGATATGCATTTCCTACGATAATCTTGGTGAGACCTCTGTCAGAAGTAAACAGAATCTTCGAGAACGCTATTTTCGAGCTACTTAAAGTGAGAAACACGTTTTCTGGTGTTTTCACCACTCCACAGTACGTTTAATGTGCAGAACCGGAGATATCTTTGTTTTCGTGAGGTTTCAAGCTGAGATATGCATTTTCTGCTATAATCTTGGTGAGACTTCTGTCAGAAGTATGCAGAATCATCGAGATCGCTCTTTTCGAGCTATTTAATGCGAGATACACGTTTTCTGGTGTATTCACCACTCCACAGTACGTTAGACATGCAGAACCGGAAATATCTTCGTTTCGGTCGGATTTCAAGCTGAGATATGCATTTTCTGCGATAATATTGGTGAGACTTCTGTCAGAAGCATGCAGAATCATCTAGATCGCTCGTTCCGAGCTATTTAATACGAAAAAACCTGTTTTCTGGTGTTTTGACCACTCCACCGTGCGTTTGATATGTAGAGCCGCCGATAACTTGGTTTTCGTGGGGTTTCCAGCTGAAACATGCATTTTCTGCGATAATCTTGGTGAGTCTTCTGTCAGAAGTATGCAGAATCATCCAGATCGCTCTTTTCGAGCTATTTAATGCGAGAAACACGTTATCTGGTGTACTGAACACTCCACAGTGCGTTTGATATGCAGAAATGGCGAAATCTTAGTTTTCGTCGGTTTTCATCCTGAGGTATGCATTTTCTGCGATAATCTTGGTGCGTCTTCTGTCAGAAGTATGCAGAATCATCGAGATCGCTACTTTTCGGACTATTTAATGCGAGAAACACGTTATCTTGTGTATTGACGACTCCACAGTGCGTTTGATATGCAGAACCGGCGATATCTTGGTTTTCGTCGGGTTTCAAGCTGAGACATTCATTTTCGGCGATAATCTTGGTGTTTCATCTATGACAAGTATGCAGAATCATTGAGAACGTTCTTTTCGAGCAACTTAATACAAGAAACACGTTTTCTGGTGTTTTCGCCACTCCACAGTGCGTTTGATGTGCAGAACCGGAGATATCTTGGTTTTCTAGAGGTTTCAAGCTGAGATATGCATTTTCTGCGGCATTCTTGGTGAGACTTCTGTCGGAAGTATGCAGAATCATCTAGATCGCTCGTTTCAAGATATTTAATGCGAGAATCTCGTTATCTGGTTGTTTTCACCACTCCACAGTGCGTTTGATATGCAGAACCGGCGACATCTTGATTTTCGTGAGGTTTCTAGGTGAGATATGCATTTTCTGCGATAATATTGGTGAGACTTCAGTCAGAAGTATGCAGAATCATCTAGATCGCTCTTTTCGACCTATTTAATGCGAGATGCACGTTATCTGGTTGTTTTCACCACTTCACAGTGCGTTTGATATACAGAACCGGCGAGACCTAGATTTTCGTGAGGTTTCAAGCTGAGATATGCGTTTTCTGCGATAATATTGGTGAGACTTCTGTCCGAAGTATGCAGAATCATCGATATCGCTCTTTTCGAGCTATTTAATGCGAGAAACACGTTTTTGGTGTTTTCACCACCCCACAGTGCGTTTGATATGCAGAACCGGCGACATCTTGGTTTTCGTCGGGTTTCAAGCTGAGATATGCATTTTCTGCGATAAGCTTGGTGAGTCTTCTGTCAGCAGTATGCAGAATCATCGAGATCGCTCTATTCGAGCAATTTAATGCGAGAAACACGTTTTCTGGTGTTTTCACCACCCCACAGTGCGTTTGATATGCAGAACCGGCGACATCTTGGTTTTCGTCGGGTTTCAAGCTGAGATATGCATTTTCTGCGATAATATTGGTGATACTTCAGTCAGAAGTATACAGAATCATCTAGATCGCTCGTTTCGAGCTATTTAATGCGAGAAACGCGTTATCTGGTGTATTGACCACTCCACAGTGCGTTTGCTATGCAGAACCGGCGACATCTTGGATTTCGTAGGGTTTCCAGCTGAGATATGCATTTTCTGCGATAACCTTGGTGACTCTTCTGTCAGAAGTATGCAGAATCATCGAGATCGCTCTATTCGAGCTATTTAATTCGAGAAACACGTTTTCTGGTGTTTTCACCACCCCACAGTGCGTTTGATATGCAGAACCGGAGATATCTTGGTTTCGGTCGGGTTTCAAGCTGAGATATGCATTTTCTGCGATAATATTGGTGATACTTCAGTCAGAAGTATGCAGAATCATCTAGATCGCTCGTTTCGAGCTATTTAATGCGAGAAACACGTTTTCTGGTGTTTTCACTACTCCACAGTACGTTTGATGTGCAGAACCGGCGACATCTTGGATTTCGTCGGGTTTCAAGTTGAGATATGCATTTTCTGCGATAATATTGGTGAGACTTCTGTCCGAAGTATGCAGAATCATCTAGATCGCTCGTTTCGAGCTATTTAATGCGAGATGCACGTTATCTGGTTGTTTTGACCACTTCACAGTGCGTTTGATATACAGAACCGGCGAGATCTTGATTTTCGTGAGGTTTCAAGCTGAGATATGCATTTTCTGCGATAATATTGGTGAGACTTATGTCCGAAGTATGCAGAATCATCGATATCTCTCTTTTCGAGCTATTTAATGCGAGAAGCACGTAATCTAGTGTTTTCACCACCCCACAGTGCGTTTGATATGCAGAACCGGAGAAATCTTGGTTTCGGTCGGGTTTCAAGCTGAGATATGCATTTTCTGCTATAATCTTGGTAAGACTTCAGTCAGAAGTATGCAGATTCATCTAGATCGCTCGTTCCGAGGTATTTAATGCGAAAAAACCTAATTTTCTGGTGTTTTGACCACTCCACAGTGCGTTTGATATGTAGAGCCGCCGATAAGTTGGTTTTCGTGGGGTTTCCAGCTGAAATATGCATTTTCTGCGATAATCTTGGTGAGTCTTCTGTCAGAAGTGTGCAGAACCTTTGAGAACGCTCTTTTCGAGCTACTTAATGCGAGAAACACGTTTTCTGGTGTTTTCACCACTCCACAGTACGTTTGATGTGCAGAACCGGAGATATCTTGGTTTTCGTGAGGTTTCAAGCTGAGATATGCATTTTCTGCGATAATCCTGGTGGGTCTACTGTCAGAAGTATGCAGAATCATCGAGATCGCTCTTTTCGAGCTATTTAATGCGAGAAACACGTTTTCTGGAGTTTTCACCACCCCACAGTGCGTTTGATATGCAGAACCGGAGATATCTTGGTTTCGGTCGGGATTCAAGCTGAGATATGCATTTTCTACGATAATCTTGGTGAGACTTCTGTCAGAAGTGTGCAGAACCTTCGAGAACGCTCTTTTCGAGCTACTTAATGCGAGAAACACGTTTTCTGGTGTTTTCACAACTCCACAGTACGTTTGATGTGCAGAACCGGAGATGTCTTGGTTTTCGTGAGGTTTCAAGCTGAGATATGCATTTTCTGCGATAATCCTGGTGGGTCTACTGTCAGAAGTATGCAGAATCATCGAGATCGCTCTTTTCGAGCTATGTAATGCGAGAAACACGTTTTCTGGTGTTTTCACCACTCCATAGTGCGTTTTATATGCAGAACCGGCGACATCTTGGTTTTCGTCGGGTTTCAAGCTGAGATCTGCATTTTCTGCGATAATCTTGGTGAGACTTCAGTCAGAAGTATGCAGAATCATCTAGATCGCTCGTTTCGAGCTATTTAATGCGAAAAAACAAGTTTTCTCGTGTTTACAACATTCCACAGTGCGTTTGATATGCAGAACCGGCGATATCTTGAATTTCGTGGTGTTTCCAGCTGAGATATGCATTTTCTGCGATAAGCTTGGTGAGTCTTCTGCCAGAAGTATGCAGAATCATCTAGATCGCTCTTTTCGAGCGATTTAATGCGAGAAACACGTTTTCTGGTATATTCACCACTCCACAGTACCTTAGACATCTAGAACCGGAGATATCTTCGTTTCGGTCGGGTTTCAAGCTGAGATATGCATTTTCTACGATAATATTGGTGAGACTTCTGTCAGAAGTTTGCTGAATCACCTAGATCGCTCGTTTCGAGCTATTTAATGCGAAAAAACAAGTTTTCTGGTGTTTTGACCACTCCACAGTGCGATTGATATGTAGAGCCGCCGATAACTTGGTTTTCGTGGGGTTTCCAGCTGAAATATGCATTTTCTGCGATAATCTTGGTGTTTCATCTATGAGAAGTATGCAGAATCATCGAGAACTCTCTTTTCGAGCTATGTAATGCGAAAAAACAAGTTTTCTGGTGTTTTGACCACTCCACAGTGCGTTTGATATGTAGAGCCGCCGATAACTTGGTTTTCGTGGTGTTTCCAGCTGAGATATGCATTTTCTGCGATAATCTTGGTGAGACTTCAGTCAGAAGTATGCAGAATAATGGAGATCGCACTTTTCGAGCTATTTAATGCGAAAAAACCAGTTTTCTGGTGTTTTCAACATTCCACAGTGCGTTTGATATGCAGAACCGGCGATATCTTGATTTTCGTGGTGTTTCCAGCTGAGATATGCATTTTCTGCGATAAGCTTGGTGAGTCTACTGCCAGAAGTATGCAGAATCTTCGAGAACGCTCTTTTCGGGCTACCTAATGCGAGAAACACGTTTTCTGGTGTTTTCACCACTCCACAGTACGTTTGATGTGCAGAACCGGAGATATCTTGGTATTCGTGAGGTTTCAAGCTGAGATATGCATTTTCTGCGATAATCTTGGTGAGACTTCAGTCAGAAGTATGCAAAATCATCTAGATCGCTCTTTTCGAGCTATTTAATGCGAAAAAACCAGTTTTCTGGTGGTTTCAACATTCCACAGTGCGTTTAATATGCAGAACCGGCGATATCTTGATTTTCGTGGTGTTTCCAGCTGAGATATACATTTTCTGCGACAATCTTGGTCAGTGTTCTATCAGAAGTATGCAGAATCATCGAGATCGCTCTTTTCGAGCTATTTAATGCGAGAAACACGTTATCTGGTGTTTTCACCATTCCACAGTGCGTTTGATATGCAAAACCGGCGACATCTTGGATTTCGTCGGGTTTCAAGCTGAGATATGCATTTTCTACGATAATATTGGTGAGACCTCTGTCAGAAGTATGCAGAATCATCGAGAACGCTCTTTTCGAGTTAGTTAATTCCGCGAAACACGTCTTCTGGTGCTTTCATCATTCCACAGTGCGTTTGATATGCAGAACCTGCGACATCGTGGTTTTCGTCGGGTTTCAAGCTGAGATATGCATTTTCTGCGATAATATTGGTGAGACTTAAGTCAGAAGTATGCAGAATCATCTAGATCGCTCGTTTCGAGCTATTTAATGCGAGAAACACGTTATCTGGTTGTTTTCACCACTCCACAGTGCGTTTGATATGCAGAACCGGCGACATCTTGATTTTCGTGAGGTTTCAAGCTGAGATATGCATTTTCTGCGATAATCTTGGTGAGACTTTAGTCAGAAGTATGCAGAATCATCTAGATCGCTCGTTTCGAGATATTTAATGCGAGAAACACGTTATCTGGTGTATTGACCACTCCACAGTGCGTTTGATATGCAGAACCCGCGACATCGTGGTTTTCGTCGGGTTTCAAGCTGAGATATGCATTTTCTGCGATAATATTGGTGAGACTTTAGTCAGAAGTATGCAGAATCATCTAGATCGCTCGTTTCGAGCTATTTAATGCGAGAAACACGTTATCTGGTTGTTTTCACCACTCCACAGTGCGTTTGATATGCAGAACCGGCGATATCTTGATTTTCGTGAGGTTTCAAGCTGAGATATGCATTTTCTGCGATAATCTTGGTGAGACTTTAGTCAGAAGTATGCAGAATCATCAAGATCGCTCGATTTGAGCTATTGAATGCGAAAAAACAAGTTTTCTGGTGTTTTGACCACTCCATAGTGCGTTTGATATGTAGAGCCGCCGATAACTTGGTTTTTGGTGGGTTTCTAGCTGAAATATGCATTTTCTGCGATAATCTTTGTGTGTCATCTATGAGAAGTATGCAGAATCATCGAGAACGCTCTTTTCGAGCTAGTTAATGCGAGAAACACGTTTTCTAGTGTTTTCACCACTCCATAGTGCGTTTGATATGTAGAGCCTCCGATAACTTGGTTTTCGTGGGGTTTCCAGCTGAAATATGCATTTTCTGCGATAATCTTGGTGAGTCTTCTGTCAGAAGTATGCAGAATCATCTAGATCGTTCGTTTCGAGCTATTTAATGCGAAAAAACAAGTTTTCTGGTGTTTTGACCACTCCGCAGTGCGTTTGATATGTAGAGCCACCGATAACTTGGTTTTCGTGGGGTTTCCAACTGAAATATGCATTTTCTGCGATAATCTTGTTGAGTGTTCTGTCAGAAGTATGCAGAATCATCGAGATCGCTCTTTTCGAGCTATTTAATGCGAGAAACACGTTATCTGGTGTTTTCGCCATTCCACAGTGCGGTTGATATGCAGAACCGGCGACATCTTGGATTTCGTCGGGTTTCAAGCTGAGATATGCATTTTCTGCGATCATCTTGGTGAGTCTTCTGTCAGAAGTATGCAGAATCATCTAGATCGCTCGTTTCGAGCTATTTAATGCGAAAAACAAGTTTTCTGGTGTTTTCAACATTCCACAGTGCGTTCGATATGCAGAACCGGAGATATACTGATTTTCGTGGTGTTTCCAGGTGAGATATGCATTTTCGGCGATAATCTTGGTGAGTGTTTTGTCAGAAGTATGCAGAATCATCGAGATCGCTCTTTTCGAGCTATTTAATGCGAGAAACTCATTGTCTGGTGTTTTCACCACTCCACAGTGCGTTTGATATGCAGAACCGGCGACATCTTGGATTTCTTCGGGTTTCAAGCTGAGATATGCATTTTCTACGATAATCTTGGTGAGACTTCTGTCAGAAGTTTGCAGCATGATCTAGATCGCTCGTTACGAGCTATTTAATGCGAAAAAACAAGTTTTCTGTTGTTCTGACCACTCCACAGTGCGTTTGATATGTAGAGCCGCCGATAACTTGGTTTTCGTGGGGTTTCCAGCTAAAATATGCATTTTCTGCGATAATCTTGGTGTTTCCTCTATGAGAAGTATGCAGAATCATCGAGAACTCTCTTTTCGAGCAATTTAATGCGAAAAAACAAGTTTTCTGGTGTTTTGACCACTCCACAGTGCGTTTGATATGTAGAGCCGCCGATAACTTGGTTTTCGTTTGGTTTCCAGCTGAAATATGCATTTTCTGCGATAATCTTGGTGAGTCTTCTGTCAGAAGTATGAAAGAATCATCTAGATCGCTCGTTTCGAGCTATTTAATGCGAGAAACACGATATCTGGTTGTTTTCACCACTCCACAGTGCGTTTGATATGCAGAACGGGCGACATCTTGATTTTCGTGAGGGTTCAAGCTGAGATATGCATTTTCTGCGATAATATTGGTGAGACTTCAGTCAGAGGTATGCAGAATCATCTAGATCGCTCGTTTCGAGCTATTTAATGCGAAAAAACAAGTTTTCTGGTGTTTTAACCACTCCACAGTGTGTTTGATATGTAGAGCCGCCGATAACTTGGTTTTCGTGGGGTTTCCAGCTGAAACATGCATTTTCTGCGATAATCTTGGTGTTTCATCTATGAGAAGTATGCAGAATCATCGAGAACGCACTTTTCGAGCTAGTAAATGCGAGAAACACGTTTTCTAGTGTTTTCACCACTCCACAGTGCGTTTGATATGTAGAGCCGCCGATAACTTGGTTTTCGTGGGGTTTCCTGCTGAAATATGCATTTTCTGCGATAATCTTGGTGAGTCTTCTGTCAGAAGTATGCAGAATCATTTAGATCGTTCGTTTCGAGCTATTTGATGCGAAAAAACAAGTCTTCTGGTGTTTTGACCACTCCACAGTGCGTTTGATATGTAGAGCCGCCGATAACTTGGTTTTCGTGGGGTTTCCAGCTGAAATATGTATTTTCTGCGTTAATCTTGGTGAGACTTCTGTCACAAGTATGCAGAATCTTCGAGAACGCTCTTTTCGAGCTACTTAATGCGAGAAACACGTTTTCTGGTGTTTTCACCACTCCACTGTACGTTTGATGTGCAGAACCGGAGATAACTTAGTTTTCGTGAGGGTTCAAGCTGAGATATGCATTTTCTGCGATAATCTTGGTGAGACTTCTGTCAGAAGTATGCAGAATCATCGAGATACCTCTTTTCGAGCAACTTAATGCGAGAAACACGATATCTGGTTGTTTTCACCACTCCACAGTGCGTTTGATAAGCAGAAGGGGCGACATCTTGATTTTCGTGAGGGTTCAAGCTGAGATATGCTTTTTCTGCGATAATCTTGGTGAGACTTCAGTCACAAGTATGCAGAATCATCTAGATCGCTCTTTTCGAGCTATTTAATGCGAAAAAACAAGTTTTCTGGTGTTTTCAACATTCCACAGTGCGTTTGGTATGCAGAACCGGCGATATCTTGATTTTCGAGGTGTTTCCAGCTGAGATATGTATTTTCTGCGTTAATCTTGGTGAGACTTCTGTCACAAGTATGCAGAATCTTCGAGAACGCTCTTTTCGAGCTACTTAATGCGAGAAACACGTTTTCTGGTGTTTTCACCACTCCACTGTACGTTTGATGAGCAGAACCGGAGATAACTTGGTTTTCGTGAGGTTTCAAGCTGAGATATGCATTTTCTGCGATAATCTTGGTGAGACTTCTGTCAGAAGTATTCAAAATCATCGAGATCGCTCGTTTCGAGCTATTTAATGCGAGAAACACGTTATCTGGTGTTTTTACCACTCCACAGTGCGTATGATATGCAAAACCGACGATATCTTGGTTTTCGTGGGGTTTCAAGCTCAGATATGTATTTTCTGCGATAATCTTGGTGAGTCTTCTGTCAGAAGTATGCAGAATCTTCGAGATCGCTCTTTTCGAGCAACTTAATGCGAGAAACACGATATCTGGTTGTTTTCACCACTCCACAGTGCGTTTGATAAGCAGAAGGGGCGACATCTTGATTTTCGTGAGGGTTCAAGCTGAGATATGCTTTTTCTGCGATAATCTTGGTGAGACTTCAGTCACAAGTATGCAGAATCATCTAGATCGCTCTTTTCGAGCTATTTAATGCGAAAAAACAAGGTTTCTGGTGTTTTCAACATTCCACAGTGCGTTTGGTATGCAGAACCGGCGATATCTTGATTTTCGAGGTGTTTCCAGCTGAGATATGCATTTTCAGCGATAATCTTGGTGAGTCTTCTTTCAGAAGTATGCAGAATCTTCGAGATCGCTCTTTTCGAGCTAGTTAATGCGAGAAACACTTTATCTGGTGTTTTCACCACTCCACAGTGCGTTTGATATTCCAAACCGACGATATCTTGATTTTCGTGGTGTTTCCAGCTGAGATATGCATTTTCAGCGATGATCTTGGTGAGTCTTCTGTCAGAAGTATGCAGAATCTTCGAGATCGCTCTTTTCGAGCTATTTAATACGAGAAACACGTTATCCGGTGTTTTCACCACTCCACAGTGCGTTTGATATGTAGAACCGGCGACATCTTGGATTTCATCGGGTTTCAAGCTGAGATATGCATTTTCTGCGGCAATCTTGGTGACACTTCTGTCCGAAGTATGCAGAATCATCGAGATCGCTCTTTTCGAGCTATTTAATGCGGGAAACACGTTATCTGGTATTTTGACCACTCCACAGTGCGTTTGATATGTAGAGCCGCCGATAACTTGGTTTTCGTGGGGTTTCCAGCTGATATATGCATTTACTGCGATAATCTTGGTGTTTCATCTATGAGAAGTATGCAGAATCTTCGAGATCGCTCTTTTCGAGCTAGTTAATGCGAGAAACACTTTATCTGGTGTTTTCACCACTCCACAGTGCGTTTGATATTCCGAACCGACGATATCTTGATTTTCGTGGTGTTTCCAGCTGAGATATGCATTTTCAGCGATGATCTTGGTGAGTCTTCTGTCAGAAGTATGCAGAATCTTCGAGATCGCTCTTTTCGAGCTATTTAATACGAGAAACACGTTATCCGGTGTTTTCACCACTCCACAGTGCGTTTGATATGCAGAACCGGCGACATCTTGGATTTCATCGGGTTTCAAGCTGAGATATGCATTTTCTGCGGCAATCTTGGTGACACTTCTGTCCGAAGTATGCAGAATCATCGAAATCGCTCGTTTCGAGCTATTTAATGCGAGAAACACGTTTTCTGGTGTATTCACCAATCCACAGTACGTTTGACATACAGAAACGGAGATATCTTTGTTTGTCGTGGGGTTTCCAGCTGAAATATGCATTTTCTGCGATAATCTTGGTGTTTCATCTATGAGAAGTATGCAGAATCATCGAGATCGCTCGTTTCGTGCTATTTGATGCGAGAAACACGTTATCTGGTGTTTTCACCACTCCACAGTGCGTATGATATGCAGAACCGACGAATTCTTGGTTTTCGTGGGGTTTCAAGCTCAGATATGCATTTTCTGCGATAATCTTGGTGTTTCATCTATGAGAAGTATGCAGAATCATCGAGATCGCACTTTTCGAGCTATTTAATGCGAGAAACACGTTATCTGGTGTTTCACCACTCCACAGTGCGTTTGATATGCAGAACCGGCGATATCTTGGTTTTCGTGGGGTTTCAAGCTGAGATATGCATCTTTTACGATAATCTTGGTGAGACTTCTGTCCGAAGTATGCTTAATAATCGAGATCGCTCTATTCGAGCTATTTAATGCGAAAAACACGTCATCTGGTGTCTTCAGCACTCCACAGTGCGTTTTATATGCAGAACCAGCGATATCTTGGTTTTCGTGGGGTTTCAAGCTGAGATATGCATTTTCTGCGATAATCTTGGTGAGACTTCTGTCCAAAGTATGCTTAATCATCGAGATCGCTCGTATCGAGCTATTTAATGCGAGAAACACGTTATCTGGTGTTTTCACCACTCCGCAGGGCGTATGATATTCAGAACCGACGATATCTTGGTTTTCGTGTGGTTTCAAGCTCAGATATGCATTTTCTGCGATGATCTTGGTGAGACTTCTGTCCGAAGTATGCAGAAACATCGAGAGCGCTCTTTTCAAGCTATTTAATGCGAGAAACTCGTTTTCTGGTGTTTTCACCACTCCACAGTTGGTTTGATATGCAGAACCGGAGATATCTTGGTTTTCGTGGGGTTTCAAGCTGAGATATGCATTTTCTGCGGTAATCTTGGTGAGACTTCTGTCAGAAGTATTCAAAATCATCGAGATCGCTCGTTTCGAGCTATTTAATGCGAGAAACACGTTATCTGGTGTTTTTACCACTCCACAGTGCGTATGATATGCAAAACCGACGATATCTTGGTTTTCGTGGGGTTTCAAGCTCAGATATGTATTTTCTGCGATAATCTTGGTGAGTCTTCTGTCAGAAGTATGCAGAATCTTCGAGATCGCTCTTTTCGAGCAACTTAATGCGAGAAACACGATATCTGGTTGTTTTCACCACTCCACAGTGCGTTTGATAAGCAGAAGGGGCGACATCTTGATTTTCGTGAGGGTTCAAGCTGAGATATGCTTTTTCTGCGATAATCTTGGTGAGACTTCAGTCACAAGTATGCAGAATCATCTAGATCGCTCTTTTCGAGCTATTTAATGCGAAAAAACAAGGTTTCTGGTGTTTTCAACATTCCACAGTGCGTTTGGTATGCAGAACCGGCGATATCTTGATTTTCGAGGTGTTTCCAGCTGAGATATGCATTTTCAGCGATAATCTTGGTGAGTCTTCTTTCAGAAGTATGCAGAATCTTCGAGATCGCTCTTTTCGAGCTAGTTAATGCGAGAAACACTTTATCTGGTGTTTTCACCACTCCACAGTGCGTTTGATATTCCGAACCGACGATATCTTGATTTTCGTGGTGTTTCCAGCTGAGATATGCATTTTCAGCGATGATCTTGGTGAGTCTTCTGTCAGAAGTATGCAGAATCTTCGAGATCGCTCTTTTCGAGCTATTTAATACGAGAAACACGTTATCCGGTGTTTTCACCACTCCACAGTGCGTTTGATATGCAGAACCGGCGACATCTTGGATTTCATCGGGTTTCAAGCTGAGATATGCATTTTCTGCGGCAATCTTGGTGACACTTCTGTCCGAAGTATGCAGAATCATCGAGATCGCTCTTTTCGAGCTATTTAATGCGGGAAACACGTTATCTGGTATTTTGACCACTCCACAGTGCGTTTGATATGTAGAGCCGCCGATAACTTGGTTTTCGTGGGGTTTCCAGCTGATATATGCATTTACTGCGATAATCTTGGTGTTTCATCTATGAGAAGTATGCAGAATCTTCGAGATCGCTCTTTTCGAGCTAGTTAATGCGAGAAACACTTTATCTGGTGTTTTCACCACTCCACAGTGCGTTTGATATTCCGAACCGACGATATCTTGATTTTCGTGGTGTTTCCAGCTGAGATATGCATTTTCAGCGATGATCTTGGTGAGTCTTCTGTCAGAAGTATGCAGAATCTTCGAGATCGCTCTTTTCGAGCTATTTAATACGAGAAACACGTTATCCGGTGTTTTCACCACTCCACAGTGCGTTTGATATGCAGAACCGGCGACATCTTGGATTTCATCGGGTTTCAAGCTGAGATATGCATTTTCTGCGGCAATCTTGGTGACACTTCTGTCCGAAGTATGCAGAATCATCGAAATCGCTCGTTTCGAGCTATTTAATGCGAGAAACACGTTTTCTGGTGTATTCACCAATCCACAGTACGTTTGACATACAGAAACGGAGATATCTTTGTTTGTCGTGGGGTTTCCAGCTGAAATATGCATTTTCTGCGATAATCTTGGTGTTTCATCTATGAGAAGTATGCAGAATCATCGAGATCGCTCGTTTCGTGCTATTTGATGCGAGAAACACGTTATCTGGTGTTTTCACCACTCCACAGTGCGTATGATATGCAGAACCGACGAATTCTTGGTTTTCGTGGGGTTTCAAGCTCAGATATGCATTTTCTGCGATAATCTTGGTGTTTCATCTATGAGAAGTATGCAGAATCATCGAGATCGCACTTTTCGAGCTATTTAATGCGAGAAACACGTTATCTGGTGTTTCACCACTCCACAGTGCGTTTGATATGCAGAACCGGCGATATCTTGGTTTTCGTGGGGTTTCAAGCTGAGATATGCATCTTTTACGATAATCTTGGTGAGACTTCTGTCCGAAGTATGCTTAATAATCGAGATCGCTCTATTCGAGCTATTTAATGCGAAAAACACGTTATCTGGTGTCTTCAGCACTCCACAGTGCGTTTTATATGCAGAACCAGCGATATCTTGGTTTTCGTGGGGTTTCAAGCTGAGATATGCATTTTCTGCGATAATCTTGGTGAGACTTCTGTCCAAAGTATGCTTAATCATCGAGATCGCTCGTATCGAGCTATTTAATGCGAGAAACACGTTATCTGGTGTTTTCACCACTCCGCAGGGCGTATGATATTCAGAACCGACGATATCTTGGTTTTCGTGTGGTTTCAAGCTCAGATATGCATTTTCTGCGATGATCTTGGTGAGACTTCTGTCCGAAGTATGCAGAAACATCGAGAGCGCCCTTTTCAAGCTATTTAATGCGAGAAACTCGTTTTCTGGTGTTTTCACCACTCCACAGTTGGTTTGATATGCAGAACCGGAGATATCTTGGTTTTCGTGGGGTTTCAAGCTGAGATATGCATTTTCTGCGGTAATCTTGGTGAGACTTCTGTCCGAAGTATGCAGAATCATCGAGATTGCTCTTTTCGAGCTATTAAATGCGAGAAACACGTTATCTGGTGTTTTCCCCACTCCACAGTGCGTATGGTATGCAGAACCGACGATATCTTGGTTTTCGTGGGGTTTCAAGCTCAGATATGCATTTTCTGCGATAATCTTGGTGAGACTTCTGTCCGAAGTATGCAGAAACATCGAGAGCGCTCTTTTCGAGCTATTTAATGCGAGAAACACGTTTTCTGGGATTTTCACCACACCGCAGTTCGTTGGATATGCAGAACCGAAGATATCTCGGTTTTCGTGGGGTTTCAAGCTGAGATATGCATTTTCTGCGATAATCTTGGTGAGACTTCTGCCCGAAGTATGCAGAATCATCGAGATCGCACATATCGAGCTATTTAATGCGAGAAACACGTTATCTGGTGTTTTCACGACTCCACAGTTGGTTTGATATGCAGAACCGGAGATATCTTGGTTTTCGTGGGGTTTCAAGCTGAGATATGCATTTTCTGCGATCATCTTGGTGAGACTTCTGTCCGAAGTATGCAGAACCATCGAGATCGCTCTTTTCGAGCTATTTAATGCGAGAAACACGTTTTCTGGTGTTTTCACAACTTCACGGTGCGTCTGATATGCAGAACCGGCGATATCATGGTTTTCGTGGGGTTTCCAGCTGAGATATGCATTTTCTGCGATAATCTTGGCGAGACTTCTGTCCGAAGGATGCAGAATCATCGAGATCGCACTTTTCGAGCTATTTAATGCGAGAAACACGTTATCTGGTGTTTTCACCACTCCACAGTGCGTTTGATATGCAGAACCGGCGATATCTTGGTTTTTGTGGGGTTTCAAGCTAGAATATGCATTTTTTACGATAATCTTGGTGAGTCTTCAGTCAGAAGTATGCAGAATCATCTAGGTCGCTCGTTTCGGGCTATTTAATGCGAGAAACATGTTATCTGGTTGTTTTCACCACTCCACAGTGCGTTTGATATGCAGAACCGCCGACATCTTGGTTTTCGTGGTGTTTCAAGCTGAGATATGCATTTTCTGCGATAATCTTGGTGAGACTTCTGTCCGAAGTATGCAGAATCATCGAGATCGCACATATCGAGCTATTTAATGCGAGAAACACGTTATCTGGTGTTTTCACGACTCCACAGTTGGTTTGATATGCAGAACCGGAGATATCTTGGTTTTCGTGGGGTTTCAAGCAGAGATATGCATTTTCTGCGATCATCTTGGTGAGACTTCTGTCCGAAGTATGCAGAATCATCTAGATCGCTTGTTTCGAGCTATTTAATGCGAGAAACACGTTTTCTTGTGTTTTCAGCACCCCACAGTGCGTTTTATATGCAGAACCGGCGACATCTTGATTTTCGTGAGGTTTCAAGCTGGGATATGCATTTTCTGCGATAATATTGGTGAGACTTCTGTCTGAAGTATGCAGAACCATCGATATCGCTATTTTCGAGCTATTTAATGCTAGAAACACGTTTTCTGGGGTTTTCACCACACCGCAGTTCGTTGGATATGCAGAACCGAAGATATCTCGGTTTTCGTGGGGTTTCAAGCTGAGATATGCATTTTCTGCGATAATCTTGGTGAGACTTCTGTCAGAAGTATTCAAAATCATCGAGATCGCTCGTTTCGAGCTATTTAATGCGAGAAACACGTTATCTGGTGTTTTGACCACTCCACAGTGCGTATGATATGCAAAACCGACGATATCTTGGTTTTCGTGGGGTTTCAAGCTCAGATATGTATTTTCTGCGATAATCTTGGTGAGTCTTCTGTCAGAAGTATGCAGAATCTTCGAGATCGCTCTTTTCGAGCAACTTAATGCGAGAAACACGATATCTGGTTGTTTTCACCACTCCACAGTGCGTTTGATAAGCAGAAGGGGCGACATCTTGATTTTCGTGAGGGTTCAAGCTGAGATATGCTTTTTCTGCGATAATCTTGGTGAGACTTCAGTCACAAGTATGCTGAATCATCTAGATCGCTCTTTTCGAGCTATTTAATGCGAAAAAACAAGTTTTCTGGTGTTTTCAACATTCCACAGTGCGTTTGGTATGCAGAACCGGCGATATCTTGATTTTCGAGGTGTTTCCAGCTGAGATATGCATTTTCAGCGATAATCTTGGTGAGTCTTCTTTCAGAAGTATGCAGAATCTTCGAGATCGCTCTTTTCGAGCTAGTTAATGCGAGAAACACTTTATCTGGTGTTTTCACCACTCCACAGTGCGTTTGATATTCCGAACCGACGATATCTTGATTTTCGTGGTGTTTCCAGCTGAGATATGCATTTTCAGCGATAATCTTGGTGAGTCTTCTGTCAGAAGTATGCAGAATCTTCGAGATCGCTCTTTTCGAGCTATTTAATACGAGAAACACGTTATCCGGTGTTTTCACCACTCCACAGTGCGTTTGATATGCAGAACCGGCGACATCTTGGATTTCGTCGGGTTTCAAGCTGAGATATGCATTTTCTGCGGCAATCTTGGTGACACTTCTGTCCGAAGTATGCAGAATCATCGAGATCGCTCTTTTCGAGCTATTTAATGCGGGAAACACGTTATCTGGTGTTTTGACCACTCCACAGTGCGTTTGATATGTAGAGCCGCCGATAACTTGGTTTTCGTGGGGTTTCCAGCTGATATATGCATTTACTGCGATAATCTTGGTGTTTCATCTATGAGAAGTATGCAGAACCATCGAGAACGCTCTTTTCGAGCTACTTAATGCGAGAAACACGTTTTCTGGTTTTTACACCACTCCACAGTGCGTCTGAAATGCAGAACCGGCGATATCTTGGTTTTCGTGGGGTTTGTAGCTGAGATATGCATTTTCTGCGATAATCTCGGTGAGTCTTCTGTCAGAAGTATGCAGAATCATCTAGATCGCTCTTTTCGAGCTATTTAATGCGAGAAACACGTTTTCTTGTGTTTTCACCACCCCACAGTGCGTTTGATATGCAGAACCGGAGATATCTTTGTTTCGGTTGGGTTTCAAGCTGAGATATGCATTTTCTGCGATAATCTTGGTGAGACATCAGTCAGAAGTATGCAGAATAATCGAAATCGCTCGTTTCGAGCTATTTAATGCGAGAAACACGTTTTCTGGTGTATTCACCAATCCACAGTACGTTTGACATACAGAAACGGAGATATCTTTGTTTGTCGTGGGGTTTCCAGCTGAAATATGCATTTTCTGCGATAATCTTGGTGTTTCATCTATGAGAAGTATGCAGAATCATCGAGATCGCTCGTTTCGTGCTATTTGATGCGAGAAACACGTTATCTGGTGTTTTCACCACTCCACAGTGCGTATGATATGCAGAACCGACGAATTCTTGGTTTTCGTGGGGTTTCAAGCTCAGATATGCATTTTCTGCGATAATCTTGGTGAGACTTCTGTCCGAAGTATGCAGAATCATCGAGATCGCTCGTTTCGTGCTATTTAATGCGAGAAACACGTTATCTGGTGTTTCACCACTCCACAGTGCGTTTGATATGCAGAACCGGCGATATCTTGGTTTTCGTGGGGTTTCCAGCTGATATATGCATTTACTGCGATAATCTTGGTGTTTCATCTATGAGAAGTATGCAGAACCATCGAGAACGCTCTTTTCGAGCTACTTAATGCGAGAAACACGTTTTCTGGTTTTTACACCACTCCACAGTGCGTCTGAAATGCAGAACCGGCGATATCTTGGTTTTCGTGGGGTTTGTAGCTGAGATATGCATTTTCTGCGATAATCTTGGTGAGTCTTCTGTCAGAAGTATGCAGAATCATCTAGATCGCTCTTTTCGAGCTATTTAATGCGAGAAACACGTTTTCTTGTGTTTTCACCACCCCACAGTGCGTTTGATATGCAGAACCGGAGATATCTTTGTTTCGGTTGGGTTTCAAGCTGAGATATGCATTTTCTGCGATAATCTTGGTGAGACATCAGTCAGAAGTATGCAGAATAATCGAAATCGCTCGTTTCGAGCTATTTAATGCGAGAAACACGTTTTCTGGTGTATTCACCAATCCACAGTACGTTTGACATACAGAAACGGAGATATCTTTGTTTGTCGTGGGGTTTCCAGCTGAAATATGCATTTTCTGCGATAATCTTGGTGTTTCATCTATGAGAAGTATGCAGAATCATCGAGATCGCTCGTTTCGTGCTATTTGATGCGAGAAACACGTTATCTGGTGTTTTCACCACTCCACAGTGCGTATGATATGCAGAACCGACGAATTCTTGGTTTTCGTGGGGTTTCAAGCTCAGATATGCATTTTCTGCGATAATCTTGTTGAGACTTCTGTCCGAAGTATGCAGAATCATCGAGATCGCACTTTTCGAGCTATTTAATGCGAGAAACACGTTATCTGGTGTTTCACCACTCCACAGTGCGTTTGATATGCAGAACCGGCGATATCTTGGTTTTCGTGGGGTTTCAAGCTGAGATATGCATCTTTTACGATAATCTTGGTGAGACTTCTGTCCGAAGTATGCTTAATAATCGAGATCGCTCTATTCGAGCTATTTAATGCGAAAAACACGTTATCTGGTGTCTTCAGCACTCCACAGTGCGTTTTATATGCAGAACCAGCGATATCTTGGTTTTCGTGGGGTTTCAAGCTGAGATATGCATTTTCTGCGATAATCTTGGTGAGACTTCTGTCCGAAGTATGCAGAAACATCGAGAGCGCTCTTTTCGAGCTATTTAATGCGAGAAACACGTTTTCTGGGATTTTCACCACACCGCAGTTCGTTGGATATGCAGAACCGAAGATATCTCGGTTTTCGTGGGGTTTCAAGCTGAGATATGCATTTTCTGCGATAATCTTGGTGAGACATCTGTCCGAAGTATGCAGAATCATCGAGATCGCACATATCGAGCTATTTAATGCGAGAAACACGTTATCTGGTGTTTTCACGACTCCACAGTTGGTTTGATATGCAGAACCGGAGATATCTTGGTTTTCGTGGGGTTTCAAGCTGAGATATGCATTTTCTGCGATCATCTTGGTGAGACTTCTGTCCGAAGTATGCAGAACCATCGAGATCGCTCTTTTCGAGCTATTTAATGCGAGAAACACGTTTTCTGGTGTTTTCACAACTTCACGGTGCGTCTGATATGCAGAACCGGCGATATCATGGTTTTCGTGGGGTTTCCAGCTGAGATATGCATTTTCTGCGATAATCTTGGCGAGACTTCTGTCCGAAGGATGCAGAATCATCGAGATCGCACTTTTCGAGCTATTTAATGCGAGAAACACGTTATCTGGTGTTTTCACGACTCCACAGTTGGTTTGATATGCAGAACCGGAGATATCTTGGTTTTCGTGGGGTTTCAAGCAGAGATATGCATTTTCTGCGATCATCTTGGTGAGACTTCTGTCCGAAGTATGCAGAATCATCTAGATCGCTTGTTTCGAGCTATTTAATGCGAGAAACACGTTTTCTTGTGTTTTCAGCACCCCACAGTGCGTTTTATATGCAGAACCGGCGACATCTTGATTTTCGTGAGGTTTCAAGCTGGGATCTGCATTTTCTGCGATAATATTGGTGAGACTTCTGTCCGAAGTATGCAGAACCATCGATATCGCTATTTTCGAGCTATTTAATGCTAGAAACACGTTTTCAGGGGTTTTCACCACACCGCAGTTCGTTGGATGTGCAGAACCGAAGATATCTCGGTTTTCGTGGGGTTTCAAGCTGAGATATGCATTTTCTGCGATAATCTTGGTGAGACTTCTGTCAGAAGTATTCAAAATCATCGAGATCGCTCGTTTCGAGCTATTTAATGCGAGAAACACGTTATCTGGTGTTTTGACCACTCCACAGTGCGTATGATATGCAAAACCGACGATATCTTGGTTTTCGTGGGGTTTCAAGCTCAGATATGTATTTTCTGCGATAATCTTGGTGAGACTTCAGTCACAAGTATGCAGAATCATCTAGATCGCTCTTTTCGAGCTATTTAATGCGAAAAAACAAGTTTTCTGGTGTTTTCAACATTCCACAGTGCGTTTGGTATGCAGAACCGGCGATATCTTGATTTTCGAGGTGTTTCCAGCTGAGATATGGATTTTCAGCGATAATCTTGGTGAGTCTTCTTTCAGAAGTATGCAGAATCTTCGAGATCGCTCTTTTCGAGCTAGTTAATGCGAGAAACACTTTATCTGGTGTTTTCACCACTCCACAGTGCGTTTGATATTCCGAACCGACGATATCTTGATTTTCGTGGTGTTTCCAGCTGAGATATGCATTTTCAGCGATAATCTTGGTGAGTCTTCTGTCAGAAGTATGCAGAATCTTCGAGATCGCTCTTTTCGAGCTATTTAATACGAGAAACACGTTATCCGGTGTTTTCACCACTCCACAGTGCGTTTGATATGCAGAACCGGCGACATCTTGGATTTCGTCGGGTTTCAAGCTGAGATATGCATTTTCTGCGGCAATCTTGGTGACACTTCTGTCCGAAGTATGCAGAATCATCGAGATCGCTCTTTTCGAGCTATTTAATGCGGGAAACACGTTATCTGGTGTTTTGACCACTCCACAGTGCGTTTGATATGTAGAGCCGCCGATAACTTGGTTTTCGTGGGGTTTCCAGCTGATATATGCATTTACTGCGATAATCTTGGTGTTTCATCTATGAGAAGTATGCAGAACCATCGAGAACGCTCTTTTCGAGCTACTTAATGCGAGAAACACGTTTTCTGGTTTTTACACCACTCCACAGTGCGTCTGAAATGCAGAACCGGCGATATCTTGGTTTTCGTGGGGTTTGTAGCTGAGATATGCATTTTCTGCGATAATCTTGGTGAGTCTTCTGTCAGAAGTATGCAGAATCATCTAGATCGCTCTTTTCGAGCTATTTAATGCGAGAAACACGTTTTCTTGTGTTTTCACCACCCCACAGTGCGTTTGATATGCAGAACCGGAGATATCTTTGTTTCGGTTGGGTTTCAAGCTGAGATATGCATTTTCTGCGATAATCTTGGTGAGACATCAGTCAGAAGTATGCAGAATAATCGAAATCGCTCGTTTCGAGCTATTTAATGCGAGAAACACGTTTTCTGGTGTATTCACCAATCCACAGTACGTTTGACATACAGAAACGGAGATATCTTTGTTTGTCGTGGGGTTTCCAGCTGAAATATGCATTTTCTGCGATAATCTTGGTGTTTCATCTATGAGAAGTATGCAGAATCATCGAGATCGCTCGTTTCGTGCTATTTGATGCGAGAAACACGTTATCTGGTGTTTTCACCACTCCACAGTGCGTATGATATGCAGAACCGACGAATTCTTGGTTTTCGTGGGGTTTCAAGCTCAGATATGCATTTTCTGCGATAATCTTGTTGAGACTTCTGTCCGAAGTATGCAGAATCATCGAGATCGCACTTTTCGAGCTATTTAATGCGAGAAACACGTTATCTGGTGTTTCACCACTCCACAGTGCGTTTGATATGCAGAACCGGCGATATCTTGGTTTTCGTGGGGTTTCAAGCTGAGATATGCATCTTTTACGATAATCTTGGTGAGACTTCTGTCCGAAGTATGCTTAATAATCGAGATCGCTCTATTCGAGCTATTTAATGCGAAAAACACGTTATCTGGTGTCTTCAGCACTCCACAGTGCGTTTTATATGCAGAACCAGCGATATCTTGGTTTTCGTGGGGTTTCAAGCAGAGATATGCATTTTCTGCGATCATCTTGGTGAGACTTCTGTCCGAAGTATGCAGAATCATCGAGATCGCACATATCGAGCTATTTAATGCGAGAAACACGTTATCTGGTGTTTTCACGACTCCACAGTTGGTTTGATATGCAGAACCGGAGATATCTTGGTTTTCGTGGGGTTTCAAGCAGAGATATGCATTTTCTGCGATCATCTTGGTGAGACTTCTGTCCGAAGTATGCAGAATCATCTAGATCGCTTGTTTCGAGCTATTTAATGCGAGAAACACGTTTTCTTGTGTTTTCAGCACCCCACAGTGCGTTTTATATGCAGAACCGGCGACATCTTGATTTTCGTGAGGTTTCAAGCTGGGATCTGCATTTTCTGCGATAATATTGGTGAGACTTCTGTCCGAAGTATGCAGAACCATCGATATCGCTATTTTCGAGCTATTTAATGCTAGAAACACGTTTTCAGGGGTTTTCACCACACCGCAGTTCGTTGGATGTGCAGAACCGAAGATATCTCGGTTTTCGTGGGGTTTCAAGCTGAGATATGCATTTTCTGCGATAATCTTGGTGAGACTTCTGTCAGAAGTATTCAAAATCATCGAGATCGCTCGTTTCGAGCTATTTAATGCGAGAAACACGTTATCTGGTGTTTTGACCACTCCACAGTGCGTATGATATGCAAAACCGACGATATCTTGGTTTTCGTGGGGTTTCAAGCTCAGATATGTATTTTCTGCGATAATCTTGGTGAGTCTTCTGTCAGAAGTATGCAGAATCTTCGAGATCGCTCTTTTCGAGCAACTTAATGCGAGAAACACGATATCTGGTTGTTTTCACCACTCCACAGTGCGTTTGATAAGCAGAAGGGGCGACATCTTGATTTTCGTGAGGGTTCAAGCTGAGATATGCTTTTTCTGCGATAATCTTGGTGAGACTTCAGTCACAAGTATGCAGAATCATCTAGATCGCTCTTTTCGAGCTATTTAATGCGAAAAAACAAGTTTTCTGGTGTTTTCAACATTCCACAGTGCGTTTGGTATGCAGAACCGGCGATATCTTGATTTTCGAGGTGTTTCCAGCTGAGATATGCATTTTCAGCGATAATCTTGGTGAGTCTTCTTTCAGAAGTATGCAGAATCTTCGAGATCGCTCTTTTCGAGCTAGTTAATGCGAGAAACACTTTATCTGGTGTTTTCACCACTCCACAGTGCGTTTGATATTCCGAACCGACGATATCTTGATTTTCGTGGTGTTTCCAGCTGAGATATGCATTTTCAGCGATAATCTTGGTGAGTCTTCTGTCAGAAGTATGCAGAAACTTCGAGATCGCTCTTTTCGAGCTATTTAATACGAGAAACACGTTATCCGGTGTTTTCACCACTCCACAGTGCGTTTGATATGCAGAACCGGCGACATCTTGGATTTCGTCGGATTTCAAGCTGAGATATGCATTTTCTGCGGCAATCTTGGTGACACTTCTGTCCGAAGTATGCAGAATCATCGAGATCGCTCTTTTCGAGCTATTTAATGCGGGAAACACGTTATCTGGTGTTTTGACCACTCCACAGTGCGTTTGATATGTAGAGCCGCCGATAACTTGGTTTTCGTGGGGTTTCCAGCTGATATATGCATTTACTGCGATAATCTTGGTGTTTCATCTATGAGAAGTATGCAGAACCATCGAGAACGCTCTTTTCGAGCTACTTAATGCGAGAAACACGTTTTCTGGTTTTTACACCACTCCACAGTGCGTCTGAAATGCAGAACCGGCGATATCTTGGTTTTCGTGGGGTTTGTAGCTGAGATATGCATTTTCTGCGATAATCTTGGTGAGTCTTCTGTCAGAAGTATGCAGAATCATCTAGATCGCTCTTTTCGAGCTATTTAATGCGAGAAACACGTTTTCTTGTGTTTTCACCACCCCACAGTGCGTTTGATATGCAGAACCGGAGATATCTTTGTTTCGGTTGGGTTTCAAGCTGAGATATGCATTTTCTGCGATAATCTTGGTGAGACATCAGTCAGAAGTATGCAGAATAATCGAAATCGCTCGTTTCGAGCTATTTAATGCGAGAAACACGTTTTCTGGTGTATTCACCAATCCACAGTACGTTTGACATACAGAAACGGAGATATCTTTGTTTGTCGTGGGGTTTCCAGCTGAAATATGCATTTTCTGCGATAATCTTGGTGTTTCATCTATGAGAAGTATGCAGAATCATCGAGATCGCTCGTTTCGTGCTATTTGATGCGAGAAACACGTTATCTGGTGTTTTCACCACTCCACAGTGCGTATGATATGCAGAACCGACGAATTCTTGGTTTTCGTGGGGTTTCAAGCTCAGATATGCATTTTCTGCGATAATCTTGGTGAGACTTCTGTCCGAAGTATGCAGAATCATCGAGATCGCTCGTTTCGTGCTATTTAATGCGAGAAACACGTTATCTGGTGTTTCACCACTCCACAGTGCGTTTGATATGCAGAACCGGCGATATCTTGGTTTTCGTGGGGTTTCCAGCTGATATATGCATTTACTGCGATAATCTTGGTGTTTCATCTATGAGAAGTATGCAGAACCATCGAGAACGCTCTTTTCGAGCTACTTAATGCGAGAAACACGTTTTCTGGTTTTTACACCACTCCACAGTGCGTCTGAAATGCAGAACCGGCGATATCTTGGTTTTCGTGGGCTTTGTAGCTGAGATATGCATTTTCTGCGATAATCTTGGTGAGTCTTCTGTCAGAAGTATGCAGAATCATCTAGATCGCTCTTTTCGAGCTATTTAATGCGAGAAACACGTTTTCTTGTGTTTTCACCACCCCACAGTGCGTTTGATATGCAGAACCGGAGATATCTTTGTTTCGGTTGGGTTTCAAGCTGAGATATGCATTTTCTGCGATAATCTTGGTGAGACATCAGTCAGAAGTATGCAGAATAATCGAAATCGCTCGTTTCGAGCTATTTAATGCGAGAAACACGTTTTCTGGTGTATTCACCAATCCACAGTACGTTTGACATACAGAAACGGAGATATCTTTGTTTGTCGTGGGGTTTCCAGCTGAAATATGCATTTTCTGCGATAATCTTGGTGTTTCATCTATGAGAAGTATGCAGAATCATCGAGATCGCTCGTTTCGTGCTATTTGATGCGAGAAACACGTTATCTGGTGTTTTCACCACTCCACAGTGCGTATGATATGCAGAACCGACGAATTCTTGGTTTTCGTGGGGTTTCAAGCTCAGATATGCATTTTCTGCGATAATCTTGGTGAGACTTCTGTCCGAAGTATGCAGAATCATCGAGATCGCACTTTTCGAGCTATTTAATGCGAGAAACACGTTATCTGGTGTTTCACCACTCCACAGTGCGTTTGATACGCAGAACCGGCGATATCTTGGTTTTCGTGGGGTTTCAAGCTGAGATATGCATCTTTTACGATAATCTTGGTGAGACTTCTGTCCGAAGTATGCTTAATAATCGAGATCGCTCTATTCGAGCTATTTAATGCGAAAAACACGTTATCTGGTGTCTTCAGCACTCCACAGTGCGTTTTATATGCAGAACCAGCGATATCTTGGTTTTCGTGGGGTTTCAAGCTGAGATATGCATTTTCTGCGATAATCTTGGTGAGACTTCTGTCCAAAGTATGCTTAATCATCGAGATCGCTCGTATCGAGCTATTTAATGCGAGAAACACGTTATCTGGTGTTTTCACCACTCCGCAGGGCGTATGATATTCAGAACCGACGATATCTTGGTTTTCGTGTGGTTTCAAGCTCAGATATGCATTTTCTGCGATGATCTTGGTGAGACTTCTGTCCGAAGTATGCAGAAACATCGAGAGCGCTCTTTTCAAGCTATTTAATGCGAGAAACACGTTTTCTGGTGTTTTCACCACTCCACAGTTGGTTTGATATGCAGAACCGGAGATATCTTGGTTTTCGTGGGGTTTCAAGCTGAGATATGCATTTTCTGCGGTAATCTTGGTGAGACTTCTGTCCGAAGTATGCAGAATCATCGAGATTGCTCTTTTCGAGCTATTAAATGCGAGAAACACGTTATCTGGTGTTTTCCCCACTCCACAGTGCGTATGGTATGCAGAACCGACGATATCTTGGTTTTCGTGGGGTTTCAAGCTCAGATATGCATTTTCTGCGATAATCTTGGTGAGACTTCTGTCCGAAGTATGCAGAAACATCGAGAGCGCTCTTTTCGAGCTATTTAATGCGAGAAACACGTTTTCTGGGGTTTTCACCACACCGCAGTTCGTTGGATATGCAGAACCGAAGATATCTCGGTTTTCGTGGGGTTTCAAGCTGAGATATGCATTTTCTGCGATAATCTTGGTGAGACTTCTGTCCGAAGTATGCAGAATCATCGAGATCGCACATATCGAGCTATTTAATGCGAGAAACACGTTATCTGGTGTTTTCACGACTCCACAGTTGGTTTGATATGCAGAACCGGAGATATCTTGGTTTTCGTGGGGTTTTAAGCTGAGATATGCATTTTCTGCGATCATCTTGGTGAGACTTCTGTCCGAAGTATGCAGAACCATCGAGATCGCTCTTTTCGAGCTATTTAATGCGAGAAACACGTTTTCTGGTGTTTTCACAACTTCACGGTGCGTCTGATATGCAGAACCGGCGATATCATGGTTTTCGTGGGGTTTCCAGCTGAGATATGCATTTTCTGCGATAATCTTGGTGAGACTTCTGTCCGAAGGATGCAGAATCATCGAGATCGCACTTTTCGAGCTATTTAATGCGAGAAACACGTTATCTGGTGTTTTCACCACTCCACAGTGCGTTTGATATGCAGAACCGGCGATATCTTGGTTTTTGTGGGGTTTCAAGCTAGAATATGCATTTTTTACGATAATCTTGGTGAGTCTTCAGTCAGAAGTATGCAGAATCATCTAGGTCGCTCGTTTCGGGCTATTTAATGCGAGAAACACGTTATCTGGTTGTTTTCACCACTCCACAGTGCGTTTGATATGCAGAACCGGCGACATCTTGGTTTTCGTGGTGTTTCAAGCTGAGATATGCATTTTCTGCGATAATCTTGGTGAGACTTCTGTCCGAAGTATGCAGAATCATCGAGATCGCACATATCGAGCTATTTAATACGAGAAACACGTTTTCTGGTGTATTCACCAATCCACAGTACGTTTGACATACAGAAACGGAGATATCTTTGTTTGTCGTGGGGTTTCCAGCTGAAATATGCATTTTCTGCGATAATCTTGGTGAGACTTCTTTCCGAAGTATGCAGAATCATCGAGATCGCACTTTTCGAGCTATTTAATGCGAGAAACACGTTATCTGGTGTTTTCACCACTCCACAGTGCGTTTGATATGCAGAACCGGCGATATCTTGGTTTTTGTGGGGTTTCAAGCTAGAATATGCATTTTTTACGATAATCTTGGTGAGTCTTCAGTCAGAAGTATGCAGAATCATCTAGGTCGCTCGTTTCGGGCTATTTAATGCGAGAAACACGTTATCTGGTTGTTTTCACCACTCCACAGTGCGTTTGATATGCAGAACCGGCGACATCTTGGTTTTCGTGGTGTTTCAAGCTGAGATATGCATTTTCTGCGATAATCTTCGTGAGACTTCTGTCAGAAGGATGCAGAATCATCTAGATCGCTTGTTTCGAGCTATTTAATGCGAGAAACACGTTTTCTTGTGTTTTCAGCACCCCACAGTGCGTTTTATATGCAGAACCGGCGGCATCTTGATTTTCGTGAGGTTTCAAGCTGGGATATGCATTTTCTGCGATAATATTGGTGAGACTTCTGTCCGAAGTATGCAGAACCATCGATATCGCTATTTTCGAGCTATTTAATGCGAGAAACACGTTTTCTGGGGTTTTCACCACACCGCAGTTCGTTGGATATGCAGAACCGAAGATATCTCGGTTTTCGTGGGGTTTCAAGCTGAGATATGCATTTTCTGCGATAATCTTGGTGAGACTTCTGTCCGAAGTATGCAGAATCATCGAGATCGCACATATCGAGCTATTTAATGCGAGAAACACGTTATCTGGTGTTTTCACGACTCCACAGTTAGTTTGATATGCAGAACCGGAGATATCTTGGTTTTCGTGGGGTTTCAAGCTGAGATATGCATTTTCTGCGATCATCTTGGTGAGACTTCGGTCCGAAGTATGCAGAACCATCGAGATCGCTCTTTTCGAGCTATTTAATGCGAGAAACACGTTTTCTGGTGTTTTCACAACTTCACGGTGCGTCTGATATGCAGAACCGGCGATATCATGGTTTTCGTGGGGTTTCCAGCTGAGATATGCATTTTCTGCGATAATCTTGGTGAGACTTCTGTCCGAAGTATGCAGAATCATCGAGATTGCACTTTTCGAGCTATTTAATGCGAGAAACACGTTATCTGGTGTTTTCACCACTCCACAGTGCTGTGATATGCAGAACCGGCGATATCTTGGTTTTTGTGGGGTTTCAAGCTAGAATATGCATTTTTTACGTTAATCTTGGTGAGTCTTCAGTCAGAAGTATGCAGAATCATCTAGGTCGCTCGTTTCGGGCTATTTAATGCGAGAAATACGTTATCTGGTTGTTTTCACCACTCCACAGTGCGTTTGATATGCAGAACCGGCGACATCTTGGTTTTCGTGGTGTTTCAAACTGAGATATGCATTTTCTGCGATAATCTTCGTGAGACTTCTGTCAGAAGGATGCAGAATCATCTAGATCTCCTGTTTCGAGCTATTTAATGCGAGAAACACGTTTTCTTGTGTTTTCAGCACCCCACAGTGCGTTTTATATGCAGAACCGGCGACATCTTGATTTTCGTGAGGTTTCAAGCTGGGATATGCATTTTCTGCGATAATATTGGTGAGACTTCTGTCCGAAGTATGCAGAACCATCGATATGGCTATTTTCGAGCTATTTAATGCGAGAAACACGTTATCTGGTGTTTTGACCACTCCACAGTGCGTTTGATATGTAGAGCCGCCGATAACTTGGTTTTCGTGGGGTTTCCAGCTGAAATATGCATTTTCTGCGATAATCTTTGTGTTTCATCTATGAGAAGTATGCAGAATCATCCAGAACACTCTTTTCGAGCTAGTTAATGCGAGTAACACGTTTTCTGGTGTTTTCACAACTTCACGGTGCGTCTGATATGCAGAACCGGCGATATCATGGTTTTCGTGGGGTTTCCAGCTGAGTTATGCATTTTCTGCGATAATCTTTGTGAGACTTCTGTCCGAAGTATGCAGAATCATCGAGTTCGCACTTTTCGAACGATTTAATGCGAGAAACACGTTATCTGGTGTTTTCACCACTCCACAGTGCGTTTGATATACAGAACCGGCGATATCTTGGTTTTTGTGGGGTTTCAAGCTAGGATATGCATTTTTTACGATAATCTTGGTGAGACTTCTGTCCGAAGTATGCTTCATCATCGAGATCGCTCTATTCGAGCTATTTAATGCGAGAAACACGTTATCTGGTGTTTTCAGCACTCCACAGTGCGTTTGATTTGCAGAACCAGCGATATCTTGGTATTCGTGGGGTTTCAAGCTGAGATATGCATTTTCTACGATAATCTTGGTGAGACTCCTGTCAGAAGTATGCAGAATCTTCGAGATCGCTCTTTTCGAGCAACTTAATGCGAGAAACACGATATCTGATTGTTTTCACCACTCCACAGTGCGTTTGATATGCAGAACCGGCGACATCTTGGCTGTCGTAGGGTATCAAGCTGAGATATGCAATTTCTACGATAATCTTGGTGAGACTTCTGTCAGATGTATGCAGAATCTTCGAGATCGCTCTTTTCGAGCTAGTTAATACGAGAAACACGTTATCTGGTGTTTTCACCACTCCACAGTGCGTTTGATATTCCGAACCGGCGATATCTTGATTTTCGTGGTGTTTCCAGCTGAGATATGCATTTTCTGCGATAATCCTGGAGAGTCTTCTGTCAGAAGTATGCAGAATCTTCGAGATCGCTCATTTTGAGCTATTTAATGCGAGAAACACGTTATCTGGTGTTTTCACCACTCCACAGTGCGTATGATATGCAGAACCGACGATATCTTGGATTTCGTCGGGTTTCAAGCTGAGATATGCATTTTCTACGATAATCTTGGTGAGACTCCTGTCAGAAGTATGCAGAATCTTCGAGATCGCTCTTTTCGAGCAACTTAATGCGAGAAACACGATATCTGATTGTTTTCACCATTCCACAGTGCGTTTGATATGCAGAACCGGCGACATCTTGGCTGTCGTAGGGTATCAAGCTGAGATATGCATTTTCTACGATAATCTTGGTGAGACTTCTGTCTGAAGAATGCAGAATCATCGGGATCGCTCTTTTCGAGCTATTTAATGCGAGAAACACGTTATCCGGTGTTTTCACCAGTCCACAGTGCGTTTGATATGCAGAACCGGCGACATCTTGGCTGTCGTAGGGTATCAAGCTGAGATATGCATTTTCTACGATAATCTTGGTGAGACTTCTGTCAGAAGTATGCAGAATCTTCGAGCTCGCTCTTTTCGAGCAACTTAATGCGAGAAACATGTTATCTGGTGTTTTCACCACTCCACAGAGCGTTTGATATGCAGAACCGGCGATATCTTAATTTTCGTGGTGTTTCCAGCTGATATATGCATTTTCAGCGATAATCTTGGTGAGTCTTCTTTCAGAAGTATGCAGCATTTTCGAGATAGCTCTTTTCGAGCTATTTAATGCGAGAAACACGTTATCTGGTGTTTTGACCACTCCACAGTGCGTTTGATATGTAGAGCCGCCGATAACTTGGTTTTCGTGGGGTTTCCAGCTGATATATGCATTTACTGCGATAATCTTGGTGTTTCATCTATGAGAAGTATGCAGAATCATCGAGAACGCTCTTTTCGAGCTACTTAATGCGAGAAACACGTTTTCTGGTTTTTACACCACTCCACAGTGCGTTTGATATGCAGCACCAGCGACATCTTGGCTGTCGTAGGGTATCAAGCTGAGATATGCATTTTCTACGATAATCTTGGTGAGACTTCTGTCAGAAGTATGCAGAATCTTCGAGCTCGCTCTTTTCGAGCAACTTAATGCGAGAAACATGTTATCTGGTGTTTTCACCACTCCACAGAGCGTTTGATATGCAGAACCGGCGATATCTTAATTTTCGTGGTGTTTCCAGCTGATATATGCATTTTCAGCGATAATCTTGGTGAGTCTTCTGTCAGAAGTATGCAGAATCTTCGAGATCGCTCTTTTCGAGCAACTTAATGCGAGAAACACGATATCTGGTTGTTTTCACCACTCCACAGTGCGTTTGATAAGCAGATGGGGCGACATCTTGATTTTCGTGAGGGTTCAAGCTGAGATATGCTTTTTCTGCGATAATCTTGGTGAGACTTCAGTCACAAGTATGCAGAATCATCTAGATCGCTCTTTTCGAGCTATTTAATGCGAAAAAACAAGTTTTCTGGTGTTTTCAACATTCCACAGTGCGTTTGGTATGCAGAACCGGCGATATCTTGATCTTCGAGGTGTTTCCAGCTGAGATATGCATTTTCAGCGATAATCTTGGTGAGTCTTCTTTCAGAAGTATGCAGAATCTTCGAGATCGCTCTTTTCGAGCTAGTTAATGCGAGAAACACGTTATCTGGTGTTTTCACCACTCCACAGTGCGTTTGATATTCCGAACCGACGATATCTTGATTTTCGTGGTGTTTCCAGCTGAGATATGCATTTTCAGCGATAATCTTGGTGAGTCTTCTGTCAGAAGTATGCAGAATCTTCGAGATCGCTCTTTTCGAGCTATTTAATACGAGAAACACGTTATCCGGTGTTTTCACCACTCCACAGTGCGTTTGATATGCAGAACCGGCGACATCTTGGATTTCGTCGGGTTTCAAGCTGAGATATGCATTTTCTGCGGCATTCTTGGTGAGACTTCTGTCCGAAGTATGCAGAATCATCGAGATCGCTCTTTTCGAGCTATTTAATGCGGGAAACACGATATCTGGTGTTTTGACCACTCCACAGTGCGTTTGATATGTAGAGCCGCCGATAACTTGGTTTTCGTGGGGTTTCCAGCTGATATATGCATTTACTGCGATAATCTTGGTGTTTCATCTATGAGAAGTATGCAGAACCATCGAGAACGCTCTTTTCGAGCTACTTAATGCGAGAAACACGTTTTCTGGTTTTTACACCACTCCACAGTGCGTCTGAAATGCAGAACCGGCGATATCTAGGTTTTCGTGGGGTTTGTAGCTGAGATATGCATTTTCTGCGATAATCTTGGTGAGTCTTCTGTCAGAAGTATGCAGAATCATCTAGATCGCTCTTTTCGAGCTATTTAATGCGAGAAACACGTTTTCTTGTGTTTTCACCACCCCACAGTGCGTTTGATATGCAGAACCGGAGATATCTTGGTTTCGGTTGGATTTCAAGCTGAGATATGCATTTTCTGCGATAATCTTGGTGAGACATCAGTCAGAAGTATGCAGAATAATCGAAATCGCTCGTTTCGAGCTATTTAATGCGAGAAACACGTTTTCTGGTGTATTCACCAATCCACAGTACGTTTGACATACAGAAACGGAGATATCTTGGTTTGTCGTGGGGTTTCCAGCTGAAATATGCATTTTCTGCGATAATCTTGGTGTTTCATCTATGAGAAGTATGCAGAATCATCGAGATCGCTCGTTTCGTGCTATTTGATGCGAGAAACACGTTATCTGGTGTTTTCACCACTCCACAGTGCGTTTTATATGCAGAACCAGCGATATCTTGGTTTTCGTGGGGTTTCAAGCTGAGATATGCATTTTCTGCGATAATCTTGGTGAGACTTCTGTCCAAAGTATGCTTAATCATCGAGATCGCTCGTATCGAGCTATTTAATGCGAGAAACACGTTATCTGGTGTTTTCCCCACTCCGCAGGGCGTATGATATTCAGAACCGACGATATCTTGGTTTTCGTGGGGTTTCAAGCTGAGATATGCATTTTCTGCGATAATCTTGGTGAGACTTCTGTCCAAAGTATGCTTAATCATCGAGATCGCTCGTATCGAGATATTTAATGCGAGAAACACGTTATCTGGTGTTTTCACCACTCCGCAGGGCGTATGATATTCAGAACCGACGATATCTTGGTTTTCGTGGGGTTTCAAGCTCAGATATGCATTTTCTGCGATGATCTTGGTGAGACTTCTGTCCGAAGTATGCAGAAACATCGAGAGCGCTCTTTTCAAGCTATTTAATGCGAGAAACACGTTTTCTGGTGTTTTCACCACTCCACAGTTGGTTTGATATGCAGAACCGGAGATATCTTGGTTTTCGTGGGGTTTCAAGCTGAGATATGCATTTTCTGCGGTAATCTTGGTGAGACTTCTGTCCGAAGTATGCAGAATCATCGAGATCGCTCTTTTCGAGCTATTAAATGCGAGAAACACGTTATCTGGTGTTTTCCCCACTCCACAGTGCGTATGGTATGCAGAACCGACGATATCTTGGTTTTCGTGGGGTTTCAAGCTCAGATATGCATTTTCTGCGATAATCTTGGTGAGACTTCTGTCCGAAGTATGCAGAAACATCGAGAGCGCTCTTTTCGAGCTATTTAATGCGAGAAACACGTTTTCTGGGGTTTTCACCACACCGCAGTTCGTTGGATATGCAGAACCGAAGATATCTCGGTTTTCTGGGGTTTCAAGCTGAGATATGCATTTTCTGCGATAATCTTGGTGAGACTTCTGTCCGAAGTATGCAGAATCATCGAGATCGCACATATCGAGCTATTTAATGCGAGAAACACGTTATCTGGTGTTTTCACGACTCCACAGTTGGTTTGATATGCAGAACCGGAGATATCTTGGTTTTCGTGGGGTTTCAAGCTGAGATATGCATTTTCTGCGAACATCTTGGTGAGACTTCTGTCCGAAGTATGCAGAACCATCAAGATCGCTCTTTTCGAGCTATTTAATGCGAGAAACACGTTTTCTGGTGTTTTCACAACTTCACGGTGCGTCTGATATGCAGAACCGGCGATATCATGGTTTTCGTGGGGTTTCCAGCTGAGATATGCATTTTCTGCGATAATCTTGGTGAGACTTCTGTCCGAAGAATGCAGAACCATCGAGAGCGCTCTTTTCGAGCTATTTAATGCGAGAAACACGTTTTCTTGTGTTTTCAGCACCCCACAGTGCGTTTTATATGCAGAACCGGCGACATCTTGATTTTCGTGAGGTTTCAAGCTGGGATATGCATTTTCTGCGATAATATTGGTGAGACTTCTGTCCGAAGAATGCAGAACCATCGAGAGCGCTCTTTTCGAGCTATTTAATGCGAGAAACACGTTTTCTGGGGTTTTCACCACACCGCAGTACGTTGGATATGCAGAACCGGCGACATCTTGGCTGTCGTGAGGTTTCAAGCTGAGATATGCATTTTCTGCGATAATCTTGGTGAGTCTTCTGTCAGAAGTATGCAGAATCATCTAGATCGCTCTTTTCGAGCTATTTAATGCGAGAAAACTAGTTTTCTGGCGTTTTCAACATTCCACAGTGCGTTTGATATGCAGAACCGGAGATATCTTGGTTTCGGTTGGGTTTCAAGCTGAGATATGCATTTTCTGCGATAATCTTGGTGAGACATCAGTCAGAAGTATGCAGAATCATCGAGATCGCACATATCGAGCTATTTAATGCGAGAAACACGTTATCTGGTGTTTTCACGACTCCACAGTTGGTTTGATATGCAGAACCGGAGATATCTTGGTTTTCGTGGGGTTTCAAGCTGAGATATGCATTTTCTGCGAACATCTTGGTGAGACTTCTGTCCGAAGTATGCAGAACCATCGAGATCGCTCTTTTCGAGCTATTTAATGCGAGAAACACGTTTTCTGGTGTTTTCACAACTTCACGGTGCGTCTGATATGCAGAACCGGCGATATCATGGTTTTCGTGGGGTTTCCAGCTGAGATATGCATTTTCTGCGATAATCTTGGTGAGACTTCTGTCCGAAGGATGCAGAATCATCGAAATCGCACTTTTCGAGCTATTTAATGCGAGAAACACGTTATCTGGTGTTTTCACCACTGCACAGTGCGTTTGATATGCAGAACCGGCGATATCTTGGTTTTTGTAGGGTTTCAAGCTAGAATATGCATTTTTTACGATAATCTTGGTGAGTCTTCAGTCAGAAGTATGCAGAATCATCTAGGTCGCTCGTTTCGTTCTATTTAATGCGAGAAACACGTTATCTGGTTGTTTTCACCACTCCACAGTGCGTTTGATATGCAGAACCGGCGACATCTTGGTTTTCGTGGTGTTTCAAGCTGAGATATGCATTTTCTGCGATAATCTTCGTGAGACTTCTGTCAGAAGGATGCAGAATCATCTAGATCGCTTGTTTCGAGCTATTTAATGCGAGAAACACGTTTTCTTGTGTTTTCAGCACCCCACAGTGCGTTTTATATGCAGAACCGGCGACATCTTGATTTTCGTGAGGTTTCAAGCTGGGATATGCATTTTCTGCGATAATATTGGTGAGACTTCTGTCCGAAGAATGCAGAACCATCGAGAGCGCTCTTTTCGAGCTATTTAATGCGAGAAACACGTTTTCTGGGGTTTTCACCACACCGCAGTACGTTGGATATGCAGAACCGGCGACATCTTGGCTGTCGTGAGGTTTCAAGCTGAGATATGCATTTTCTGCGATAATCTTGGTGAGTCTTTTTTCAGAAGTATGCAGCATTTTCGAGATCGCTCTTTTCGAGCTATTTAATGCGAGAAACACGTTATCTGGTGTTTTGACCACTCCACAGTGCGTTTGATATGCAGAACCGGAGATATCTTGGTTTCGGTTGGGTTTCAAGCTGAGATATGCATTTTCAGCGATAATCTTGGTGAGTCTTCTGTCAGACGAATGCAGAATCTTCGAGATCGCTCTTTTCGAGCTATTTAATGCGAGAAACACGTTATCCGGGGTTTTCACCACTCCACAGTGCGTTTGATATGCAGAACCGGCGATATCTTGATTTTCGTGGTGTTTCCAGCTGAGATATGCATTTTCAGCGATAATCTTGGTGAGTCTTTTTTCAGAAGTATGCAGCATTTTCGAGATCGCTCTTTTCGAGCTATTTAATGCGAGAAACACGTTATCTGGTGTTTTGACCACTCCACAGTGCGTTTGATATGTAGAGCCGCCGATAACTTGGTTTTCGTGGGGTTTCCAGCTGATATATGCATTTACTGCGATAATCTTGGTGTTTCATCTATGAGAAGTATGCAGAATCATCGAGAACGCTCTTTTCGAGCTACTTAATGCGAGAAACACGTTTTCTGGTTTTTACACCACTCCACAGTGCGTCTGATATGCAGAACCGGCGATATCATGGTTTTCGTGGGGTATCAAGCTGAGATATGCATTTTCAGCGATAATCCTGGAGAGTCTTCTGTCAGAAGTATGCAGAATCTTCGAGATCGCTCTTTTCGAGCTATTTAATGCGAGAAACACGTTATCCGGTGTTTTCACCACTCCACAGTGCGTTTGATATGCAGCACCAGCGACATCTTGGATTTCGTCGGGTTTCAAGCTGAGACATGCATTTTCTACGATAATCTTGGTGAGACTTCCGTCAGATGTATGCAGAATCTTCGAGCTCGCTCTTTTCGAGCAACTTAATGCGAGAAACATGTTATCTGGTGTTATCACCACTCCACAGAGCGTTTGATATGCAGAACCGGCGATATCTTAATTTTCGTGGTGTTTCCAGCTGATATATGCATTTTCAGCGATAATCTTGGTGAGTCTTCTTTCAGAAGTATGCAGAATCTTCGAGATCGCTCTTTTCGAGCTACTTAATGCGAGAAACACGTTTTCTGGGGTTTTCACCACACCGCAGTTCGTTGGATATGCAGAACCGAAGATATCTCGGTTTTCGTGGGGTTTCAAGCTGAGATATGCATTCTCTGCGATAATCTTGGTGAGACTTCTGTCCGAAGTATGCAGAATCATCGAGATCGCACATATCGAGCTATTTAATGCGAGAAACACGTTATCCGGTGTTTTCACCACTCCACAGTGCGTTTGATATGCAGCACCAGCGACATCTTGGATTTCGTCGGGTTTCAAGCTGAGACATGCATTTTCTACGATAATCTTGGTGAGACTTCCGTCAGAAGTATGCAGAATCTTCGAGCTCGCTCTTTTCGAGCAACTTAATGCGAGAAACATGTTATCTGGTGTTATCACCACTCCACAGTGCGTTTGGTAAGCAGAACCGGCGATATCTTGATTTTCGAGGGGTTTCCAGCTGAGATATGCATTTTCAGCGATAATCTTGGTGAGTCTTCTATCAGAAGTATGCAGAATCTTCGAGATCGCTCTTTTCGAGCTATTTAATGCGAGAAACACGTTATCCGGTGTTTTCACCACTCCACAGTGCGTTTGATATGCAGCACCAGCGACATCTTGGATTTCGTCGGGTTTCAAGCTGAGACATGCATTTTCTACGATAATCTTGGTGAGACTTCTGTCAGAAGTATGCAGAATCTTCGAGATCGCTCTTTTCGAGCTATTTAATGCGAGAAACACGTTATCCGGTGTTTTCACCACTCCACAGTGCGTTTGATATGCAGCACCAGCGACATCTTGGATTTCGTCGGGTTTCAAGCTGAGACATGCATTTTCTACGATAATCTTGGTGAGACTTCTGTCAGAAGTATGCAGAATCTTCGAGCTCGCTCTTTTCGAGCAACTTAATGCGAGAAACATGTTATCTGGTGTTTTCACCACTCCACAGAGCGTTTGATATGCAGAACCGGCGATATCTTAATTTTCGTGGTGTTTCCAGCTGATATATGCATTTTCAGCGATAATCTTGGTGAGTCTTCTTTCAGAAGTATGCAGAATCTTCGAGATCGCTCGTTTCGAGCTACTTAATGCGAGAAACACGTTATCTGGTGTTTTCACCACTCCACAGTGCGTTTGAAATGCAGAACCGGCGATATCTTAATTTTCGTGGTGTTTCCAGCTGATATATGCATTTTCAGCGATAATCTTGGTGAGACTTCTGTCAGAAGTATGCAGAATCTTCGAGATCGCTCTTTTCGAGCTATTTAATGCGAGAAACACGTTATCCGGTGTTTTCACCACTCCACAGTGCGTTTGATATGCAGCACCAGCGACATCTTGGATTTCGTCGGGTTTCAAGCTGAGACATGCATTTTCTACGATAATCTTGGTGAGACTTCTGTCAGAAGTATGCAGAATCTTCGAGATCGCTCTTTTCGAGCTATTTAATGCGAGAAACACGTTATCCGGTGTTTTCACCACTCCACAGTGCGTTTGATATGCAGCACCAGCGACATCTTGGATTTCGTCGGGTTTCAAGCTGAGACACGCATTTTCTACGATAATCTTGGTGAGACTTCTGTCAGAAGTATGCAGAATCTTCGAGCTCGCTCTTTTCGAGCAACTTAATGCGAGAAACATGTTATCTGGTGTTTTCACCACTCCACAGAGCGTTTGATATGCAGAACCGGCGATATCTTAATTTTCGTGGTGTTTCCAGCTGATATATGCATTTTCAGCGATAATCTTGGTGAGTCTTCTTTCAGAAGTATGCAGAATCTTCGAGATCGCTCTTTTCGAGCTACTTAATGCGAGAAACACGTTATCTGGTGTTTTCACCACTCCACAGTGCGTTTGAAATGCAGAACCGGCGACATCTTGGCTGTCGTGAGGTTTCAAGCTGAGATATGCATTTTCTGCGATAATCCTGCTGAGACTTCTGTCAGAAGTATGCCGAATCATCTAGATTGCTCTTTTCGAGCGATTTAATGCGAAAAAACTAGTTTTCTGGCGTTTTCAACATTCCACAGTGCGTTTGGTAAGCCGAACCGGCGATATCTTGATTTTCGAGGGGTTTCCAGCTGAGATATGCATTTTCAGCGATAATCTTGGTGAGTCTTCTGTCAGACGAATGCAGAATCTTCGAGATCGCTCTTTTCGAGCTATTTAATGCGAGAAACACGTTATCCGGGGTTTTCGCCACTCCACAGTGCGTTTGATATGCAGAACCGGCGATATCTTGATTTTCGTGGTTTTTCCAGCTGAGATATGCATTTTCAGCGATAATCTTGGTGAGTCTTTTTTCAGAAGTATGCAGCATTTTCGAGATCGCTCTTTTCGAGCTATTTAATGCGAGAAACACGTTATCTGGTGTTTTGACCACTCCACAGTGCGTTTGATATGTAGAGCCGCCGATAACTTGGTTTTCGTGGGGTTTCCAGCTGAGACATGCATTTTCTACGATAATCTTGGTGAGACTTCCGTCAGAAGTATGCAGAATCTTCGAGCTCGCTCTTTTCGAGCAACTTAATGCGAGAAACATGTTATCTGGTGTTTTCACCACTCCACAGAGCGTTTGATATGCAGAACCGGCGATATCTTAATTTTGGTGGTGTTTCCAGCTGATATATGCATTTTCAGCGATAATCTTGGTGAGTCTTCTTTCAGAAGTATGCAGAATCTTCGAGATCGCTCTTTTCGAGCTACTTAATGCGAGAAACACGTTATCTGGAGTTTTCACCACTCCACAGTGCGTTTGATATGCAGAACCGGCGACATCTTGGCTGTCGTGAGGTTTCAAGCTGAGATATGCATTTTCTGCGATAATCCTGCTGAGACTTCAGTCAGAAGTATGCCGAATCATCTAGATTGCTCTTTTCGAGCGATTTAATGCGAAAAAACAAGTTTTCTGGCGTTTTCAACATTCCACAGTGCGTTTGGTAAGCAGAACCGGCGATATCTTGATTTTCGAGGGGTTTCCAGCTGAGATATGCATTTTCAGCTATAATCTTGGTGAGTCTTCTTTCAGAAGTATGCAGAATCTTCCAGATCGCACTTTTCGAGCTACTGAATGCGAGAAACACGTTATCTGGTGTTTTCACCACTCCACAGTGCGTTTGATATTCCGAACCGGCGATATCTTGATTTTCGTGGTGTTTCCAGCTGAGATATGCATTTTCAGCGATAATCTTGGTGAGTCTTCTGTCAGACGAATGCAGAATCTTCGAGATCGCTCTTTTCGAGCTATTTAATGCGAGAAACACGTTATCCGGGGTTTTCACCACTCCACAGTGCGTTTGATATGCAGAACCGGCGATATCTTGATTTTCGTGGTGTTTCCAGCTGAGATATGCATTTTCAGCGATAATCTTGGTGAGTCTTCTATCAGAAGTATGCAGCATTTTCGAGATCGCTCTTGTCGAGCTATTTAATGCGAGAAACACGTTATCTGGTGTTTTGACCACTCCACAGTGCGTTTGATATGTAGAGCCGCCGATAACTTGGTTTTCGTGGGGTTTCCAGCTGATATATGCATTTACTGCGATAATCTTGGTGTTTCATCTATGAGAAGTATGCAGAATCATCGAGAACGCTCTTTTCGAGCTACTTAATGCGAGAAACACGTTTTCAGGTTTTTACACCACTCCACAGTGCGTCTGATATGCAGAACCGGCGATATCATGGTTTTCGTGGGGTATCAAGCTGAGACATGCATTTTCTACGATAATCTTGGTGAGACTTCTGTCAGAAGTATGCAGAATCTTCGAGCTCGCTCTTTTCGAGCAACCTAATGCGAGAAACATGTTATCTGGTGTTTTCACCACTCCACAGAGCGTTTGATATGCAGAACCGGCGATATCTTAATTTTCGTGGTGTTTCCAGCTGATATATGCATTTTCAGCGATAATCTTGGTGAGTCTTCTTTCAGAAGTATGCAGAATCTTCGAGATCGCTCTTTTCGAGCTACTTAATGCCAGAAACACGTTATCTGGTGTTTTCACCACTCCACAGTGCGTTTGATATTCCGAACCGGCGATATCTTGATTTTCGTGGTGTTTCCAGCTGAGATATGCATTTTCAGCGATAATCTTGGTGAGTCTTCTGTCAGACGAATGCAGAATCTTCGAGATCGCTCTTTTCGAGCTATTTAATGCTAGAAACACGTTATCCGGGGTTTTCACCACTCCACAGTGCGTTTGATATGCAGAACCGGCGATATCTTGATTTTCGTGGTGTTTCCAGCTGAGATATGCATTTTCAGCGATAATCTTGGTGAGTCTTCTTTCAGAAGTATGCAGCATTTTCGAGATCGCTCTTTTCGAGCTATTTAATGCGAGAAACACGTTATCTGGTGTTTTGACCACTCCACAGTGCGTTTGATATGTAGAGCCGCCGATAACTTGGTTTTCGTGGGGTTTCCAGCTGATATATGCATTTACTGCGATAATCTTGGTGTTTCATCTATGAGAAGTATGCAGAATCATCGAGAACGCTCTTTTCGAGCTATTTAATGCTAGAAACATGTTATCCGGGGTTTTCACCACTCCACAGTGCGTTTGATATGCAGAACCGGCGATATCTTGATTTTCGTGGTGTTTCCAGCTGAGATATGCATTTTCAGCGATAATCTTGGTGCGACTTCTGTCCGAAGTATGCAGAATCATCGAGATCGCACTTTTCGAGCTATTTAATGCGAGAAACACGTTATCTGGTGTTTTCACCACTCCACAGTGCGTATGATATGCAGAACCGACGATAACTTGGTTTCCGTGGGGTTTCAAGCTGAGATATGCATTTTCTGCGATAATCTTGGTGAGACTTCTGTCCGAAGCATGCAGAACCATCGAGATCGCACTTTTCGAGCTATTTAACGCGAGAAACACGTTATCTGGTGTTTTCACCACTCCACAGTGCGAATGATATGCATAACCAGCGTTATCTTATTTTTCGTGGGGTTTCAAGCTGAGATATGCATTTTCTGCGATAAACTTGGTGAGACTTCTTACCGAAGTATGCTTAATCACCGAGATCGCTCGTTTCGAGCTATTTAATGCGAGAAACACGTTATCTGCAGTTTTCACCACTCCACAGTGCGTATGATATGCAGAACCGACGATAACTTGGTTTTCGTGGGGTTTCAAGCTCAGCTATGCATTTTCTGCGATAATTTTGGTGAGACTTCTGTCCGAAGTATGCAGTATCATCGATATCGCTCTTTTCGACCTATTTAATGCGAGAAACACGATATCTGCTGTTTTCACCACTCCACAGTGCGTTTGATATGCAGAACCGGCGTCATCTTGATTTTCGTGGGGTTTCAAGCTGAGATATGCATTTTCTGCGATAATCTTGGTGAGACTTCTGTCCGAAGTATGCTTAATCATCGAGATCGCTCGTATCGAGCTATTTAATGCGAGAAACACGTTATCTGGTGTTATCACCACTCCACAGTTGGTTTGATATGCAGAACCGGAGATATCTTGGTTTTCGTGGGGTTTCAAGCTGAGATATGCATTTTCTGCGATAATCTTGGTGAGACTTCTGTCCGAAGTATGCAGAATCATCGAGATCGCTCTTTTCGAGCTATTTAATGCGAGAAACACGTTATCTGGTGTTTTCACCACTCCACAGTGCGTATGATATGCAGAACCGACGATATCTTGGTTCTCGTGGGGTTTCAAGCTGAGATATGCATTTTCTGCGATAATCTTGGTGAGACTTCTGTCCGAAGTATGCTTAATCATCGAGATCGCTCTATTCGAGCTATTTAATGCGAGAAACACTTTATCTGGTGTTTTCAGCACTCCACAGTGCGTTTTATATGCAGCACCAGCGATATCTTGGTTTTCGTGGGGTTTCAAGCTGAGATATGCATTTTCTGCGATAATCTTGGTGAGACTTCTGTCCGAAGTATGCTTAATCATCGAGATTGTTCGTATCGAGCTATTTAATGCGAGAAACACGTTATCTGGTGTTATCACCACTCCACAGTTGGTTTGATATGCAGAACCGGAGATATCTTGGTTTTCGCGGGGTTTCAAGCTCAGATATGCATTTTCTGCGATAATCTTGGTGAGACTTCTGTCCGAAGTATGCTTAATCACCGAGATCGCTCGATTCGAGCTATTTAATGCGAGAAACACGTTATCTGCAGTTTTCACCACTCCACAGTGCGTATGATATGCAGAACCGACGATAACTTGGTTTTCGTGGGGTTTCAAGCTCAGCTATGCATTTTCTGCGATATTCTTGGTGATACTTCTGTCCGAAGTATGCAGAAACATCGAGATCGCTCTTTTCGACCTATTTAATGCGAGAAACACGTTATCTGCTGTTTTCACCACTCCACAGTGCGTTTGATATGCAGAACCGGCGACATCTTGATTTTCGTGAGGTTTCAAGCTGAGATATGCATTTTCTGCGATAATATTGGTGAGACTTCTGTCCGAAGTATGCAGTATCATCGATATCGCTCTTTTCGAGCTATGTAATGCGAGAAACACGTTATCTGGTGTTTTGACCACTCCACAGTGCGTTTGATATGCAGAACCAGCGATATCTTGGTTTTCGTGGGGTTTCATGCTGAGATATGCATTTTTTACGATAATCATGGTGAGACTTCTGTCCGAAGTATGCAGAATCATCGAGATCGCTCTTTTCGAGCTATTTAATGCGAGAAACACGTTATTTGGTGTTTTCACCACTCCACAGTGCGTATGATATGCAGAACCGACGATATCTTGGTTCTCGTGGGGTTTCAAGCTGAGATAGGCATTTTCTGCGATAATCTTGGTGAGACTTCTGTCCGAAGTATGCAGAATCATCGAGATCGCACATTTCGAGATATTTAATGCGAGAAACACGTTATCTGGTGTTTTCACCACTCCACAGTGCGTATGATATGCAGAACCGACGATATCTTGGTTTTCGTGGGGTTTCAAGCTCAGATATGCATTTTCTGCGATAATCTTGGTGAGACTTCTGTCCGAAGTATGCTTAATCACCGAGATCGCTCGTTTCGAGCTATTTAATGCGAGAAACACGTTATCTGGTGTTTTCACCACTCCACAGTGCGTATGATATGCAGAACCGGCGATAACTTGGTTTTCGTGGGGTTTCAAGCTGAGATATGCATTTTCTGCGATAATATTGGTGAGACTTCTGTCCGAAGTATGCAGTATCATCGATATCGCTCTTTTCGAGCTATGTAATGCGAGAAACACGTTATCTGGTGTTTTGACCACTCCACAGTGCGTTTGATATGCAGAACCAGCGATATCTTGGTTTTCGTGGGGTTTCAAGCTGAGATGTGCATTTTTTACGATAATCATGGTGATACTTCTGTCCGTAGGATGCAGAAACATCGAGATCGCTCTATTCGAGCTATTTAATGCGAGAAACACTTTATCTGGTGTTTTCAGCACTCCACATTGCGTTTTATATGCAGCACCAGCGATATCTTGGTTTTCGTGGGGTTTCAAGCTGAGATATGCATTTTCTGCGATAATCTTGGTGAGACTTCTGTCCGAAGTATGCAGAATCATCGAGATCGCTCTTTTCGAGCTATTTAATGCGAGAAACACGTTATCTGGTGTTTTCACCACTCCACAGTGCGTATGATATGCAGAACCGACGATATCTTGGTTCTCGTGGGGTTTCAAGCTGAGATATGCATTTTCTGCGATAATCTTGGTGAGACTTCTGTCCGAAGTATGCTTAATCATCGAGATCGCTCTATTCGAGCTATTTAATGCGAGAAACACTTTATCTGGTGTTTTCAGCACTCCACAGTGCGTTTTATATGCAGCACCAGCGATATCTTGGTTTTCGTGGGGTTTCAAGCTGAGATATGCATTTTCTGCGATAATCTTGGTGAGACTTCTGTCCGAAGTATGCTTAATCATCGAGATCGTTCGTATCGAGCTATTTAATGCGAGAAACACGTTATCTGGTGTTATCACCACTCCACAGTTGGTTTGATATGCAGAACCGGAGATATCTTGGTTTTCGTGGGGTTTCAAGCTCAGATATGCATTTTCTGCGATAATCTTGGTGAGACTTCTGTCCGAAGTATGCTTGATCACCGAGATCGCTCGATTCGAGCTATTTAATGCGAGAAACACGTTATCTGCAGTTTTCACCACTCCACAGTGCGTATGATATGCAGAACCGACGATAACTTGGTTTTCGTGGGGTTTCAAGCTCAGCTATGCATTTTCTGCGATATTCTTGGTGATACTTCTGTCCGAAGTATGCAGAAACATCGAGATCGCTCTTTTCGACCTATTTAATGCGAGAAACACGTTATCTGCTGTTTTCACCACTCCACAGTGCGTTTGATATGCAGAACCGGCGACATCTTGATTTTCGTGAGGTTTCAAGCTGAGATATGCATTTTCTGCGATAATATTGGTGAGACTTCTGTCCGAAGTATGCAGTATCATCGATATCGCTCTTTTCGAGCTATGTAATGCGAGAAACACGCTATCTGGTGTTTTGACCACTCCACAGTGCGTTTGATATGCAGAACCAGCGATATCTTGGTTTTCGTGGGGTTTCAAGCTGAGATATGCATTTTTTACGATAATCATGGTGAGACTTCTGTCCGAAGTATGCTTAATCATCGAGATCGCACTTTTCGAGCTACTTAATTCGAGAAACACGTTATCTGGTGTTTTCACCACTCCACAGTGCGTATGATATGCAGAACCGACGATATCTTGGTTTTCGTGGGGCTTCAAGGTCAGATATGCATTTTCTGCGATAATCTTAGTGAGACTTCTGTCCGAAGTATGCAGAATCATCGAGATCGCACTTTTCGAGCTATTTAATGCGAGAAACACGTTATCTGGTGTTTTCACCACTCCACAGTGCGGTTGATATGCAGAACCGGCGATATCTTGTTTTTCGTGGGGTTTCAAGCTGAGATATGCATGTTTTACGATAATCTTGGTGAGACTTCTGTCCGAAGTATGCTTAATCATCGAGATCGCTCTATTCGAGCTATTTAATGCGAGAAACACTTTATCTGGTGTTTTCAGCACTCCACAGTGCGTTTGATATGCAGAACCAGCGATATCTTGGTTTTCGTGGGGTTTCAAGCTGAGATATGCATTTTTTACGATAATCATGGTGAGACTTCTGTCCGAAGTATGCTTAATCATCGAGATCGCACTTTTCGAGCTACTTAATTCGAGAAACACGTTATCTGGCGTTTTCAACATTCCACAGTGCGTTTGGTAAGCAGAACCGGCGATATCTTGATTTTCGAGGGGTTTCCAGCTGAGATATGCATTTTCAGCGATAATCTTGGTGAGTCTTCTGTCAGACGAATGCAGAATCTTCGAGATCGCTCTTTTCGAGCTATTTAATGCGAGAAACACGTTATCCGGGGTTTTCGCCACTCCACAGTGCGTTTGATATGCAGAACCGGCGATATCTTGATTTTCGTGGTTTTTCCAGCTGAGATATGCATTTTCAGCGATAATCTTGGTGAGTCTTTTTTCAGAAGTATGCAGCATTTTCGAGATCGCTCTTTTCGAGCTATTTAATGCGAGAAACACGTTATCTGGTGTTTTGACCACTCCACAGTGCGTTTGATATGTAGAGCCGCCGATAACTTGGTTTTCGTGGGGTTTCCAGCTGATATATGCATTTACTGCGATAATCTTGGTGTTTCATCTATGAGAAGTATGCAGAATCATCGAGAACGCTCTTTTCGAGCTACTTAATGCGAGAAACACGTTTTCTGGTTTTTACACCACTCCACAGTGCGTCTGATATGCAGAACCGGCGATATCATGGTTTTCGTGGGGTATCAAGCTGAGATATGCATTTTCAGCGATAATCCTGGAGAGTCTACTGTCAGAAGTATGCAGAATCTTCGAGATCGCTCTTTTCGAGCTATTTAATGCGAGAAACACGTTATCCGGTGTTTTCACCACTCCACAGTGCGTTTGATATGCAGCACCAGCGACATCTTGGATTTCGTCGGGTTTCAAGCTGAGACATGCATTTTCTACGATAATCTTGGTGAGACTTCCGTCAGAAGTATGCAGAATCTTCGAGCTCGCTCTTTTCGAGCAACTTAATGCGAGAAACATGTTATCTGGTGTTTTCACCACTCCACAGAGCGTTTGATATGCAGAACCGGCGATATCTTAATTTTGGTGGTGTTTCCAGCAGATATATACATTTTCAGCGATAATCTTGGTGAGTCTTCTTTCAGAAGTATGCAGAATCTTCGAGATCGCTCTTTTCGAGCTACTTAATGCGAGAAACACGTTATCTGGAGTTTTCACCACTCCACAGTGCGTTTGATATGCAGAACCGGCGACATCTTGGCTGTCGCGAGGTTTCAAGCTGAGATATGCACTTTCTGCGATAATCCTGCTGAGACTTCAGTCAGAAGTATGCCGAATCATCTAGATTGCTCTTTTCGAGCGATTTATTGCGAAAAAACAAGTTTTCTGGCGTTTTCAACATTCCACAGTGCGTTTGGTAAGCAGAACCGGCGATATCTTGATTTTCGAGGGGTTTCCAGCTGAGATATGCATTTTCAGCGATAATCTTGGTGAGTCTTCTTTCAGAAGTATGCAGAATCTTCCAGATCGCACTTTTCGAGCTACTGAATGCGAGAAACACGTTATCTGGTGTTTTCACCACTCCACAGTGCGTTTGATATTCCGAACCGGCGATATCTTGATTTTCGTGGTGTTTCCAGCTGAGATATGCATTTTCAGCGATAATCTTGGTGAGTCTTCTGTCAGACGAATGCAGAATCTTCGAGATCGCTCTTTTCGAGCTATTTAATGCGAGAAACACGTTATCCGGGGTTTTCACCACTCCACAGTGCGTTTGATATGCAGAACCGGCGATATCTTGATTTTCGTGGTGTTTCCAGCTGAGATATGCATTTTCAGCGATAATCTTGGTGAGTCTTCTATCAGAAGTATGCAGCATTTTCGAGATCGCTCTTGTCGAGCTATTTAATGCGAGAAACACGTTATCTGGTGTTTTGACCACTCCACAGTGCGTTTGATATGTAGAGCCGCCGATAACTTGGTTTTCGTGGGGTTTCCAGCTGATATATGCATTTACTGCGATAATCTTGGTGTTTCATCTATGAGAAGTATGCAGAATCATCGAGAACGCTCTTTTCGAGCTACTTAATGCGAGAAACACGTTTTCAGGTTTTTACACCACTCCACAGTGCGTCTGATATGCAGAACCGGCGATATCATGGTTTTCGTGGGGTATCAAGCTGAGATATGCATTTTCTACGATAATCTTGGTGAGTCTTCTGTCAGAAGTATGCAGAATCTTCGAGATCGCTCTTTTCGAGCTATTTAATGCGAGAAACACGTAATCCGGTGTTTTCACCACTCCACAGTGCGTTTGATATGCAGCACCAGCGACATCTTCGATTTCGTCGGGTTTCAAGCTGAGACATGCATTTTCTACGATAATCTTGGTGAGACTTCTGTCAGAAGTATGCAGAATCTTCGAGCTCGCTCTTTTCGAGCAACTTAATGCGAGAAACATGTTATCTGGTGTTTTCACCACTCCACAGAGCGTTTGATATGCAGAACCGGCGATATCTTAATTTTCGTGGTGTTTCCAGCTGATATATGCATTTTCAGCGATAATCTTGGTGAGTCTTCTTTCAGAAGTATGCAGAATCTTCGAGATCGCTCTTTTCGAGCTACTTAAGGCCAGAAACACGTTATCTGGTGTTTTCACCACTCCACAGTGCGTTTGATATGCAGAACCGGCGACATCTTGGCTGTCGTGAGGTTTCAAGCTGAGATATGCATTTTCTGCGATAATCCTTCTGAGACTTCAGTCAGAAGTATGCCGAATCATCTAGATTGCTCTTTTCGAGCGATTTAATGCGAAAAAACAAGTTTTCTGGCGTTTTCAACATTCCACAGTGCGTTTGGTAAGCAGAACCGGCGATATCTTGATTTTCGAGGGGATTCCAGCTGAGATATGCATTTTCAGCGATAATCTTGGTGAGTCTTCTTTCAGAAGTATGCAGAATCTTCCAGATCGCACTTTTCGAGCGACTGAATGCGAGAAACACGTTATCTGGTGTTTTCACCACTCCACAGTGCGTTTGATATTCCGAACCGGCGATATCTTGATTTTCGTGGTGTTTCCAGCTGAGATATGCATTTTCAGCGATAATCTTGGTGAGTCTTCTGTCAGACGAATGCAGAATCTTCGAGATCGCTCTTTTCGAGCTATTTAATGCTAGAAACACGTTATCCGGGGTTTTCACCACTCCACAGTGCGTTTGATATGCAGAACCGGCGATATCTTGATTTTCGTGGTGTTTCCAGCTGAGATATGCATTTTCAGCGATAATCTTGGTGAGTCTTCTTTCAGAAGTATGCAGAATGTTCGAGATCGCTCTTTTCGAGCTATTTAATGCGAGAAACACGTTATCCGGTGTTTTCACCACTCCACAGTGCGTTTGATATGCAGCACCAGCGACATCTTGGATTTCGTCGGGTTTCAAGCTGAGACATGCATTTTCTACGATAATCTTGGTGAGACTTCTGTCAGAAGTATGCAGAATCTTCGAGATCGCTCTTTTCGAGCTATTTAATGCGAAAAAACAAGTTTTCTGGTGTTTTCAACATTCCACAGTGCGTATGATATGCAGAACCGACGATAACTTGGTTTTCGTGGGGTTTCAAGCTCAGATATGCATTTTCTGCGATAATCTTGGTGAGACTTCTGTCCGAAGTATGCAGAATCATCGAGATCGCACTTTTCGAGCTATTTAATGCGAGAAACACGTTATCTGGTGTTTTCACCACTCCACAGTGCGTATGATATGCAGAACCGACGATAACTTGGTTTCCGTGGGGTTTCAAGCTGAGATATGCATTTTCTGCGATAATCTTGGTGAGACTTCTGTCCGAAGTATGCTTAATCATCGAGATCGCTCGTATCGAGCTATTTAATGCGAGAAACACGTTATCTGGTGTTATCACCACTCCACAGTTGGTTTGATATGCAGAACCGGAGATATCTTGGTTTTCGTGGGGTTTCAAGCTGAGATATGCATTTTCTGCGATAATCTTGGTGAGACTTCTGTCCGAAGTATGCAGAATCATCGAGATCGCTCTTTTCGAGCTATTTAATGCGAGAAACACGTTATCTGGTGTTTTCACCACTCCACAGTGCGTATGATATGCAGAACCGACGATATCTTGGTTCTCGTGGAGTTTCAAGCTGAGATATGCATTTTCTGCGATAATCTTGGTGAGACTTCTGTCCGAAGTATGCTTAATCATCGAGATCGCTCTATTCGAGCTATTTAATGCGAGAAACACTTTATCTGGTGTTTTCAGCACTCCACAGTGCGTTTTATATGCAGCACCAGCGATATCTTGGTTTTCGTGGGGTTTCAAGCTGAGATATGCATTTTCTGCGATAATCTTGGTGAGACTTCTGTCCGAAGTATGCTTAATCATCGAGATCGTTCGTATCGAGCTATTTAATGCGAGAAACACGTTATCTGGTGTTATCACCACTCCACAGTTGGTTTGATACGCAGAACCGGAGATATCTTGGTTTTCGTGGGGTTTCAAGCTCAGATATGCATTTTCTGCGATAATCTTGGTGAGACTTCTGTCCGAAGTATGCTTAATCACCGAGATCGCTCGATTCGAGCTATTTAATGCGAGAAACACGTTATCTGCAGTTTTCACCACTCCACAGTGCGTATGATATGCAGAACCGACGATAACTTGGTTTTCGTGGGGTTTCAAGCTCAGCTATGCATTTTCTGCGATATTCTTGGTGATACTTCTGTCCGAAGTATGCAGAAACATCGAGATCGCTCTTTTCGACCTATTTAATGCGAGAAACACGTTATCTGCTGTTTTCACCACTCCACAGTGCGTTTGATATGCAGAACCGGCGACATCTTGATTTTCGTGAGGTTTCAAGCTGAGATATGCATTTTCTGCGATAATATTGGTGAGACTTCTGTCCGAAGTATGCAGTATCATCGATATCGCTCTTTTCGAGCTATGTAATGCGAGAAACACGTTATCTGGTGTTTTGACCACTCCACAGTGCGTTTGATATGCAGAACCAGCGATATCTTGGTTTTCGTGGGGTTTCAAGCTGAGATATGCATTTTTTACGATAATCATGGTGAGACTTCTGTCCGAAGTATGCTTAATCATCGAGATCGCACTTTTCGAGCTACTTAATTCGAGAAACACGTTATCTGGTGTTTTCACCACTCCACAGTGCGTATGATATGCAGAACCGACGATATCTTGGTTTTCGTGGGGCTTCAAGGTCAGATATGCATTTTCTGCGATAATCTTGGTGAGACTTCTGTCCGAAGTATGCAGAATCATCGAGATCGCACTTTTCGAGCTATTTAATGCGAGAAACACGTTATCTGGTGTTTTCACCACTCCACAGTGCGGTTGATATGCAGAACCGGCGATATCTTGTTTTTCGTGGGGTTTCAAGCTGAGATATGCATGTTTTACGATAATCTTGGTGAGACTTCTGTCCGAAGTATGCTTAATCATCGAGATCGCTCTATTCGAGCTATTTAATGCGAGAAACACTTTATCTGGTGTTTTCAGCACTCCACAGTGCGTTTTATATGCAGAACCAGCGATATCTTGGTTTTCGTGGGGTTTCAAGCTGAGATATGCATTTTCTGCGATAATCTTGGTGAGACTTCTGTCCGAAGTATGCTTAATCATCGAGATCGCTCGTATCGAGCTATTTAATGCGAGAAACACGTTATCTGGTGTTATCACCACTCCACAGTTGGTTTGATATGCAGAACCGGAGATATCTTGGTTTTCGTGGGGTTTCAAGCTGAGATATGCATATTCTGCGATAATCTTGGTGAGACTTCTGTCCGAAGTATGCAGAATCATCGAGATCGCTCTTTTCGAGCTATTTAATGCGAGAAACACGTTATTTGGTGTTTTCACCACTCCACAGTGCGTATGATATGCAGAACCGACGATATCTTGGTTCTCGTGGGGTTTCAAGCTGAGATATGCATTTTCTGCGATAATCTTGGTGAGACTTCTGTCCGAAGTATGCAGAATCATCGAGATCGCACATTTCGAGATATTTAATGCGAGAAACACGTTATCTGGTGTTTTCACCACTCCACAGTGCGTATGATATGCAGAACCGACGATATCTTGGTTTTCGTGGGGTTTCAAGCTGAGATATGCATTTTTTACGATAATCATGGTGATACTTCTGTCCGTAGGATGCAGAAACTTCGAGATCGCTCTTTTCGACCTATTTAATGCGAGAAACAAGTTATCTGGTGTTTTCACCACTCCACAGTGCGTTTGATATGCAGAACCAGCGATATCTTGGTTTTCGTGGGGTTTCAAGCTGAGATATGCATTTTTTACGATAATCATGGTGAGACTTCTGTCCGAAGGATGCAGAATCATCGAGATCGTTCGTTTCGAGCTATTTAACGCGAGAAACACGTTATCTGGTGTTTTCACCACACCACAGTGCGTATGATATGCATAACCGGCGATATCTTGGTTTTCGTGGTGTTTCAAGCTGAGATATGCATGTTTTACGATAATCTTGGTGAGACTTCTGTCCGAAGTATGCTTAATCATCGAGATCGCTCTATTCGAGCTATTTAATGCGAGAAACACTTTATCTGGTGTTTTCAGCACTCCACAGTGCGTTTTATATGCAGAACCAGCGATATCTTGGTTTTCGTGGGGTTTCAAGCTGAGATATGCATTTTCTGCGATAATCTTGGTGAGACTTCTGTCCGAAGTATGCTTAATCATCGAGATCGCTCGTATCGAGCTATTTAATGCGAGAAACACGTTATCTGGTGTTTTCACCACTCCACAGTTGGTTTGATATGCAGAACCGGAGATATCTTGGTTTTCGTGGGGTTTCAAGCTGAGATATGCATTTTCTGCGATAATCGTGGTGAGACTTCTGTCCGAAGTATGCAGAATCATCGAGATCGCTCTTTGCGAGCTATTTAATGCGAGAAACACGTTGTCTGGTGTTTTCACCACTCCACAGTGCGTATGATATGCAGAACCGACGATATCTTGGTTCTCGTTGGGTTTCAAGCTGAGATATGCATTTTCTGCGGTAATCTTGGTGAGACTTCTGTCCGAAGTATGCAGAATCATCGAGATCGCACATTTCGAGATATTTAATGCGAGAATCACGTTATCTGGTGTTTTCACCACTCCACAGTTGGTTTGATATGCAGAACCGCAGATATCTTGGTTTTCGTGGGGTTTCAAGCTGAGATATGCATTTTCTGCGATAATCTTGGTGAGACTTCTGTCCGAAGTATGCAGAATCATCGAGATCGCTCTTTTCGGTCCATTTAATGCGACAAACACGTCATCTGGTAGTTTTCACCACTCCACAGTGCGTTTGATATGCAGAACCGGCGTCATCTTGGCTTTCGTCGGGTATCAAGCTGAGATATGCATTTTCTACGATAATCTTGGTGAGACTTCTGTCAGAACTATGCAGAATCATCGGGATCGCTCTTTTCGAGCCATTTAATGCGACAAACACGTCATCTGGTTGTTTTCACCACTCCACAGTGCGTTTGATATGCAAAACCGGCGACATCTTGGCTTTCGTCGGGTATCAAGCTGAGATATGCATTCTCTACGATAATCTTGGTGAGACTTCTGTCAGAAGTATGCAGAATCATCTAGATCGCTCTTGTCGAGCTATTTAATGAAAAAAAACAAGTTTCCTGGTGTTTTCAACATTCCACAGTGCGCTTGATATGCAGAACCGGCGATATCTTGATTTTCGTGGTGTTTCAATCTGAGATATGCATTTTCTGCGATAATCTTGGTGAGTCTTCTGTCAGAAGTATGCAGAATCATCGAGATCGCTCGTTTCGAGCTATTTAATGCGAGAAACACGTTATCTGGTGTTTTCACCACTCCACAGTGCGTATGATATGCAGCACCGACGATAACTTGGTTTTCGTGGGGTTTCAAGCTCAGATATGCATTTTCTGCGATAATCTTGGTGAGACTACTGTCCGAAGTATGCAGAATCATCGAGATCGCTCTTTTCGGTCCATTTAATGCGACAAACACGTCATCTGGTAGTTTTCACCACTCCACAGTGCGTTTGATATGCAGAACCGGCGTCATCTTGGCTTTCGTCGGGTATCAAGCTGAGATATGCATTTTCTACGATAATCTTGGTGATACTTCTGTCCGTAGGATGCAGAAACATCGAGATCGCTCTTTTCGACCTATTTAATGCGAGAAACTAGTTATCTGGTGTTTTCACCACTCCACAGTGCGTTTGATATGCAGAACCAGCGATATCTTGGTTTTCGTGGGGTTTCAAGCTGAGATATGCATTTTTTACGTTAATCATGTTGAGACTTCTGTCCGAAGTATGCAGAATCATCGAGATCGTTCGTTTCGAGCTATTTAACGCGAGAAACACGTTATCTGGTGTTTTCACCACACCACAGTGCGTATGATATGCATAACCGGCGATATCTTGGTTTTCGTGGGGTTTCAAGCTGAGATACGCATTTTCTGCGATAAACTTGGTGAGACTTCTGTCCGAAGTATGCAGAATCATCGAGATCGCACATTTCGAGATATTTAATCCGAGAATCACGTTATCTGGTGTTTTCACCACTCCACAGTTGGTTTGATATGCAGAACCGCAGATATCTTGGTTTTCGTGGGGTTTCAAGCTGAGATATGCATTTTCTGCGATAATCTTGGTGAGACTTCTGTCCGAAGTATGCTTAATCACCGAGATCGCTCGTTTCGAGCTATTTAATGCGAGAAACACGTTATCTGGTGTTTTCACCACTCCACAGTGCGTATGATATGCAGCACCGACGATAACTTGGTTTTCGTGGGGTTTCAAGCTCAGATATGCATTTTCTGCGATAATCTTGGTGAGACTACTGTCCGAAGTATGCAGAATCATCGAGATCGCTCTTTTCGGTCCATTTAATGCGACAAACACGTCATCTGGTAGTTTTCACCACTCCACAGTGCGTTTGATATGCAGAACCGGCGTCATCTTGGCTTTCGTCGGGTATCAAGCTGAGATATGCATTTTCTACGATAATCTTGGTGATACTTCTGTCCGTAGGATGCAGAAACATCGAGATCGCTCTTTTCGACCTATTTAATGCGAGAAACTAGTTATCTGGTGTTTTCACCACTCCACAGTGCGTTTGATATGCAGAACCAGCGATATCTTGGTTTTCGTGGGGTTTCAAGCTGAGATATGCATTTTTTACGTTAATCATGGTGAGACTTCTGTCCGAAGTATGCAGAATCATCGAGATCGTTCGTTTCGAGCTATTTAACGCGAGAAACACGTTATCTGGTGTTTTCACCACACCACAGTGCGTATGATATGCATAACCGGCGATATCTTGGTTTTCGTGGGGTTTCAAGCTGAGATACGCATTTTCTGCGATAAACTTGGTGAGACTTCTGTCCGAAGTATGATTAATCATCGAGATCGCTCGTTTCGAGCTATTTAATGCGAGAAACACGTTATCTGGTGTTTTCACCACTCCACAGTGCGTATGATATGCATAACCGACGATATCTTGGTTTTCGTGGGGCTTCAAGGTCAGATATGCATTTTCTGCGATAATCTTGGTGAGACTTCTGTCCGAAGTATGCAGAATCGTCGAGATCGCTCTTTGCGAGCTATTTAATGCGAGAAACACGTTGTCTGGTGTTTTCACCACTCCACAGTGCGTATGATATGCAGAACCGACGATATCTTGGTTCTCGTTGGGTTTCAAGCTGAGATATGCATTTTCTGCGGTAATCTTGGTGAGACTTCTGTCCGAAGTATGCAGAATCATCGAGATCGCACATTTCGAGATATTTAATGCGAGAAACACGTTATCTGGTGTTTTCACCACTCCACAGTTGGTTTGATATGCAGAACCGCAGATATCTTGGTTTTCGTGGGGTTTCAAGCTGAGATATGCATTTTCTGCGATAATCTTGGTGAGACTTCTGTCCGAAGTATGCCGAATCATCGAGATCGCACTTTTCGAGCTATTTTATGCGAGAAACACGTTATTTGGTGTTTTCACCACTCCACAGTGCGTTTGATATGCAGAACCGGCGGTATCTTGGTTTTCGTGGGGTTTCAAGCTGAGATATGCATTTTCTGCGATAATCGTGGTGAGACTTCTGTCCGAAGTATGCAGAATCATCGAGATCGCTCTTTTCGAGCTATTTAATGCGAGAAACACGTTGTCTGGTGTTTTCACCACTCCACAGTGCGTATGATATGCAGAACCGACGATATCTTGGTTCTCGTGGGGTTTCAAGCTGAGATATGCATTTTCTGCGATAATCTTGGTGAGACTTCTGTCCGAAGTATGCAGAATCATCGAGATCGCACATTTCGAGATATTTAATGCGAGAAACACGTTATCTGGTGTTTTCACCACTCCACAGTTGGTTTGATATGCAGAACCGCAGATATCTTGGTTTTCGTGGGGTTTCAAGCTGAGATATGCATTTTCTGCGATAATCTTGGTGAGACTTCTGTCCGAAGTATGCAGAATCATCGAGATCGCTCTTTTCGAGCTATTTAATGCGAGAAACACGTTATCTGGTGTTTTCACCACTCCACAGTGCGTTTGATATGCAGAACCGGCGGTATCTTGGTTTTCGTGGGGTTTCAAGCTGAGATATGCATTTTCTGCGATAATCGTGGTGAGACTTCTGTCCGAAGTATGCAGAATCATCGAGATCGCTCTTTTCGAGCTATTTAATGCGAGAAACACGTTGTCTGGTGTTTTCACCACTCCACAGTGCGTATGATATGCAGAACCGACGATATCTTGGTTCTCGTGGGGTTTCAAGCTGAGATATGCATTTTCTGCGATAATCTTGGTGAGACTTCTGTCCGAAGTATGCAGAATCATCGAGATCGCACATTTCGAGATATTTAATGCGAGAAACACGTTATCTGGTGTTTTCACCACTCCACAGTTGGTTTGATATGCAGAACCGCAGATATCTTGGTTTTCGTGGGGTTTCAAGCTGAGATATGCATTTTCTGCGATAATCTTGGTGAGACTTCTGTCCGAAGTATGCAGAATCATCGAGATCGCTCTTTTCGAGCTATTTAATGCGAGAAACACGTTATCTGGTGTTTTCACCACTCCACAGTGCGTTTGATATGCAGAACCGGCGATATCTTGGTTTTCGTGGGGTTTCAAGCTGAGATATGCATTTTCTGCGATAATCGTGGTGAGACTTCTGTCCGAAGTATGCAGAATCATCGAGATCGCTCTTTTCGAGCTATTTAATGCGAGAAACACGTTGTCTGGTGTTTTCAGCACTCCACAGTGCGTTTTATATGCAGAACCAGCGATATCTTGGTTTTCGTGGGGTTTCAAGCTGAGATATGCATTTTCTGCGATAATCTTGGTGAGACTTCTGTCCGAAGTATGCTTAATCATCGAGATCGCTCGTATCGAGCTATTTAATGCGAGAAACACGTTATCTGGTGTTTTCACCACTCCACAGTTGGTTTGATATGCAGAACCGCAGATATCTTGGTTTTCGTGGGGTTTCAAGCTGAGATATGCATTTTCTGCGATAATCTTGGTGAGACTTCTGTCCGAAGTATGCAGAATCATCGAGATCGCTCTTTTCGAGCTATTTAATGCGAGAAACACGTTATCTGGTGTTTTCACCACTCCACAGTGCGTTTGATATGCAGAACCAGCGATATCTTGGTTTTCGTGGGGTTTCAAGCTCAGATATGCATTTTCTGCGATAATCTTGATGAGACTTCTGTCCGAAGTATGCCGAATCATCGAGATCGCACTTTTCGAGCTATTTTATGCGAGAAACACGTTATTTGGTGTTTTCACCACTCCACAGTGCGTTTGATATGCAGAACCGGCGATATCTTGGTTTTCGTGGGGTTTCAAGCTGAGATATGCATTTTCTGCGATAATCGTGGTGAGACTTCTGTCCGAAGCATGCAGAATCATCGAGATCGCTCTTTTCGAGCTATTTAATGCGAGAAACACGTTGTCTGGTGTTTTCACCACTCCACAGTGCGTATGATATGCAGAACCGACGATATCTTGGTTCTCGTGGGGTTTCAAGCTGAGATATGCATTTTCTGCGATAATCTTGGTGAGACTTCTGTCCGAAGTATGCAGAATCATCGAGATCGCACATTTCGAGATATTTAATGCGAGAATCACGTTATCTGGTGTTTTCACCACTCCACAGTTGGTTTGATATGCAGAACCGCAGATATCTTGGTTTTCGTGGGGTTTCAAGCTGAGATATGCATTTTCTGCGATAATCTTGGTGAGACTTCTGTCCGAAGTATGCTTAATCACCGAGATCGCTCGTTTCGAGCTATTTAATGCGAGAAACACGTTATCTGGTGTTTTCACCACTCCACAGTGCGTATGATATGCAGCACCGTCGATAACTTGGTTTTCGTGGGGTTTCAAGCTCAGATATGCATTTTCTGCGATAATCTTGGTGAGACTTCTGTCCGAAGTATGCAGAATCATCGAGATCGCTCTTTTCGGTCCATTTAATGCGACAAACACGTCATCTGGTAGTTTTCACCACTCCACAGTGCGTTTGATATGCAGAACCGGCGTCATCTTGGCTTTCGTCGGGTATCAAGCTGAGATATGCATTTTCTACGATAATCTTGGTGAGACTTCTGTCAGAACTATGCAGAATCATCGGGATCGCTCTTTTCGAGCCATTTAATGCGACAAACACGTCATCTGGTTGTTTTCACCACTCCATAGTGCGTTTGAAATGCAGAACCGGCGTCATCTTGATTTTCGTGAGGTTTCAAGGTGAGATATGCATTTTTTGCGATAATATTGGTGAGACTTCAGTCAGAAGTATGCAGAATCATCTAGATCGCTCTTGTCGAGATATTTAATGCAAAAAAACAAGTTTCCTGGTGTTTTCAACATTCCACAGTGCGTTTGATATGCAGAACCGGCGATATCTTGGCTTTCGTCGGGTATCAAGCTGGGATATGCATTTTCTACGATAATCATGGTGAGACTTATGTCAGAAGTATGCAGAATCATCGGGATCGCGCTTTTCGAGCCATTTAATGCGACAAACACGTCATCTGGTTGTTTTCACCACTCCACAGTGCGTTTGATATGCAGAACCGGCGACATCTTGGCTTTCGTCGGGTATCAAGCTGAGATATGCATTTTCTACGATAATCTTGGTGAGACTTCTGTCAGAACTATGCAGAATCATCGGGATCGCTCTTTTCGAGCCATTTAATGCGACAAACACGTCATCTGGTTGTTTTCACCACTCCATAGTGCGTTTGAAATGCAGAACCGGCGTCATCTTGATTTTCGTGAGGTTTCAAGCTGAGATTTGCATTTTCTGCGATAATCTTGGTGAGACTTCATTCAGAAGTATGCAGAATCATCTAGATCGCTCTTGTCGAGCTATTTAATGCAAAAAAACAAGTTTCCTGGAGTTTTCAACATTCCACAGTGCGTTTGATATGCAGAACCGGCGATATCTTGGCATTCGTCGGGTATCAAGCTGCGATATGCATTTTCTACGATAATCTTGGTGAGACTTCTGTCAGAAGTATGCAGAATCATCGGGATCACGCTTCTCGAGCCATTTAATGCGACATACACGTCATCTGGTTGTTTTCACCACTCCACAGTGCGTTTGATATGCAGAACCGGCGACATCTTGGCTTTCGTCGGGTATCAAGCTGAGATATGCATTTTCTACGATAATCTTGGTGAGACTTCTGTCAGAAGTATGCAGAATCATCTAGATCGCTCTTGTCGAGCTATTTAATGAAAAAAAACAAGTTTCCTGGTGTTTTCAACATTCCACAGTGCGCTTGATATGCAGAACCGGCGATATCTTGATTTTCGTGGTGTTTCAATCTGAGATATGCATTTTCTGCGATAATCTTGGTGAGTCTTCTGTCAGAAGTATGCAGAATCATCGAGATCCCTCTTTTCGGGTTATTTGATGCGAGAAACACGTTATCTGGTGTTTTCACCACTCCACAGTGCGTTTGATATGCAGAACCGGCGACATTGTGGCTTTCGTTGGGTATCAAGCTGAGATATGCATTTTCTACGATAATCTTGGTGAGACTTCAGTCAGAAGTATGCAGAATCATCTAGATCGCTCTTGTCGAGATATTTAATGCAAAAAAACAAGTTTCCTGGTGTTTTCAACATTCCACAGTGCGTTTGATATGCAGAACCGGCGATATCTTGGCTTTCGTCGGGTATCAAGCTGGGATATGCATTTTCTAAGATAATCTTGGTGAGACTTCTGTCAGAAGTATGCAGAATCATCGGGATCGCTCTTTTCGTGCTATTTAATGCGAAAAACACGTTATCTGGCTGTTTTCACCACTCCACAGTGCGTTTGATATGCAGAACCGGCGTCATCTTGATTTTCGAGAGGTTTCAAGCTGAGATATGCATTTTCTGCGATAATCTTGGTGAGACTTCTGTCCGAAGTATGCAGAATCATCGAGATCGCTCTTTTCGAGCTATTTAATGCGAGAAACACGTTATCTGGTGTTTTCACCACTCCACAGTGCGTTTGATATGCAGAACCAGCGATATCTTGGTTTTCGTGGGGTTTCAAGCTCAGATATGCATTTTCTGCGATAATCTTGATGAGACTTCTGTCCGAAGTATGCAGAATCATCGAGATCGCTCTTTTCGGTCCATTTAATGCGACAAACACGTCATCTGGTAGTTTTCACCACTCCACAGTGCGTTTGATATGCAGAACCGGCGTCATCTTGGCTTTCGTCGGGTATCAAGCTGAGATATGCATTTTCTACGATAATCTTGGTGATACTTCTGTCCGTAGGATGCAGAAACATCGAGATCGCTCTTTTCTACCTATTTAATGCGAGAAACAAGTTATCTGGTGTTTTCACCACTCCACAGTGCGTATGATATGCAGAACCAGCGATATCTTGGTTTTCGTGGGGTTTCAAGCTGAGATATGCATTTTTTACGATAATCTTGGTGAGACTTCTGTCCGAAGTATGCAGAATCATCGAGATCGCACATTTCGAGATATTTAATGCGAGAATCACGTTATCTGGTGTTTTCACCACTCCACAGTTGGTTTGATATGCAGAACCGCAGATATCTTGGTTTTCGTGGGGTTTCAAGCTGAGATATGCATTTTCTGCGATAATCTTGGTGAGACTTCTGTCCGAAGTATGCTTAATCACCGAGATCGCTCGTTTCGAGCTATTTAATGCGAGAAACACGTTATCTGGTGTTTTCACCACTCCACAGTGCGTATGATATGCAGCACCGACGATAACTTGGTTTTCGTGGGGTTTCAAGCTCAGATATGCATTTTCTGCGATAATCTTGGTGAGACTTCTGTCCGAAGTATGCAGAATCATCGAGATCGCTCTTTTCGGTCCATTTAATGCGACAAACACGTCATCTGGTAGTTTTCACCACTCCACAGTGCGTTTGATATGCAGAACCGGCGTCATCTTGGCTTTCGTCGGGTATCAAGCTGAGATATGCATTTTCTACGATAATCTTGGTGAGACTTCTGTCAGAACTATGCAGAATCATCGGGATCGCTCTTTTCGAGCCATTTAATGCGACAAACACGTCATCTGGTTGTTTTCACCACTCCATAGTGCGTTTGAAATGCTGAACCGGCGTCATCTTGATTTTCGTGAGGTTTCAAGGTGAGATATGCATTTTTTGCGATAATATTGGTGAGACTTCAGTCAGAAGTATGCAGAATCATCTAGATCGCTCTTGTCGAGATATTTAATGCAAAAAAACAAGTTTCCTGGTGTTTTCAACATTCCACAGTGCGTTTGATATGCAGAACCGGCGATATCTTGGCTTTCGTCGGGTATCAAGCTGGGATATGCATTTTCTACGATAATCTTGGTGAGACTTATGTCAGAAGTATGCAGAATCATCGGGATCGCGCTTTTCGAGCCATTTAATGCGACAAACACGTCATCTGGTTGTTTTCACCACTCCACAGTGCGTTTGATATGCAGAACCGGCGACATCTTGGCTTTCGTCGGGTATCAAGCTGAGATATGCATTTTCTACGATAATCTTGGTGAGACTTCTGTCAGAACTATGCAGAATCATCGGGATCGCTCTTTTCGAGCCATTTAATGCGACAAACACGTCATCTGGTTGTTTTCACCACTCCATAGTGCGTTTGAAATGCAGAACCGGCGTCATCTTGATTTTCGTGAGGTTTCAAGCTGAGATTTGCATTTTCTGCGATAATCTTGGTGAGACTTCATTCAGAAGTATGCAGAATCATCTAGATCGCTCTTGTCGAGCTATTTAATGCAAAAAAACAAGTTTCCTGGAGTTTTCAACATTCCACAGTGCGTTTGATATGCAGAACCGGCGATATCTTGGCATTCGTCGGGTATCAAGCTGCGATATGCATTTTCTACGATAATCTTGGTGAGACTTCTGTCAGAAGTATGCAGAATCATCGGGATCGCGCTTCTCGAGCCATTTAATGCGACAAACACGTCATCTGGTTGTTTTCACCACTCCACAGTGCGTTTGATATGCAGAACCGGCGACATCTTGGCTTTCGTCGGGTATCAAGCTGAGATATGCATTTTCTACGATAATCTTGGTGAGACTTCTGTCAGAAGTATGCAGAATCATCTAGATCGCTCTTGTCGAGCTATTTAATGAAAAAAAACAAGTTTCCTGGTGTTTTCAACATTCCACAGTGCGCTTGATATGCAGAACCGGCGATATCTTGATTTTCGTGGTGTTTCAATCTGAGATATGCATTTTCTGCGATAATCTTGGTGAGTCTTCTGTCAGAAGTATGCAGAATCATCGAGATCCCTCTTTTCGGGTTATTTGATGCGAGAAACACGTTATCTGGTGTTTTCACCACTCCACAGTGCGTTTGATATGCAGAACCGGCGACATTGTGGCTTTCGTTGGGTATCAAGCTGAGATATGCATTTTCTACGATAATCTTGGTGAGACTTCAGTCAGAAGTATGCAGAATCATCTAGATCGCTCTTGTCGAGATATTTAATGCAAAAAAACAAGTTTCCTGGTGTTTTCAACATTCCACAGTGCGTTTGATATGCAGAACCGGCGATATCTTGGCTTTCGTCGGGTATCAAGCTGGGATATGCATTTTCTAAGATAATCTTGGTGAGACTTCTGTCAGAAGTATGCAGAATCATCGGGATCGCTCTTTTCGTGCTATTTAATGCGAAAAACACGTTATCTGGCTGTTTTCACCACTCCACAGTGCGTTTGATATGCAGAACCGGCGTCATCTTGATTTTCGTGAGGTTTCAAGCTGAGATATGCATTTTCTGCGATAATCTTGGTGAGACTTCTGTCCGAAGTATGCAGAATCATCGAGATCGCTCTTTTCGAGCTATTTAATGCGAGAAACACGTTATCTGGTGTTTTCACCACTCCACAGTGCGTTTGATATGCAGAACCAGCGATATCTTGGTTTTCGTGGGGTTTCAAGCTCAGATATGCATTTTCTGCGATAATCTTGATGAGACTTCTGTCCGAAGTATGCAGAATCATCGAGATCGCTCTTTTCGGTCCATTTAATGCGACAAACACGTCATCTGGTAGTTTTCACCACTCCACAGTGCGTTTGATATGCAGAACCGGCGTCATCTTGGCTTTCGTCGGGTATCAAGCTGAGATATGCATTTTCTACGATAATCTTGGTGATACTTCTGTCCGTAGGATGCAGAAACGTCGAGATCGCTCTTTTCGACCTATTTAATGCGAGAAACAAGTTATCTGGTGTTTTCACCACTCCACAGTGCGTATGATATGCAGAACCAGCGATATCTTGGTTTTCGTGGGGTTTCAAGCTGAGATATGCATTTTTTACGATAATCATGGTGAGACTTCTGTCCGAAGTATGCAGAATCATCGAGATCGTTCGTTTCGAGCTATTTAACGCGAGAAACACGTTATCTGGTGTTTTCACCACACCACAGTGCGTATGATATGCATAACCGGCGATATCTTGGTTTTCGTGGGGTTTCAAGCTGAGATACGCATTTTCTGCGATAAACTTGGTGAGACTTCTGTCCGAAGTATGCTTAATCATCGAGATCGCTCGTTTCGAGCTATTTAATGCGAGAAACACGTTATCTGGTGTTTTCACCACTCCACAGTGCGTATGATATGCATAACCGACGATATCTTGGTTTTCGTGGGGCTTCAAGGTCAGATATGCATTTTCTGCGATAATCTTGGTGAGACTTCTGTCCGAAGTATGCAGAATCATCGAGATCGCACTTTTCGAGCTATCTAATGCGAGAAACACGTTATCTGGTGTTTTCACCACTCCACAGTGCGTTTGATATGCAGAACCGGCGATATCTTGGTTTTCGTGGGGTTTCAAGCTGAGATATGCATGTTTTACGATAATCTTGGTGAGACTTCTGTCCGAAGTGTGCTTAATCATCGAGATCGCTCGTATCGAGCTATTTAATGCGAGAAACACGTTATCTGGTGTTTTCACCACTCCACAGTTGGTTTGATATGCAGAACCGGAGATATCTTGGTTTTCGTGGGGTTTCAAGCTGAGATATGCATTTTCTGCGATAATCGTGGTGAGACTTCTGTCCGAAGTATGCAGAATCATCGAGATCGCTCTTTGCTAGCTATTTAATGCGAGAAACACGTTGTCTGGTGTTTTCACCACTCCACAGTGCGTATGATATGCAGACCCGACGATATCTTGGTTCTCGTTGGGTTTCAAGCTGAGATATGCATTTTCTGCGGTAATCTTGGTGAGACTTCTGTCCGAAGTATGCAGAATCATCGAGATCGCACATTTCGAGATATTTAATGCGAGAAACACGTTATCTGGTGTTTTCACCACTCCACAGTTGGTTTGATATGCAGAACCGCAGATATCTTGGTTTTCGTGGGGTTTCAAGCTGAGATATGCATTTTCTGCGATAATCTTGGTGAGACTTCTGTCCGAAGTATGCAGAATCATCGAGATCGCTCTTTTCGAGCTATTTAATGCGAGAAACACGTTATCTGGTGTTTTCACCACTCCACAGTGCGTTTGATATGCAGAACCAGCGATATCTTGGTTTTCGTGGGGTTTCAAGCTCAGATATGCATTTTCTGCGATAATCTTGATGAGACTACTGTCCGAAGTATGCCGAATCATCGAGATCGCACTTTTCGAGCTATTTTATGCGAGAAACACGTTATTTGGTGTTTTCACCACTCCACAGTGCGTTTGATATGCAGAACCGGCGATATCTTGGTTTTCGTGGGGTTTCAAGCTGAGATATGCATTTTCTGCGATAATCGTGGTGAGACTTCTGTCCGAAGTATGCAGAATCATCGAGATCGCTCTTTTCGAGCTATTTAATGCGAGAAACACGTTGTCTGGTGTTTTCACCACTCCACAGTGCGTATGATATGCAGCACCGACGATAACTTGGTTTTCGTGGGGTTTCAAGCTCAGATATGCATTTTCTGCGATAATCTTGGTGAGACTTCTGTCCGAAGTATGCAGAATCATCGAGATCGCTCTTTTCGGTCCATTTAATGCGACAAACACGTCATCTGGTAGTTTTCACCACTCCACAGTGCGTTTGATATGCAGAACCGGCGTCATCTTGGCTTTCGTCGGGTATCAAGCTGAGATATGCATTTTCTACGATAATCTTGGTGAGACTTCTGTCAGAACTATGCAGAATCATCGGGATCGCTCTTTTCGAGCCATTTAATGCGACAAACACGTCATCTGGTTGTTTTCACCACTCCATAGTGCGTTTGAAATGCAGAACCGGCGTCATCTTGATTTTCGTGAGGTTTCAAGCTGAGATTTGCATTTTCTGCGATAATCTTGGTGAGACTTCATTCATAAGTATGCAGAATCATCTAGATCGCTCTTGTCGAGCTATTTAATGCAAAAAAACAAGTTTCCTGGAGTTTTCACCACTCCACAGTGCGTTTGTTATGCAGAACCGGCGTCATCTTGGCTTTCGTCGGGTATCAAGCTGAGATATGCATTTTCTACGATAATCTTGGTGAGACTTCTGTCAGAAGTATGCAGAATCATCGGGATCGCTCTTCTCGAGCCATTTAATGCGACAAACACGTCATCTGGTTGTTTTCACCACTCCACAGTGCGTTTGATATGCAGAACCGGCGACATCTTGGCTTTCGTCGGGTATCAAGCTGAGATATGCATTTTCTACGATAATCTTGGTGAGACTTCTGTCAGAAGTATGCAGAATCATCTAGATCGCTCTTGTCGAGCTATTTAATGCGAGAAACACGTTATCTGGTGTTTTCACCACTCCACAGTGCGTTTGATATGCAGAACCAGCGATATCTTGGTTTTCGCGGGGTTTCAAGCTCAGATATGCATTTTCTGCGATAATCTTGATGAGACTTCTGTCCGAAGTATGCCGAATCATCGAGACCGCACTTTTCGAGCTATTTTATGCGAGAAACACGTTATTTGGTGTTTTCACCACTCCACAGTGCGTTTGATATGCAGAACCGGCGATATCTTGGTTTTCGTGGGGTTTCAAGCTGAGATATGCATTTTCTGCGATAATCGTGGTGAGACTTCTGTCCGAAGTATGCAGAATCATCGAGATCGCTCTTTTCGAGCTATTTAATGCGAGAAACACGTTGTCTGGTGTTTTCACCACTCCACAGTGCGTATGATATGCAGAACCGACGATATCTTGGTTCTCGTGGGGTTTCAAGCTGAGATATGCATTTTCTGCGATAATCTTGGTGAGACTTCTGTCCGAAGTATGCAGAATCATCGAGATCGCACATTTCGAGATATTTAATGCGAGAATCACGTTATCTGGTGTTTTCACCACTCCACAGTTGGTTTGATATGCAGAACCGCAGATATCTTGGTTTTCGTGGGGTTTCAAGCTGAGATATGCATTTTCTGTGATAATCTTGGTGAGACTTCTGTCCGAAGTATGCTTAATCACCGAGATCGCTCGTTTCGAGCTATTTAATGCGAGAATCACGTTATCTGGTGTTTTCACCACTCCACAGTGCGTATGATATGCAGCACCGACGATAACTTGGTTTTCGTGGGGTTTCAAGCTCAGATATGCATTTTCTGCGATAATCTTGGTGAGACTTCTGTCCGAAGTATGCAGAATCATCGAGATCGCTCTTTTCGGTCCATTTAATGCGACAAACACGTCATCTGGTAGTTTTCACCACTCCACAGTGCGTTTGATATGCAGAACCGGCGTCATCTTGGCTTTCGTCGGGTATCAAGCTGAGATATGCATTTTCTACGATAATCATGGTGAGACTTCTGTCAGAACTATGCAGAATCATCGGGATCGCACTTTTCGAGCCATTTAATGCGACAAACACGTCATCTGGTTGTTTTCACCACTCCATAGTGCGTTTGAAATGCAGAACCGGCGTCATCTTGATTTTCGTGAGGTTTCAAGGTGAGATATGCATTTTTTGCGATAATATTGGTGAGACTTCAGTCAGAAGTATGCAGAATCATCTAGATCGCTCTTGTCGAGATATTTAATGCAAAAAAACAAGTTTCCTGGTGTTTTCAACATTCCACAGTGCGTTTGATATGCAGAACCGGCGATATCTTGGCTTTCGTCGGGTATCAAGCTGGGATATGCATTTTCTACGATAATCTTGGTGAGACTTATGTCAGAAGTATGCAGATTCATCGGGATCGCTCTTTTCGAGCCATTTAATGCGACAAACACGTCATCTGGTTGTTTTCACCACTCCACAGTGCGTTTGATATGCAGAACCGGCGACATCTTGGCTTTCGTCGGGTATCAAGCTGAGATATGCATTTTCTACGATAATCTTGGTGAGACTTCTGTCAGAACTATGCAGAATCATCGGGATCGCTCTTTTCGAGCCATTTAATGCGACAAACACGTCATCTGGTTGTTTTCACCACTCCACAGTGCGTTTGATATGCAGAACCGGCGACATCTTGGCTTTCGTCGGGTATCAAGCTGAGATATGCATTTTCTACGATAATCTTGGTGAGACTTCTGTCAGAACTATGCAGAATCATCGGGATCGCTCTTTTCGAGCCATTTAATGCGACAAACACGTCATCTGGTTGTTTTCACCACTCCATAGTGCGTTTGAAATGCAGAACCGGCGTCATCTTGATTTTCGTGAGGTTTCAAGCTGAGATTTGCATTTTCTGCGATAATCTTGGTGAGACTTCATTCAGAAGTATGCAGAATCGTCTAGATCGCTCTTGTCGAGCTATTTAATGCAAAAAAACTAGTTTCCTGGAGTTTTCAACATTCCACAGTGCGTTTGATATGCAGAACCGGCGATATCTTGGCATTCGTCGGGTATCAAGCTGCGATATGCATTTTCTACGATAATCTTGGTGAGACTTCTGTCAGAAGTATGCAGAATCATCGGGATCGCTCTTTTCGAGACATTTAATGCGACAAACACGTCATCTGGTTGTTTTCACCACTCCACAGTGCGTTTGATATGCAGAACCGGCGTCATCTTGATTTTCGTGAGGTTTCAAGGTGAGATATGCATTTTTTGCGATAATATTGGGGAGACTTCAGTCAGAAGTATGCAGAATCATCTAGATCGCTCGTTTCGAGCTACTTAATGCCAGAAACACGTGTTCTGGTGTTTTCACCACTCCACAGAACGTTTTATGTGCAGAACCGGCGACATCTTGGATTTCGTCGGGTTTCAAGCTGAGATATGCATTTTTGCGATTATCTTGTTGAGACTTCAGTCAGAAGTATGTAGAATCATCTAGATCGCTCATGTCGAGCTATTTAATGCAAAAAAACAAGTTTCCTGGTGTTATCAACATTCCACAGTGCGTTTGATATGCAGAGCCGGCGATAACTTGATTTTCGTGGTGTTTCCAGCTGAGATATGCATTTTCTACGATAATCTTGGTGAGACTTCTGTCAGAAGTATGCAGAATCATCTAGATCGCTCTTTTCGAGCTATTTAATAAAAAAAAACAAGTTTCCTGTTGTTTTCAACATTTCACAGTGCGTTTGATATGCAGAACCGGCGATATCTTGATTTTCGTGGTGTTTCCAGCTGAGATATGCATTTTCTGCGATAATCTTGGTGAGTCTTCTCTCAGAAGTATGCAGAATCATCTAGATCGCTCTTTTCGAACTTTTTAATGCGACAAACACGTTTTCTGGTGTATTCACCACTCCACAGTACGTTTGACTTGCAGAACCGGAAATATCTGGGTTTCGGTCGGGTTTCAAGCTGAGATATGCATTTTCTGCGATAAGCTTGGTGAGACTTCAGTCAGAAGTATGCAGAATCATCGGGATCGCTCTTTTCGAGCTATTTAATGCGAGAAACACGTTATCTGGTGTTTTCACCACTCCACTGTGCGTTTGATATGCAGAACCGGCGACATCTTTGATTTCGTCGGGGTTCAAGCTGACATATGCATTTTCTACGATAATCTTGGTGAGACTTCTGTCAGAACTATGCAGAATCATCGGGATCGCTCTTTTCGAGCCATTTAATGCGACAAACACGTCATCTGGTTGTTTTCACCACTCCACAGTGCGTTTGATATGCAGAACCGGCGACATCTTGGCTTTCGTCGGGTATCAAGCTGAGATATGCATTTTCTACGATAATCTTGGTGAGACTTCTGTCAGAACTATGCAGAATCATCGGGATCGCTCTTTTCGAGCCATTTAATGCGACAAACACGTCATCTGGTTGTTTTCACCACTCCATAGTGCGTTTGAAATGCAGAACCGGCGTCATCTTGATTTTCGTGAGGTTTCAAGCTGAGATTTGCATTTTCTGCGATAATCTTGGTGAGACTTCATTCAGAAGTATGCAGAATCATCTAGATCGCTCTTGTCGAGCTATTTAATGCAAAAAAACTAGTTTCCTGGAGTTTTCAACATTCCACAGTGCGTTTGATATGCAGAACCGGCGATATCTTGGCATTCGTCGGGTATCAAGCTGCGATATGCATTTTCTACGATAATCTTGGTGAGACTTCTGTCAGAAGTATGCAGAATCATCGGGATCGCTCTGTTCGAGACATTTAATGCGACAAACACGTCATCTGGTTGTTTTCACCACTCCACAGTGCGTTTGATATGCAGAACCGGCGTCATCTTGATTTTCGTGAGGTTTCAAGGTGAGATATGCATTTTTTGCGATAATATTGGGGAGACTTCAGTCAGAAGTATGCAGAATCATCTAGATCGCTCGTTTCGAGCTACTTAATGCGAGTAACACGTGTTCTGGTGTTTTCACCACTCCACAGAACGTTTTATGTGCAGAACCGGCGACATCTTGGATTTCGTCGGGTTTCAAGCTGAGATATGCATTTTTGCGATTATCTTGTTGAGACTTCAGTCAGAAGTATGTAGAATCATCTAGATCGCTCGTTTCGAGCTATTTAATGCGAAAAAAACAAGTTTTCTGGTGTTTTCAACATTCCGCAGTGCGTTTGATATGCAGAACCGGCGATATCTTGATTTTCGTGGTGTTTCCAGCTGAGATATGCATTTTCTGCGATAATCTTGGTGAGTCTTCTGTCAGAAGTATGCAGAATCATCTAGATCGCTATTTTCGAGCTATTTAATGCGAGATACACGTTATCTGGTTGTTTTCACCACTCCACAGTGCGTTTGATATACAGAACCGGCGACATCTTGATTCTCGTGAGGTTTCAAGCTGAGATATGCATTTTCTGCGTTAATATTGGTGAGACTTCAGTCAGAAATATGCAGAATCATCTAGATCGCTCTTTTCGAGCTATTTAATGCGAGAAACACGTTTTCTTGTGTTTTCACCACCCCACAGTGCGTTTGATATGCAGAACCGGAGATATCTTGGTTTCGGTCGGGTTTCAAGCTGAGATATGCATTTTCTGCGATAATCTTGGTGAGACTTCAGTCAGAAGTATGCAGAATAATCGAGATCGCTCTTTTCGAGCTATTTAATGCGGGAAACACGTTATCTGGTGTATTGACCACTCCACAGTGCATTTGATATGTAGAGCCGGCGATATCTTGGCTTTCGTCGGGTATCAAGCTGAGACATGCATTTTCTGCGATAATCTTGGCGATTCTTCTGTCAGAAGTATGCAGAATCAGCGAGAACGCTCTTTTCGAGCTAGTTAATGCGAGAAACACGTTTTCTGGTGTTTTCACCAATCCACAGTACGTTTGACATGCAGAAACGGAGATATCTTGGTTTTCGTGGGGTTTCCAGCTGAAATATGCATTTTCTTCGATAACTTGGTGTTTCATCTATGAGAAGTATGCAGAATCATCGAGAACGCTCTTTCCGAGCTACTTAATGCGAGAAACACGTTTTCTGGTTTTTTCACCACTCCACTGTGCGTCTGAAATGCAGAACCGGCGATATCTTGGCTTTCGTCGGGTATCAAGCTGAGACATGCATTTTCTGCGATAATCTTGGCGATTCTTCTGTCAGAAGTATGCAGAATCAGCGAGAACGCTCTTTTCGAGCTAGTTAATGCGAGAAACACGTTTTCTGGTGTTTTCACCAATCCACAGTACGTTTGACATGCAGAAACGGAGATACCTTGGTTTTCGTGGGGTTTCCAGCTGAAATATGCATTTTCTTCGATAACTTGGTGTTTCATCTATGAGAAGTATGCAGAATCATCGAGAACGCTCTTTCCGAGCTACATAATGCGAGAAACACGTTTTCTGGTTTTTTCACCACTCCACTGTGCGTCTGAAATGCAGAACCGGCGATATCTTGGCTTTCGTCGGGTATCAAGCTGAGACATGCATTTTCTGCGATAATCTTGGCGATTCTTCTGTCAGAAGTATGCAGAATCATCGAGAACGCTCTTTTCGAACTAGTTAATGCGAGAAACACGTTTTCTGGTGTTTTCACCACTCCACAGTGCGTCTAATATGCAGAACCGGCGATATCTTGGTTTTCGTCGGGTTTCAAGCTGAGATATGCATTTTCAACGATTATCTTGGAGAGACTTCAGTCAGAAGTATGCAGAATCATCTAGATCGCTCGTTTCCAGCTATTTAATGCGAGAAACACGTTATCTGGTTGTTTTCACCACTCCACAGTGCGTTTGATATGCAGGACCGGCGATATCTTGATTTACGTGATATTTCTAGCTGAGATATGCATTTTCTGCGATAATATTGGTGAGACTTCAGTCAGAAGTATGCAGAATCATCTAGATCGCTCGTTTCGAGCTATTTAATGCGAAAAAACAAGTTTTCTGGTGTTTTCAACATTCCGCAGTGCGTTTGATATGCAGAACCGGCGATATCTTGATCTTCGTGGTGTTTCCAGCTGAGATATGCATTTTCTGCGATAATCTTGGTGCGACTTCTGTCAGAAGTATGCAGAATCATGGAGATCGCTCTTTTCGAGCTATTTAATGCGAGAAACACGTTATCTGGTGTATTGACCACTCCACAGTGCGTTTGATATGCAAAACCGGCGATATCTTGGTTTTCGTCGGGTTTCAAGCTGAGATATGCATTTTCAACGATAATCTTGGAGAGACTTCAGTTAGAAGTATGCAGAATCATCTAGATCGCTCGTTTCGAGCTATTTAATGCGAGAAACACGATATCTGGTTGTTTTCACCACTCCACAGTGCGTTTGATATGCAGAACCGGCGATATCTTGGCTTTCGTCGGGTATCAAGCTGAGACATGCATTTTCTGCGATAATCTTGGCGATTCTTCTGTCAGAAGTATGCAGAATCATCGAGAACGCTCTTTTCGAGCTAGTTAATGCGAGAAACACGTTTTCTGGTGTTTTCACCACTCCACAGTGCGTCTGATATGCAGAACCGGCGATATCTTGGTTTTCGTCGGGTTTCAAGCTGAGATATGCATTTTCAACGATTATCTTGGAGAGACTTCAGTCAGAAGTATGCAGAATCATCTAGATCGCTCGTTTCGAGCTATTTAATGCGAGAAACACGTTATCTGGTTGTTTTCACCACTCCACAGTGCGTTTGATATGCAGGACCGGCGATATCTTGATTTTCGTGATATTTCTAGCTGAGATATGCATTTTCTGCGATAATATTGGTGAGACTTCAGTCAGAAGTATGCAGAATCATCTAGATCGCTCGTTTCGAGCTATTTAATGCGAAAAAACAAGTTTTCTGGTGTTTTCAACATTCCGCAGTGCGTTTGATATGCCGAACCGGCGATATCTTGGTTTTCGTCGGGTTTCAAGCTGAGATATGCATTTTCTGCGATAATCTTGGAGAGACTTCAGTCAGAAGTATGCAGAATCATGGAGATCGCTCTTTTCGAGCTAGTTAATGCGAGAAACACGTTTTCTGGTTTTTTCACCACTCCATTGTGCGTCTGAAATGCAGAACCGGCGATATCTTGGCTTTCGTCGGGTATCAAGCTGAGACATGCATTTTCTGCGATAATCTTGGCGATTCTTCTGTCAGAAGTATGCATAATAATCGAGATCGCTCTTTTCGAGCTATTTAATGCGGGAAACACGTTATCTGGTGTATTGACCACTCCACAGTGCATTTGATATGTAGAGCCGCCGATAACTTGGTTTTCGTGGGGTTCACAGCTGATATATGCATTTTCTGCGATAATCTTGGTGTTTCATCTATGAGAAGTATGCAGAATCATCGAGAACGCTCTTTTCGAGCTACTTAATGCGAGAAACACGTTTTCTGGTTTTTTCATCACTCCACTGTGCGTCTGAAATGCAGAACCGGCGATATCTTGGCTTTCGTCGGGTATCAAGCTGAGACATGCATTTTCTGCGATAATCTTGGCGATTCTTCTGTCAGAAGTATGCAGAATCATCGAGAACGCTCTTTTCGAGCTAGTTAATGCGAGAAACACGTTTTCTGGTGTTTTCACCACTCCACAGTGCGTCTGATATGCAGAACCGGCGATATCTTGGTTTTCGTCGGGTTTCAAGCTGAGATATGCATTTTCAACGATTATCTTGGAGAGACTTCAGTCAGAAGTATGCAGAATCATCTAGATCGCTCGTTTCCAGCTATTTAATGCGAGAAACACGTTATCTGGTTGTTTTCACCACTCCGCAGTGCGTTTGATATGCAGGACCGGCGATATCTTGATTTTCGTGATATTTCTAGCTGAGATATGCATTTTCTGCGATAATATTGGTGAGACTTCAGTCAGAAGTATGCAGAATAATCGAGATCGCTCTTTTCGAGCTATTTAATGCGGGAAACACGTTATCTGGTGTATTGACCACTCCACAGTGCATTTGATATGTAGAGCCGCCGATAACTTGGTTTTCGTGGGGTTTCCAGCTGATATATGCATTTTCTGCGATAATCTTGGTGTTTCATCTATGAGAAGTATGCAGAATCATCGAGAACGCTCTTTTCGAGCTACTTAATGCGAGAAACACGTTTTCTGGTTTTTTCATCACTCCACTGTGCGTCTGAAATGCAGAACCGGCGATATCTTGGCTTTCGTCGGGTATCAAGCTGAGACATGCATTTTCTGCGATAATCTTGGCGATTCTTCTGTCAGAAGTATGCAGAATCATCTAGATCGCTCGTTTCGAGCTATTTAATGCGAAAAAACAAGTTTTCTGGTGTTTTCAACATTCCGCATTGCGTTTGATATGCAGAACCGGCGATATCTTGATCTTCGTGGTGTTTCCAGCTGAGATATGCATTTTCTGCGATAATCTTGGTGCGACTTCTGTCAGAAGTATGCAGAATCATGGAGATCGCTCTTTTCGAGCTATTTAATGCGAGAAACACGTTATCTGGTGTATTGACCACTCCACAGTGCGTTTGATATGCAAAACCGGCGATATCTTGGTTTTCGTCGGGTTTCAAGCTGAGATATGCATTTTCAACGATAATCTTGGAGAGACTTCAGTCAGAAGTATGCAGAATCATCTAGATCGCTCGTTTCGAGCTATTTAATGCGAGAAACACGATATCTGGTTGTTTTCACCACTCCACAGTGCGTTTGATATACAGAACCGGCGATATCTTGGCTTTCGTCGGGTATCAAGCTGAGACATGCATTTTCTGCGATAATCTTGGCAATTCTTCTGTCAGAAGTATGCAGAATCATCGAGAACGCTCTTTTCGAGCTAGTTAATGCGAGAAACACGTTTTCTGGTGTTTTCACCACTCCACAGTGCGTCTGATATGCAGAACCGGCGATATCTTGGTTTTCGTCGGGTTTCAAGCTGAGATATGCATTTTCAACGATTATCTTGGATAGACTTCAGTCAGAAGTATGCAGAATCATCTAGATCGCTCGTTTCGAGCTATTTAATGCGAGAAACACGTTATCTGGTTGTTTTCACCACTCCACAGTGCGGTTGATATGCAGGACCGGCGATATCTTGATTTTCGTGATATTTCTAGCTGAGATATGCATTTTCTGCGATAATATTGGTGAGACTTCAGTCAGAAGTATGCAGAATCATCTAGATCGCACGTTTCGAGCTATTTAATGCGAAAAAACAAGTTTTCTGGTGTTTTCAACATTCCGCAGTGCGTTTGATATGCAGAACCGGCGATATCTTGATCTTCGTGGTGTTTCCAGCTGAGATATGCATTTTCTGCGATAATCTTGGTGCGACTTCTGTCAGAAGTATGCAGAATCATGGAGATCGCACTTTTCGAGCTATTTAATGCGAGAAACACGTTATGTGGTGTATTGACCACTCCACAGTGCGTTTGATATGCAAAACCGGCGATACCTTGGTTTTCGTCGGGTTTCAAGCTGAGATATGCATTTTCAACGATAATCTTGGAGAGATTTCAGTCAGAAGTATGCAGAATCATCTAGATCGCTCGTTTCGAGCTATTTAATGCGAGAAACACGTTATCTGGTTGTTTTCACCACTCCACAGTGCGTTTGATATGCAGGACCGGCGATATCTTGATTTTCGTGATATTTCTAGCTGAGATATGCATTTTCTGCGATAATATTGGTGAGACTTCAGTCAGAAGTATGCAGAATCATCTAGATCGCTCGTTTCGAGCTATTTAATGCGAGAAACACGTTATCTGGTGTATTGACCACTCCACAGTGCGTTTGATATGCAAAACCGGCGATATCTTGGTTTTCGTCGGGTTTCAAGCTGAGATATGCATTTTCTGCGATAATCTTTGTGAGACTTCAGTCAGAAGTATGCAGAATCATCTAGATCGCTCTTTTCGAGCTATTTAATGCGAGAAACACGTTATCTGGTGTATTGACCACTCCACAGTGCGTTTGATATGCAGAACCGGCGATATCTTGATCTTCGTGGTGTTTCAAGCTGAGATATGCATTTTCTGCGATAATCTTGGTGCGACTTCTGTCAGAAGTATGCAGAATCATGGAGATCGCTCTTTTCGAGCTATTTAATGCGAGAAACACGTTATCTGGTGTATTGACCACTCCACAGTGCGTTTGATATGCAGAACCGGCGATATCTTGATCTTCGTGGTGTTTCCAGCTGAGATATGCATTTTCTGCGATAATCTTGGTGCGACTTCTGTCAGAAGTATGCAGAATCATGGAGATCGCTCTTTTCGAGCTATTTAATGCGAGAAACACGTTATCTGGTGTATTGACCACTCCACAGTGCGTTTGATATGCAAAACCGGCGATATCTTGGTTTTCGTCGGGTTTCAAGCTGAGATATGCATTTTCAACGATAATCTTGGACAGACTTCAGTCTGAAGTATGCAGAATTATCGAGAACGCTCTTTTCGATCTAGTTAATGCGAGAAACACGTTTTCTGGTGTTTTCACCACTCCACAGTGTGTCTGATATGCAGAACCGGCGATATCTTGGTTTTCGTCGGGTTTCAAGCTGAGATATGCATTTTCAACGATTATCTTGGAGAGACTTCAGTCAGAAGTATGCAGAATCATCTAGATCGCTCGTTTCGAGCTATTTAATGCGAGAAACACGTTATCTGGTTGTTTTCACCACTCCACAGTGTGTTTGATATGCAGGACCGGCGATATCTTGATTTTCGTGATATTTCTAGCTGAGATATGCATTTTCTGCGATAATATTGGTGAGACTTCAGTCAGAAGTATGCAGAATCATCTAGATCGCTCGTTTCGAGCTATTTAATGCGAAAAAACAAGTTTTCTGGTGTTTTCAACATTCCGCAGTGCGTTTGATATGCAGAACCGGCGATATCTTGATCTTCGTGGTGTTTCCAGCTGAGATATGCATTTTCTGCGATAATCTTGGTGCGACTTCTGTCAGAAGTATGCAGAATCATGGAGATCGCTCTTTTCGAGCTATTTAATGCGAGAAACACGTTATCTGGTGTATTGACCACTCCACAGTGCGTTTGATATGCAGGACCGGCGATATCTTGATTTTCGTGATATTTCTAGCTGAGATATGCATTTTCTGCGATAATATTGGTGAGACTTCAGTCAGAAGTATGCAGAATCATCTAGATCGCTCGTTTCGAGCTATTTAATGCGAAAAAAACAAGTTTTCTGGTGTTTTCAACATTCCGCAGTGCGTTTGATATGCAGAACCGGCGATATATTGATTTTCTTGGTGTTTCCAGCTGAGATATGCATTTTCTGCGATAATCTTGGTGAGTCTTCTGTCAGAAGTATGCAGAATCATCTAGATCGCTCTTTTCGAGCTATTTAATGCGAGATACACGTTATCTGCTTGTTTTCACCACTCCACTGTGCGTTTGATATACAGAACCGGCGACATCTTGAATCTCGTGAGGTTTCAAGCTGAGATATGCATTTTCTGCGATAATATTGGAGAGACTTCAGTCAGAAGTATGCAGAATCATCTAGATCGCTCGTTTCGAGCTATTTAATGCGAGAAACACGTTATCTGGTTGTTTTCACCACTCCACAGTGCGTTTGATATGCAGAAATGGCAAAATCTTGGTTTTCGTCGGGTTTCAAGCTGAGATATGCATTGTCAACGATAATCTTGGAGAGACTTCAGTCAGAAGTATGCAGAATCATCTAGATCGCTCGTTTCGAGCTATTTAATGCGAGATACACGTTATCTGCTTGTTTTCACCACTCCACTGTGCGTTTGATATACAGAACCGGCGACATCTTGATTCTCGTGAGGTTTCAAGCTGAGATATGCATTTTCTGCGATAATATTGGAGAGACTTCAGTCAGAAGTATGCAGAATCATCTAGATCGCTCGTTTCGAGCTATTTAATGCGAGAAACACGTTTTCTGGGCTTTTCACCACTCCACAGTTCGTTGGATATGCAGAACAGGAGATATCTTGGTTTTCGTGGGGTTTCTAGCAGAGATATGCATTTTCTGCGATAATCATGGTGAGACTTCTGTTAGAAGTATGCAGAATCATCGAGATCGCACTTTTCGATCAATTTAATGCGAGAAACACGTTGTCTGGTGTTTTCACCACTCCACAGTGCGTATGATATGCAGAACCGGCGACATCTTGGTTTTCGTGGGGTTTCAAGCTGAGATGTGCATTGTCTGCGATAATCTTGGTGAGACTTCTGTTCGAAGTGTGCAGAATCATCGAGATCGCTCTTTTCGAGCTATTTAATGCGAGAAACACGTTTTCTGGGGTTTTCACCACACCACAGTTCGTTGGATATGCAGAACAGGTGATATCTTGGTTTTCGAGGGGTTTCAAGCTCAGATATGCAGTTTCTGCGATAAACTTGGAGAGACTTCTGTCCGAAGTATGCTGAATCATCTAGATCGCTCCATTCGAGCTGGTTAATGCGAGAAAAACCATATCTGGTGTTTTCACCACTCCACAGTGCGTTTGATATGCAGAACCAGCGATATCTTGGTTTTCGTGGGGTTTGAAGGTGAGATATGCATTTTTTACGATAATCTTGGTGAGACTTCTGTCCGAAGTATGCAGAATCATCGAGATCGCTCGTTTCGCGCTATTTAATGCGAGAAACACGTTATCTGGTGTTTTCACCACTCCACAGAGCGTTGGATATGCAGAACCGGCGATATCTTGGTTTTTGTGGGGTTTCAAGCTGAGATAAGCATTTTTTACGATAATCTTGGTGAGACTTCTGTCCGAAGTATGCTTAATCATCGAGATCGCTCTATTCGAGCTATATAATGCGAGAAACACGTTATCTGTTGTTTTCAGCACTCCACAGTGCGTTTGATATGCAGAACCAGCGACATCTTGGTTTTCGTGGGGTTTCAAGCTCAGATATGCATTTCCTGCGATAATCTTGGTGTGACTACTGTCCGAAGTATGCAGAATCATCGAGATCGCACTTTTCGAGCTATTTAATGCGAGAAACACGTTATCTGGTGTTTTCACCACTCCACAGTGCGTTTGATATGCAGAACCGGCGATATCTTGGTTTTTGTGGGGTTTCAAGCTGAGATAAGCATTTTCTGCGATAATCTTGGTGAGACTTCAGTCAGATGTATGCAGAATAATCGAGATCGCTCTTTTCGAGCTATTTAATGCGGGAAACACGTTATCTGGTGTATTGATCACTCCACAGTGCGTTTGATATGTAGAGCCGCCGATAACTTGGTTTTCGTGGAGTTTCCAGCTGATATATGCATTTTCTGTGATAATCTTGGTGTTTCATCTATGAGAAGTATGCAGAATCATCGAGAACGCTCTTTTCGTGCTACTTAATGCGAGAAACACGTTTTCTGGTTTTTTCACCACTCCACAGTGCGTCTGAAATGCAGAACCGGCGATATCTTGGTTTTCGTGGGTTTTCCAGCTGAGATATGCATTTTCTGCTATAATCTTGGTGAGTCTTCTGTCAGCAGTATGCAGAATCATCTAGATCGCTCTTTTCGAGCTATTGAATGCCAGAAACACGTTTTCTGGGGTTTTCACCACACCACAGTTCGTTGGATATGCAGACCAGGTGATATCTTGGTTTTCGTGGGGTTTCAAGCTGAGATATGCATTGTCTGCGATAATCTTGGTGAGACTTCTGTTCGAAGTGTGCAGAATCATCGAGATCGCTCTTTTCGAGCTGTTTAATGCGAGAAACACGTTTTCTGGGGTTTTCACCACACCACAGTTCGTTGGATATGCAGAACAGGTGATATCTTGGTTTTCGAGGGGTTTCAAGCTCAGATATGCAGTTTCTGCGATAAACTTGGAGAGACTTCTGTCCGAAGTATGCTGAATCATCGAGATCGCTCTTTTCGAGCTGGTTAATGCGAGAAAAACCATATCTGGTGTTTTCGCCACTCCACAGTGCGTTTGATATGCAGAACCGGCGATATCTTGGTTTTCGTGGGGTTTGAAGCTGAGATATGCATTTTTTACGATAATCTTGGTGAGACTTCTGTCCGCAGTATGCAGAATCATCGAGATCGCTCGTTTCGAGCTATTTAATGCGAGAAACACGTTATCTGGTGTTTTCAGCACTCTACAGTGCGTTTGATATGCAGAACCAGCGATATCTGGGTTTTCGTGGGGTTTCCAGTTCAAATATGCATTTTCTGCGATAATCTTCGTGTTTCATCTATGAGAAGTATGCAGAATCATCAAGAGCGCTCTTTTCGAGCTATTTAATGCGAGAAACACGTTTTCTGGGGTTTTCACCACACCACAGTTCGTTGGATATGCAGAACAGGTGATATCTTGGTTTTCGAGGGGTTTCAAGCTCAGATATGCATTTTCTGCGATAAACTTGGAGAGACTTCTGTCCGAAGTATGCTGAATCATCGAGATCGCTCTTTTCGAGCTGGTTAATGCGAGAAAAACCATATCTGGTGTTTTCACCACTCCACAGTGCGTTTTATATGCAGAACCGGCGACATATTGGTTTTCGTGGGGTTTCAAGCTGAGATATGCATTTTCTGCGATAATCTTGGTGAGACTTCTGTCTGAAGTATGCAGAATCATCGAGATCGCTCTTTTCGAGCTATTTAATGCTAGAAACAAGTTTTCTGGTGTTTTCACCACTCCACAGTGCGTTTGATATGCAGAACCAGCGATATCTTGGTTTTCGTGGGGTTTCAAGATCAGATATGCATTTTCTGCGATAATCTTGGTGAGGCTTCTGTCCGAAGTATGCAGAATCATCGAGATCGCACTTTTCGAGCTATTTAATGCGAGAAACACGTTTTCTGGGGTTTTCACCACACCACAGTTCGTTGGATATGCAGAACAGGTGATATCTTGGTTTTCGAGGGGTTTCAAGCTCAGATATGCATTTTTTACGATAATCTTGGTGAGACTTCTGTCCGAAGTATGCAGAATCATCGAGATCGCTCATTTCGAGCTATTTAATGCGAGAAACACGTTATCTGGTGTTTTCACCACTCCACAGAGCGTTGGATATGCAGAACCGGAGATATTTTGGTTTTCGTCGGGTTTCAACCTGAGATATGCATTTTCTACGATAAGCTTGGTGAGACATCTGTCCGAAGTATGCAGAAACATCGAGAGCGCTCTTTTCGAGCTATTTAATGCGAGAAACTCGTTTTCTGGGGTTTTCACCACTCCACAGTTCGTTGGATATGCAGAACCGGAGATATCTTGGTTTTCGTGGGGTTTCAAGCTGAGATATGCATTTTCTGCGATAATCTTGGTGAGACTTCTGTCCGAAGTATGCAGAATCATCGAGATCGCTCTTTTCGAGCTATTTAATGCTAGAAACAAGTTTTCTGGTGTTTTCACCACTCCACAGTGCGTTTGATATGCAGAACCAGCGATATCTTGGTTTTCGTGGGGTTTCAAGCTCAGATATGCATTTTCTGCGATAATCTTGGTGAGGCTTCTGTCCGAAGTATGCAGAATCATCGAGATCGCACTTTTCGAGCTATTTAATGCGAGAAACACGTTATCTGGTGTTTTCACCACTCCACAGTGCGTTTGATATGCAGAACCGGCGATATCTTGGTTTTTGTGGGGTTTCAAGCTGAGATAAGCATTTTTTACGATAATCTTGGTGAGACTTCTGTCCGAAGTATGCTTAATCATCGAGATCGCTCTATTCGAGCTATTTAATGCGAGAAACACGTTATCTGGTGTTTTCAGCACGCCACAGTGCGTTTGATATGCAGAACCAGCGATATCCTGGTTTTCGTGCGTTTTCCAGCTGAGATATGCATTTTCTGCGATAATCTTAGTGAGTCTTCTGTCAGCAGTATGCAGAATCATCTAGATCGCTCTTTTCGAGCTATTTAATGCCAGAAACACGTTTTCTAGTGTATTCACAAATCCACAGTACGTTTGACATGCAGAAACGGAGATATCTTGGTTTTCGTGGGGTTTCCAGCTGAAATATGCATTTTCTGCGATAATCTTGGTCAGGCTTCTGTCAGCAGTATGCAGAATCATCTAGATCGCTCTTTTCGAGCTATTTAATGCGAGGAACACGTTTTCTGGTGTATTCAACACTCCACAGAACGTTTGACATGCAGAAACGGAGATATCTTGGTTTTCGTCGGGTATCAAGCTGAGACATGCATTTTCTGCGATAATCTTGGTGATTCTTCTGGCAGAAGTATGCAGAATCATCGAGAACGCTCTTTTCGAGCTAGTTAATGCGAGAAACACGTTTTCTGGTGTTTTCGCCACACCACAGTGCGTTTGATATGCAGAACCAGCGATATCTGGGTTTTCGTGGTGTTTCAGCTGAGATATACATTTTCTGCGATAATCTTGGTGAGACTTCTGTCCGAAGTCTGCAGAATCATCGAGATCGCACTTTTCGAGCTATTTAATGCGAGAAACACGTTATCTGGTGTTTTCACCACTCCACAGTGCGTTTGATATGCAGAACCGGAGATGTCTTGGTTTTCGTGGGGTTTCAAGCTGAGATATGCATTTTCTGCGATAATCTTGGTGAGATCTCTGTCCGAAGTATGCAGAATCATCGAGATCGCTCTTTTCGAGCTATTTAATGCGGGAAACACGTTATCTGGTGTATTGACCACTCCACAGTGCGTTTGATATGTAGAGCCGCCGATAACTTGGTTTTCGTCGGGTATCAAGCTGAGACATGCATTTTCTGCGATAATCTTGGTGATTCTTCTGGCAGAAGTATGCAGAATCATCGAGAACGCTCTTTTCGAGCTAGTTAATGCGAGAAACACGTTTTCTGGTGTATTCACCAATCCACAGTACGTTTGACATGCAGAAACGGAAATATCTTGGTTTTCGTGGGGTTTCCAGCTGAAATATGCATTTTCTGCGATAACTTGGTGTTTCATCTATGAGAAGTATGCAGAATCATCGAGATCGCTCTTTTCGAGCTAGTTGATGCGGGAAACACGTTATCTGGTGTATTGACCACTCCACAGTGCGTTTGATATGTAGAGCCGCCGATAACTTGGTTTTCGTCGGGTATCAAGCTGAGACATGCATTTTCTGTGATATTCTTGGTGATTCTTCTGTCAGAAGTATGCAGAAACATCGAGAACGCTCTTTTCGAGCTAGTTAATGCGAGAAACACGTTTTCTGGTGTATTCACCAATCCACAGTACGTTTGACATGCAGAAACGGAGATATCTTGGTTTTCGTGGGGTTTCCAGCTGAAATATGCATTTTCTGCGATAACTTGGTGTTTCATCTATGAGAAGTATGCAGAATCATCGAGAACGCTCTTTTCGAGCTACTTAATGCGAGAAACACGTTTTCTGGTTTTTTCACCACTCCACTGTGCGTCTGAAATGCAGAACCGGCGATATCTTGGCTTTCGTCGGGTTTCAAGCTGAGATATGCATTTTCAACGATTATCTTGGAGAGACTTCAGTCAGAAGTATGCAGAATCATGGAGATCGCTCTTTTCGAGCTATTTAATGCGAGAAACACGTTATCTGGTGTATTGACCACTCCACAGTGCGTTTGATATGCAAAACCGGCGATATCTTGGTTTTCGTCGGGTTTCAAGCTGAGATATGCATTTTCTGCGATAATCTTTGTGAGACTTCAGTCAGAAGTATGCAGAATCATCTAGATCGCTCTTTTCGAGCTATTTAATGCGAGAAACACGTTATCTGGTGTATTGACCACTCCACAGTGCGTTTGATATGCAGAACCGGCGATATCTTGATCTTCGTGGTGTTTCCAGCTGAGATATGCATTTTCTGCGATAATCTTGGTGCGACTTCTGTCAGAAGTATGCAGAATCATGGAGATCGCTCTTTTCGAGCTATTTAATGCGAGAAACACGTTATCTGGTGTATTGACCACTCCACAGTGCATTTGATATGCAAAACCGGCGATATCTTGGTTTTCGTCGGGTTTCAAGCTGAGATATGCATTTTCAACGATAATCTTGGACAGACTTCAGTCAGAAGTATGCAGAATCATCGAGAACGCCCTTTTCGAGCTAGTTAATGCGAGAAACACGTTTTCTGGTGTTTTCACCACTCCACAGTGTGTCTGATATGCAGAACCGGCGATATCTTGGTTTTCGTCGGGTTTCAAGCTGAGATATGCATTTTCAACGATTATCTTGGAGAGACTTCAGTCAGAAGTATGCAGAATCATCTAGATCGCTCGTTTCGAGCTATTTAATGCGAGAAACACGTTATCTGGTTGTTTTCACCACTCCACAGTGCGTTTGATATGCAGGACCGGCGATATCTTGATTTTCGTGATATTTCTAGCTGAGATATGCATTTTCTGCGATAATATTGGTGAGACTTCAGTCAGAAGTATGCAGAATCATCTAGATCGCTCGTTTCGAGCTATTTAATGCGAAAAAACAAGTTTTCTGGTGTTTTCAACATTCCGCAGTGCGTTTGATATGCAGAACCGGCGATATCTTGATCTTCGTGGTGTTTCCAGCTGAGATATGCATTTTCTGCGATAATCTTGGTGCGACTTCTGTCAGAAGTATGCAGAATCATGGAGATCGCTCTTTTCGAGCTATTTAATGCGAGAAACACGTTATCTGGTGTATTGACCACTCCACAGTGCGTTTGATATGCAAAACCGGCGATATCTTGGTTTTCGTCGGGTTTCAAGCTGACATATGCATTTTCAACGATAATCTTGGAGAGACTTCAGTCAGAAGTATGCAGAATCATCTAGATCGCTCGTTTCGAGCTATTTAATGCGAGAAGCACGTTATCTGGTTGTTTTCACCACTCCACAGTGCGTTTGATATGCAGGACCGGCGATATCTTGATTTTCGTGATATTTCTAGCTGAGATATGCATTTTCTGCGATAATATTTGTGAGACTTCAGTCCGAAGTATGCAGAATCATCTAGATCGCTCGTTTCGAGCTATTTAATGCGAAAAAAACAAGTTTTCTGGTGTTTTCAACATTCCGCAGTGCGTTTGATATGCAGAACCGGCGATATCTTGATTTTCTTGGTGTTTCCAGCTGAGATATGCATTTTCTGCGATAATCTTGGTGAGTCTTCTGTCAGAAGTATGCAGAATCATCTAGATCGCTCTTTTCGAGCTATTTAATGCGAGATACACGTTATCTGCTTGTTTTCACCACTCCACTGTGCGTTTGATATACAGAACCGGCGACATCTTGATTCTCGTGAGGTTTCAAGCTGAGATATGCATTTTCTGCGATAATATTGGAGAGACTTCAGTCAGAAGTATGCAGAATCATCTAGATCGCTCGTTTCGAGCTATTTAATGCGAGAAACACGTTATCTGGTTGTTTTCACCACTCCACAGTGCGTTTGATATGCAGAAATGGCAAAATCTTGGTTTTCGTCGGGTTTCAAGCTGAGATATGCATTTTCTACGATAAGATTGGTGAGACATCTGTCCGAAGTATGCAGAAACATCGAGAGCGCTCTTTTCGAGCTGTTTAATGCGAGAAACTCGTTTTCTGGGGTTTTCACCACTCCACAGTTCGTTGGATATGCAGTACCGGAGATATCTTGGTTTTCGTGGGGTTTCAAGCTGAGATATGCATTTTCTGCGATAATCTTGGTGAGACTTCTGTCCGAAGTATGCTGAATCATCTAAATCGCTCTTTTCGAGCTATTTAATGCGAGAAACACGTTATCTGGTGTTTTCACCACTCCACAGTGCGTTTGATATGCAGTACCAGCGATATCTTAGTTTTCGTGGGGTTTCAAGCTGAGATATGCATTTTTTACGATAATCTTGGTGGGACTTCTGTCCGAAGTATGCAGAATCATGGAGATCGCTCTTTTCGAGCTATTTAATGCGAGAAACACGTTATCTGGTGTTTTCACCACTCCACAGAGCGTTTGATATGCAGTACCAGCGATATCTTGGTTTTCGTGGGGATTCTAGCTGAGATATGCATTTTCTGCAATAATCTTGGTGAGACTTCTGTCCGAAGTATGCTGAATCATCTAAATCGCTCTTTTCGAGCTATTTAGTGCGAGAAACACGTTATCTGGTGTTTTCACCACTCCACAGTGCGTTTGATATGCAGAACCAGCGATATTTTGGTTTTCGTCGTGTTTCAAGCTGAGATATGCATTTTCTGCAATAATCTTGGTGAGACTTCTGTCCGAAGTATGCTGAATCATCTAAATCGCTCTTTTCGAGCTATTTAGTGCGAGAAACACGTTATCTTATGTTTTCACCACTCCACAGTGCGTTTGATATGCAGAACCGGCGATATCTTGGTTTTTGTGGGGTTTCAAGCTGAGATATGCATTGTCTGCGATAATCTTGGTGAGACTTCTGTTCGAAGTGTGCAGAATCATCGAGATCGCTCTTTTCGAGCTATTTAATGCGAGAAACACGTTTTCTGGGGTTTTCACCACACCACAGTTCGTTGGATATGCAGAACAGGTGATATCCTGGTTTTCGTGGGGATTCAAGCTGAGATATGCAATTTCTGCGATAATCTTGGTTAGACTTCTGTCCGAAGTATGCTTTACCATCGAGATCGCTCGTATCGTGCTATTTAATGCGAGAAACACGTTATCTGGTGTTTTCAGCACTCCACAGTGCGTTTGATATGCAGAACCAGCGATATCCTGGTTTTCGTGGGGATTCAAGCTGAGATATGCAATTTCTGCGATAATCTTGGTGAGACTTCTGTCCGAAGTATGCTTAATCATCGAGATCGCTCGTATCGTGCTATTTAATGCGAGAAACACGTTATCTGGTGTTTTCACCACTCCACAGTGCGTATGATATGCAGAACCGACGATATCTTGGTTTTCCTGGGGTTTCAAGCTCAGATATGCATTTTCTGCGATAATCTTGGTGAGACTTCTGTCTGAAGTATGCAGAATCATCGAGATCGCTCTTTTCGAGCTATTTAATGCTAGAAACAAGTTTTCTGGTGTTTTCACCACTCCACAGTGCGTTTGATATGCAGAACCAGCGATATCTTGGTTTTCGTGGGGTTTCAAGATCAGATATGCATTTTCTGCGATAATCTTGGTGAGGCTTCTGTCCGAAGTATGCAGAATCATCGAGATCGCACTTTTCGAGCTATTTAATGCGAGAAACACGTTTTCTGGGGTTTTCACCACACCACAGTTCGTTGGATATGCAGAACAGGTGATATCTTGGTTTTCGAGGGGTTTCAAGCTCAGATATGCATTTTTTACGATAATCTTGGTGAGACTTCTGTCCGAAGTATGCAGAATCATCGAGATCGCTCATTTCGAGCTATTTAATGCGAGAAACACGTTATCTGGTGTTTTCACCACTCCACAGAGCGTTGGATATGCAGAACCGGAGATATTTTGGTTTTCGTCGGGTTTCAACCTGAGATATGCATTTTCTACGATAAGCTTGGTGAGACATCTGTCCGAAGTATGCAGAAACATCGAGAGCGCTCTTTTCGAGCTATTTAATGCGAGAAACTCGTTTTCTGGGGTTTTCACCACTCCACAGTTCGTCGGATATGCAGAACCGGAGATATCTTGGTTTTCGTGGGGTTTCAAGCTGAGATATGCATTTTCTGCGATAATCTTGGTGAGACTTCTGTCCGAAGTATGCAGAATCATCGAGATCGCTCTTTTCGAGCTATTTAATGCTAGAAACAAGTTTTCTGGTGTTTTCACCACTCCACAGTGCGTTTGATATGCAGAACCAGCGATATCTTGGTTTTCGTGGGGTTTCAAGCTCAGATATGCATTTTCTGCGATAATCTTGGTGAGGCTTCTGTCCGAAGTATGCAGAATCATCGAGATCGCACTTTTCGAGCTATTTAATGCGAGAAACACGTTATCTGGTGTTTTCACCACTCCACAGTGCGTTTGATATGCAGAACCGGCGATATCTTGGTTTTTGTGGGGTTTCAAGCTGAGATAAGCATTTTTTACGATAATCTTGGTGAGACTTCTGTCCGAAGTATGCTTAATCATCGAGATCGCTCTATTCGAGCTATTTAATGCGAGAAACACGTTATCTGGTGTTTTCAGCACGCCACAGTGCGTTTGATATGCAGAACCAGCGATATCCTGGTTTTCGTGCGTTTTCCAGCTGAGATATGCATTTTCTGCGATAATCTTGGTGAGTCTTCTGTCAGCAGTATGCAGAATCATCTAGATCGCTCTTTTCGAGCTATTTAATGCCAGAAACACGTTTTCTAGTGTATTCACAAATCCACAGTACGTTTGACATGCAGAAACGGAGATATCTTGGTTTTCGTGGGGTTTCCAGCTGAAATATGCATTTTCTGCGATAATCTTGGTGAGGCTTCTGTCAGCAGTATGCAGAATCATCTAGATCGCTCTTTTCGAGCTATTTAATGCGAGGAACACGTTATCTGGTGTTTTCACCACTCCACAGAGCGTTTGATATGCAGTACCAGCGATATCTTGGTTTTCGTGGGGATTCTAGCTGAGATATGCATTTTCTGCAATAATCTTGGTGAGACTTCTGTCCGAAGTATGCTGAATCATCTAAATCGCTCTTTTCGAGCTATTTAGTGCGAGAAACACGTTATCTGGTGTTTTCACCACTCCACAGTGCGTTTGATATGCAGAACCAGCGATATTTTGGTTTTCGTCGTGTTTCAAGCTGAGATATGCATTTTCTGCAATAATCTTGGTGAGACTTCTGTCCGAAGTATGCTGAATCATCTAAATCGCTCTTTTCGAGCTATTTAGTGCGAGAAACACGTTATCTGGTGTTTTCACCACTCCACAGTGCGTTTGATATGCAGAACCGGCGATATCTTGGTTTTTGTGGGGTTTCAAGCTGAGATATGCATTGTCTGCGATAATCTTGGTGAGACTTCTGTTCGAAGTGTGCAGAATCATCGAGATCGCTCTTTTCGAGCTATTTAATGCGAGAAACACGTTTTCTGGGGTTTTCACCACACCACAGTTCGTTGGATATGCAGAACAGGTGATATCCTGGTTTTCGTGGGGATTCAAGCTGAGATATGCAATTTCTGCGATAATCTTGGTTAGACTTCTGTCCGAAGTATGCTTTACCATCGAGATCGCTCGTATCGTGCTATTTAATGCGAGAAACACGTTATCTGGTGTTTTCAGCACTCCACAGTGCGTTTGATATGCAGAACCAGCGATATCCTGGTTTTCGTGGGGATTCAAGCTGAGATATGCAATTTCTGCGATAATCTTGGTGAGACTTCTGTCCGAAGTATGCTTAATCATCGAGATCGCTCGTATCGTGCTATTTAATGCGAGAAACACGTTATCTGGTGTTTTCACCACTCCACAGTGCGTATGATATGCAGAACCGACGATATCTTGGTTTTCCTGGGGTTTCAAGCTCAGATATGCATTTTCTGCGATAATCTTGGTGAGACTTCTGTCTGAAGTATGCAGAATCATCGAGATCGCTCTTTTCGAGCTATTTAATGCTAGAAACAAGTTTTCTGGTGTTTTCACCACTCCACAGTGCGTTTGATATGCAGAACCAGCGATATCTTGGTTTTCGTGGGGTTTCAAGATCAGATATGCATTTTCTGCGATAATCTTGGTGAGGCTTCTGTCCGAAGTATGCAGAATCATCGAGATCGCACTTTTCGAGCTATTTAATGCGAGAAACACGTTTTCTGGGGTTTTCACCACACCACAGTTCGTTGGATATGCAGAACAGGTGATATCTTGGTTTTCGAGGGGTTTCAAGCTCAGATATGCATTTTTTACGATAATCTTGGTGAGACTTCTGTCCGAAGTATGCAGAATCATCGAGATCGCTCATTTCGAGCTATTTAATGCGAGAAACACGTTATCTGGTGTTTTCACCACTCCACAGAGCGTTGGATATGCAGAACCGGAGATATTTTGGTTTTCGTCGGGTTTCAACCTGAGATATGCATTTTCTACGATAAGCTTGGTGAGACATCTGTCCGAAGTATGCAGAAACATCGAGAGCGCTCTTTTCGAGCTATTTAATGCGAGAAACTCGTTTTCTGGGGTTTTCACCACTCCACAGTTCGTTGGATATGCAGAACCGGAGATATCTTGGTTTTCGTGGGGTTTCAAGCTGAGATATGCATTTTCTGCGATAATCTTGGTGAGACTTCTGTCCGAAGTATGCAGAATCATCGAGATCGCTCTTTTCGAGCTATTTAATGCTAGAAACAAGTTTTCTGGTGTTTTCACCACTCCACAGTGCGTTTGATATGCAGAACCAGCGATATCTTGGTTTTCGTGGGGTTTCAAGCTCAGATATGCATTTTCTGCGATAATCTTGGTGAGGCTTCTGTCCGAAGAATGCAGAATCATCGAGATCGCACTTTTCGAGCTATTTAATGCGAGAAACACGTTATCTGGTGTTTTCACCACTCCACAGTGCGTTTGATATGCAGAACCGGCGATATCTTGGTTTTTGTGGGGTTTCAAGCTGAGATAAGCATTTTTTACGATAATCTTGGTGAGACTTCTGTCTGAAGTATGCTTAATCATCGAGATCGCTCTATTCGAGCTATTTAATGCGAGAAACACGTTATCTGGTGTTTTCAGCACGCCACAGTGCGTTTGATATGCAGAACCAGCGATATCCTGGTTTTCGTGCGTTTTCCAGCTGAGATATGCATTTTCTGCGATAATCTTGGTGAGTCTTCTGTCAGCAGTATGCAGAATCATCTAGATCGCTCTTTTCGAGCTATTTAATGCCAGAAACACGTTTTCTAGTGTATTCACAAATCCACAGTACGTTTGACATGCAGAAACGGAGATATCTTGGTTTTCGTGGGGTTTCCAGCTGAAATATGCATTTTCTGCGATAATCTTGGTGAGGCTTCTGTCAGCAGTATGCAGAATCATCTAGATCGCTCTTTTCGAGCTATTTAATGCGAGGAACACGTTTTCTGGTGTATTCAACACTCCACAGAACGTTTGACATGCAGAAACGGAGATATCTTGGTTTTCGTCGGGTATCAAGCTGAGACATGCATTTTCTGCGATAATCTTGGTGATTCTTCTGGCAGAAGTATGCAGAATCATCGAGAACGCTCTTTTCGAGCTAGTTAATGCGAGAAACACGTTTTCTGGTGTTTTCGCCACACCACAGTGCGTTTGATATGCAGAACCAGCGATATCTGGGTTTTCGTGGTGTTTCAGATGAGATATACATTTTCTGCGATAATCTTGGTGAGACTTCTGTCCGAAGTCTGCAGAATCATCGAGATCGCACTTTTCGAGCTATTTAATGCGAGAAACACGTTATCTGGTGTTTTCACCACTCCACAGTGCGTTTGATATGCAGAACCGGAGATGTCTTGGTTTTCGTGGGGTTTCAAGCTGAGATATGCATTTTCTGCGATAATCTTGGTGAGATCTCTGTCCGAAGTATGCAGAATCATCGAGATCGCTCTTTTCGAGCTATTTAATGCGGGAAACACGTTATCTGGTGTATTGACCACTCCACAGTGCGTTTGATATGTAGAGCCGCCGATAACTTGGTTTTCGTCGGGTATCAAGCTGAGACATGCATTTTCTGCGATAATCTTGGTGATTCTTCTGGCAGAAGTATGCAGAATCATCGAGAACGCTCTTTTCGAGCTAGTTAATGCGAGAAACACGTTTTCTGGTGTATTCACCAATCCACAGTACGTTTGACATGCAGAAACGGAAATATCTTGGTTTTCGTGGGGTTTCCAGCTGAAATATGCATTTTCTGCGATAACTTGGTGTTTCATCTATGAGAAGTATGCAGAATCATCGAGATCGCTCTTTTCGAGCTAGTTGATGCGGGAAACACGTTATCTGGTGTATTGACCACTCCACAGTGCGTTTGATATGTAGAGCCGCCGATAACTTGGTTTTCGTCGGGTATCAAGCTGAGACATGCATTTTCTGTGATATTCTTGGTGATTCTTCTGTCAGAAGTATGCAGAAACATCGAGAACGCTCTTTTCGAGCTAGTTAATGCGAGAAACACGTTTTCTGGTGTATTCACCAATCCACAGTACGTTTGACATGCAGAAACGGAGATATCTTGGTTTTCGTGGGGTTTCCAGCTGAAATATGCATTTTCTGCGATAACTTGGTGTTTCATCTATGAGAAGTATGCAGAATCATCGAGAACGCTCTTTTCGAGCTACTTAATGCGAGAAACACGTTTTCTGGTTTTTTCACCACTCCACTGTGCGTCTGAAATGCAGAACCGGCGATATCTTGGCTTTCGTCGGGTTTCAAGCTGAGATATGCATTTTCAACGATTATCTTGGAGAGACTTCAGTCAGAAGTATGCAGAATCATGGAGATCGCTCTTTTCGAGCTATTTAATGCGAGAAACACGTTATCTGGTGTATTGACCACTCCACAGTGCGTTTGATATGCAAAACCGGCGATATCTTGGTTTTCGTCGGGTTTCAAGCTGAGATATGCATTTTCTGCGATAATCTTTGTGAGACTTCAGTCAGAAGTATGCAGAATCATCTAGATCGCTCTTTTCGAGCTATTTAATGCGAGATACACGTTATCTGCTTGTTTTCACCACTCCACTGTGCGTTTGATATACAGAACCGGCGACATCTTGATTCTCGTGAGGTTTCAAGCTGAGATATGCATTTTCTGCGATAATATTGGAGAGACTTCAGTCAGAAGTATGCAGAATCATCTAGATCGCTCGTTTCGAGCTATTTAATGCGAGAAACACGTTATCTGGTTGTTTTCACCACTCCACAGTGCGTTTGATATGCAGAAATGGCAAAATCTTGGTTTTCGTCGGGTTTCAAGCTGAGATATGCATTTTCTACGATAAGATTGGTGAGACATCTGTCCGAAGTATGCAGAAACATCGAGAGCGCTCTTTTCGAGCTGTTTAATGCGAGAAACTCGTTTTCTGGGGTTTTCACCACTCCACAGTTCGTTGGATATGCAGTACCGGAGATATCTTGGTTTTCGTGGGGTTTCAAGCTGAGATATGCATTTTCTGCGATAATCTTGGTGAGACTTCTGTCCGAAGTATGCTGAATCATCTAAATCGCTCTTTTCGAGCTATTTAATGCGAGAAACACGTTATCTGGTGTTTTCACCACTCCACAGTGCGTTTGATATGCAGTACCAGCGATATCTTAGTTTTCGTGGGGTTTCAAGCTGAGATATGCATTTTTTACGATAATCTTGGTGGGACTTCTGTCCGAAGTATGCAGAATCATGGAGATCGCTCTTTTCGAGCTATTTAATGCGAGAAACACGTTATCTGGTGTTTTCACCACTCCACAGAGCGTTTGATATGCAGTACCAGCGATATCTTGGTTTTCGTGGGGATTCTAGCTGAGATATGCATTTTCTGCAATAATCTTGGTGAGACTTCTGTCCGAAGTATGCTGAATCATCTAAATCGCTCTTTTCGAGCTATTTAGTGCGAGAAACACGTTATCTGGTGTTTTCACCACTCCACAGTGCGTTTGATATGCAGAACCAGCGATATTTTGGTTTTCGTCGTGTTTCAAGCTGAGATATGCATTTTCTGCAATAATCTTGGTGAGACTTCTGTCCGAAGTATGCTGAATCATCTAAATCGCTCTTTTCGAGCTATTTAGTGCGAGAAACACGTTATCTGGTGTTTTCACCACTCCACAGTGCGTTTGATATGCAGAACCGGCGATATCTTGGTTTTTGTGGGGTTTCAAGCTGAGATATGCATTGTCTGCGATAATCTTGGTGAGACTTCTGTTCGAAGTGTGCAGAATCATCGAGATCGCTCTTTTCGAGCTATTTAATGCGAGAAACACGTTTTCTGGGGTTTTCACCACACCACAGTTCGTTGGATATGCAGAACAGGTGATATCCTGGTTTTCGTGGGGATTCAAGCTGAGATATGCAATTTCTGCGATAATCTTGGTTAGACTTCTGTCCGAAGTATGCTTTACCATCGAGATCGCTCGTATCGTGCTATTTAATGCGAGAAACACGTTATCTGGTGTTTTCAGCACTCCACAGTGCGTTTGATATGCAGAACCAGCGATATCCTGGTTTTCGTGGGGATTCAAGCTGAGATATGCAATTTCTGCGATAATCTTGGTGAGACTTCTGTCCGAAGTATGCTTAATCATCGAGATCGCTCGTATCGTGCTATTTAATGCGAGAAACACGTTATCTGGTGTTTTCACCACTCCACAGTGCGTATGATATGCAGAACCGACGATATCTTGGTTTTCCAGGGGGTTTCAAGCTCAGATATGCATTTTCTGCGATAATCTTGGTGAGACTTCTGTCTGAAGTATGCAGAATCATCGAGATCGCTCTTTTCGAGCTATTTAATGCTAGAAACAAGTTTTCTGGTGTTTTCACCACTCCACAGTGCGTTTGATATGCAGAACCAGCGATATCTTGGTTTTCGTGGGGTTTCAAGATCAGATATGCATTTTCTGCGATAATCTTGGTGAGGCTTCTGTCCGAAGTATGCAGAATCATCGAGATCGCACTTTTCGAGCTATTTAATGCGAGAAACACGTTTTCTGGGGTTTTCACCACACCACAGTTCGTTGGATATGCAGAACAGGTGATATCTTGGTTTTCGAGGGGTTTCAAGCTCAGATATGCATTTTTTACGATAATCTTGGTGAGACTTCTGTCCGAAGTATGCAGAATCATCGAGATCGCTCATTTCGAGCTATTTAATGCGAGAAACACGTTATCTGGTGTTTTCACCACTCCACAGAGCGTTGGATATGCAGAACCGGAGATATTTTGGTTTTCGTCGGGTTTCAACCTGAGATATGCATTTTCTACGATAAGCTTGGTGAGACATCTGTCCGAAGTATGCAGAAACATCGAGAGCGCTCTTTTCGAGCTATTTAATGCGAGAAACTCGTTTTCTGGGGTTTTCACCACTCCACAGTTCGTTGGATATGCAGAACCGGAGATATCTTGGTTTTCGTGGGGTTTCAAGCTGAGATATGCATTTTCTGCGATAATCTTGGTGAGACTTCTGTCCGAAGTATGCAGAATCATCGAGATCGCTCTTTTCGAGCTATTTAATGCTAGAAACAAGTTTTCTGGTGTTTTCACCACTCCACAGTGCGTTTGATATGCAGAACCAGCGATATTTTGGTTTTCGTCGTGTTTCAAGCTGAGATATGCATTTTCTGCAATAATCTTGGTGAGACTTCTGTCCGAAGTATGCTGAATCATCTAAATCGCTCTTTTCGAGCTATTTAGTGCGAGAAACACGTTATCTGGTGTTTTCACCACTCCACAGTGCGTTTGATATGCAGAACCGGCGATATCTTGGTTTTTGTGGGGTTTCAAGCTGAGATATGCATTGTCTGCGATAATCTTGGTGAGACTTCTGTTCGAAGTGTGCAGAATCATCGAGATCGCTCTTTTCGAGCTATTTAATGCGAGAAACACGTTTTCTGGGGTTTTCACCACACCACAGTTCGTTGGATATGCAGAACAGGTGATATCCTGGTTTTCGTGGGGATTCAAGCTGAGATATGCAATTTCTGCGATAATCTTGGTTAGACTTCTGTCCGAAGTATGCTTTACCATCGAGATCGCTCGTATCGTGCTATTTAATGCGAGAAACACGTTATCTGGTGTTTTCAGCACTCCACAGTGCGTTTGATATGCAGAACCAGCGATATCCTGGTTTTCGTGGGGATTCAAGCTGAGATATGCAATTTCTGCGATAATCTTGGTGAGACTTCTGTCCGAAGTATGCTTAATCATCGAGATCGCTCGTATCGTGCTATTTAATGCGAGAAACACGTTATCTGGTGTTTTCACCACTCCACAGTGCGTATGATATGCAGAACCGACGATATCTTGGTTTTCCTGGGGTTTCAAGCTCAGATATGCATTTTCTGCGATAATCTTGGTGAGATTTCTGTCCGAAGTATGCACAGTCATCGAGATCGTAGTTTTCGAGCTATTTAATGCGAGAAACACGTTTTCTGGGCTTTTCACCACTCCACAGTTCGTTGGATATGCAGAACAGGAGATATCTTGGTTTTCGTGGGGTTTCTAGCAGAGATATGCATTTTCTGCGATAATCATGGTGAGACTTCTGTTAGAAGTATGCAGAATCATCGAGATCGCACTTTTCGATCAATTTAATGCGAGAAACACGTTGTCTGGTGTTTTCACCACTCCACAGTGCGTATGATATGCAGAACCGGCGACATCTTGGTTTTCGTGGGGTTTCAAGCTGAGATATGCATTGTCTGCGATAATCTTGGTGAGACTTCTGTTCGAAGTGTGCAGAATCATCGAGATCGCTCTTTTCGAGCTATTTAATGCGAGAAACACGTTTTCTGGGGTTTTCACCACACCACAGTTCGTTGGATATGCAGAACAGGTGATATCTTGGTTTTCGAGGGGTTTCAAGCTCAGATATGCAGTTTCTGCGATAAACTTGGAGAGACTTCTGTCCGAAGTATGCTGAATCATCGAGATCGCTCTATTCGAGCTGGTTAATGCGAGAAAAACCATATCTGGTGTTTTCACCACTCCACAGTGCGTTTGATATGCAGAACCAGCGATATCTTGGTTTTCGTGGGGTTTGAAGCTGAGATATGCATTTTTTACGATAATCTTGGTGAGACTTCTGTCCGAAGTATGCAGAATCATCGAGATCGCTCGTTTCGAGCTATTTAATGCGAGAAACACGTTATCTGGTGTTTTCACCACTCCACGGAGCGTTGGATATGCAGAACCGGCGATATCTTGGTTTTTGTGGGGTTTCAAGCTGAGATAAGCATTTTTTACGATAATCTTGGTGAGACTTCTGTCCGAAGTATGCTTAATCATCGAGATCGCTCTATTCGAGCTATATAATGCGAGAAACACGTTATCTGTTGTTTTCAGCACTCCACAGTGCGTTTGATATGCAGAACCAGCGACATCTTGGTTTTCGTGGGGTTTCAAGCTCAGATATGCATTTCCTGCGATAATCTTGGTGTGACTTCTGTCCGAAGTATGCAGAATCATCGAGATCGCACTTTTCGAGCTATTTAATGCGAGAAACACGTTATCTGGTGTTTTCACCACTCCACAGTGCGTTTGAAATGCAGGTACCGGCGATATCTTGGTTTTTGTGGGGTTTCAAGCTGAGATAAGCATTTTCTGCGATAATCTTGGTGAGACTTCAGTCAGATGTATGCAGAATAATCGAGATCGCTCTTTTCGAGCTATTTAATGCGGGAAACACGTTATCTGGTGTATTGATCACTCCACAGTGCGTTTGATATGTAGAGCCGCCGATAACTTGGTTTTCGTGGAGTTTCCAGCTGATATATGCATTTTCTGTGATAATCTTGGTGTTTCATCTATGAGAAGTATGCAGAATCATCGAGAACGCTCTTTTCGTGCTACTTAATGCGAGAAACACGTTTTCTGGTTTTTTCACCACTCCACAGTGCGTCTGAAATGCAGAACCGGCGATATCTTGGTTTTCGTGGGTTTTCCAGCTGAGATATGCATTTTCTGCTATAATCTTGGTGAGTCTTCTGTCAGCAGTATGCAGAATCATCTAGATCGCTCTTTTCGAGCTATTGAATGCCAGAAACACGTTTTCTGGGGTTTTCACCACACCACAGTTCGTTGGATATGCAGACCAGGTGATATCTTGGTTTTCGTGGGGTTTCAAGCTGAGATATGCATTGTCTGCGATAATCTTGGTGAGACTTCTGTTCGAAGTGTGCAGAATCATCGAGATCGCTCTTTTCGAGCTATTTAATGCGAGAAACACGTTTTCTGGGGTTTTCACCACACCACAGTTCGTTGGATGTGCAGAGCAGGTGATATCTTGGTTTTCGAGGGGTTTCAAGCTCAGATATGCAGTTTCTGCGATAAACTTGGAGAGACTTCTGTCCGAAGTATGCTGAATCATCGAGATCGCTCTATTCGAGCTGGTTAATGCGAGAAAAACCATATCTGGTGTTTTCACCACTCCACAGTGCGTTTGATATGCAGAACCAGCGATATCTTGGTTTTCGTGGGGTTTGAAGCTGAGATATGCATTTTTTACGATAATCTTGGTGAGACTTCTGTCCGAAGTATGCAGAATCATCGAGATCGCTCGTTTCGAGCTATTTAATGCGAGAAACACGTTATCTGGTGTTTTCACCACTCCACAGTGCGTCTGAAATGCAGAACCGGCGATATCTTGGTTTTCGTGGGTTTTCCAGCTGAGATATGCATTTTCTGCTATAATCTTGGTGAGTCTTCTGTCAGCAGTATGCAGAATCATCTAGATCGCTCTTTTCGAGCTATTTAATGCCAGAAACACGTTTTCTGGGGTTTTCACCACACCACAGTTCGTTGGATATGCAGAACAGGTGATATCTTGGTTTTCGAGGGGTTTCAACATCAGATATGCATTTTCTGCGATAAACTTGGAGAGACTTCTGTCCGAAGTATGCTGAATCATCGAGATCGCTCTTTTCGAGCTGGTTAATGCGAGAAAAACCATATCTGGTGTTTTCACCACTCCACAGTGCGTTTGATATGCAGAACCGTCGATATCTTGGTTTTCGTGGGGTTTGAAGCTGAGATATGCATTTTTTACGATAATCTTGGTGAGACTTCTGTCCGCAGTATGCAGAATCATCGAGATCGCTCGTTTCGAGCTATTTAAAGCGAGAAACACGTTATCTGGTGTTTTCAGCACTCTACAGTGCGTTTGATATGCAGAACCAGCGATATCTGGGTTTTCGTGGGGTTTCCAGTTCAAATATGCATTTTCTGCGATAATCTTGATGTTTCATCTATGAGAAGTATGCAGAATCATCAAGAGCGCTCTTTTCGAGCTATTTAATGCGAGAAACACGTTTTCTGGGGTTTTCACCACACCACAGTTCGTTGGATATGCAGAACAGGTGATATCTTGGTTTTCGAGGGGTTTCAAGCTCAGATATGCATTTTCTGCGATAAACTTGGAGAGACTTCTGTCCGAAGTATGCTGAATCATCGAGATCGCTCTTTTCGAGCTATTTAATGTGAGAAACACGTTTTCTGGGGTTTTCACCACACCACAGCTCGTTGGATATGCAGAACCGGAGATATTTTGGTTTTCGTCGGGTTTCAACCTGAGATATGCATTTTCTACGATAAGCTTGGTGAGACATCTGTCCGAAGTATGCAGAAACATCGAGAGCGCTCTTTTCGAGCTATTTAATGCGAGAAACTCGTTTTCTGGGGTTTTCACCACTCCACAGTTCGTTGGATATGCAGAACCGGAGATATCTTGGTTTTCGTGGGGTTTCAAGCTGAGATATGCATTTTCTGCGATAATCTTGGTGAGACTTCTGTCCGAAGTATGCAGAATCATCGAGATCGCTCTTTTCGAGCTATTTAATGCTAGAAACAAGTTTTCTGGTGTTTTCACCACTCCACAGTGCGTTTGATATGCAGAACCAGCGATATTTTGGTTTTCGTCGTGTTTCAAGCTGAGATATGCATTTTCTGCAATAATCTTGGTGAGACTTCTGTCCGAAGTATGCTGAATCATCTAAATCGCTCTTTTCGAGCTATTTAGTGCGAGAAACACGTTATCTGGTGTTTTCACCACTCCACAGTGCGTTTGATATGCAGAACCGGCGATATCTTGGTTTTTGTGGGGTTTCAAGCTGAAATATGCATTGTCTGCGATAATCTTGGTGAGACTTCTGTTCGAAGTGTGCAGAATCATCGAGATCGCTCTTTTCGAGCTATTTAATGCGAGAAACACGTTTTCTGGGGTTTTCACCACACCACAGTTCGTTGGATATGCAGAACAGGTGATATCCTGGTTTTCGTGGGGATTCAAGCTGAGATATGCAATTTCTGCGATAATCTTGGTTAGACTTCTGTCCGAAGTATGCTTTACCATCGAGATCGCTCGTATCATGCTATTTAATGCGAGAAACACGTTATCTGGTGTTTTCAGCACTCCACAGTGCGTTTGATGTGCAGAACCAGCGATATCCTGGTTTTCGTGGGGATTCAAGCTGAGATATGCAATTTCTGCGATAATCTTGGTGAGACTTCTGTCCGAAGTATGCTTAATCATCGAGATCGCTCGTATCGTGCTATTTAATGCGAGAAACACGTTATCTGGTGTTTTCACCACTCCACAGTGCGTATGATATGCAGAACCGACGATATCTTGGTTTTCCTGGGGTTTCAAGCTCAGATATGCATTTTCTGCGATAATCTTGGTGAGATTTCTGTCCGAAGTATGCACAGTCATCGAGATCGTAGTTTTCGAGCTATTTAATGCGAGAAACACGTTTTCTGGGCTTTTCACCACTCCACAGTTCGTTGGATATGCAGAACAGGAGATATCTTGGTTTTCGTGGGGTTTCTAGCAGAGATATGCATTTTCTGCGATAATCATGGTGAGACTTCTGTTAGAAGTATGCAGAATCATCGAGATCGCACTTTTCGATCAATTTAATGCGAGAAACACGTTGTCTGGTGTTTTCACCACTCCACAGTGCGTATGATATGCAGAACCGGCGACATCTTGGTTTTCGTGGGGTTTCAAGCTGAGATATGCATTGTCTGCGATAATCTTGGTGAGACTTCTGTTCGAAGTGTGCAGAATCATCGAGATCGCTCTTTTCGAGCTATTTAATGCGAGAAACACGTTTTCTGGGGTTTTCACCACACCACAGTTCGTTGGATATGCAGAACAGGTGATATCTTGGTTTTCGAGGGGTTTCAAGCTCAGATATGCAGTTTCTGCGATAAACTTGGAGAGACTTCTGTCCGAAGTATGCTGAATCATCGAGATCGCTCTATTCGAGCTGGTTAATGCGAGAAAAACCATATCTGGTGTTTTCACCACTCCACAGTGCGTTTGATATGCAGAACCAGCGATATCTTGGTTTTCGTGGGGTTTGAAGCTGAGATATGCATTTTTTACGATAATCTTGGTGAGACTTCTGTCCGAAGTATGCAGAATCATCGAGATCGCTCGTTTCGAGCTATTTAATGCGAGAAACACGTTATCTGGTGTTTTCACCACTCCACGGAGCGTTGGATATGCAGAACCGGCGATATCTTGGTTTTTGTGGGGTTTCAAGCTGAGATAAGCATTTTTTACGATAATCTTGGTGAGACTTCTGTCCGAAGTATGCTTAACCATCGAGATCGCTCTATTCGAGCTATATAATGCGAGAAACACGTTATCTGTTGTTTTCAGCACTCCACAGTGCGTTTGATATGCAGAACCAGCGACATCTTGGTTTTCGTGGGGTTTCAAGCTCAGATATGCATTTCCTGCGATAATCTTGGTGTGACTTCTGTCCGAAGTATGCAGAATCATCGAGATCGCACTTTTCGAGCTATTTAATGCGAGAAACACGTTATCTGGTGTTTTCACCACTCCACAGTGCGTTTGAAATGCAGGTACCGGCGATATCTTGGTTTTTGTGGGGTTTCAAGCTGAGATAAGCATTTTCTGCGATAATCTTGGTGAGACTTCAGTCAGATGTATGCAGAATAATCGAGATCGCTCTTTTCGAGCTATTTAATGCGGGAAACACGTTATCTGGTGTATTGATCACTCCACAGTGCGTTTGATATGTAGAGCCGCCGATAACTTGGTTTTCGTGGAGTTTCCAGCTGATATATGCATTTTCTGTGATAATCTTGGTGTTTCATCTATGAGAAGTATGCAGAATCATCGAGAACGCTCTTTTCGTGCTACTTAATGCGAGAAACACGTTTTCTGGTTTTTTCACCACTCCACAGTGCGTCTGAAATGCAGAACCGGCGATATCTTGGTTTTCGTGGGTTTTCCAGCTGAGATATGCATTTTCTGCTATAATCTTGGTGAGTCTTCTGTCAGCAGTATGCAGAATCATCTAGATCGCTCTTTTCGAGCTATTGAATGCCAGAAACACGTTTTCTGGGGTTTTCACCACACCACAGTTCGTTGGATATGCAGACCAGGTGATATCTTGGTTTTCGTGGGGTTTCAAGCTGAGATATGCATTGTCTGCGATAATCTTGGTGAGACTTCTGTTCGAAGTGTGCAGAATCATCGAGATCGCTCTTTTCGAGCTATTTAATGCGAGAAACACGTTTTCTGGGGTTTTCACCACACCACAGTTCGTTGGATGTGCAGAGCAGGTGATATCTTGGTTTTCGAGGGGTTTCAAGCTCAGATATGCAGTTTCTGCGATAAACTTGGAGAGACTTCTGTCCGAAGTATGCTGAATCATCGAGATCGCTCTATTCGAGCTGGTTAATGCGAGAAAAACCATATCTGGTGTTTTCACCACTCCACAGTGCGTTTGATATGCAGAACCAGCGATATCTTGGTTTTCGTGGGGTTTGAAGCTGAGATATGCATTTTTTACGATAATCTTGGTGAGACTTCTGTCCGAAGTATGCAGAATCATCGAGATCGCTCGTTTCGAGCTATTTAATGCGAGAAACACGTTATCTGGTGTTTTCACCACTCCACAGTGCGTCTGAAATGCAGAACCGGCGATATCTTGGTTTTCGTGGGTTTTCCAGCTGAGATATGCATTTTCTGCTATAATCTTGGTGAGTCTTCTGTCAGCAGTATGCAGAATCATCTAGATCGCTCTTTTCGAGCTATTTAATGCCAGAAACACGTTTTCTGGGGTTTTCACCACACCACAGTTCGTTGGATATGCAGAACAGGTGATATCTTGGTTTTCGAGGGGTTTCAACATCAGATATGCATTTTCTGCGATAAACTTGGAGAGACTTCTGTCCGAAGTATGCTGAATCATCGAGATCGCTCTTTTCGAGCTGGTTAATGCGAGAAAAACCATATCTGGTGTTTTCACCACTCCACAGTGCGTTTGATATGCAGAACCGTCGATATCTTGGTTTTCGTGGGGTTTGAAGCTGAGATATGCATTTTTTACGATAATCTTGGTGAGACTTCTGTCCGAAGTATGCTGAATCATCGAGATCGCTCTTTTCGAGCTAGTTAATGCGAGAAACTCGTTTTCTGGGGTTTTCACCACTCCACAGTTCGTTGGATATGCAGAACCGGAGATATCTTGGTTTTCGTGGGGTTTCAAGCTGAGATATGCATTTTCTGCGATAATCTTGGTGAGACTTCTGTCCGAAGTATGCAGAATCATCGAGATCGCTCTTTTCGAGCTATTTAATGCTAGAAACAAGTTTTCTGGTGTTTTCACCACTCCACAGTGCGTTTGATATGCAGAACCAGCGATATTTTGGTTTTCGTCGTGTTTCAAGCTGAGATATGCATTTTCTGCAATAATCTTGGTGAGACTTCTGTTCGAAGTGTGCAGAATCATCGAGATCGCTCTTTTCGAGCTATTTAATGCGAGAAACACGTTTTCTGGGGTTTTCACCACACCACAGCTCGTTGGATATGCAGAACCGGAGATATTTTGGTTTTCGTCGGGTTTCAACCTGAGATATGCATTTTCTACGATAAGCTTGGTGAGACATCTGTCCGAAGTATGCAGAAACATCGAGAGCGCTCTTTTCGAGCTATTTAATGCGAGAAACTCGTTTTCTGGGGTTTTCACCACTCCACAGTTCGTTGGATATGCAGAACCGGAGATATCTTGGTTTTCGTGGGGTTTCAAGCTGAGATATGCATTTTCTGCGATAATCTTGGTGAGACTTCTGTCCGAAGTATGCAGAATCATCGAGATCGCTCTTTTCGAGCTATTTAATGCTAGAAACAAGTTTTCTGGTGTTTTCACCACTCCACAGTGCGTTTGATATGCAGAACCAGCGATATTTTGGTTTTCGTCGTGTTTCAAGCTGAGATATGCATTTTCTGCAATAATCTTGGTGAGACTTCTGTCCGAAGTATGCTGAATCATCTAAATCGCTCTTTTCGAGCTATTTAGTGCGAGAAACACGTTATCTGGTGTTTTCACCACTCCACAGTGCGTTTGATATGCAGAACCGGCGATATCTTGGTTTTTGTGGGGTTTCAAGCTGAGATATGCATTGTCTGCGATAATCTTGGTGAGACTTCTGTTCGAAGTGTGCAGAATCATCGAGATCGCTCTTTTCGAGCTATTTAATGCGAGAAACACGTTTTCTGGGGTTTTCACCACACCACAGTTCGTTGGATATGCAGAACAGGTGATATCCTGGTTTTCGTGGGGATTCAAGCTGAGATATGCAATTTCTGCGATAATCTTGGTTAGACTTCTGTCCGAAGTATGCTTTACCATCGAGATCGCTCGTATCATGCTATTTAATGCGAGAAACACGTTATCTGGTGTTTTCAGCACTCCACAGTGCGTTTGATGTGCAGAACCAGCGATATCCTGGTTTTCGTGGGGATTCAAGCTGAGATATGCAATTTCTGCGATAATCTTGGTGAGACTTCTGTCCGAAGTATGCTTAATCATCGAGATCGCTCGTATCGTGCTATTTAATGCGAGAAACACGTTATCTGGTGTTTTCACCACTCCACAGTGCGTATGATATGCAGAACCGACGATATCTTGGTTTTCCTGGGGTTTCAAGCTCAGATATGCATTTTCTGCGATAATCTTGGTGAGATTTCTGTCCGAAGTATGCACAGTCATCGAGATCGTAGTTTTCGAGCTATTTAATGCGAGAAACACGTTTTCTGGGCTTTTCACCACTCCACAGTTCGTTGGATATGCAGAACAGGAGATATCTTGGTTTTCGTGGGGTTTCTAGCAGAGATATGCATTTTCTGCGATAATCATGGTGAGACTTCTGTTAGAAGTATGCAGAATCATCGAGATCGCACTTTTCGATCAATTTAATGCGAGAAACACGTTGTCTGGTGTTTTCACCACTCCACAGTGCGTATGATATGCAGAACCGGCGACATCTTGGTTTTCGTGGGGTTTCAAGCTGAGATATGCATTGTCTGCGATAATCTTGGTGAGACTTCTGTTCGAAGTGTGCAGAATCATCGAGATCGCTCTTTTCGAGCTATTTAATGCGAGAAACACGTTTTCTGGGGTTTTCACCACACCACAGTTCGTTGGATATGCAGAACAGGTGATATCTTGGTTTTCGAGGGGTTTCAAGCTCAGATATGCAGTTTCTGCGATAAACTTGGAGAGACTTCTGTCCGAAGTATGCTGAATCATCGAGATCGCTCTATTCGAGCTGGTTAATGCGAGAAAAACCATATCTGGTGTTTTCACCACTCCACAGTGCGTTTGATATGCAGAACCAGCGATATCTTGGTTTTCGTGGGGTTTGAAGCTGAGATATGCATTTTTTACGATAATCTTGGTGAGACTTCTGTCCGAAGTATGCAGAATCATCGAGATCGCTCGTTTCGAGCTATTTAATGCGAGAAACACGTTATCTGGTGTTTTCACCACTCCACGGAGCGTTGGATATGCAGAACCGGCGATATCTTGGTTTTTGTGGGGTTTCAAGCTGAGATAAGCATTTTTTACGATAATCTTGGTGAGACTTCTGTCCGAAGTATGCTTAATCATCGAGATCGCTCTATTCGAGCTATATAATGCGAGAAACACGTTATCTGTTGTTTTCAGCACTCCACAGTGCGTTTGATATGCAGAACCAGCGACATCTTGGTTTTCGTGGGGTTTCAAGCTCAGATATGCATTTCCTGCGATAATCTTGGTGTGACTTCTGTCCGAAGTATGCAGAATCATCGAGATCGCACTTTTCGAGCTATTTAATGCGAGAAACACGTTATCTGGTGTTTTCACCACTCCACAGTGCGTTTGAAATGCAGGTACCGGCGATATCTTGGTTTTTGTGGGGTTTCAAGCTGAGATAAGCATTTTCTGCGATAATCTTGGTGAGACTTCAGTCAGATGTATGCAGAATAATCGAGATCGCTCTTTTCGAGCTATTTAATGCGGGAAACACGTTATCTGGTGTATTGATCACTCCACAGTGCGTTTGATATGTAGAGCCGCCGATAACTTGGTTTTCGTGGAGTTTCCAGCTGATATATGCATTTTCTGTGATAATCTTGGTGTTTCATCTATGAGAAGTATGCAGAATCATCGAGAACGCTCTTTTCGTGCTACTTAATGCGAGAAACACGTTTTCTGGTTTTTTCACCACTCCACAGTGCGTCTGAAATGCAGAACCGGCGATATCTTGGTTTTCGTGGGTTTTCCAGCTGAGATATGCATTTTCTGCTATAATCTTGGTGAGTCTTCTGTCAGCAGTATGCAGAATCATCTAGATCGCTCTTTTCGAGCTATTGAATGCCAGAAACACGTTTTCTGGGGTTTTCACCACACCACAGTTCGTTGGATATGCAGACCAGGTGATATCTTGGTTTTCGTGGGGTTTCAAGCTGAGATATGCATTGTCTGCGATAATCTTGGTGAGACTTCTGTTCGAAGTGTGCAGAATCATCGAGATCGCTCTTTTCGAGCTATTTAATGCGAGAAACACGTTTTCTGGGGTTTTCACCACACCACAGTTCGTTGGATGTGCAGAGCAGGTGATATCTTGGTTTTCGAGGGGTTTCAAGCTCAGATATGCAGTTTCTGCGATAAACTTGGAGAGACTTCTGTCCGAAGTATGCTGAATCATCGAGATCGCTCTATTCGAGCTGGTTAATGCGAGAAAAACCATATCTGGTGTTTTCACCACTCCACAGTGCGTTTGATATGCAGAACCAGCGATATCTTGGTTTTCGTGGGGTTTGAAGCTGAGATATGCATTTTTTACGATAATCTTGGTGAGACTTCTGTCCGAAGTATGCAGAATCATCGAGATCGCTCGTTTCGAGCTATTTAATGCGAGAAACACGTTATCTGGTGTTTTCACCACTCCACAGTGCGTCTGAAATGCAGAACCGGCGATATCTTGGTTTTCGTGGGTTTTCCAGCTGAGATATGCATTTTCTGCTATAATCTTGGTGAGTCTTCTGTCAGCAGTATGCAGAATCATCTAGATCGCTCTTTTCGAGCTATTTAATGCCAGAAACACGTTTTCTGGGGTTTTCACCACACCACAGTTCGTTGGATATGCAGAACAGGTGATATCTTGGTTTTCGAGGGGTTTCAACATCAGATATGCATTTTCTGCGATAAACTTGGAGAGACTTCTGTCCGAAGTATGCTGAATCATCGAGATCGCTCTTTTCGAGCTGGTTAATGCGAGAAAAACCATATCTGGTGTTTTCACCACTCCACAGTGCGTTTGATATGCAGAACCGTCGATATCTTGGTTTTCGTGGGGTTTGAAGCTGAGATATGCATTTTTTACGATAATCTTGGTGAGACTTCTGTCCGCAGTATGCAGAATCATCGAGATCGCTCGTTTCGAGCTATTTAATGCGAGAAACACGTTATCTGGTGTTTTCAGCACTCTACAGTGCGTTTGATATGCAGAACCAGCGATATCTGGGTTTTCGTGGGGTTTCCAGTTCAAATATGCATTTTCTGCGATAATCTTGATGTTTCATCTATGAGAAGTATGCAGAATCATCAAGAGCGCTCTTTTCGAGCTATTTAATGCGAGAAACACGTTTTCTGGGGTTTTCACCACACCACAGTTCGTTGGATATGCAGAACAGGTGATATCTTGGTTTTCGAGGGGTTTCAAGCTCAGATATGCATTTTCTGCGATAAACTTGGAGAGACTTCTGTCCGAAGTATGCTGAATCATCGAGATCGCTCTTTTCGAGCTGGTTAATGCGAGAAAAACCATATCTGGTGTTTTCACCACTCCACAGTGCGTTTTATATGCAGAACCGGCGACATATTGGTTTTCGTGGGGTTTCAAGCTGAGATATGCATTTTCTGCGATAATCTTGGTGAGACTTCTGTCTGAAGTATGCAGAATCATCGAGATCGCTCTTTTCGAGCTATTTAATGCTAGAAACAAGTTTTCTGGTGTTTTCACCACTCCACAGTGCGTTTGATATGCAGAACCAGCGATATCTTGGTTTTCGTGGGGTTTCAAGATCAGATATGCATTTTCTGCGATAATCTTGGTGAGGCTTCTGTCCGAAGTATGCAGAATCATCGAGATCGCACTTTTCGAGCTATTTAATGTGAGAAACACGTTTTCTGGGGTTTTCACCACACCACAGTTCGTTGGATATGCAGAACAGGTGATATCTTGGTTTTCGTGGGGTTTCAAGCTCAGATATGCATTTTTTACGATAATCTTGGTGAGACTTCTGTCCGAAGTATGCAGAATCATCGAGATCGCTCATTTCGAGCTATTTAATGCGAGAAACACGTTATCTGGTGTTTTCACCACTCCACAGAGCGTTGGATATGCAGAACCGGAGATATTTTGGTTTTCGTCGGGTTTCAAGCTGAGATATGCATTTTCTACGATAAGCTTGGTGAGACTTCTGTCCGAAGTATGCTGAATCATCGAGATCGCTCTTTTCGAGCTGGTTAATGCGAGAAAAACCATATCTAGTGTTTTCGCCACTCCACAGTGCGTTTGAGATGCAGAACCAGCGATATCTTGGTGTTCGTGGGGTTTCAAGCTGAGATATGCATTATCTGCGATAATCTTGGTGAGACTTCTGTCCGAAGTGTGCAGAATCATCGAGATCGCTCTTTTCGAGCTATTTAATGCGAGAAGCAAGTTATCTGGTGTTTGCACCACCCCACAGTGCGTTTTATATGCAGAACCGGCGACATCTTGATTTTCGTGAGGTTTCAAGCTGGGATATGCATTTTCTGCGATAATCTTGGTGAGATCTCTGTCCGAAGTATGCAGAAACATCGAGATCGCTCTTTTCGACCTATTTAATGCGAGAAACACGTTATCTGGTGTTTTCACCACTCCACAGTGCGTTTGATATGCAGAACCGACGATATCTTGGTTTTCGTGGGGTTTCAAGCTCAGATATGCATTTTCTGCGATAATCTTGGTGAGACTTCTGTCCGAAGTATGCAGAATCATCGAGATCGCACTTTTCGAGCTATTTAATGCGAGAAACACGTTATCTGGTGTTTTCACCACTCCACAGTGCGTTTGATATGCAGAACCGGCGATATCTTGGTTTTTGTGGGGTTTCAAGCTGAGATAAGCATTTTTTACGATAATCTTGGTGAGACTTCTGTCCGAAGTATGCTTAATAATCGAGATCGCTCTATTCGAGCTATTTAATGCGAGAAACACGTTATCTGGTGTTTTCACCACTCCACGGTGCGTTTGATATGCAGAACCGGCGATATCTTGGTTTTCGTGGGGTTTCATGCTGAGATATGCATTTTCTGCGATAATCTTGGTGAGACCTCTGTCCGAAGTATGCAGAAACATCGAGATCGCTCTTTTCGACCTATTTAATGCGAGAAACACGTTATCTGGTGTTTTCACCACTCCACAGTGCGTTTGATATGCAGAACCAGCGATATCTTGGTTTTCGTGGGGTTTCAAGCTGAGATACGCATTTTCAACGATAATCTTCGTGAGACTTCTGTCAGAAGTATGCAGAATCATCGGGATCGCTCTTTTCGAGCTATTTAATGCGAGAAACACGTTATCTGGTTGTTTTCACCACTCCACAGTGCGTGTGATATGCAGAACCGGCATCATCTTGATTTTCGTGTGGTTTCAAGGTGAGATATGCATTTTTTGCGATAATATTGGTGAGACTTCAGTCACAAGTATGCAGAATCATCTAGATCGCTCGTTTCGAGCTGCTTAATGCGAGAAACACGTTATCTGGTGTTTTCACCACTCCACAGTGCGTTTGATATGCAGAACCGGCGACATCTTGGCTTTCGTCGGGTATCAAGCTGAGATATGCATTTTCAACGATGATCTTGGTGAGACTTCTGTCAGAAGTATGCAGAATCATCGGGATCGCTCTTTTCGAGCTATTTAATGCGAGAAACACGTTATCTGGTTGTTTTCACCACTCCACAGTGCGTTTGATATGCAGAACCAGCAATATCTTGGTTTTCGTGGGGTTTCAAGCTCAGATATGCACTTTCTGCGATAATCTTGGTGAGACTTCTGTCCGAAGTATGCAGAATCATCGAGATCGCACTTTTCGAGCTATTTAATGCGAGAAACACGTTATCTGGTGTTTTCAGCACTCCACAGTGCGTTTGATATGCAGAACCAGCGATATCCTGGTTTTTGTGGGGATTCAAGCTGAGATATGCAATTTCTGCGATAATCTTGGTGAGACTTCTGTCCGAAGTATGCTTAATCATCGAGATCGCTCGTTTCGAGCTATTTAATGCGAGAAACACGTTATCTGGTGTTTTCACCACTCCACAGTGCGTATGATATGCAGAACCGACGATATCTTGGTTTTCGTGGGGTTTCAAGCTCAGATATGCATTTTCTGCGATAATCTTGGTGAGACTTCTGTCCGAAGTATGCAGAGTCATCGAGATCGTACTTTTCGAGCTATTTAATGCGAGAAACACGTTTTCTGGGGTTTTCACCACTCCACAGTTCGTTGGATATGCAGAGCAGGAGATATCTTGGTTTTCGTGGGGTTTCTAGCAGAGATATGCATTTTCTGCGATAATCATGGTGAGACTTCTGTTAGAAGTATGCAGAATCATCGAGATCGCACTTTTCGATCTATTTAATGCGAGAAACACGTTGTCTGGTGTTTTCACCACTCCACAGTTGGTTTGATATGCAGAACCGGCGATGTTTGGTTTTCGTCGGGTTTCAAGTTGAGATATGCATTTTCTACGATAATCTTGGTGAAACATCTGTCCGGAGTATGCAGAAACATCAAGAGCGCTCTTTTCGAGCTATTTAATGCGAGAAACACGTTTTCTGGGGTTTTCACCACTCAACAGTGCGTATGATATGCAGAACCGACGATATCTTGGTTTTCGTGGGGTTTCAAGCTCAGATATGCATTTTCTGCGATAATCTTGGTGAGACTTCTGTCCGAAGTATGCAGAGTCATCGAGATCGTACTTTTCGAGCTATTTAATGCGAGAAACACGTTTTCTGGGGTTTTCACCACTCCAGAGTTCGTTGGATATGCAGAGCAGGAGATATCTTGGTTTTCGTGGGGTTTCAAGCTCAGATATGCACTTTCTGCGATAATCTTGGTGAGACTTCTGTCCGAAGTATGCAGAATCATCGAGATCGCACTTCTCGATCTATTTAATGCGAGAAACACGTTGTCTGGTGTTTTCACCACTCCACAGTTGGTTTGATATGCAGAACCGGCGATGTTTGGTTTTCGTCGGGTTTCAAGTTGAGATATGCATTTTCTACGATAATCTTGGTGAAACATCTGTCCGGAGTATGCAGAAACATCAAGAGCGCTCTTTTCGAGCTATATAATGCGAGAAACACGTTTTCTGGGGTTTTCACCACACCACAGTTCGTTGGATGTGCAGAACCGGAGATATCTTGGTTTTCGTGGGGTGTCAAGCTGAGATATGCATTTTCTGCGATAATCTTGGTGAGACTTCTGTCCGAAGTATGCAGAATCATCGACATCGCACTTTTCGAGCTATTTAATGCGAGAAACACGTTATCTGGTGTTTTCACCACTCCACAGTGCTTTTCATATGCAGAACCAGCGATATCTTGGTTTTCGTGGGGTTTCAAGCTGAGATATGCATTTTCAACGATGATCTTGGTGAGACCTCTGTCCGAAGTATGCAGAAACATCGAGATCGCACTTTTCGACCTATTTAATGCGAGAAACACGTTATCTGGTGTTTTCACCACTCCACAGTGCTTTTCATATGCAGAACCAGCGATATCTTGGTTTTCGTGGGGTTTCAAGCTGAGATATGCATTTTCAACGATAATCTTCGTGAGACTTCTGTCAGAAGTATGCAGAATCATCGGGATCGCTCTTTTCGAGCTATTTAATGCGAGCAACACGTTATCTGGTTGTTTTCACCACTCCACAGTGCGTGTGATATGCAGAACCGGCATCATCTTGATTTTCGTGTGGTTTCAATGTGAGATATGCATTTTTTGCGATAATATTGGTGAGACTTCAGTCAGAAGTATGCAGAATCATCTAGATCGCTCGTTTCGAGCTGCTTAATGCGAGAAACACGTTATCTGGTGTTTTCACCACTCCACAGTGCGTGTGATATGCAGAACCGGCATCATCTTGATTTTCGTGTGGTTTCAAGGTGAGATATGCATTTTTTGCGATAATCTTGATGAGACATCAGTCGGAAGTATGCAAAATCATCGAGAACCCTCTTTTCGAGCTATTTATTGCGAGATACACGTTATCTGGTGTTTTCACCACTCCACAGTGCGTTTGATATGCAGAACCGGCGACATCTTGGCTTTCGTCGGGTATCAAGCTGAGATATGCATTTTCAACGATGATCTTGGTGAGACTTCTGTCAGAAGTATGCAGAATCATCGGGATCGCTCTTTTCGAGCTATTTAATGCGAGAAACACGTTATCTGGTTGTTTTCACCACTCCACAGTGCGTTTGATATGCAGAACCGGCGACATCTTGGCTTTCGTCGGGTATCAAGCTGAGATATGCATTTTCAACGATGATCTTGGTGAGACTTCTGTCAGAAGTATGCAGAATCATCGGGATCGCTCTTTTCGAGCTATTTAATGCGAGAAACACGTTATCTGGTGTTTTCACCACTCCACAGTGCGTATCATATGCAGAACCGACGATATCTTGGTTTTCGTGGGGTTTCAAGCTCAGATATGCATTTTCTGCGATAATCTTGGTGAGACTTCTGTCCGAAGCATGCAGAGTCATCGAGATCGTACTTTTCGAGCTATTTAATGCGAGAAACACGTTTTCTGGGGTTTTCACCACTCCACAGTTCGTTGGATATGCAGAGCAGGAGATATCTTGGTTTTCGTGGGGTTTCAAGCTGAGATGTGCAATTTCTGCGATACTCTTGGTGAGACTTCTGTCCGAAGTATGCAGAAACATCGAGATCGCTCTTTTCGAGCTATTTAATGCGATAAACACGTTATCTGGTGTTTTCACCACTCCACAGTGCGTTTGATATGCAGAACCAGCGATATCCTGGTTTTCGTGGGGATTCAAGCTGAGATGTGCAATTTCTGCGATACTCTTGGTGAGACTTCTGTCCGAAGTATGCAGAAACATCGAGATCGCTCTTTTCGAGCTATTTAATGCGATAAACACGTTATCTGGTGTTTTCACCACTCCACAGTGCGTTTGATATGCAGAACCAGCGATATCTTGGTTTTCGTGGGGTTTCATGCTGAGATATGCATTTTCTGCGATAATATTGGTGAGACTTCAGTCAGAAGTATGCAGAATCATCTAGATCGCTCGTTTCGAGCTGCTTAATGCGAGAAACACGTTATCTGGTGTTTTCACCACTCCACAGTGCGTTTGATATGCAGAACCAGCGATATCTTGGTTTTCGTGGGGTTTCAAGCTCAGATATGCATTTTCTGCGATAATCTTGGTGTGACTTCTGTCCGAAGTATGCAGAATCATCGAGATCGCACTTTTCGGGCTATTTAATGCGAGAAACACGTTATCTGGTGTTTTCACCACTCCACAGTGCGTTTGATATGCAGAACCAGCGATATCTTGGTTTTCGTGGGGTTTCATGCTGAGATATGCATTTTCTGCGATAATCTTGGTGAGACCTCTGTCCGAAGTATGCAGAAACATCGAGATCGCTCTTTTCGACCTATTTAATGCGCGAAACACGTTATCTGGTGTTTTCACTACTCCACAGTGCGTTTGATATGCAGAACCAGCGATATCTTTGTTTTCGTGGGGTTTCAAGCTGAGATATGCATTTTCAACGATAATCTTCGTGAGACTTCTGTCAGAAGTATGCAGAATCATCGGGATCGCTCTTTTCGAGCTATTTAATGCGAGAAACACGTTATCTGGTTGTTTTCACCACTCCACAGTGCGTGTGATATGCAGAACCGGCATCATCTTGATTTTCGTGTGGTTTCAAGGTGAGATATGCATTTTTTGCGATAATATTGGTGAGACTTCAGTCAGAAGTATGCAGAATCATCTAGATCGCTCGTTTCGAGCTGCTTAATGCGAGAAACACGTTATCTGGTGTTTTCACCACTCCACAGTGCGTTTGATATGCAGAACCGGCGACATCTTGGCTTTCGTAGGGGTTCAAGCTGAGATATGCATTTTCTGCAATAATCTTGATGAGACATCAGTCGGAAGTATGCAAAATCATCGAGAACCCTCTTTTCGAGCTATTTATTGCGAGATACACGTTATCTGGTGTTTTCACCACTCCACAGTGCGTTTGATATGCAGAACCGGCGACATCTTGGCTTTCGTCGGGTATCAAGCTGAGATATGCAATTTCTGCGATAATCTTGGTGAGACTTCTGTCCGAAGTATGCTTAATCATCGTGATCGCTCGTTTCGAGCTATTTAATGCGAGAAACACGTTATCTGGTGTTTTCACCACTCCACAGTGCGTATGGTATGCAGAACCGACGATATCTTGGTTTTCGTGGGGTTTCAAGCTCAGATATGCATTTTCTGCGATAATCTTGGTGAGACTTCTGTCCGAAGCATGCAGAGTCATCGAGATCGTACTTTTCGAGCTATTTAATGCGAGAAACACGTTTTCTGGGGTTTTCACCACTCCACAGTTCGTTGGATATGCAGAGCAGGAGATATCTTGGTTTTCGTGGGGTTTCTAGCAGAGATATGCATTTTCTGCGATAATCATGGTGAGACTTCTGTTAGAAGTATGCAGAATCATCGAGATCGCATTTTTCGATCTATTTAATGCGAGAAACACGTTGTCTGGTGTTTTCACCACTCCACAGTTGGTTTGATATGCAGAACCGGCGATATCTTGGTTTTCGTGGGGTTTCAAGCTCAGATATGCATTTTTTGCGATAATCTTGGAGAGACTTCTGTCCGAAGTATGCAGAGTCATCGAGAACGTACTTTTCGAGCTATTTAATGCGAGAAACACGTTTTCTGGGGTTTTCACCACTCCAGAGTTCGTTTGATATGCAGAACCGGCGATATCTTGGTTTTCGTGGGGTTTCAAGCTCAGATATGCACTTTCTGCGATAATCTTGGTGAGACTTCTGTCCGAAGTATGCAGAACCATCGAGATTGCACTTTTCGATCTATTTAATGCGAGAAACACGTTTTCCTGTGTTTTCACCACTCCACAGTTGGTTTGATATGCAGAACCGGCGATGTATGGTTTTCGTCGGGTTTCAAGTTGAGATATGCATTTTCTACGATAATCTTGGTGAAACATCTGTCCGGAGTATGCAGAAACATCAAGAGCGCTCTTTTCGAGCTAATTAATGCGAGAAACACGTTTTCTGGGGTTTTCACCACACCACAGTTCGTTGGATGTGCAGAACCGGATATATCTTGATTTTCGTGTGGTTTCAAGGTGAGATATGCATTTTTTGCGATAATATTGGTGAGACTTCAGTCAGAAGTATGCAGAATCATCTAGATCGCTCGTTTCGAGCTGCTTAATGCGAGAAACACGTTATCTGGTGTTTTCACCACTCCACAGTGCGTTTGATATGCAGAACCGGCGACATCTTGGCTTTCGTAGGGGTTCAAGCTGAGATATGCATTTTCTGCGATAATCTTGATGAGACATCAGTCGGAAGTATGCAAAATCATCGAGAACCCTCTTTTCGAGCTATTTATTGCGAGATACACGTTATCTGGTGTTTTCACCACTCCACAGTGCGTTTGATATGCAGAACCGGCGACATCTTGGCTTTCGTCGGGTATCAAGCTGAGATATGCAGTTTCAACGATGATCTTGGTGAGACTTCTGTCAGAAGTATGCAGAATCATCGGGATCGCTCTTTTCGAGCTATTTAATCCGAGAAACACGTTATCTGGTTGTTTTCACCACTCCACAGTGCGTTTGATATGCAGAACCAGCGATATCTTGGTTTTCGTGGGGTTTCAAGCTCAGATATGCACTTTCTGCGATAATCTTGGTGAGACTTCTGTCCGAAGTATGCAGAATCATCGAGATCGCACTTTTCGAGCTATTTAATGCGAGAAACACGTTATCTGCTGTTTTCAGCACTCCACAGTGCGTTTGATATGCAGAACCAGCGATATCCTGGTTTTCGTGGGGATTCAAGCTGAGATATGCAATTTCTGCGATAATCTTGGTGAGACTACTGTCCGAAGTATGCTTAATCATCGTGATCGCTCGTTTCGAGCTATTTAATGCGAGAAACACGTTATCTGGTGTTTTCACCACTCCACAGTGCGTATGATATGCAGAACCGACGATATCTTGGTTTTCGTGGGGTTTCAAGCTCAGATATGCATTTTCTGCGATAATCTTGGTGAGACTTCTGTCCGAAGCATGCAGAGTCATCGAGATCGTACTTTTCGAGCTATTTAATGCGAGAAACACGTTTTCTGGGGTTTTCACCACTCCAGAGTTCGTTTGATATGCAGAACCGGCGATATCTTGGTTTTCGTGGGGTTTCAAGCTCAGATATGCACTTTCTGCGATAATCTTGGTGAGACTTCTGTCCGAAGTATGCAGAACCATCGAGATTGCACTTTTCGATCTATTTAATGCGAGAAACACGTTGTCTGGTGTTTTCACCACTCCACAGTTGGTTTGATATGCAGAACCGGCGATGTATGGTTTTCGTCGGGTTTCAAGTTGAGATATGCATTTTCTACGATAATCTTGGTGAAACATCTGTCCGGAGTATGCAGAAACATCAAGAGCGCTCTTTTCGAGCTAATTAATGCGAGAAACACGTTTTCTGGGGTTTTCACCACACCACAGTTCGTTGGATGTGCAGAACCGGATATATCTTGGTTTTCGTGGGGTGTCAAGCTGAGATATGCATTTTCTGCGATAATCTTGGTGAGATCTCTGTCCGAAGTATGCAGAATCATCGAGATCGCTCTTTTCGACCTATTTAATGCGAGAAACACGTTATCTGGTGTTTTCACCACTCCACAGTGCGTTTGATATGCAGAACCGGCGATATCCTGGTTTTCGTGGGGATTCAAGCTGAGATATGCAATTTCTGCGATAATCTTGGTGAGACTTCTGTCCGAAGTATGCTTAATCATCGAGATCGCTCGTTTCGAGCTATTTAATGCGAGAAACACGTTATCTGGGGTTTTCACCACTCCACAGTGCGTTTGATATGCAGAACCGGCGATATCTTGGTTTTTGTGGGGTTTCAAGCTGAGATATGCATTTTTTACGATAATCTTGGTGAGACTTCTGTCCGTAGTATGCTTAATCATCGAGAACCCTCTTTTCGAGCTATTTATTGCGAGATACACGTTATCAGGTGTTTTCACCACTCCACAGTGCGTTTGATATGCAGAACCGGCGACATCTTGATTTTCCTGAGGTTTCCAGCTGAGATATGCATTTTCTGCGATAATCATGGTGAGACTTCTGTTAGAAGTATGCAGAATCATCGAGATCGCACATTTCGATCTATTTAATGCGAGAAACACGTTATCTGGTTGTTTTCACCACTCCACAGTGCGTGTGATACGCAGAACCGGCGACATCTTGATTTTCGTGAGGTTTCCAGCTGAGACATGCATTTTCTGCGATAATCATGGTGAGACTTCTGTTAGAAGGATGCAGAATCATCGAGATCGCACATTTCGATCTATTTAATGCGAGAAACACGTTATCTGGTTGTTTTCACCACTCCACAGTGCGTGTGATATGCAGAACCGGCGTCATCTTGATTTTCGTGTGGTTTCAAGGTGAGATATGCATTTTTTGCGATAATATTGGTGAGACTTCAGTCAGAAGTATGCAGAATCATCTAGATCGCTCGTTTCGAACTGCTTAATGCGAGAAACACGTTATCTGGTGTTTTCACCACTCCACAGTGCGTTTGATATGCATAACCAGCGACATCTTGGCTTTCGTCGGGGTTCAAGCTGAGATATGCATTTTCTGCGATAATCTTTGTGAGACATCAGTCAGAAGTATGCAGAATCATCGAGAACCCTCTTCTCGAGCTACTTAATGCGAGAAACACGTTATCTGGTGTTTTCAGCACTCCACAGTGCGTTTGATATGCAGAACTGGCGACATCTTGATTTTCGTGAGGTTTCCAGGTGAGATTTGCATTTTCTGCGATAATCATGGTGAGACTTCTGTTAGAAGGATGCAGAATCATCGAGATCGCACATCTCGATCTATTTAATGCAAAAACCCGTTATCTGGTTGTTTTCACCACTCCACAGTGCGTGTGATATGCAGAACCGGCGTCATCTTGATTTTCGTGTGGTTTCAAGGTGAGATATGCATTTTTTGCGATAATATTGGTGAGACTTCAGTCAGAAGTATGCAGAATCATCTAGATCGCTCGTTTCGAGCTGCTTAATGCGAGAAACACGTTATCTGGTGTTTTCACCACTCCACAGTGCGTTTGATATGCAGAACCAGCGAAATCTTGGTTTTCGTGGGGTTTCAAGCTGAGATATGCATTTTTTACGATAATCGTGGTGAGACTTCTGTCCGAAGTATGCAGAATCATCGAGATCGCACTTATCGAGCTATTTAATGCGAGAAACACGTTATCTGGTGTTTTCAGCTCTCCACAGTGCGTTTGATATGCAGAACCGGCGACATCTTGATTTTCGTGTGGTTTCAAGGTGAGATATGCATTTTTCGCGATAATATTGGTGAGACTTCAGTCAGAAGTATGCAGAATCATCTAGATCGCTCGTTTCGAGCTGCTTAATGCGAGAAACACGTTATCTGGTGTTTTCACCACTCCACAGTGCGTTTGATATGCAGAACCGGCGACATCTTGGCTTTCGTCGGGGTTCAAGCTGAGATATGCATTTTGTGCGATAATCTTGGTGAGACATCAGTCAGAAGTATGCAGAATCATCGAGAACCCTCTTTTCGAGCTATTTAATGCGAGATACACGTTATCTGGTGTTTTCACAACTCGACAGAGCGTTTGATATGCAGAACCGGCGACTTCTTGGCTTTCGTCGGGGTTCAAGCTGAGATATGCATTTTCTGCGATAATCTTGGTGAGACATCAGTCAGAAGCATGCAGAATCATCGAGAACCCTCTTTTCGAGCTATTTATTGCGAGATACACGTTGTCTGGTGTTTTCACCACTCCACAGTGCGTTTGATATGCAGAACCAGCGAAATCTTGGTTTTCGTGGGGTTTCAAGCTGAGATATGCATTTTTTACGATAATCGTGGTGAGACTTCTGTCCGAAGTATGCAGAATCATCGAGATCGCACTTATCGAGCTATTTAATGCGAGAAACACGTTATCTGGTGTTTTCAGCTCTCCACAGTGCGTTTGATATGCAGAACCGGCGACATCTTGATTTTCGTGTGGTTTCAAGGTGAGATATGCATTTTTCGCGATAATATTGGTGAGACTTCAGTCAGAAGTATGCAGAATCATCTAGATCGCTCGTTTCGAGCTGCTTAATGCGAGAAACACGTTATCTGGTGTTTTCACCACTCCACAGTGCGTTTGATATGCAGAACCGGCGACATCTTGGCTTTCGTCGGGGTTCAAGCTGAGATATGCATTTTGTGCGATAATCTTGGTGAGACATCAGTCAGAAGTATGCAGAATCATCGAGAACCCTCTTTTCGAGCTATTTAATGCGAGATACACGTTATCTGGTGTTTTCACAACTCCACAGAGCGTTTGATATGCAGAACCGGCGACTTCTTGGCTTTCGTCGGGGTTCAAGCTGAGATATGCATTTTCTGCGATAATCTTGGTGAGACATCAGTCAGAAGCATGCAGAATCATCGAGAACCCTCTTTTCGAGCTATTTAATGCGAGAAACACGTTATCTGGTGTTTTCACCACTCCACAGTGCGTTTGATATGCAGAACCGGCGACATCTTGATTTTCGTGAGGTTTCCAGCTGAGATATGCATTTTCTGCGATAATCATGGTGAGACTTCTGTTAGAAGTATGCAGAATCATCGAGATCGCACATTTCGATCTATTTAATGCGAGAAACACGTTGTCTGGTTCTTTTCACCACTCCACAGAGCGTTTGATATGCAGAACCGGCGACATCTTGGCTTTCGTCGGTGTTCAAGCTGAGATATGCATTTTCTGCGATAATCTTGGTGAGACATCAGTCAGAAGTATGCAGAATCATCTAGATCGCTCGTTTCGAGCTATTTAATGCGAGAAACACGTTATCTGGTGTTTTCACCACTCCACAGTGCGTTTGATATGCAGAACCGGCGACATCTTGATTTTCGTGAGGTTTCCAGCTGAGATATGCATTTTGTGCGATAATCTTGGTGAGACTTCTGTTAGAAGGATGCAGAATCATCGAGATCGCACATCTCGATCTATTTAATGCAAAAACCCGTTATCTGGTTGTTTTCACCACTCCACAGTGCGTGTGATATGCAGAACCGGCGTCATCTTGATTTTCGTGTGGTTTCAAGGTGAGATATGCATTTTTTGCGATAATATTGGTGAGACTTCAGTCAGAAGTATGCAGAATCATCTAGATCGCTCGTTTCGAGCTGCTTAATGCGAGAAACACGTTATCTGGTGTTTTCACCACTCCACAGTGCGTTTGATATGCAGAACCAGCGAAATCTTGGTTTTCGTGGGGTTTCAAGCTGAGATATGCATTTTTTACGATAATCGTGGTGAGACTTCTGTCCGAAGTATGCAGAATCATCGAGATCGCACTTATCGAGCTATTTAATGCGAGAAACACGTTATCTGGTGTTTTCAGCTCTCCACAGTGCGTTTGATATGCAGAACCGGCGACATCTTGATTTTCGTGTGGTTTCAAGGTGAGATATGCATTTTTCGCGATAATATTGGTGAGACTTCAGTCAGAAGTATGCAGAATCATCTAGATCGCTCGTTTCGAGCTGCTTAATGCGAGAAACACGTTATCTGGTGTTTTCACCACTCCACAGTGCGTTTGATATGCAGAACCGGCGACATCTTGGCTTTCGTCGGGGTTCAAGCTGAGATATGCATTTTGTGCGATAATCTTGGTGAGACATCAGTCAGAAGTATGCAGAATCATCGAGAACCCTCTTTTCGAGCTATTTAATGCGAGATACACGTTATCTGGTGTTTTCACAACTCGACAGAGCGTTTGATATGCAGAACCGGCGACTTCTTGGCTTTCGTCGGGGTTCAAGCTGAGATATGCATTTTCTGCGATAATCTTGGTGAGACATCAGTCAGAAGCATGCAGAATCATCGAGAACCCTCTTTTCGAGCTATTTATTGCGAGATACACGTTGTCTGGTGTTTTCACCACTCCACAGTGCGTTTGATATGCAGAACCAGCGAAATCTTGGTTTTCGTGGGGTTTCAAGCTGAGATATGCATTTTTTACGATAATCGTGGTGAGACTTCTGTCCGAAGTATGCAGAATCATCGAGATCGCACTTATCGAGCTATTTAATGCGAGAAACACGTTATCTGGTGTTTTCAGCTCTCCACAGTGCGTTTGATATGCAGAACCGGCGACATCTTGATTTTCGTGTGGTTTCAAGGTGAGATATGCATTTTTCGCGATAATATTGGTGAGACTTCAGTCAGAAGTATGCAGAATCATCTAGATCGCTCGTTTCGAGCTGCTTAATGCGAGAAACACGTTATCTGGTGTTTTCACCACTCCACAGTGCGTTTGATATGCAGAACCGGCGACATCTTGGCTTTCGTCGGGGTTCAAGCTGAGATATGCATTTTGTGCGATAATCTTGGTGAGACATCAGTCAGAAGTATGCAGAATCATCGAGAACCCTCTTTTCGAGCTATTTAATGCGAGATACACGTTATCTGGTGTTTTCACAACTCCACAGAGCGTTTGATATGCAGAACCGGCGACTTCTTGGCTTTCGTCGGGGTTCAAGCTGAGATATGCATTTTCTGCGATAATCTTGGTGAGACATCAGTCAGAAGCATGCAGAATCATCGAGAACCCTCTTTTCGAGCTATTTAATGCGAGAAACACGTTATCTGGTGTTTTCACCACTCCACAGTGCGTTTGATATGCAGAACCGGCGACATCTTGATTTTCGTGAGGTTTCCAGCTGAGATATGCATTTTCTGCGATAATCATGGTGAGACTTCTGTTAGAAGTATGCAGAATCATCGAGATCGCACATTTCGATCTATTTAATGCGAGAAACACGTTGTCTGGTTCTTTTCACCACTCCACAGAGCGTTTGATATGCAGAACCGGCGACATCTTGGCTTTCGTCGGTGTTCAAGCTGAGATATGCATTTTCTGCGATAATCTTGGTGAGACATCAGTCAGAAGTATGCAGAATCATCTAGATCGCTCGTTTCGAGCTATTTAATGCGAGAAACACGTTATCTGGTGTTTTCACCACTCCACAGTGCGTTTGATATGCAGAACCGGCGACATCTTGATTTTCGTGAGGTTTCCAGCTGAGATATGCATTTTCTGCGATAATCATGGTGAGACTTCTGTTAGAAGTATGCAGAATCATCGAGAACCCTCTTTTCGAGCTATTTATTGCGAGATACACGTTGTCTGGTGTTTTCACCACTCCACAGTGCGTTTGATATGCAGAACCAGCGAAATCTTGGTTTTCGTGGGGTTTCAAGCTGAGATATGCATTTTTTACGATAATCATGGTGAGACTTCTGTCCGAAGTATGCAGAATCATCGAGATCGCACTTATCGAGCTATTTAATGCGAGAAACACGTTATCTGGTGTTTTCAGCTCTCCACAGTGCGTTTGATATGCAGAACCGGCGACATCTTGATTTTCGTGTGGTTTCAAGGTGAGATATGCATTTTTCGCGATAATATTGGTGAGACTTCAGTCAGAAGTATGCAGAATCATCTAGATCGCTCGTTTCGAGCTGCTTAATGCGAGAAACACGTTATCTGGTGTTTTCACCACTCCACAGTGCGTTTGATATGCAGAACCGGCGACATCTTGGCTTTCGTCGGGGTTCAAGCTGAGATATGCATTTTTTACGATAGTCTTAGTGAGACTTCTGTCCGAAGTGTGCAGAATCATCGAGATCTCTCTTTTCGAGCTATTTAATGCGAGGAACACGTTTTCTGGGGTTTTTACCACACCACAGTTCGTTGGATATGCAGAACAGGTGATATCTTGGTTTTCGAGTGGTTTCAAGCTGAGATATGCATTTTCTGCGATAATCTTGGTGAGACTTCCGTCCGAAGTATGCAGAATCATCGAGATCGCTCGTTTCGTGCTATTTAATGCGAGAAAAACGTTTCCTGGTGTTTTCACCACTCCACAGTGCGTTTGATATGCAGAATCGGCGACATCTTGGCTTTCGTCGGGGTTCAAGCTGAGATATGCATTTTCTGCGATAATCTTGGTGAGACATCAGTCAGAAGTATGCAGAATCATCGAGAACCCTCTTTTCGAGCTATTTATTAAGAGATACACGTTATCTGGTGTTTTCAGAACTCCACAGAGCGTTTGATATGCAGAACCGGCGACATCTTGGCTTTCGTCGGGGTTCAAGCTGAGATATGCATTTTCTGCGATAATCTTGGTGAGACATCAGTCAGAAGCATGCAGAATCATCGAGAACCCTCTTTTCGAGCTATTTAATGCAAGATACACGTTATCTGGTGTTTTCACCACTCCACAGTGCGTTTGATATGCAGAACCGGCGACATCTTGTTTTTCGTGAGGTTTCCAGCTGAGATATGCATTTTCTGCGATAATCATGGTGAGACTTCAGTTAGAAGTATGCAGAATCCTCGAGATCGCACATTTCGATCTATTTAATGCGAGAAACACGTTATCTGGTGTTTTCACCACTCCACAGAGCGTTTGATATGCAGAACCAGCGATATCTCGGTTTTCCTGGGTTTCAAGCTGAGATATGCATTTTTTACGATAATCTTGGTGAGACTTCTGTCCGAAGTATGCAGAATCATCGAGATCGCTCGTTTCGTGCTATTTAATGCGAGAAAAACGTTTCCTGGTGTTTTCACCACTCCACAGTGCGTTTGATATGCAGAATCGGCGACATCTTGGCTTTCGTCGGGGTTCAAGCTGAGATATGCATTTTTTGCGATAATCTTGGTGAGACATCAGTCAGAAGTATGCAGAATCATCGAGAACCCTCTTTTCGAGCTATTTATTAAGAGATACACGTTATCTGGTGTTTTCACAACTCCACAGAGCGTTTGATATGCAGAACCGGCGACATCTTGGCTTTCGTCGGGGTTCAAGCTGAGATATGCATTTTCTGCGATAATCTTGGTGAGACATCAGTCAGAAGCATGCAGAATCATCGAGAACCCTCTTTTCGAGCTATTTAATGCGAGAAACACGTTATCTGGTGTTTTCACCACTCCACAGTGCGTTTGATATGCAGAACCGGCGACATCTTGATTTTCGTGAGGTTTCCAGCTGAGATATGCATTTTCTGCGATAATCTTGGTGAGACATCAGTCAGAAGTATGCAGAATCATCGAGAACCCTCTTTTCGAGCTATTCATTGCGAGATACACGTTATCTGGTGTTTTCACCACTCCACAGTGCGTTTGATATGCAGAACCGGCGACATCTTGGCTTTCGTCGGGGTTCAAGCTGAGATATGCATTTTCTGCGATAATCTTGGTGAGGCATCAGTCAGAAGTATGCTGAATCATCGAGAACCCTCTTTTCGAGCTATTTATTGCAAGATACACGTTATCTGGTGTTTTCACCACTCCACAGTGCGTTTGATATGCAGAACCGGCGACATCTTGATTTTCGTGAGGTTTCCAGCTGAGATATGCATTTTCTGCGATAATCATGGTGAGACTTCAGTTAGAAGTATGCAGAATCCTCGAGATCGCACATTTCGATCTATTTAATGCGAGAAACACGTTATCTGGTGTTTTCACCACTCCACAGTGCGTTTGGTATGCAGAACCAGCGATATCTTGGTTTTCGTGGGGTTTCAAGCTGAGATATGCATTTTTTACGATAATCATGGTGAGACTTCTGTCCGAAGTATGCAGAATCATCGAGATCGCACTTTTCGAGCTATTTAATGCGAGAAACACGTTATCTGGTGTTTTCAGCACTCCACAGTGCGTTTGATATGCAGAACCAGCGATATTTGGGTTTTCGTGGGGTTTCAAGCTGAGATATGCATTTTTTACGATAATCTTGGTGAGACTTCAGTCCGAAGTGTGCAGAATCATCGAGATCGCTCTTATCGAGCTATTTAATGCGAGAAACACGTTTTCTGTGGTTTTCACCACACCACAGTTCGTTGGATATGCAGAACAGGTGATATCTTGGTTTTCGTGGGGTTTCAAGCTGAGATATGCATTTTTTACGATAATCATGGTGAGACTTCTGTCCGAAGTATGCAGAATCATCGAGATCGCACTTTTCGAGCTATTTAATGCGAGAAACACGTTATCTGGTGTTTTCAGCACTCCACAGTGCGTTTGATATGCAGAACCAGCGATATCTGGGTTTTCGTGGGGTTTCAAGCTGAGATATGCATTTTCTGCGATAATCTTGGTGAGACTTCTGTCCGAAGTATGCAGAATCATCGAGATCGCACATATCGAGCTATTTAATGCGAGAAACACGTTATCTGGTGTTTTCACGACTCCACAGTTAGTTTGATATGCAGAACCGGAGATATCTTGGTTTTCGTGGGGTTTCAAGCTGAGATATGCATTTTCTGCGATCATCTTGGTGAGACTTCTGTCCGAAGTATGCAGAATCATCGAGATCGCACTTTTCGAGCTATTTAATGCGAGAAACACGTTATCTGGTGTTTTCAGCACCCCACAGTGCGTTTGATATGCAGAACCAGCGATATCTGGGTTTTCGTGGGGTTTCAAGCTGAGATATGCATTTTTTACGATAATCTTGGTGAGACTTCAGTCCGAAGTGTGCAGAATCATCGAGATCGCTCTTATCGAGCTATTTAATGCGAGAAACACGTTTTCTGTGGTTTTCACCACACCACAGTTCGTTGGATATGCAGAACAGGTGATATCTTGGTTTTCGAAGGGTTTCAAGCTGAGATATGCGTTTTCTGCGATAATCTTGGTGAGACTTCTGTCCGAAGTATTGCAGAATCATCTAGATCGCTCGTTTCGAGCTGCTTAATGCGAGAAACACGTTATCTGGTGTTTTCAGCACTCCACAGTGCGTTTGATATGCAGAACCAGCGATATCTGGGTTTTCGTGGGGTTTCAAGCTGAGATATGCATTTTTTACGATAATCTTAGTGAGACTTCTGTCCGAAGTGTGCAGAATCACCGAGATCGCTCTTTTCGAGCTATTTAATGCGAGGAACACGTTTTCTGGGGTTTTCACTACACCACAGTTCGTTGGATATGCAGAACAGGTGATATCTTGGTTTTCCTGGGTTTCAAGCTGAGATATGCATTTTTTTCGATAATCTTGGTGAGACTTCTGTCCGAAGTATGCAGAATCATCGAGATCGCTCGTTTCGAGCTATTTAATGCGAGAAACACGTTTCCAGGTGTTTTCACCACTCCACAGTGCGTTTGATATGCAGAATCGGCGACATCTTGGCTTTCGTCGGGGTTCAAGCTGAGATATGCATTTTCTGCGATAATCTTGGTGAGACATCAGTCAGAAGTATGCAGAATCATCGAGAACCCTCTTTTCGAGCTATTTATTGCGAGATACACGTTATCTGGTGTTTTCACCACTCCACAGTGCGTTTGATATGCAGAACCGGCGACATCTTGATTTTCGTGAGGTTTCCAGCTGAGATATGCATTTTCTGCGATAATCATGGTGAGACTTCAGTTAGAAGTATGCAGAATCCTCGAGATCGCACATTTCGATCTATTTAATGCGAGAAACACGTTATCTGGTGTTTTCACCACTCCACAGTGCGTTTGATATGCAGAACCAGCGATATCTTGGTTTTCGTGGGGTTTCAAGCTGAGATATACATTTTTTACGATAATCATGGTGAGACTTCTGTCCGAAGTATGCAGAATCATCGAGATCGCACTTTTCGAGCTATTTAATGCGAGAAACACGTTATCTGGTGTTTTCACCACTCCACAGAGCGTTTGATATGCAGAACCGGCGACATCTTGGCTTTCGTCGGGGTTCAAGCTGAGATATGCATTTTCTGCGATAATCTTGGTGAGACATCAGTCAGAAGTATGCTGAATCATCGAGAACCCTCTTTTCGAGCTATTTATTGCAAGATACACGTTATCTGGTGTTTTCACCACTCCACAGTGCGTTTGATATGCAGAACAGGTGATATCTTGGTTTTCGTGGGGTTTCAAGCTGAGATATGCATTTCCTGCGATAATCATGGTGAGACTTCTGTTAGAAGTATGCAGAATCATCGAGATCGCACATTTCGATCTTTTTAATGCGAGAAACACGTTGTCTGGTTCTTTTCACCACTCCACAGTGCGTTTGATATGCAGAACCAGCGATATCTTGGTTTTCGTGAGGTTTCAAGCTGAGATATGCATTTTTTACGATAATCATGGTGAGACTTCTGTCCGAAGTATGCAGAATCATCAAGATCGCACTTTTCGAGCTATTTAATGCGAGAAACACGTTATCTGGTGTTTTCAGCACTCCACAGTGCGTTTGATATGCAGAACCGGCGACATCTTGGCTTTCGTCGGGGTTCAAGCTGAGATATGCATTTTCTGCGATAATCTGGGTGAGACATCAGTCAGAAGTATGCAGAATCATCGAGAACCCTCTGTTCGAGCTATTTATTGCGAGATACACGTTATCTGGTGTTTACACCACTCCACAGTGCGTTTGATATGCAGAACCAGCGAAATCTTGGTTTTCGTGGGGTTTCAAGCTGAGATATGCATTTTTTACGATAATCATGGTGAGACTTCTGTCCGAAGTATGCAGAATCATCGAGATCGCACTTATCGAGCTATTTAATGCGAGAAACACGTTATCTGGTGTTTTCAGCACTCCACAGTGCGTTTGATATGCAGAACCGGCGACATCTTGATTTTCGTGAGGTTTCCAGCTGAGATATGCATTTTCTGCGATAATCATGGTGAGACTTCTGTTAGAAGTATGCAGAATCATCGAGATCGCACTTATCGAGCTATTTAATGCGAGAAACACGTTATCTGGTGTTTTCACCACTCCACAGAGCGTTTGATATGCAGAACCAGCGATATCTCGGTTTTCCTGGGTTTCAAGCTGAGATATGCATTTTTTACGATAATCTTGGTGAGACTTCTGTCCGAAGTATGCAGAATCATCGAGATCGCTCGTTTCGTGCTATTTAATGCGAGAAAAACGTTTCCTGGTGTTTTCACCACTCCACAGTGCGTTTGATATGCAGAATCGGCGACATCTTGGCTTTCGTCGGGGTTCAAGCTGAGATATGCATTTTCTGCGATAATCTTGGTGAGGCATCAGTCAGAAGTATGCTGAATCATCGAGAACCCTCTTTTCGAGCTATTTATTGCAAGATACACGTTATCTGGTGTTTTCACCACTCCACAGTGCGTTTGATATGCAGAACCGGCGACATCTTGATTTTCGTGAGGTTTCCAGCTGAGATATGCATTTTCTGCGATAATCATGGTGAGACTTCAGTTAGAAGTATGCAGAATCCTCGAGATCGCACATTTCGATCTATTTAATGCGAGAAACACGTTATCTGGTGTTTTCACCACTCCACAGTGCGTTTGGTATGCAGAACCAGCGATATCTTGGTTTTCGTGGGGTTTCAAGCTGAGATATGCATTTTTTACGATAATCATGGTGAGACTTCTGTCCGAAGTATGCAGAATCATCGAGATCGCACTTTTCGAGCTATTTAATGCGAGAAACACGTTATCTGGTGTTTTCAGCACTCCACAGTGCGTTTGATATGCAGAACCAGCGATATTTGGGTTTTCGTGGGGTTTCAAGCTGAGATATGCATTTTTTACGATAATCTTGGTGAGACTTCAGTCCGAAGTGTGCAGAATCATCGAGATCGCTCTTATCGAGCTATTTAATGCGAGAAACACGTTTTCTGTGGTTTTCACCACACCACAGTTCGTTGGATATGCAGAACAGGTGATATCTTGGTTTTCGTGGGGTTTCAAGCTGAGATATGCATTTTTTACGATAATCATGGTGAGACTTCTGTCCGAAGTATGCAGAATCATCTAGATCGCACTTTTCGAGCTATTTAATGCGAGAAACACGTTATCTGGTGTTTTCAGCACCCCACAGTGCGTTTGATATGCAGAACCAGCGATATCTGGGTTTTCGTGGGGTTTCAAGCTGAGATATGCATTTTTTACGATAATCTTGGTGAGACTTCAGTCCGAAGTGTGCAGAATCATCGAGATCGCTCTTATCGAGCTATTTAATGCGAGAAACACGTTTTCTGTGGTTTTCACCACACCACAGTTCGTTGGATATGCAGAACAGGTGATATCTTGGTTTTCGAAGGGTTTCAAGCTGAGATATGCGTTTTCTGCGATAATCTTGGTGAGACTTCTGTCCGAAGTATGCAGAATCATCTAGATCGCTCGTTTCGAGCTGCTTAATGCGAGAAACACGTTATCTGGTGTTTTCAGCACTCCACAGTGCGTTTGATATGCAGAACCAGCGATATCTGGGTTTTCGTGGGGTTTCAAGCTGAGATATGCATTTTTTACGATAATCTTAGTGAGACTTCTGTCCGAAGTGTGCAGAATCACCGAGATCGCTCTTTTCGAGCTATTTAATGCGAGGAACACGTTTTCTGGGGTTTTCACTACACCACAGTTCGTTGGATATGCAGAACAGGTGATATCTTGGTTTTCCTGGGTTTCAAGCTGAGATATGCATTTTTTTCGATAATCTTGGTGAGACTTCTGTCCGAAGTATGCAGAATCATCGAGATCGCTCGTTTCGAGCTATTTAATGCGAGAAACACGTTTCCAGGTGTTTTCACCACTCCACAGTGCGTTTGATATGCAGAATCGGCGACATCTTGGCTTTCGTCGGGGTTCAAGCTGAGATATGCATTTTCTGCGATAATCTTGGTGAGACATCAGTCAGAAGTATGCAGAATCATCGAGAACCCTCTTTTCGAGCTATTTATTGCGAGATACACGTTATCTGGTGTTTTCACCACTCCACAGTGCGTTTGATATGCAGAACCGGCGACATCTTGATTTTCGTGAGGTTTCCAGCTGAGATATGCATTTTCTGCGATAATCATGGTGAGACTTCAGTTAGAAGTATGCAGAATCCTCGAGATCGCACATTTCGATCTATTTAATGCGAGAAACACGTTATCTGGTGTTTTCACCACTCCACAGTGCGTTTGATATGCAGAACCAGCGATATCTTGGTTTTCGTGGGGTTTCAAGCTGAGATATACATTTTTTACGATAATCATGGTGAGACTTCTGTCCGAAGTATGCAGAATCATCGAGATCGCACTTTTCGAGCTATTTAATGCGAGAAACACGTTATCTGGTGTTTTCACCACTCCACAGAGCGTTTGATATGCAGAACCGGCGACATCTTGGCTTTCGTCGGGGTTCAAGCTGAGATATGCATTTTCTGCGATAATCTTGGTGAGACATCAGTCAGAAGTATGCTGAATCATCGAGAACCCTCTTTTCGAGCTATTTATTGCAAGATACACGTTATCTGGTGTTTTCACCACTCCACAGTGCGTTTGATATGCAGAACAGGTGATATCTTGGTTTTCGTGGGGTTTCAAGCTGAGATATGCATTTCCTGCGATAATCATGGTGAGACTTCTGTTAGAAGTATGCAGAATCATCGAGATCGCACATTTCGATCTTTTTAATGCGAGAAACACGTTGTCTGGTTCTTTTCACCACTCCACAGTGCGTTTGATATGCAGAACCAGCGATATCTTGGTTTTCGTGAGGTTTCAAGCTGAGATATGCATTTTTTACGATAATCATGGTGAGACTTCTGTCCGAAGTATGCAGAATCATCAAGATCGCACTTTTCGAGCTATTTAATGCGAGAAACACGTTATCTGGTGTTTTCAGCACTCCACAGTGCGTTTGATATGCAGAACCGGCGACATCTTGGCTTTCGTCGGGGTTCAAGCTGAGATATGCATTTTCTGCGATAATCTGGGTGAGACATCAGTCAGAAGTATGCAGAATCATCGAGAACCCTCTGTTCGAGCTATTTATTGCGAGATACACGTTATCTGGTGTTTACACCACTCCACAGTGCATTTGATATGCAGAACCAGCGAAATCTTGGTTTTCGTGGGGTTTCAAGCTGAGATATGCATTTTTTACGATAATCATGGTGAGACTTCTGTCCGAAGTATGCAGAATCATCGAGATCGCACTTATCGAGCTATTTAATGCGAGAAACACGTTATCTGGTGTTTTCAGCACTCCACAGTGCGTTTGATATGCAGAACCGGCGACATCTTGATTTTCGTGAGGTTTCCAGCTGAGATATGCATTTTCTGCGATAATCATGGTGAGACTTCTGTTAGAAGTATGCAGAATCATCGAGATCGCACTTATCGAGCTATTTAATGCGAGAAACACGTTATCTGGTGTTTTCACCACTCCACAGAGCGTTTGATATGCAGAACCAGCGATATCTCGGTTTTCCTGGGTTTCAAGCTGAGATATGCATTTTTTACGATAATCTTGGTGAGACTTCTGTCCGAAGTATGCAGAATCATCGAGATCGCTCGTTTCGTGCTATTTAATGCGAGAAAAACGTTTCCTGGTGTTTTCACCACTCCACAGTGCGTTTGATATGCAGAATCGGCGACATCTTGGCTTTCGTCGGGGTTCAAGCTGAGATATGCATTTTCTGCGATAATCTTGGTGAGACATCAGTCAGAAGTATGCAGAATCATCGAGAACCCTCTTTTCGAGCTATTTATTAAGAGATACACGTTATCTGGTGTTTTCACAACTCCACAGAGCGTTTGATATGCAGAACCGGCGACATCTTGGCTTTCGTCGGGGTTCAAGCTGAGATATGCATTTTCTGCGATAATCTTGGTGAGACATCAGTCAGAAGCATGCAGAATCATCGAGAACCCTCTTTTCGAGCTATTTAATGCGAGAAACACGTTATCTGGTGTTTTCACCACTCCACAGTGCGTTTGATATGCAGAACCGGCGACATCTTGATTTTCGTGAGGTTTCCAGCTGAGATATGCATTTTCTGCGATAATCTTGGTGAGACATCAGTCAGAAGTATGCAGAATCATCGAGAACCCTCTTTTCGAGCTATTCATTGCGAGATACACGTTATCTGGTGTTTTCACCACTCCACAGTGCGTTTGATATGCAGAACCGGCGACATCTTGGCTTTCGTCGGGGTTCAAGCTGAGATATGCATTTTCTGCGATAATCTTGGTGAGACATCAGTCAGAAGTATGCTGAATCATCGAGAACCCTCTTTTCGAGCTATTTATTGCAAGATACACGTTATCTGGTGTTTTCACCACTCCACAGTGCGTTTGATATGCAGAACAGGTGATATCTTGGTTTTCGTGGGGTTTCAAGCTGAGATATGCATTTCCTGCGATAATCATGGTGAGACTTCTGTTAGAAGTATGCAGAATCATCGAGATCGCACATTTCGATCTTTTTAATGCGAGAAACACGTTGTCTGGTTCTTTTCACCACTCCACAGTGCGTTTGATATGCAGAACCAGCGATATCTTGGTTTTCGTGAGGTTTCAAGCTGAGATATGCATTTTTTACGATAATCATGGTGAGACTTCTGTCCGAAGTATGCAGAATCATCAAGATCGCACTTTTCGAGCTATTTAATGCGAGAAACACGTTATCTGGTGTTTTCAGCACTCCACAGTGCGTTTGATATGCAGAACCGGCGACATCTTGGCTTTCGTCGGGGTTCAAGCTGAGATATGCATTTTCTGCGATAATCTGGGTGAGACATCAGTCAGAAGTATGCAGAATCATCGAGAACCCTCTGTTCGAGCTATTTATTGCGAGATACACGTTATCTGGTGTTTACACCACTCCACAGTGCGTTTGATATGCAGAACCAGCGAAATCTTGGTTTTCGTGGGGTTTCAAGCTGAGATATGCATTTTTTACGATAATCATGGTGAGACTTCTGTCCGAAGTATGCAGAATCATCGAGATCGCACTTATCGAGCTATTTAATGCGAGAAACACGTTATCTGGTGTTTTCAGCACTCCACAGTGCGTTTGATATGCAGAACCGGCGACATCTTGATTTTCGTGAGGTTTCCAGCTGAGATATGCATTTTCTGCGATAATCATGGTGAGACTTCTGTTAGAAGTATGCAGAATCATCGAGATCGCACTTATCGAGCTATTTAATGCGAGAAACACGTTATCTGGTGTTTTCACCACTCCACAGAGCGTTTGATATGCAGAACCAGCGATATCTCGGTTTTCCTGGGTTTCAAGCTGAGATATGCATTTTTTACGATAATCTTGGTGAGACTTCTGTCCGAAGTATGCAGAATCATCGAGATCGCTCGTTTCGTGCTATTTAATGCGAGAAAAACGTTTCCTGGTGTTTTCACCACTCCACAGTGCGTTTGATATGCAGAATCGGCGACATCTTGGCTTTCGTCGGGGTTCAAGCTGAGATATGCATTTTCTGCGATAATCTTGGTGAGACATCAGTCAGAAGTATGCAGAATCATCGAGAACCCTCTTTTCGAGCTATTTATTAAGAGATACACGTTATCTGGTGTTTTCACAACTCCACAGAGCGTTTGATATGCAGAACCGGCGACATCTTGGCTTTCGTCGGGGTTCAAGCTGAGATATGCATTTTCTGCGATAATCTTGGTGAGACATCAGTCAGAAGCATGCAGAATCATCGAGAACCCTCTTTTCGAGCTATTTAATGCGAGAAACACGTTATCTGGTGTTTTCACCACTCCACAGTGCGTTTGATATGCAGAACCGGCGACATCTTGATTTTCGTGAGGTTTCCAGCTGAGATATGCATTTTCTGCGATAATCTTGGTGAGACATCAGTCAGAAGTATGCAGAATCCTCGAGATCGCACATTTCGATCTATTTAATGCGAGAAACACGTTATCTGGTGTTTTCACCACTCCACAGTGCGTTTGGTATGCAGAACCAGCGATATCTTGGTTTTCGTGGGGTTTCAAGCTGAGATATGCATTTTTTACGATAATCATGGTGAGACTTCTGTCCGAAGTATGCAGAATCATCGAGATCGCACTTTTCGAGCTATTTAATGCGAGAAACACGTTATCTGGTGTTTTCAGCACTCCACAGTGCGTTTGATATGCAGAACCAGCGATATTTGGGTTTTCGTGGGGTTTCAAGCTGAGATATGCATTTTTTACGATAATCTTGGTGAGACTTCAGTCCGAAGTGTGCAGAATCATCGAGATCGCTCTTATCGAGCTATTTAATGCGAGAAACACGTTTTCTGTGGTTTTCACCACACCACAGTTCGTTGGATATGCAGAACAGGTGATATCTTGGTTTTCGTGGGGTTTCAAGCTGAGATATGCATTTTTTACGATAATCATGGTGAGACTTCTGTCCGAAGTATGCAGAATCATCGAGATCGCACTTTTCGAGCTATTTAATGCGAGAAACACGTTATCTGGTGTTTTCAGCACTCCACAGTGCGTTTGATATGCAGAACCAGCGATATCTGGGTTTTCGTGGGGTTTCAAGCTGAGATATGCATTTTCTGCGATAATCTTGGTGAGACTTCTGTCCGAAGTATGCAGAATCATCGAGATCGCACATATCGAGCTATTTAATGCGAGAAACACGTTATCTGGTGTTTTCACGACTCCACAGTTAGTTTGATATGCAGAACCGGAGATATCTTGGTTTTCGTGGGGTTTCAAGCTGAGATATGCATTTTCTGCGATCATCTTGGTGAGACTTCTGTCCGAAGTATGCAGAATCATCGAGATCGCTCGTTTCGTGCTATTTAATGCGAGAAAAACGTTTCCTGGTGTTTTCACCACTCCACAGTGCGTTTGATATGCAGAATCGGCGACATCTTGGCTTTCGTCGGGGTTCAAGCTGAGATATGCATTTTCTGCGATAATCTTGGTGAGACATCAGTCAGAAGTATGCAGAATCATCGAGAACCCTCTTTTCGAGCTATTTATTAAGAGATACACGTTATCTGGTGTTTTCACAACTCCACAGAGCGTTTGATATGCAGAACCGGCGACATCTTGGCTTTCGTCGGGGTTCAAGCTGAGATATGCATTTTCTGCGATAATCTTGGTGAGACATCAGTCAGAAGCATGCAGAATCATCGAGAACCCTCTTTTCGAGCTATTTAATGCGAGAAACACGTTATCTGGTGTTTTCACCACTCCACAGTGCGTTTGATATGCAGAACCGGCGACATCTTGATTTTCGTGAGGTTTCCAGCTGAGATATGCATTTTCTGCGATAATCTTGGTGAGACATCAGTCAGAAGTATGCAGAATCATCGAGAACCCTCTTTTCGAGCTATTCATTGCGAGATACACGTTATCTGGTGTTTTCACCACTCCACAGTGCGTTTGATATGCAGAACCTGCGACATCTTGGCTTTCGTCGGGGTTCAAGCTGAGATATGCATTTTCTGCGATAAGCTTGGTGAGGCATCAGTCAGAAGTATGCTGAATCATCGAGAACCCTCTTTTCGAGCTATTTATTGCAAGATACACGTTATCTGGTGTTTTCACCACTCCACAGTGCGTTTGATATGCAGAACCGGCGACATCTTGATTTTCGTGAGGTTTCCAGCTGAGATATGCATTTTCTGCGATAATCATGGTGAGACTTCAGTTAGAAGTATGCAGAATCCTCGAGATCGCACATTTCGATCTATTTAATGCGAGAAACACGTTATCTGGTGTTTTCACCACTCCACAGTGCGTTTGGTATGCAGAACCAGCGATATCTTGGTTTTCGTGGGGTTTCAAGCTGAGATATGCATTTTTTACGATAATCATGGTGAGACTTCTGTCCGAAGTATGCAGAATCATCGAGATCGCACTTTTCGAGCTATTTAATGCGAGAAACACGTTATCTGGTGTTTTCAGCACTCCACAGTGCGTTTGATATGCAGAACCAGCGATATTTGGGTTTTCGTGGGGTTTCAAGCTGAGATATGCATTTTTTACGATAATCTTGGTGAGACTTCAGTCCGAAGTGTGCAGAATCATCGAGATCGCTCTTATCGAGCTATTTAATGCGAGAAACACGTTTTCTGTGGTTTTCACCACACCACAGTTCGTTGGATATGCAGAACAGGTGATATCTTGGTTTTCGTGGGGTTTCAAGCTGAGATATGCATTTTTTACGATAATCATGGTGAGACTTCTGTCCGAAGTATGCAGAATCATCGAGATCGCACTTTTCGAGCTATTTAATGCGAGAAACACGTTATCTGGTGTTTTCAGCACTCCACAGTGCGTTTGATATGCAGAACCAGCGATATCTGGGTTTTCGTGGGGTTTCAAGCTGAGATATGCATTTTCTGCGATAATCTTGGTGAGACTTCTGTCCGAAGTATGCAGAATCATCGAGATCGCACATATCGAGCTATTTAATGCGAGAAACACGTTATCTGGTGTTTTCACGACTCCACAGTTAGTTTGATATGCAGAACCGGAGATATCTTGGTTTTCGTGGGGTTTCAAGCTGAGATATGCATTTTCTGCGATCATCTTGGTGAGACTTCTGTCCGAAGTATGCAGAATCATCGAGATCGCACTTTTCGAGCTATTTAATGCGAGAAACACGTTATCTGGTGTTTTCAGCACCCCACAGTGCGTTTGATATGCAGAACCAGCGATATCTGGGTTTTCGTGGGGTTTCAAGCTGAGATATGCATTTTTTACGATAATCTTGGTGAGACTTCAGTCCGAAGTGTGCAGAATCATCGAGATCGCTCTTATCGAGCTATTTAATGCGAGAAACACGTTTTCTGTGGTTTTCACCACACCACAGTTCGTTGGATATGCAGAACAGGTGATATCTTGGTTTTCGAAGGGTTTCAAGCTGAGATATGCGTTTTCTGCGATAATCTTGGTGAGACTTCTGTCCGAAGTATGCAGAATCATCTAGATCGCTCGTTTCGAGCTGCTTAATGCGAGAAACACGTTATCTGGTGTTTTCAGCACTCCACAGTGCGTTTGATATGCAGAACCAGCGATATCTGGGTTTTCGTGGGGTTTCAAGCTGAGATATGCATTTTTTACGATAATCTTAGTGAGACTTCTGTCCGAAGTGTGCAGAATCACCGAGATCGCTCTTTTCGAGCTATTTAATGCGAGGAACACGTTTTCTGGGGTTTTCACTACACCACAGTTCGTTGGATATGCAGAACAGGTGATATCTTGGTTTTCCTGGGTTTCAAGCTGAGATATGCATTTTTTTCGATAATCTTGGTGAGACTTCTGTCCGAAGTATGCAGAATCATCGAGATCGCTCGTTTCGAGCTATTTAATGCGAGAAACACGTTTCCAGGTGTTTTCACCACTCCACAGTGCGTTTGATATGCAGAATCGGCGACATCTTGGCTTTCGTCGGGGTTCAAGCTGAGATATGCATTTTCTGCGATAATCTTGGTGAGACATCAGTCAGAAGTATGCAGAATCATCGAGAACCCTCTTTTCGAGCTATTTATTGCGAGATACACGTTATCTGGTGTTTTCACCACTCCACAGTGCGTTTGATATGCAGAACCGGCGACATCTTGATTTTCGTGAGGTTTCCAGCTGAGATATGCATTTTCTGCGATAATCATGGTGAGACTTCAGTTAGAAGTATGCAGAATCCTCGAGATCGCACATTTCGATCTATTTAATGCGAGAAACACGTTATCTGGTGTTTTCACCACTCCACAGTGCGTTTGATATGCAGAACCAGCGATATCTTGGTTTTCGTGGGGTTTCAAGCTGAGATATACATTTTTTACGATAATCATGGTGAGACTTCTGTCCGAAGTATGCAGAATCATCGAGATCGCACTTTTCGAGCTATTTAATGCGAGAAACACGTTATCTGGTGTTTTCACCACTCCACAGAGCGTTTGATATGCAGAACCGGCGACATCTTGGCTTTCGTCGGGGTTCAAGCTGAGATATGCATTTTCTGCGATAATCTTGGTGAGACATCAGTCAGAAGTATGCTGAATCATCGAGAACCCTCTTTTCGAGCTATTTATTGCAAGATACACGTTATCTGGTGTTTTCACCACTCCACAGTGCGTTTGATATGCAGAACAGGTGATATCTTGGTTTTCGTGGGGTTTCAAGCTGAGATATGCATTTCCTGCGATAATCATGGTGAGACTTCTGTTAGAAGTATGCAGAATCATCGAGATCGCACATTTCGATCTATTTAATGCGAGAAACACGTTGTCTGGTTCTTTTCACCACTCCACAGGGCGTTTGATATGCAGAACCAGCGATATCTGGGTTTTCGTGGGGTTTCAAGCTGAGATATGCATTTTTTACGATAATCTTAGTGAGACTTCTGTCCGAAGTGTGCAGAATCATCGAGATCGCTCTTTTCGAGCTATTTAATGCGAGGAACACGTTTTCTGGGGTTTTCACCACACCACAGTTCGTTGGATATGCAGAACAGGTGATATCTTGGTTTTCGAGGGGTTTCAAGCTGAGATATGCATTTTCTGCGATAATCTTGGTGAGACTTCCGTCCGAAGTATGCAGAATCATCGAGATCGCTCTTTTCGAGCTATTTAATGCGAGAAACACGTTATCTGGTGTATTCAGCACTCCACAGTACCTCTGATATGCAGAACCGGCGACATCTTGATTTTCGTGAGGTTTCCAGCTGAGATATGCATTTTCTGCGATAATCATGGTGAGACTTCTGTTAGAAGTATGCAGAATCATCGAGATCGCACATTTCGATCTATTTAATGCGAGAAACACGTTATCTGGTTGTTTTCACCTCTCCACAGTGCGTTTGATATGCAGAACGGGCGATGTTTGGTTTTTGTCGGGTTTCAAGCTGAGATATGCATTTTCTACGATAATCTTGGTGAAACATCTGTCCGAAGTGTGCAGAATCATCGAGATCGCTCTTTTCGAACTATTTAATGCGAGAAACACGTTTTCTGGGGTTTTCAGCACTCCACAGTGCGTTTGATATGCAGAACCGGCGACATCTTGGCTTTCGTCGGGGTTCAAGCTGAGATATGCATTTTCTGCGATAATCTGGGTGAGACATCAGTCAGAAGTATGCAGAATCATCGAGAACCCTCTGTTCGAGCTATTTATTGCGAGATACACGTTATCTGGTGTTTACACCACTCCACAGTGCGTTTGATATGCAGAACCAGCGAAATCTTGGTTTTCGTGGGGTTTCAAGCTGAGATATGCATGTTTTACGATAATCATGGTGAGACTTCTGTCCGAAGTATGCAGAATCATCGAGATCGCACTTATCGAGCTATTTAATGCGAGAAACACGTTATCTGGTGTTTTCAGCACTCCACAGTGCGTTTGATATGCAGAACCGGCGACATCTTGATTTTCGTGAGGTTTCCAGCTGAGATATGCATTTTCTGCGATAATCATGGTGAGACTTCCGTTAGAAGTATGCAGAATCATCGAGATCGCACATTTCGATCTATTTAATGCGAGAAACACGTTATCTGGTTGTTTTCACCACTCCACAGTGCGTGTGATATGCAGAACCGGCGTCATCTTGGTTTTCGTGTGGTTTCAAGGTGAGATATGCATTTTCTGCGATAATCTTGGTGAGACATCAGTCAGAAGTATGCTGAATCATCGAGAACCCTCTTTTCGAGCTATTTATTGCAAGATACACGTTATCTGGTGTTTTCACCACTCCACAGTGCGTTTGATATGCAGAACAGGTGATATCTTGGTTTTCGTGGGGTTTCAAGCTGAGATATGCATTTCCTGCGATAATCATGGTGAGACTTCTGTTAGAAGTATGCAGAATCATCGAGATCGCACATTTCGATCTATTTAATGCGGGAAACACGTTGTCTGGTTCTTTTCACCACTCCACAGGGCGTTTGATATGCAGAACCAGCGATATCTGGGTTTTCGTGGGGTTTCAAGCTGAGATATGCATTTTTTACGATAATCTTAGTGAGACTTCTGTCCGAAGTGTGCAGAATCATCGAGATCGCTCTTTTCGAGCTATTTAATGCGAGGAACACGTTTTCTGGGGTTTTCACCACACCACAGTTCGTTGGATATGCAGAACAGGTGATATCTTGGTTTTCGAGGGGTTTCAAGCTGAGATATGCATTTTCTGCGATAATCTTGGTGAGACTTCCGTCCGAAGTATGCAGAATCATCGAGATCGCTCTTTTCGAGCTATTTAATGCGAGAAACACGTTATCTGGTGTATTCAGCACTCCACAGTGCCTCTGATATGCAGAACCGGCGACATCTTGATTTTCGTGAGGTTTCCAGCTGAGATATGCATTTTCTGCGATAATCATGGTGAGACTTCTGTTAGAAGTATGCAGAATCATCGAGATCGCACATTTCGATCTATTTAATGCGAGAAACACGTTTTCTGGGGTTTTCACCACACCACAGTACGTTGGATATGCAGAACAGGTGATATCTTGGTTTTCGAGGGGTTTCAAGCTGAGATATGCATTTCCTGCGATAATCATGGTGAGACTTCTGTTAGAAGTATGCAGAATCATCGAGATCGCACATTTCGATCTATTTAATTCGAGAAACACGTTGTCTGGTTCTTTTCACCACTCCACAGTGCGTTTGATATGCAGAACCAGCGATATCTTGGTTTTCGTGAGGTTTCAAGCTGAGATATGCATTTTTTACGATAATCATGGTGAGACTTCTGTCCGAAGTATGCAGAATCATCAAGATCGCACTTTTCGAGCTATTTAATGCGAGAAACACGTTATCTGGTGTTTTCAGCACTCCACAGTGCGTTTGATATGCAGAACCGGCGACATCTTGGCTTTCGTCGGGGTTCAAGCTGAGATATGCATTTTCTGCGATAATCTGGGTGAGACATCAGTCAGAAGTATGCAGAATCATCGAGAACCCTCTGTTCGAGCTATTTATTGCGAGATACACGTTATCTGGTGTTTACACCACTCCACAGTGCGTTTGATATGCAGAACCAGCGAAATCTTGGTTTTCGTGGGGTTTCAAGCTGAGATATGCATTTTTTACGATAATCATGGTGAGACTTCTGTCCGAAGTATGCAGAATCATCGAGATCGCACTTATCGAGCTATTTAATGCGAGAAACACGTTATCTGGTGTTTTCAGCACTCCACAGTGCGTTTGATATGCAGAACCGGCGACATCTTGATTTTCGTGATGTTTCTAGCTGAGATATGCATTTTCTGCGATAACATTGGTGAGACTTCAGTCAGAAGCATGCAGAATCATCTAGAACGCTCGTTACGAGCTATTTAATGCGAGAAACACGTGTTCTGGTGTTTTCACCACCCCACAGTGCGCTTGATATGCAGAACCGGCGACATCTTGATTTTCGTGAGGTTTCTAGCTGAGATATGCATTTTCTGCGATAACATTGGTGAGACTTCAGTCAGAAGGATGCAGAATCATCTAGAACGCTCGTTACGAGCTATTTAATGCGAGAAACACGTTTTCTGGTGTTTTCACCACTCCACGGTGCGTCTGATATGCAGAACCGGCGATATCTTGGTTTTCGTGGGATTTGAAGCTGAGATATGCATTTTTTGCGATAATCTTGGTGAGACATCAGTCAGAAGCATGCAGAATCATCGAGATCGCTCGTTTCGAGCTATTTAATGCGAGAAACACGTTGTCTGGTTCTTTTCACCACTCCACAGTGCGTTTGATGTGCAGAACCAGCGATATCTTGGTTTTCGTGAGGTTTCCAGATGAGATATGTATTTTCTGCGATAATCCTGATGAGTCTTCTGTCAGAAGTATGCAGAATCATCGAGATCGCTCTATTCGAGCTATTTAATGCGAGAAACACGTTATCTGGTTGTATTCACTACTCCACAGCGCGTTTGATATGCAGAACAGGCGACATCTTGATTTTCGTGATGTTTCTAGCTGAGATATGCATTTTCTGCGATAATATTGGTGAGACTTCAGTCAGAAGTATGCAGAATCATCTAGGTCTCTCGATTCGAGCGATTTAATGCGAGAAACACGTTTTCTGCTGTTTTCACCACCCCACAGTGCGCTTGATATGCAGAACCGGCGACATCTTGATTTTCGTGAAGTTTCTAGCTGAGATATGCATTTTCTGCGATAACATTGGTGAGACTTCAGTCAGAAGGATGCAGAATCATCTAGAACGCTCGTTACGAGCTATTTAATGCGAGAAACACGTTTTCTGGTGTTTTCACCACTCCACGGTGCGTCTGATATGTAGAACCGGCGATATCTTGGTTTTCGTGGGGTTTCAAGCTGAGATATGCATTTTCTGCGATAATCTTGGTGAGACATCAGTCAGAAGCATGCAGAATCATCGACATCGCTCGTTTCGAGCTATTTAATGCGAGAAACACGTTGTCTGGTTCTTTTCACCACTCCACAGTGCGTTTGATGTGCAGAACCAGCGATATCTTGGTTTTCGTGAGGTTTCAAGCTGAGATATGCATTTTTTACGATAATCATGGTGAGACTTCTGTCCGAAGTATGCAGAATCATCGAGATCGCTCGTTTCGAGCTATTTAATGCGAAAAAACAAGTTTTCTGGTGTTTTGACCACTCCACAGTGCGGTTGATATGTAGAGCCGCCGATAACTTGGTTTTCGTGGGGTTTCCAGCTGAAATATGCATTTTCTGTGATAATCTTGGTGTTTCATCTATGAGAAGTATGCATAATCATCGAGAAGTCTCTTTTCGAGCTAGTTAATGCGAGAAACACGTTTTCTGGTGTTTTCAACATTCCACAGTGCGTCTGATATGCAGAACGGGCGATATCTTGGTTTTCGTGGGGTTTCCAGATGAGATATGTATTTTCTGCGATAATCTTGATGAGTCTTCTGTCAGAAGTATGCAGAATCATCGAGATCGCTCTATTCGAGCTATTTAATGCGAGAAACACGTTATCTGGTTGTATTCACTACTCCACAGCGCGTTTGATATGCAGAACAGGCGACATCTTGATTTTCGTGATGTTTCTAGCTGAGATATGCATTTTCTGCGATAATATTGGTGAGACTTCAGTCAGAAGTATGCAGAATCATCTAGGTCTCTCGATTCGAGCGATTTAATGCGAGAAACACGTTTTCTGCTGTTTTCACCACCCCACAGTGCGTTTGATATGCAGAACCGGCGACATCTTGATTTTCGTGACGTTTCTAGCTGAGATATGCATTTTCTGCGATAACATTGGTGAGACTTCAGTCAGAAGGATGCAGAATCATCTAGAACGCTCGTTACGAGCTATTTAATGCGAGAAACACGTTTTCTGGTGTTTTCACCACTCCACGGTGCGTCTGATATGCAGAACCGGCGATATCTTGGTTTTCGTGGGGTTTCAAGCTGAGATATGCATTTTCTGCGATAATATTGGTGAGACTTCAGTGAGAAGTATGCAGAAACATCTAGATCGTTCGTTTCGAGCTATTTAATGCGAAAAAACAAGTTTTCTGGCGTTTTCAACACTCCACAGTACGTTTGATGTGCAGAACCGGAGATATCTTGGTTTTCGTGAGGTTGCAAGCTGAGATATGCATTTTCTGCGATAATCTTCGTGAGACTTCAGTCAGAAGTATGCAGAATCATCTAGATCGTTCGTTTCGAGCTATTTAATGCAAGATACACGTTATCTGGTGTTTTCACAACTCCACAGAGCGTTTGATATGCTGAACCGGCGACATCTTGGCTTTCGTCGGGGTTCAAGCTGAGATATGCATTTTCTGCGATAATCTTGGTGAGACATCAGTCAGAAGCATGCAGAATCATCGAGATCGCTCGTTTCGAGCTATTTAATGCGAGAAACACGTTATCTGGTTGTTTTCACCACTCCACATTGCGTTTGATATGCAGAACCGGCGACATCTTGATTTTCGTGAGGTTTCTAGCTGAGATATGCATTTTCTGCGATAATATTTGTGAGACTTCTGCCAGAAGTATGCAGAATCATATAGATAGCTCGTTTCGAGCTATTTAATGCCAGAAACACGTTGTCTGGTTCTTTTCACCACTCCACAGTGCGTTTGATGTGCAGAACCAGCGATATCTTGGTTTTCGTGAGGTTTCAAGCTGAGATATGCATTTTTTACGATAATCAAGGTGAGACTTCTGTCCGAAGTATGCAGAATCATGCAGAACGCTCTTTTCGAGCTAGTTAATGCGAGTAACACGTTTTCTGGTGTTTTCACCACTCCACGGTGCGTCTGATATGCAGAACCGGCGATATCTTGGTTTTCGTGGGGTTTCAAGCTGAGATATGCATTTTCTGCGATAATATTGGTGAGACTTCAGTCAGAAGTATGCAGAAACATCTAGATCGTTCGTTTCGAGCTATTTAATGCGAAAAAACAAGTTTTCTGGCGTTTTCACCACTCCACAGTGCGTTTTATATGCAGAACCAGCGATATCTTGGTTTTCGTGGGGTTTGAAGCTGAGATATGCATTTTTTACGATAATCTTGGTGAGACTTCTGTCCGAAGTATGCAGAATCATCGAGATCGCTCGTTTCGAGCTATTTAATGCGAAAAAACAAGTTTTCTGGTGTTTTGACCACTCCACAGTGCGGTTGATATGTAGAGCCGCCGATAACTTGGTTTTCGTGGGGTTTCCAGCTGAAATATGCATTTTCTGTGATAATCTTGGTGTTTCATCTATGAGAAGTATGCATAATCATCGAGAAGTCTCATTTCGAGCTAGTTAATGCGAGAAACACGTTTTCTGGTGTTTTCAACATTCCACAGTGCGTCTGATATGCAGAACCGGCGATATCTTGGTTTTCGTGGGGTTTCCAGATGAGATATGTATTTTCTGCGATAATCTTGATGAGTCTTCTGTCAGAAGTATGCAGAATCATCGAGATCGCTCTATTCGAGCGATTTAATGCGAGAAACACGTTATCTGGTTGTATTCACTACTCCACAGCGCGTTTGATATGCAGAACAGGCGACATCTTGATTTTCGTGATGTTTCTAGCTGAGATATGCATTTTCTGCGATAACATTGGTGAGACTTCAGTCAGAAGTATGCAGAATCATCTAGAACGCTCGTTACGAGCTATTTAATGCGAGAAACACGTTTTCTGGTGTTTTCACCACCCCACAGTGCGTTTGATATGCAGAACCGGCGACATCTTGATTTTCGTGAGGTTTCTAGCTTAGATATGCATTTTCTGCGATAACATTGGTGAGACTTCAGTCAGAAGTATGCAGAATCATCTAGAACGCTCGTTACGAGCTATTTAATGCGAGAAACACGTTTTCTGGTGTTTTTACCACCCCACAGTGCGCTTGATATGCAGAACCGGAGATATCTTGGTTTCGGTCGGGTTTCTAGCTGAGATATGCATTTTCTGCGATAATATTGGTGAGACTTCAGTCAGAAGTATGCAGAATCATCTAGGTCGCTCGATTCGAGCGATTTAATGCGAGAAACACGTTTTCTGCTGTTTTCACCACCCCACAGTGCGTTTGATATGCAGAACCGGCGACATCTTGATTTTCGTGAGGTTTCTAGCTGAGATATGCATTTTCTGCGATAACATTGGTGAGACTTCAGTCAGAAGGATGCAGAATCATCTAGAACGCTCGTTACGAGCTATTTAATGCGAGAAACACGTTTTCTGGTGTTTTCACCACTCCACGGTGCGTCTGATATGCAGAACCGGCGATATCTTGGTTTTCGTGGGGTTTCAAGCTGAGATATGCATTTTCTGCGATAATATTGGTGAGACTTCAGTCAGAAGTATGCAGAAACATCTAGATCGTTCGTTTCGAGCTATTTAATGCGAAAAAACAAGTTTTCTGGCGTTTTCAACACTCCACAGTACGTTTGATGTGCAGAACCGGAGATATCTTGGTTTTCGTGAGGTTGCAAGCTGAGATATGCATCTTCTGCGATAATCTTCGTGAGACTTCAGTCAGAAGTATGCAGAATCATCTAGATCGTTCGTTTCGAGCTATTTAATGCGAGAAACACGTTTTCTGGTGTTTTCACCACCCCACAGTGCGCTTGATATGCAGAACCGGAGATATCTTGGTTTCGGTCGGGTTTCTAGCTGAGATATGCATTTTCTGCGATAATATTGGTGAGACTTCAGTCAGAAGTATGCAGAATCATCTAGGTCGCTCGATTCGAGCGATTTAATGCGAGAAACACGTTTTCTGCTGTTTTCACCACCCCACAGTGCGTTTGATATGCAGAACCGGCGACATCTTGATTTTCGTGAGGTTTCTAGCTGAGATATGCATTTACTGCGATAACATTGGTGAGACTTCAGTCAGAAGGATGCAGAATCATCTAGAACGCTCGTTACGAGCTATTTAATGCGAGAAACACGTTTTCTGGTGTTTTCACCACTCCACGGTGCGTCTGATATGCAGAACCGGCGATATCTTGGTTTTCGTGGGGTTTCAAGCTGAGATATGCATTTTCTGCGATAATATTGGTGAGACTTCAGTCAGAAGTATGCAGAAACATCTAGATCGTTCGTTTCGAGCGATTTAATGCGAGAAACACGTTTTCTGCTGTTTTCACCACCCCACAGTGCGTTTGATATGCAGAACCGGCGACATCTTGATTTTCGTGAGGTTTCTAGCTGAGATATGCATTTTCTGCGATAACATTGGTGAGACTTCAGTCAGAAGGATGCAGAATCATCTAGAACGCTCGTTACGAGCTATTTAATGCGAGAAACACGTTTTCTGGTGTTTTCACCACTCCACGGTGCGTCTGATATGCAGAACCGGCGATATCTTGGTTTTCGTGAGGTTGCAAGCTGAGATATGCATTTTCTGCGATAATCTTCGTGAGACTTCTGTCCGAAGTATGCAGAATCATCGAGATCGCTCGTTTCGAGCTATTTAATGCGAAAAAACAAGTTTTCTGGTGTTTTGACCACTCCACAGTGCGGTTGATATGTAGAGCCGCCGATAACTTGGTTTTCGTGGGGTTTCCAGCTGAAATATGCATTTTCTGTGATAATCTTGGTGTTTCATCTATGAGAAGTATGCATAATCATCGAGAAGTCTCTTTTCGAGCTAGTTAATGCGAGAAACACGTTTTCTGGTGTTTTCAACATTCCACAGTGCGTCTGATATGCAGAACGGGCGATATCTTGGTTTTCGTGGGGTTTCCAGATGAGATATGTATTTTCTGCGATAATCTTGATGAGTCTTCTGTCAGAAGTATGCAGAATCATCGAGATCGCTCTATTCGAGCTATTTAATGCGAGAAACACGTTATCTGGTTGTATTCACTACTCCACAGCGCGTTTGATATGCAGAACAGGCGACATCTTGATTTTCGTGATGTTTCTAGCTGAGATATGCATTTTCTGCGATAATATTGGTGAGACTTCAGTCAGAAGTATGCAGAATCATCTAGGTCTCTCGATTCGAGCGATTTAATGCGAGAAACACGTTTTCTGCTGTTTTCACCACCCCACAGTGCGTTTGATATGCAGAACCGGCGACATCTTGATTTTCGTGACGTTTCTAGCTGAGATATGCATTTTCTGCGATAACATTGGTGAGACTTCAGTCAGAAGGATGCAGAATCATCTAGAACGCTCGTTACGAGCTATTTAATGCGAGAAACACGTTTTCTGGTGTTTTCACCACTCCACGGTGCGTCTGATATGCAGAACCGGCGATATCTTGGTTTTCGTGGGGTTTCAAGCTGAGATATGCATTTTCTGCGATAATATTGGTGAGACTTCAGTCAGAAGTATGCAGAAACATCTAGATCGTTCGTTTCGAGCTATTTAATGCGAAAAAACAAGTTTTCTGGCGTTTTCAACACTCCACAGTACGTTTGATGTGCAGAACCGGAGATATCTTGGTTTTCGTGAGGTTGCAAGCTGAGATATGCATTTTCTGCGATAATCTTCGTGAGACTTCAGTCAGAAGTATGCAGAATCATCTAGATCGTTCGTTTCGAGCTATTTAATGCAAGATACACGTTATCTGGTGTTTTCACAACTCCACAGAGCGTTTGATATGCTGAACCGGCGACATCTTGGCTTTCGTCGGGGTTCAAGCTGAGATATGCATTTTCTGCGATAATCTTGGTGAGACATCAGTCAGAAGCATGCAGAATCATCGAGATCGCTCGTTTCGAGCTATTTAATGCGAGAAACACGTTATCTGGTTGTTTTCACCACTCCACATTGCGTTTGATATGCAGAACCGGCGACATCTTGATTTTCGTGAGGTTTCTAGCTGAGATATGCATTTTCTGCGATAATATTTGTGAGACTTCTGCCAGAAGTATGCAGAATCATATAGATAGCTCGTTTCGAGCTATTTAATGCGAGAAACACGTTGTCTGGTTCTTTTCACCACTCCACAGTGCGTTTGATGTGCAGAACCAGCGATATCTTGGTTTTCGTGAGGTTTCAAGCTGAGATATGCATTTTTTACGATAATCAAGGTGAGACTTCTGTCCGAAGTGTGCAGAATCATGCAGAACGCTCTTTTCGAGCTAGTTAATGCGAGTAACACGTTTTCTGGTGTTTTCACCACTCCACGGTGCGTCTGATATGCAGAACCGGCGATATCTTGGTTTTCGTGGGGTTTCAAGCTGAGATATGCATTTTCTGCGATAATATTGGTGAGACTTCAGTCAGAAGTATGCAGAAACATCTAGATCGTTCGTTTCGAGCTATTTAATGCGAAAAAACAAGTTTTCTGGCGTTTTCACCACTCCACAGTGCGTTTTATATGCAGAACCAGCGATATCTTGGTTTTCGTGGGGTTTGAAGCTGAGATATGCATTTTTTACGATAATCTTGGTGAGACTTCTGTCCGAAGTATGCAGAATCATCGAGATCGCTCGTTTCGAGCTATTTAATGCGAAAAAACAAGTTTTCTGGTGTTTTGACCACTCCACAGTGCGGTTGATATGTAGAGCCGCCGATAACTTGGTTTTCGTGGGGTTTCCAGCTGAAATATGCATTTTCTGTGATAATCTTGGTGTTTCATCTATGAGAAGTATGCATAATCATCGAGAAGTCTCATTTCGAGCTAGTTAATGCGAGAAACACGTTTTCTGGTGTTTTCAACATTCCACAGTGCGTCTGATATGCAGAACCGGCGATATCTTGGTTTTCGTGGGGTTTCCAGATGAGATATGCATTTTCTGCGATAACATTGGTGAGACTTCAGTCAGAAGTATGCAGAATCATCTAGAACGCTCGTTACGAGCTATTTAATGCGAGAAACACGTTTTCTGGTGTTTTTACCACCCCACAGTGCGCTTGATATGCAGAACCGGAGATATCTTGGTTTCGGTCGGGTTTCTAGCTGAGATATGCATTTTCTGCGATAATATTGGTGAGACTTCAGTCAGAAGTATGCAGAATCATCTAGGTCGCTCGATTCGAGCGATTTAATGCGAGAAACACGTTTTCTGCTGTTTTCACCACCCCACAGTGCGTTTGATATGCAGAACCGGCGACATCTTGATTTTCGTGAGGTTTCTAGCTGAGATATGCATTTTCTGCGATAACATTGGTGAGACTTCAGTCAGAAGGATGCAGAATCATCTAGAACGCTCGTTACGAGCTATTTAATGCGAGAAACACGTTTTCTGGTGTTTTCACCACTCCACGGTGCGTCTGATATGCAGAACCGGCGATATCTTGGTTTTCGTGGGGTTTCAAGCTGAGATATGCATTTTCTGCGATAATATTGGTGAGACTTCAGTCAGAAGTATGCAGAAACATCTAGATCGTTCGTTTCGAGCTATTTAATGCGAAAAAACAAGTTTTCTGGCGTTTTCAACACTCCACAGTACGTTTGATGTGCAGAACCGGAGATATCTTGGTTTTCGTGAGGTTGCAAGCTGAGATATGCATCTTCTGCGATAATCTTCGTGAGACTTCAGTCAGAAGTATGCAGAATCATCTAGATCGTTCGTTTCGAGCTATTTAATGCGAGAAACACGTTTTCTGGTGTTTTCACCACCCCACAGTGCGCTTGATATGCAGAACCGGAGATATCTTGGTTTCGGTCGGGTTTCTAGCTGAGATATGCATTTTCTGCGATAATATTGGTGAGACTTCAGTCAGAAGTATGCAGAATCATCTAGGTCGCTCGATTCGAGCGATTTAATGCGAGAAACACGTTTTCTGCTGTTTTCACCACCCCACAGTGCGTTTGATATGCAGAACCGGCGACATCTTGATTTTCGTGAGGTTTCTAGCTGAGATATGCATTTACTGCGATAACATTGGTGAGACTTCAGTCAGAAGGATGCAGAATCATCTAGAACGCTCGTTACGAGCTATTTAATGCGAGAAACACGTTTTCTGGTGTTTTCACCACTCCACGGTGCGTCTGATATGCAGAACCGGCGATATCTTGGTTTTCGTGGGGTTTCAAGCTGAGATATGCATTTTCTGCGATAATATTGGTGAGACTTCAGTCAGAAGTATGCAGAAACATCTAGATCGTTCGTTTCGAGCGATTTAATGCGAGAAACACGTTTTCTGCTGTTTTCACCACCCCACAGTGCGTTTGATATGCAGAACCGGAGATATCTTGGTTTTCGTGGGGTTTCCAGCTGAAATATGCATTTTCTGTGATAATCTTGCTGTTTCATCTATGAGAAGTATGCAGAATCATCGAGAAGTCTCTTTTCGAGCTAGTTAATGCGAGTAACACGTTTTCAGGTGTTTTCACATCTCCACGGTGCGTCTGATATGCACAACCGGCGATATCTTGGTTTTCGCGGGATTTCTAGCTGAGATATGCATTTTCTGCGATAATATTGGTGAGACTTCAGTCAGAAGTATGCAGGATCATCTAGATCGTTCGTTTCGAGCTATTTAATGCGAAAAAACAAGTTTTCTGGTGTTTTGACCACTCCACAGTGCGGTTGATATGTAGAGCCGCCGATAACTTGGTTTTCGTGGGGTTTCCAGCTGAAATATGCATTTTCTGTGATAATCTTGGTGTTTCATCTATGAGAAGTATGCAGAATCATCGAGAAGTCTCTTTTCGAGCTAGTTAATGCGAGAAACACGTTTTCTGGTGTTTTCAACATTCCACAGTGCGTCTGATATGCAGAACCGGCGATATCTTGGTTTTCGTGGGGTTTCCAGATGAGATACGTATTTTCTGCGATAATATTGGTGAGACTTCAGTCAGAAGTATGCAGAATCATCTAGGTCGCTCGTTTCGAGCGATTTAATGCGAGAAACACGTTTTCTGGTGTTTTCACCACCCCACAGTGCGTTTGATATGCAGAACCGGCGACATCTTGATTTTCGTGTGGTTTCTAGCTGAGATATGCATTTTCTGCGATAACATTGGTGAGACTTCAGTCAGAAGTTTGCAGAATCATCTAGAACGCTCGTTACGAGCTATTTAATGCGAGAAACACGTTTTCTGGTGTTTTCACCACCCCACAGTGCGCTTGATATGCAGAACCGGAGATATCTTGGTTTCGGTCGGGTTTTAAGCTGAGATATGCATTTTCTGCGATAATCTTGGTGAGTCTTCTGTCAGAAGTATGTAGAATCATCTAGATCGCTCGTTTCGAGCTATTTAATGCGAAAAAACAAGTTTTCTGGTGTTTTGACCACTCCACAGTGTGTTTGATATGCAGAACAGGCGACATCTTGATTTTCGTGATGTTTCTAGCTGAGATATGCATTTTCTGCGATAATATTTGTGTTTCAGCTATGAGAAGTATGCAGAATCATCTAGATCGCTCGTTACGAGCTATTTAATGCGAGAAACACGTTTTCTGGTGTTTTCACCACCCCACAGTGCGTTTGATATGCAGAACCGGCGACATCTTGATTTTCGTGGGGTTTCCAGCTGAGATATGCATTTCCTGCGATAATCTTGGTGAGACCTCTGTCCGAAGTATGCAGAATCATCGAGATCGCTTGTTTCGAGCTATTTAATGCGAGAAACACGTTATCTGGTTGTTTTCACCACTCCACAGTGCGTTTGATATGCAGAACCGGCGACATCTTGATTTTCGTGAGGTTTCTAGCTGAAATATGCATTTTCTGCGATAATATTGGTGAGACTTCTGTCAGAAGTATGCAGAATCATCTAGATCGCTCGTTTCGAGCTATTTAATGCCAAAAAAGAAGTTTTCTGGTGTTTTCTACATTCCACAGTGCGTTTGATATGTAGAACCGGCGATATCTTGATTTTCGTGGTGTTTCCAGCTGAGATATGCATTTTCTGCGATGATCTTGATGAGTCTTCTGTCAGAAGTATGCAGAATCATCTAGATCGCTCATTTCAGGCTATTTAATGCGAAAAAACAAGTTTTCTGGTGTTTTGACCACTCCACAGTGCGTTTGATATGTAGAGCCGCCAATAACTTGGTTTTCGTGGGGTTTCCAGCTGAAATATGCATTTCTGCGATAATCTTTGTGTTTCATCTATGAGAAGTATGCAGAATCATCCAGAACGCTCTTTTCGAGCTAGTTAATGCGAGTAACACGTTTTCTGGTGTTTTCACCACTCCACAGTGCGTTTGATATGCAGAACCGGCGACATCTTGATTTTCGTGAGGTTTCCAGCTGAGATATGCATTTTCTGCGATAATCTTGGTGAGACATCAGTCAGAAGTATGCAGAATCATCGAGAACCCTCTTTTCGAGCTATTCATTGCGAGATACACGTTATCTGGTGTTTTCACCACTCCACAGTGCGTTTGATATGCAGAACCGGCGACATCTTGGCTTTCGTCGGGGTTCAAGCTGAGATATGCATTTTCTGCGATAATCTTGGTGAGGCATCAGTCAGAAGTATGCTGAATCATCGAGAACCCTCTTTTCGAGCTATTTATTGCAAGATACACGTTATCTGGTGTTTTCACCACTCCACAGTGCGTTTGATATGCAGAACCGGCGACATCTTGATTTTCGTGAGGTTTCCAGCTGAGATATGCATTTTCTGCGATAATATTGGTGAGACTTCTGTCAGAAGTATGCAGAATCATCTAGATCGCTCGTTTCGAGCTATTTAATGCCAAAAAAGAAGTTTTCTGGTGTTTTCTACATTCCACAGTGCGTTTGATATGTAGAACCGGCGATATCTTGATTTTCGTGGTGTTTCCAGCTGAGATATGCATTTTCTGCGATGATCTTGATGAGTCTTCTGTCAGAAGTATGCAGAATCATCTAGATCGCTCATTTCAGGCTATTTAATGCGAAAAAACAAGTTTTCTGGTGTTTTGACCACTCCACAGTGCGTTTGATATGTAGAGCCGCCAATAACTTGGTTTTCGTGGGGTTTCCAGCTGAAATATGCATTTCTGCGATAATCTTTGTGTTTCATCTATGAGAAGTATGCAGAATCATCCAGAACGCTCTTTTCGAGCTAGTTAATGCGAGTAACACGTTTTCTGGTGTTTTCACCACTCCACAGTGCGTTTGATATGCAGAACCGGCGACATCTTGATTTTCGTGAGGTTTCCAGCTGAGATATGCATTTTCTGCGATAATCTTGGTGAGACATCAGTCAGAAGTATGCAGAATCATCGAGAACCCTCTTTTCGAGCTATTCATTGCGAGATACACGTTATCTGGTGTTTTCACCACTCCACAGTGCGTTTGATATGCAGAACCGGCGACATCTTGGCTTTCGTCGGGGTTCAAGCTGAGATATGCATTTTCTGCGATAATCTTGGTGAGGCATCAGTCAGAAGTATGCTGAATCATCGAGAACCCTCTTTTCGAGCTATTTATTGCAAGATACACGTTATCTGGTGTTTTCACCACTCCACAGTGCGTTTGATATGCAGAACCGGCGACATCTTGATTTTCGTGAGGTTTCCAGCTGAGATATGCATTTTCTGCGATAATCATGGTGAGACTTCAGTTAGAAGTATGCAGAATCCTCGAGATCGCACATTTCGATCTATTTAATGCGAGAAACACGTTATCTGGTGTTTTCACCACTCCACAGTGCGTTTGGTATGCAGAACCAGCGATATCTTGGTTTTCGTGGGGTTTCAAGCTGAGATATGCATTTTTTACGATAATCATGGTGAGACTTCTGTCCGAAGTATGCAGAATCATCGAGATCGCACTTTTCGAGCTATTTAATGCGAGAAACACGTTATCTGGTGTTTTCAGCACTCCACAGTGCGTTTGATATGCAGAACCAGCGATATTTGGGTTTTCGTGGGGTTTCAAGCTGAGATATGCATTTTTTACGATAATATTGGTGAGACATCAGTCCGAAGTGTGCAGAATCATCGAGATCGCTCTTATCGAGCTATTTAATGCGAGAAACACGTTATCTGGTGTTTTCAGCACCCCACAGTGCGTTCGATATGCAGAACCAGCGATATCTGGGTTTTCGTGGGGTTTCAAGCTGAGATATGCATTTTTTACGATAATCTTGGTGAGACTTCAGTCCGAAGTGTGCAGAATCATCGAGATCGCTCTTATCGAGCTATTTAATGCGAGAAACACGTTTTCTGTGGTTTTCACCACACCACAGTTCGTTGGATATGCAGAACAGGTGATATCTTGGTTTTCGTGGGGTTTCAAGCTGAGATATGCATTTTTTACGATAATCATGATGAGACTTCTGTCCGAAGTATGCAGAATCATCGAGATCGCACTTTTCGAGCTATTTAATGCGAGAAACACGTTATCTGGTGTTTTCAGCACTCCACAGTGCGTTTGATATGCAGAACCAGCGATATCTGGGTTTTCGTGGAGTTTCAAGCTGAGATATGCATTTTCTGCGATAATCTTGGTGAGACTTCTGTCCGAAGTATGCAGAATCATCGAGATCGCACATATCGAGCTATTTAATGCGAGAAACACGTTATCTGGTGTTTTCACGACTCCACAGTTAGTTTGATATGCAGAACCGGAGATATCTTGGTTTTCGTGGGGTTTCAGGCTGAGATATGCATTTTCTGCGATCATCTTGGTGAGACTTCTGTCCGAAGTATGCAGAATCATCGAGATCGCACTTTTCGAGCTATTTAATGCGAGAAACACGTTATCTGGTGTTTTCAGCACCCCACAGTGCGTTTGATATGCAGAACCAGCGATATCTGGGTTTTCGTGGGGTTTCAAGCTGAGATATGCATTTTTTACGATAATCTTGGTGAGACTTCAGTCCGAAGTGTGCAGAATGATCGAGATCGCTCTTATCGAGCTATTTAATGCGAGAAACACGTTTTCTGTGGTTTTCACCACACCACAGTTCGTTGGATATGCAGAACAGGTGATATCTTGGTTTTCGAAGGGTTTCAAGCTGAGATATGCGTTTTCTGCGATAATCTTGGTGAGACTTCTGTCCGAAGTATGCAGAATCATCTAGATCGCTCGTTTCGAGCTGCTTAATGCGAGAAACACGTTATCTGGTGTTTTCAGCACTCCACAGTGCGTTTGATATGCAGAACCAGCGATATCTGGGTTTTCGTGGGGTTTCAAGCTGAGATATGCATTTTTTACGATAATCTTAGTGAGACTTCTGTCCGAAGTGTGCAGAATCACCGAGATCGCTCTTTTCGAGCTATTTAATGCGAGGAACACGTTTTCTGGGGTTTTCACTACACCACAGTTCGTTGGATATGCAGAACAGGTGATATCTTGGTTTTCCTGGGTTTCAAGCTGAGATATGCATTTTTTACGATAATCTTGGTGAGACTTCTGTCCGAAGTATGCAGAATCATCGAGATCGCTCGTTTCGAGCTATTTAATGCGAGAAACACGTTTCCAGGTGTTTTCACCACTCCACAGTGCGTTTGATATGCAGAATCGGCGACATCTTGGCATTCGTCGGGGTTCAAGCTGAGAAATGCATTTTCTGCGATAATCTTGGTGAGACATCAGTCAGAAGTATGCAGAATCATCGAGAACCCTCTTTTCGAGCTATTTATTGCGAGATACACGTTATCTGGTGTTTTCACCACTCCACAGTGCGTTTGATATGCAGAACCGGCGACATCTTGATTTTCGTGAGGTTTCCAGCTGAGATATGCATTTTCTGCGATAATCATGGTGAGACTTCAGTTAGAAGTATGCAGAATCCTCGAGATCGCACATTTCGATCTATTTAATGCGAGAAACACGTTATCTGGTGTTTTCACCACTCCACAGTGCGTTTGATATGCAGAACCAGCGATATCTTGGTTTTCGTGGGGTTTCAAGCTGAGATATACATTTTTTACGATAATCATGGTGAGACTTCTGTCCGAAGTATGCAGAATCATCGAGATCGCACTTTTCGAGCTATTTAATGCGAGAAACACGTTATCTGGTGTTTTCACCACTCCACAGAGCGTTTGATATGCAGAACCGGCGACATCTTGGCTTTCGTCGGGGTTCAAGCTGAGATATGCATTTTCTGCGATAATCTTGGTGAGACTTCCGTCCGAAGTATGCAGAATCATCGAGATCGCTCTTTTCGAGCTATTTAATGCGAGAAACACGTTATCTGGTGTATTCAGCACTCCACAGTGCCTCTGATATGCAGAACCGGCGACATCTTGATTTTCGTGAGGTTTCCAGCTGAGATATGCATTTTCTGCGATAATCATGGTGAGACTTCTGTTAGAAGTATGCAGAATCATCGAGATCGCACATTTCGATCTATTTAATGCGAGAAACACGTTATCTGGTTGTTTTCACCTCTCCACAGTGCGTTTGATATGCAGAACGGGCGATGTTTGGTTTTTGTCGGGTTTCAAGCTGAGATATGCATTTTCTACGATAATCTTGGTGAAACATCTGTCCGAAGTGTGCAGAATCATCGAGATCGCTCTTTTCGAACTATTTAATGCGAGAAACACGTTTTCTGGGGTTTTCACCACACCACAGTACGTTGGATATGCAGAACAGGTGATATCTTGGTTTTCGAGGGGTTTCAAGCTGAGATATGCATTTCCTGCGATAATCATGGTGAGACTTCTGTTAGAAGTATGCAGAATCATCGAGATCGCACATTTCGATCTATTTAATGCGAGAAACACGTTGTCTGGTTCTTTTCACCACTCCACAGTGCGTTTGATATGCAGAACCAGCGATATCTTGGTTTTCGTGAGGTTTCAAGCTGAGATATGCATTTTTTACGATAATCATGGTGAGACTTCTGTCCGAAGTATGCAGAATCATCAAGATCGCACTTTTCGAGCTATTTAATGCGAGAAACACGTTATCTGGTGTTTTCAGCACTCCACAGTGCGTTTGATATGCAGAACCGGCGACATCTTGGCTTTCGTCGGGGTTCAAGCTGAGATATGCATTTTCTGCGATAATCTGGGTGAGACATCAGTCAGAAGTATGCAGAATCATCGAGAACCCTCTGTTCGAGCTATTTATTGCGAGATACACGTTATCTGGTGTTTACACCACTCCACAGTGCGTTTGATATGCAGAACCAGCGAAATCTTGGTTTTCGTGGGGTTTCAAGCTGAGATATGCATTTTTTACGATAATCATGGTGAGACTTCTGTCCGAAGTATGCAGAATCATCGAGATCGCACTTATCGAGCTATTTAATGCGAGAAACACGTTATCTGGTGTTTTCAGCACTCCACAGTGCGTTTGATATGCAGAACCGGCGACATCTTGATTTTCGTGAGGTTTCCAGCTGAGATATGCATTTTCTGCGATAATCATGGTGAGACTTCTGTTAGAAGTATGCAGAATCATCGAGATCGCACTTATCGAGCTATTTAATGCGAGAAACACGTTATCTGGTGTTTTCAGCACTCCACAGTGCGTTTGATATGCAGAACCGGCGACATCTTGATTTTCGTGAGGTTTCCAGCTGAGATATGCATTTTCTGCGATAATCATGGTGAGACTTCTGTTAGAAGTATGCAGAATCATCGAGATCGCACATTTCGATCTATTTAATGCGAGAAACACGTTATCTGGTTGTTTTCACCACTCCACAGTGCGTGTGATATGCAGAACCGGCGTCATCTTGGTTTTCGTGTGGTTTCAAGGTGAGATATGCATTTTTTGCGATAATATTGGTGAGACTTCAGTCAGAAGTATGCAGAATCATCTAGATCGCTCGTTTCGAGCTGCTTAATGCGAGAAACACGTTATCTGGTGTTTTCACCACTCCACAGTGCGTTTGATATGCAGAACCGGCGACATCTTGGCTTTCGTCGGGGTTCAAGCTGAGATATGCATTTTCTGCGATAATCTTGGTGAGACATCAGTCAGAAGTATGCAGAATCATCGAGAACCCTCTTTTCGAGCTATTTATTGCGAGATACACGTTATCTGGTGTTTTCACAACTCCACAGAGCGTTTGATATGCTGAACCGGCGACATCTTGGCTTTCGTCGGGGTTCAAGCTGAGATATGCATTTTCTGCGATAATCTTGGTGAGACATCAGTCAGAAGCATGCAGAATCATCGAGATCGCTCGTTTCGAGCTATTTAATGCGAGAAACACGTTATCTGGTTGTTTTCACCACTCCACATTGCGTTTGATATGCAGAACCGGCGACATCTTGATTTTCGTGAGGTTTCTAGCTGAGATATGCATTTTCTGCGATAATATTTGTGAGACTTCTGCCAGAAGTATGCAGAATCATATAGATCGCTCGTTTCGAGCTATTTAATGCGAAAAAACAAGTTTTCTGGTGTTTTGACCACTCCACAGTGCGGTTAATATGTAGAGCCGCCGATAACTTGGTTTTCGTGGGGTTTCCAGCTGAAATATGCATTTTCTGTGATAATCTTGGTGTTTCATCTATGAGAAGTATGCATAATCATCGAGAAGTCTCTTTTCGAGCTAGTTAATGCGAGAAACACGTTTTCTGGTGTTTTCAACATTCCACAGTGCGTCTGATATGCAGAACGGGCGATATCTTGGTTTTCGTGGGGTTTCCAGATGAGATATGTATTTTCTGCGATAATCTTGATGAGTCTTCTGTCAGAAGTATGCAGAATCATCGAGAACCCTCTTTTCGAGCTATTCATTGCGAGATACACGTTATCTGGTGTTTTCACCACTCCACAGTGCGTTTGATATGCAGAACCGGCGACATCTTGGCTTTCGTCGGGGTTCAAGCTGAGATATGCATTTTCTGCGATAATCTTGGTGAGGCATCAGTCAGAAGTATGCTGAATCATCGAGAACCCTCTTTTCGAGCTATTTATTGCAAGATACACGTTATCTGGTGTTTTCAGCACCCCACAGTGCGTTTGATATGCAGAACCAGCGATATCTGGGTTTTCGTGGGGTTTCAAGCTGAGATATGCATTTTTTACGATAATCTTGGTGAGACTTCAGTCCGAAGTGTGCAGAATGATCGAGATCGCTCTTATCGAGCTATTTAATGCGAGAAACACGTTTTCTGTGGTTTTCACCACACCACAGTTCGTTGGATATGCAGAACAGGTGATATCTTGGTTTTCGAAGGGTTTCAAGCTGAGATATGCGTTTTCTGCGATAATCTTGGTGAGACTTCTGTCCGAAGTATGCAGAATCATCTAGATCGCTCGTTTCGAGCTGCTTAATGCGAGAAACACGTTATCTGGTGTTTTCAGCACTCCACAGTGCGTTTGATATGCAGAACCAGCGATATCTGGGTTTTCGTGGGGTTTCAAGCTGAGATATGCATTTTTTACGATAATCTTAGTGAGACTTCTGTCCGAAGTGTGCAGAATCACCGAGATCGCTCTTTTCGAGCTATTTAATGCGAGGAACACGTTTTCTGGGGTTTTCACTACACCACAGTTCGTTGGATATGCAGAACAGGTGATATCTTGGTTTTCCTGGGTTTCAAGCTGAGATATGCATTTTTTACGATAATCTTGGTGAGACTTCTGTCCGAAGTATGCAGAATCATCGAGATCGCTCGTTTCGAGCTATTTAATGCGAGAAACACGTTTCCAGGTGTTTTCACCACTCCACAGTGCGTTTGATATGCAGAATCGGCGACATCTTGGCTTTCGTCGGGGTTCAAGCTGAGAAATGCATTTTCTGCGATAATCTTGGTGAGACATCAGTCAGAAGTATGCAGAATCATCGAGAACCCTCTTTTCGAGCTATTTATTGCGAGATACACGTTATCTGGTGTTTTCACCACTCCACAGTGCGTTTGATATGCAGAACCGGCGACATCTTGATTTTCGTGAGGTTTCCAGCTGAGATATGCATTTTCTGCGATAATCATGGTGAGACTTCAGTTAGAAGTATGCAGAATCCTCGAGATCGCACATTTCGATCTATTTAATGCGAGAAACACGTTATCTGGTGTTTTCACCACTCCACAGTGCGTTTGATATGCAGAACCAGCGATATCTTGGTTTTCGTGGGGTTTCAAGCTGAGATATACATTTTTTACGATAATCATAGTGAGACTTCTGTCCGAAGTATGCAGAATCATCGAGATCGCACTTTTCGAGCTATTTAATGCGAGAAACACGTTATCTGGTTGTTTTCACCTCTCCACAGTGCGTTTGATATGCAGAACGGGCGATGTTTGGTTTTTGTCGGGTTTCAAGCTGAGATATGCATTTTCTACGATAATCTTGGTGAAACATCTGTCCGAAGTGTGCAGAATCATCGAGATCGCTCTTTTCGAACTATTTAATGCGAGAAACACGTTTTCTGGGGTTTTCACCACACCACAGTACGTTGGATATGCAGAACAGGTGATATCTTGGTTTTCGAGGGGTTTCAAGCTGAGATATGCATTTCCTGCGATAATCATGGTGAGACTTCTGTTAGAAGTATGCAGAATCATCGAGATCGCACATTTCGATCTATTTAATGCGAGAAACACGTTGTCTGGTTCTTTTCACCACTCCACAGTGCGTTTGATATGCAGAACCAGCGATATCTTGGTTTTCGTGAGGTTTCAAGCTGAGATATGCATTTTTTACGATAATCATGGTGAGACTTCTGTCCGAAGTATGCAGAATCATCAAGATCGCACTTTTCGAGCTATTTAATGCGAGAAACACGTTATCTGGTGTTTTCAGCACTCCACAGTGCGTTTGATATGCAGAACCGGCGACATCTTGGCTTTCGTCGGGATTCAAGCTGAGATATGCATTTTCTGCGATAATCTGGGTGAGACATCAGTCAGAAGTATGCAGAATCATCGAGAACCCTCTGTTCGAGCTATTTATTGCGAGATACACGTTATCTGGTGTTTACACCACTCCACAGTGCGTTTGATATGCAGAACCAGCGAAATCTTGGTTTTCGTGGGGTTTCAAGCTGAGATATGCATTTTTTACGATAATCATGGTGAGACTTCTGTCCGAAGTATGCAGAATCATCGAGATCGCACTTATCGAGCTATTTAATGCGAGAAACACGTTATCTGGTGTTTTCAGCACTCCACAGTGGGTTTGATATGCAGAACCGGCGACATCTTGATTTTCGTGAGGTTTCCAGCTGAGATATGCATTTTCTGCGATAATCATGGTGAGACTTCTGTTAGAAGTATGCAGAATCATCGAGATCGCACATTTCGATCTATTTAATGCGAGAAACACGTTATCTGGTTGTTTTCACCACTCCACAGTGCGTGTGATATGCAGAACCGGCGTCATCTTGGTTTTCGTGTGGTTTCAAGGTGAGATATGCATTTTTTGCGATAATATTGGTGAGACTTCAGTCAGAAGTATGCAGAATCATCTAGATCGCTCGTTTCGAGCTGCTTAATGCGAGAAACACGTTATCTGGTGTTTTCACCACTCCACAGTGCGTTTGATATGCAGAACCGGCGACATCTTGGCTTTCGTCGGGGTTCAAGCTGAGATATGCATTTTCTGCGATAATCTTGGTGAGACATCAGTCAGAAGTATGCAGAATCATCGAGAACCCTCTTTTCGAGCTATTTATTGCGAGATACACGTTATCTGGTGTTTTCACAACTCCACAGAGCGTTTGATATGCTGAACCGGCGACATCTTGGCTTTCGTCGGGGTTCAAGCTGAGATATGCATTTTCTGCGATAATCTTGGTGAGACATCAGTCAGAAGCATGCAGAATCATCGAGATCGCTCGTTTCGAGCTATTTAATGCGAGAAACACGTTATCTGGTTGTTTTCACCACTCCACATTGCGTTTGATATGCAGAACCGGCGACATCTTGATTTTCGTGAGGTTTCTAGCTGAGATATGCATTTTCTGCGATAATATTTGTGAGACTTCTGCCAGAAGTATGCAGAATCATATAGATCGCTCGTTTCGAGCTATTTAATGCGAAAAAACAAGTTTTCTGGTGTTTTGACCACTCCACAGTGCGGTTGATATGTAGAGCCGCCGATAACTTGGTTTTCGTGGGGTTTCCAGCTGAAATATGCATTTTCTGTGATAATCTTGGTGTTTCATCTATGAGAAGTATGCATAATCATCGAGAAGTCTCTTTTCGAGCTAGTTAATGCGAGAAACACGTTTTCTGGTGTTTTCAACATTCCACAGTGCGTCTGATATGCAGAACGGGCGATATCTTGGTTTTCGTGGGGTTTCCAGATGAGATATGTATTTTCTGCGATAATCTTGATGAGTCTTCTGTCAGAAGTATGCAGAATCATCGAGAACCCTCTTTTCGAGCTATTCATTGCGAGATACACGTTATCTGGTGTTTTCACCACTCCACAGTGCGTTTGATATGCAGAACCGGCGACATCTTGGCTTTCGTCGGGGTTCAAGCTGAGATATGCATTTTCTGCGATAATCTTGGTGAGGCATCAGTCAGAAGTATGCTGAATCATCGAGAACCCTCTTTTCGAGCTATTTATTGCAAGATACACGTTATCTGGTGTTTTCACCACTCCACAGTGCGTTTGATATGCAGAACCGGCGACATCTTGATTTTCGTGAGGTTTCCAGCTGAGATATGCATTTTCTGCGATAATCATGGTGAGACTTCAGTTAGAAGTATGCAGAATCCTCGAGATCGCACATTTCGATCTATTGAATGCGAGAAACACGTTATCTGGTGTTTTCACCACTCCACAGTGCGTTTGGTATGCAGAACCAGCGATATCTTGGTTTTCGTGGGGTTTCAAGCTGAGATATGCATTTTTTACGATAATCATGGTGAGACTTCTGTCCGAAGTATGCAGAATCATCGAGATCGCACTTTTCGAGCTATTTAATGCGAGAAACACGTTATCTGGTGTTTTCAGCACTCCACAGTGCGTTTGATATGCAGAACCAGCGATATTTGGGTTTTCGTGGGGTTTGAAGCTGAGATATGCATTTTTTACGATAATCTTGGTGAGACTTCAGTCCGAAGTGTGCAGAATCATCGAGATCGCTCTTATCGAGCTATTTAATGCGAGAAACACGTTTTCTGTGGTTTTCACCACACCACAGTTCGTTGGATATGCAGAACAGGTGATATCTTGGTTTTCGTGGGGTTTCAAGCTGAGATATGCATTTTTTACGATAATCATGGTGAGACTTCTGTCCGATGTATGCAGAATCATCGAGATCGCACTTTTCGAGCTATTTAATGCGAGAAACACGTTATCTGGTGTTTTCAGCACTCCACAGTGCGTTTGATATGCAGAACCAGCGATATCTGGGTTTTCGTGGGGTTTCAAGCTGAGATATGCATTTTCTGCGATAATCTTGGTGAGACTTCTGTCCGAAGTATGCAGAATCATCGAGATCGCACATATCGAGCTATTTAATGCGAGAAACACGTTATCTGGTGTTTTCACGACTCCACAGTTAGTTTGATATGCAGAACCGGAGATATCTTGGTTTTCGTGGGGTTTCAAGCTGAGATATGCATTTTCTGCGATCATCTTGGTGAGACTTCTGTCCGAAGTATGCAGAATCATCGAGATCGCACTTTTCGAGCTATTTAATGCGAGAAACACGTTATCTGGTGTTTTCAGCACCCCACAGTGCGTTTGATATGCAGAACCAGCGATATCTGGGTTTTCGTGGGGTTTCAAGCTGAGATATGCATTTTTTACGATAATCTTGGTGAGACTTCAGTCCGAAGTGTGCAGAATCATCGAGATCGCTCTTATCGAGCTATTTAATGCGAGAAACACGTTTTCTGTGGTTTTCACCACACCACAGTTCGTTGGATATGCAGAACAGGTGATATCTTGGTTTTCGAAGGGTTTCAAGCTGAGATATGCGTTTTCTGCGATAATCTTGGTGAGACTTCTGTCCGAAGTATGCAGAATCATCTAGATCGCTCGTTTCGAGCTGCTTAATGCGAGAAACACGTTATCTGGTGTTTTCAGCACTCCACAGTGCGTTTGATATGCAGAACCAGCGATATCTGGGTTTTCGTGGGGTTTCAAGCTGAGATATGCATTTTTTACGATAATCTTAGTGAGACTTCTGTCCGAAGTGTGCAGAATCACCGAGATCGCTCTTTTCGAGCTATTTAATGCGAGGAACACGTTTTCTGGGGTTTTCACTACACCACAGTTCGTTGGATATGCAGAACAGGTGATATCTTGGTTTTCCTGGGTTTCAAGCTGAGATATGCATTTTTTACGATAATCTTGGTGAGACTTCTGTCCGAAGTATGCAGAATCATCGAGATCGCTCGTTTCGAGCTATTTAATGCGAGAAACACGTTTCCAGGTGTTTTCACCACTCCACAGTGCGTTTGATATGCAGAATCGGCGACACCTTGGCTTTCGTCGGGGTTCAAGCTGAGATATGCATTTTCTGCGATAATCTTGGTGAGACATCAGTCAGAAGTATGCAGAATCATCGAGAACCCTCTTTTCGAGCTATTTATTGCGAGATACACGTTATCTGGTGTTTTCACCACTCCACAGTGCGTTTGATATGCAGAACCGGCGACATCTTGATTTTCGTGAGGTTTCCAGCTGAGATATGCATTTTCTGCGATAATCATGGTGAGACTTCAGTTAGAAGTATGCAGAATCCTCGAGATCGCACATTTCGATCTATTTAATGCGAGAAACACGTTATCTGGTGTTTTCACCACTCCACAGTGCGTTTGATATGCAGAACCAGCGATATCTTGGTTTTCGTGGGGTTTCAAGCTGAGATATACATTTTTTACGATAATCATGGTGAGACTTCTGTCCGAAGTATGCAGAATCATCGAGATCGCACTTTTCGAGCTATTTAATGCGAGAAACACGTTATCTGGTGTTTTCACCACTCCACAGAGCGTTTGATATGCAGAACCGGCGACATCTTGGCTTTCGTCGGGGTTCAAGCTGAGATATGCATTTTCTGCGATAATCTTGGTGAGACATCAGTCAGAAGTATGCTGAATCATCGAGAACCCTCTTTTCGAGCTATTTATTGCAAGATACACGTTATCTGGTGTTTTCACCACTCCACAGTGCGTTTGATATGCAGAACAGGTGATATCTTGGTTTTCGTGGGGTTTCAAGCTGAGATATGCATTTCCTGCGATAATCATGGTGAGACTTCTGTTAGAAGTATGCAGAATCATCGAGATCGCTCTTTTCGAGCTATTTAATGCGAGAAACACGTTATCTGGTGTATTCAGCACTCCACAGTGCCTCTGATATGCAGAACCGGCGACATCTTGATTTTCGTGAGGTTTCCAGCTGAGATATGCATTTTCTGCGATAATCATGGTGAGACTTCTGCCAGAAGTATGCAGAATCATATAGATCGCTCGTTTCGAGCTATTTAATGCGAAAAAACAAGTTTTCTGGTGTTTTGACCACTCCACAGTGCGGTTGATATGTAGAGCCGCCGATAACTTGGTTTTCGTGGGGTTTCCAGCTGAAATATGCATTTTCTGTGATAATCTTGGTGTTTCATCTATGAGAAGTATGCATAATCATCGAGAAGTCTCTTTTCGAGCTAGTTAATGCGAGAAACACGTTTTCTGGTGTTTTCAACATTCCACAGTGCGTCTGATATGCAGAACGGGCGATATCTTGGTTTTCGTGGGGTTTCCAGATGAGATATGTATTTTCTGCGATAATCTTGATGAGTCTTCTGTCAGAAGTATGCAGAATCATCGAGAACCCTCTTTTCGAGCTATTCATTGCGAGATACACGTTATCTGGTGTTTTCACCACTCCACAGTGCGTTTGATATGCAGAACCGGCGACATCTTGGCTTTCGTCGGGGTTCAAGCTGAGATATGCATTTTCTGCGATAATCTTGGTGAGGCATCAGTCAGAAGTATGCTGAATCATCGAGAACCCTCTTTTCGAGCTATTTATTGCAAGATACACGTTATCTGGTGTTTTCACCACTCCACAGTGCGTTTGATATGCAGAACCGGCGACATCTTGATTTTCGTGAGGTTTCCAGCTGAGATATGCATTTTCTGCGATAATCATGGTGAGACTTCAGTTAGAAGTATGCAGAATCCTCGAGATCGCACATTTCGATCTATTGAATGCGAGAAACACGTTATCTGGTGTTTTCACCACTCCACAGTGCGTTTGGTATGCAGAACCAGCGATATCTTGGTTTTCGTGGGGTTTCAAGCTGAGATATGCATTTTTTACGATAATCATGGTGAGACTTCTGTCCGAAGTATGCAGAATCATCGAGATCGCACTTTTCGAGCTATTTAATGCGAGAAACACGTTATCTGGTGTTTTCAGCACTCCACAGTGCGTTTGATATGCAGAACCAGCGATATTTGGGTTTTCGTGGGGTTTGAAGCTGAGATATGCATTTTTTACGATAATCTTGGTGAGACTTCAGTCCGAAGTGTGCAGAATCATCGAGATCGCTCTTATCGAGCTATTTAATGCGAGAAACACGTTTTCTGTGGTTTTCACCACACCACAGTTCGTTGGATATGCAGAACAGGTGATATCTTGGTTTTCGTGGGGTTTCAAGCTGAGATATGCATTTTTTACGATAATCATGGTGAGACTTCTGTCCGATGTATGCAGAATCATCGAGATCGCACTTTTCGAGCTATTTAATGCGAGAAACACGTTATCTGGTGTTTTCAGCACTCCACAGTGCGTTTGATATGCAGAACCAGCGATATCTGGGTTTTCGTGGGGTTTCAAGCTGAGATATGCATTTTCTGCGATAATCTTGGTGAGACTTCTGTCCGAAGTATGCAGAATCATCGAGATCGCACATATCGAGCTATTTAATGCGAGAAACACGTTATCTGGTGTTTTCACGACTCCACAGTTAGTTTGATATGCAGAACCGGAGATATCTTGGTTTTCGTGGGGTTTCAAGCTGAGATATGCATTTTCTGCGATCATCTTGGTGAGACTTCTGTCCGAAGTATGCAGAATCATCGAGATCGCACTTTTCGAGCTATTTAATGCGAGAAACACGTTATCTGGTGTTTTCAGCACCCCACAGTGCGTTTGATATGCAGAACCAGCGATATCTGGGTTTTCGTGGGGTTTCAAGCTGAGATATGCATTTTTTACGATAATCTTGGTGAGACTTCAGTCCGAAGTGTGCAGAATCATCGAGATCGCTCTTATCGAGCTATTTAATGCGAGAAACACGTTTTCTGTGGTTTTCACCACACCACAGTTCGTTGGATATGCAGAACAGGTGATATCTTGGTTTTCGAAGGGTTTCAAGCTGAGATATGCGTTTTCTGCGATAATCTTGGTGAGACTTCTGTCCGAAGTATGCAGAATCATCTAGATCGCTCGTTTCGAGCTGCTTAATGCGAGAAACACGTTATCTGGTGTTTTCAGCACTCCACAGTGCGTTTGATATGCAGAACCAGCGATATCTGGGTTTTCGTGGGGTTTCAAGCTGAGATATGCATTTTTTACGATAATCTTAGTGAGACTTCTGTCCGAAGTGTGCAGAATCACCGAGATCGCTCTTTTCGAGCTATTTAATGCGAGGAACACGTTTTCTGGGGTTTTCACTACACCACAGTTCGTTGGATATGCAGAACAGGTGATATCTTGGTTTTCCTGGGTTTCAAGCTGAGATATGCATTTTTTACGATAATCTTGGTGAGACTTCTGTCCGAAGTATGCAGAATCATCGAGATCGCTCGTTTCGAGCTATTTAATGCGAGAAACACGTTTCCAGGTGTTTTCACCACTCCACAGTGCGTTTGATATGCAGAATCGGCGACACCTTGGCTTTCGTCGGGGTTCAAGCTGAGATATGCATTTTCTGCGATAATCTTGGTGAGACATCAGTCAGAAGTATGCAGAATCATCGAGAACCCTCTTTTCGAGCTATTTATTGCGAGATACACGTTATCTGGTGTTTTCACCACTCCACAGTGCGTTTGATATGCAGAACCGGCGACATCTTGATTTTCGTGAGGTTTCCAGCTGAGATATGCATTTTCTGCGATAATCATGGTGAGACTTCAGTTAGAAGTATGCAGAATCCTCGAGATCGCACATTTCGATCTATTTAATGCGAGAAACACGTTATCTGGTGTTTTCACCACTCCACAGTGCGTTTGATATGCAGAACCAGCGATATCTTGGTTTTCGTGGGGTTTCAAGCTGAGATATACATTTTTTACGATAATCATGGTGAGACTTCTGTCCGAAGTATGCAGAATCATCGAGATCGCACTTTTCGAGCTATTTAATGCGAGAAACACGTTATCTGGTGTTTTCACCACTCCACAGAGCGTTTGATATGCAGAACCGGCGACATCTTGGCTTTCGTCGGGGTTCAAGCTGAGATATGCATTTTCTGCGATAATCTTGGTGAGACATCAGTCAGAAGTATGCTGAATCATCGAGAACCCTCTTTTCGAGCTATTTATTGCAAGATACACGTTATCTGGTGTTTTCACCACTCCACAGTGCGTTTGATATGCAGAACAGGTGATATCTTGGTTTTCGTGGGGTTTCAAGCTGAGATATGCATTTCCTGCGATAATCATGGTGAGACTTCTGTTAGAAGTATGCAGAATCATCGAGATCGCTCTTTTCGAGCTATTTAATGCGAGAAACACGTTATCTGGTGTATTCAGCACTCCACAGTGCCTCTGATATGCAGAACCGGCGACATCTTGATTTTCGTGAGGTTTCCAGCTGAGATATGCATTTTCTGCGATAATCATGGTGAGACTTCTGTTAGAAGTATGCAGAATCATCGAGATCGCACATTTCGATCTATTTAATGCGAGAAACACGTTATCTGGTTGTTTTCACCTCTCCACAGTGCGTTTGATATGCAGAACGGGCGATGTTTGGTTTTTGTCGGGTTTCAAGCTGAGATATGCATTTTCTACGATAATCTTGGTGAAACATCTGTCCGAAGTGTGCAGAATCATCGAGATCGCTCTTTTCGAACTATTTAATGCGAGAAACACGTTTTCTGGGGTTTTCACCACACCACAGTACGTTGGATATGCAGAACAGGTGATATCTTGGTTTTCGAGGGGTTTCAAGCTGAGATATGCATTTCCTGCGATAATCATGGTGAGACTTCTGTTAGAAGTATGCAGAATCATCGAGATCGCACATTTCGATCTATTTAATGTGAGAAACACGTTGTCTGGTTCTTTTCACCACTCCACAGTGCGTTTGATATGCAGAACCAGCGATATCTTGGTTTTCGTGAGGTTTCAAGCTGAGATATGCATTTTTTACGATAATCATGGTGAGACTTCTGTCCGAAGTATGCAGAATCATCAAGATCGCACTTTTCGAGCTATTTAATGCGAGAAACACGTTATCTGGTGTTTTCAGCACTCCACAGTGCGTTTGATATGCAGAACCGGCGACATCTTGGCTTTCGTCGGGGTTCAAGCTGAGATATGCATTTTCTGCGATAATCTGGGTGAGACATCAGTCAGAAGTATGCAGAATCATCGAGAACCCTCTGTTCGAGCTATTTATTGCGAGATACACGTTATCTGGTGTTTACACCACTCCACAGTGCGTTTGATATGCAGAACCAGCGAAATCTTGGTTTTCGTGGGGTTTCAAGCTGAGATATGCATTTTTTACGATAATCATGGTGAGACTTCTGTCCGAAGTATGCAGAATCATCGAGATCGCACTTATCGAGCTATTTAATGCGAGAAACACGTTATCTGGTGTTTTCAGCACTCCACAGTGCGTTTGATATGCAGAACCGGCGACATCTTGATTTTCGTGAGGTTTCCAGCTGAGATATGCATTTTCTGCGATAATCATGGTGAGACTTCTGTTAGAAGTATGCAGAATCATCGAGATCGCACATTTCGATCTATTTAATGCGAGAAACACGTTATCTGGTTGTTTTCACCACTCCACAGTGCGTGTGATATGCAGAACCGGCGTCATCTTGGTTTTCGTGTGGTTTCAAGGTGAGATATGCATTTTCTGCGATAATCTTGGTGAGACATCAGTCAGAAGTATGCTGAATCATCGAGAACCCTCTTTTCGAGCTATTTATTGCAAGATACACGTTATCTGGTGTTTTCACCACTCCACAGTGCGTTTGATATGCAGAACAGGTGATATCTTGGTTTTCGAGGGGTTTCAAGCTGAGATATGCATTTCCTGCGATAATCATGGTGAGACTTCTGTTAGAAGTATGCAGAATCATCGAGATCGCACATTTCGATCTATTTAATGCGAGAAACACGTTGTCTGGTTCTTTTCACCACTCCACAGTGCGTTTGATATGCAGAACCAGCGATATCTTGGTTTTCGTGAGGTTTCAAGCTGAGATATGCATTTTTTACGATAATCATGGTGAGACTTCTGTCCGAAGTATGCAGAATCATCAAGATCGCACTTTTCGAGCTATTTAATGCGAGAAACACGTTATCTGGTGTTTTCAGCACTCCACAGTGCGTTTGATATGCAGAACCGGCGACATCTTGGCTTTCGTCGGGGTTCAAGCTGAGATATGCATTTTCTGCGATAATCTGGGTGAGACATCAGTCAGAAGTATGCAGAATCATCGAGAACCCTCTGTTCGAGCTATTTATTGCGAGATACACGTTATCTGGTGTTTACACCACTCCACAGTGCGTTTGATATGCAGAAACAGCGAAATCTTGGTTTTCGTGGGGTTTCAAGCTGAGATATGCATTTTTTACGATAATCATGGTGAGACTTCTGTCCGAAGTATGCAGAATCATCGAGATCGCACTTATCGAGCTATTTAATGCGAGAAACACGTTATCTGGTGTTTTCAGCACTCCACAGTGCGTTTGATATGCAGAACCGGCGACATCTTGATTTTCGTGAGGTTTCCAGCTGAGATATGCATTTTCTGCGATAATCATGGTGAGACTTCTGTTAGAAGTATGCAGAATCATCGAGATCGCACATTTCGATCTATTTAATGCGAGAAACACGTTATCTGGTTGTTTTCACCACTCCACAGTGCGTGTGATATGCAGAACCGGCGTCATCTTGGTTTTCGTGTGGTTTCAAGGTGAGATATGCATTTTTTGCGATAATATTGGTGAGACTTCAGTCAGAAGTATGCAGAATCATCTAGATCGCTCGTTTCGAGCTGCTTAATGCGAGAAACACGTTATCTGGTGTTTTCACCACTCCACAGTGCGTTTGATATGCAGAACCGGCGACATCTTGGCTTTCGTCGGGGTTCAAGCTGAGATATGCATTTTCTGCGATAATCTTGGTGAGACATCAGTCAGAAGTATGCAGAATCATCGAGAACCCTCTTTTCGAGCTATTTATTGCGAGATACACGTTATCTGGTGTTTTCACAACTCCACAGAGCGTTTGATATGCTGAACCGGCGACATCTTGGCTTTCGTCGGGGTTCAAGCTGAGATATGCATTTTCTGCGATAATCTTGGTGAGACATCAGTCAGAAGCATGCAGAATCATCGAGATCGCTCGTTTCGAGCTATTTAATGCGAGAAACACGTTATCTGGTTGTTTTCACCACTCCACATTGCGTTTGATATGCAGAACCGGCGACATCTTGATTTTCGTGAGGTTTCTAGCTGAGATATGCATTTTCTGCGATAATATTTGTGAGACTTCTGCCAGAAGTATGCAGAATCATATAGATCGCTCGTTTCGAGCTATTTAATGCGAAAAAACAAGTTTTCTGGTGTTTTGACCACTCCACAGTGCGGTTGATATGTAGAGCCGCCGATAACTTGGTTTTCGTGGGGTTTCCAGCTGAAATATGCATTTTCTGTGATAATCTTGGTGTTTCATCTATGAGAAGTATGCATAATCATCGAGAAGTCTCTTTTCGAGCTAGTTAATGCGAGAAACACGTTTTCTGGTGTTTTCAACATTCCACAGTGCGTCTGATATGCAGAACGGGCGATATCTTGGTTTTCGTGGGGTTTCCAGAGGAGATATGTATTTTCTGCGATAATCTTGATGAGTCTTCTGTCAGAAGTATGCAGAATCATCGAGATCGCTCTATTCGAGCTATTTAATGCGAGAAACACGTTATCTGGTTGTATTCACTACTCCACAGCGCGTTTGATATGCAGAACAGGCGACATCTTGATTTTCGTGATGTTTCTAGCTGAGATATGCATTTTCTGCGATAATATTGGTGAGGCTTCAGTCAGAAGTATGCAGAATCAGCTAGATCGCTCGTTTCGAGCTATTTAATGCGAAAAAACAAGTTTTCTGGTGTTTTGACTACTCCACAGTGCGTTTGATATGCAGAACAGGCGACATCTTGATTTTCGTGATGTTTCTAGCTGAGATATGCATTTTCTGCGATAACATTGGTGAGACTTCAGTCAGAAGCATGCAGAATCATCTAGAACGCTCGTTACGAGCTATTTAATGCGAGAAACACGTTTTCTGGTGTTTTCACCACCCCACAGTGCGCTTGATATGCAGAACCGGCGACATCTTGATTTTCGTGAGGTTTCTAGCTGAGATATGCATTTTCTGCGATAACATTGGTGAGACTTCAGTCAGAAGGATGCAGAATCATCTAGAACGCTCGTTACGAGCTATTTAATGCGAGAAACACGTTTTCTGGTGTTTTCACCACTCCACGGTGCGTCTGATATGCAGAACCGGCGATATCTTGGTTTTCGTGGGGTTTGAAGCTGAGATATGTATTTTCTGCGATAATCTTGGTGAGACATCAGTCAGAAGCATGCAGAATCATCGAGATCGCTCGTTTCGAGCTATTTAATGCGAGAAACACGTTATCTGGTGTTTTCACGACTCCACAGTTAGTTTGATATGCAGAACAGGTGATATCTTGGTTTTCGAAGGGTTTCAAGCTGAGATATGCGTTTTCTGCGATAATCTTGGTGAGACTTCTGTCCGAAGTATGCAGAATCATCTAGATCGCTCGTTTCGAGCTGCTTAATGCGAGAAACACGTTATCTGGTGTTTTCAGCACTCCACAGTGCGTTTGATATGCAGAACCAGCGATATCTGGGTTTTCGTGGGGTTTCAAGCTGAGATATGCATTTTTTACGATAATCTTAGTGAGACTTCTGTCCGAAGTGTGCAGAATCACCGAGATCGCTCTTTTCGAGCTATTTAATGCGAGAAACACGTTTCCAGGTGTTTTCACCACTCCACAGTGCGTTTGATATGCAGAATCGGCGACATCTTGGCTTTCGTCGGGGTTCAAGCTGAGATATGCATTTTCTGCGATAATCTTGGTGAGACATCAGTCAGAAGTATGCAGAATCATCGAGAACCCTCTTTTCGAGCTATTTATTGCGAGATACACGTTATCTGGTGTTTTCACCACTCCACAGTGCGTTTGATATGCAGAACCGGCGACATCTTGGCTTTCGTCGGGGTTCAAGCTGAGATATGCATTTTCTGCGATAATCTTGGTGAGACATCAGTCAGAAGTATGCTGAATCATCGAGAACACTCTTTTCGAGCTATTTATTGCAAGATACACGTTATCTGGTGTTTTCACCACTCCACAGTGCGTTTGATATGCAGAACAGGTGATATCTTGGTTTTCGTGGGGTTTCAAGCTGAGATATGCATTTCCTGCGATAATCATGGTGAGACTTCTGTTAGAAGTATGCAGAATCATCGAGATCGCTCTTTTCGAGCTATTTAATGCGAGAAACACGTTATCTGGTGTATTCAGCACTCCACAGTGCCTCTGATATGCAGAACCGGCGACATCTTGATTTTCGTGAGGTTTCCAGCTGAGATATGCATTTTCTGCGATAATCATGGTGAGACTTCTGTTAGAAGTATGCAGAATCATCGAGATCGCACATTTCGATCTATTTAATGCGAGAAACACGTTATCTGGTTGTTTTCACCTCTCCACAGTGCGTTTGATATGCAGAACGGGCGATGTTTGGTTTTTGTCGGGTTTCAAGCTGAGATATGCATTTTCTACGATAATCTTGGTGAAACATCTGTCCGAAGTGTGCAGAATCATCGAGATCGCTCTTTTCGAACTATTTAATGCGAGAAACACGTTTTCTGGGGTTTTCACCACACCACAGTACGTTGGATATGCAGAACAGGTGATATCTTGGTTTTCGAGGGGTTTCAAGCTGAGATATGCATTTCCTGCGATACTCATGGTGAGACTTCTGTTAGAAGTATGCAGAATCATCGAGAAGACTCTTTTCGAGCTAGTTAATGCGAGATACACGTTATCTGGTGTTTACACCACTCCACAGTGCGTTTGATATGCAGAAACAGCGAAATCTTGGTTTTCGTGGGGTTTCAAGCTGAGATATGCATTTTTTACGATAATCATGGTGAGACTTCTGTCCGAAGTATGCAGAATCATCGAGATCGCACTTATCGAGCTATTTAATGCGAGAAACACGTTATCTGGTGTTTTCAGCACTCCACAGTGCGTTTGATATGCAGAACCGGCGACATCTTGATTTTCGTGAGGTTTCCAGCTGAGATATGCATTTTCTGCGATAATCATGGTGAGACTTCTGTTAGAAGTATGCAGAATCATCGAGATCGCACATTTCGATCTATTTAATGCGAGAAACACGTTATCTGGTTGTTTTCACCACTCCACAGTGCGTGTGATATGCAGAACCGGCGTCATCTTGGTTTTCGTGTGGTTTCAAGGTGAGATATGCATTTTCTGCGATAATCTTGGTGAGACATCAGTCAGAAGTATGCTGAATCATCGAGAACCCTCTTTTCGAGCTATTTATTGCAAGATACACGTTATCTGGTGTTTTCACCACTCCACAGTGCGTTTGATATGCAGAACCAGCGATATCTTGGTTTTCGTGAGGTTTCAAGCTGAGATATGCATTTTTTACGATAATCATGGTGAGACTTCTGTCCGAAGTATGCAGAATCATCAAGATCGCACTTTTCGAGCTATTTAATGCGAGAAACACGTTATCTGGTGTTTTCAGCACTCCACAGTGCGTTTGATATGCAGAACCGGCGACATCTTGGCTTTCGTCGGGGTTCAAGCTGAGATATGCATTTTCTACGATAATCTGGGTGAGACATCAGTCAGAAGTATGCAGAATCATCGAGAACCCTCTGTTCGAGCTATTTATTGCGAGATACACGTTATCTGGTGTTTACACCACTCCACAGTGCGTTTGATATGCAGAAACAGCGAAATCTTGGTTTTCGTGGGGTTTCAAGCTGAGATATGCATTTTTTACGATAATCATGGTGAGACTTCTGTCCGAAGTATGCAGAATCATCGAGATCGCACTTATCGAGCTATTTAATGCGAGAAACACGTTATCTGGTGTTTTCAGCACTCCACAGTGCGTTTGATATGCAGAACCGGCGACATCTTGATTTTCGTGAGGTTTCCAGCTGAGATATGCATTTTCTGCGATAATCATGGTGAGACTTCTGTTAGAAGTATGCAGAATCATCGAGATCGCACATTTCGATCTATTTAATGCGAGAAACACGTTATCTGGTTGTTTTCACCACTCCACAGTGCGTGTGATATGCAGAACCGGCGTCATCTTGGTTTTCGTGTGGTTTCAAGGTGAGATATGCATTTTTTGCGATAATATTGGTGAGACTTCAGTCAGAAGTATGCAGAATCATCTAGATCGCTCGTTTCGAGCAGCTTAATGCGAGAAACACGTTATCTGGTGTTTTCACCACTCCACAGTGCGTTTGATATGCAGAACCGGCGACATCTTGGCTTTCGTCGGGGTTCAAGCTGAGATATGCATTTTCTGCGATAATCTTGGTGAGACATCAGTCAGAAGTATGCAGAATCATCGAGAACCCTCTTTTCGAGCTATTTATTGCGAGATACACGTTATCTGGTGTTTTCACAACTCCACAGAGCGTTTGATATGCTGAACCGGCGACATCTTGGTTTTCGTCGGGGTTCAAGCTGAGATATGCATTTTCTGCGATAATCTTGGTGAGACATCAGTCAGAAGCATGCAGAATCATCGAGATCGCTCGTTTCGAGCTATTTAATGCGAGAAACACGTTATCTGGTTGTTTTCACCACTCCACATTGCGTTTGATATGCAGAACCGGCGACATCTTGATTTTCGTGAGGTTTCTAGCTGAGATATGCATTTTCTGCGATAATATTTGTGAGACTTCTGCCAGAAGTATGCAGAATCATATAGATCGCTCGTTTCGAGCTATTTAATGCGAAAAAACAAGTTTTCTGGTGTTTTGACCACTCCACAGTGCGGTTGATATGTAGAGCCGCCGATAACTTGGTTTTCGTGGGGTTTCCAGCTGAAATATGCATTTTCTGTGATAATCTTGGTGTTTCATCTATGAGAAGTATGCATAATCATCGAGAAGTCTCTTTTCGAGCTAGTTAATGCGAGAAACACGTTTTCTGGTGTTTTCAACATTCCACAGTGCGTCTGATATGCAGAACGGGCGATATCTTGGTTTTCGTGGGGTTTCCAGAGGAGATATGTATTTTCTGCGATAATCTTGATGAGTCTTCTGTCAGAAGTATGCAGAATCATCGAGATCGCTCTATTCGAGCTATTTAATGCGAGAAACACGTTATCTGGTTGTATTCACTACTCCACAGCGCGTTTGATATGCAGAACAGGCGACATCTTGATTTTCGTGATGTTTCTAGCTGAGATATGCATTTTCTGCGATAATATTGGTGAGGCTTCAGTCAGAAGTATGCAGAATCAGCTAGATCGCTCGTTTCGAGCTATTTAATGCGAAAAAACAAGTTTTCTGGTGTTTTGACTACTCCACAGTGCGTTTGATATGCAGAACAGGCGACATCTTGATTTTCGTGATGTTTCTAGCTGAGATATGCATTTTCTGCGATAACATTGGTGAGACTTCAGTCAGAAGCATGCAGAATCATCTAGAACGCTCGTTACGAGCTATTTAATGCGAGAAACACGTTTTCTGGTGTTTTCACCACCCCACAGTGCGCTTGATATGCAGAACCGGCGACATCTTGATTTTCGTGAGGTTTCTAGCTGAGATATGCATTTTCTGCGATAACATTGGTGAGACTTCAGTCAGAAGGATGCAGAATCATCTAGAACGCTCGTTACGAGCTATTTAATGCGAGAAACACGTTTTCTGGTGCTTTCACCACTCCACGGTGCGTCTGATATGCAGAACCGGCGATATCTTGGTTTTCGTGGGGTTTGAAGCTGAGATATGCATTTTCTGCGATAATCTTGGTGAGACATCAGTCAGAAGCATGCAGAATCATCGAGATCGCTCGTTTCGAGCTATTTAATGCGAGAAACACGTTGTCTGGTTCTTTTCACCACTCCACAGTGCGTTTGATGTGCAGAACCAGCGATATCTTGGTTTTCGTGAGGTTTCAAGCTGAGATATGCATTTTTTACGATAATCATGGTGAGACTTCTGCCCGAAGTATGCAGAATCATCGAGATCGCTCGTTTCGAGCTATTTAATGCGAAAAAACAAGTTTTCTGGTGTTTTGACCACTCCACAGTGCGGTTGATATGTAGAGCCGCCGATAACTTGGTTTTCGTGGGGTTTCCAGCTGAAATATGCATTTTCTGTGATAATCTTGGTGTTTCATCTATGAGAAGTATGCATAATCATCGAGAAGACTCTTTTCGAGCTAGTTAATGCGAGAAACACGTTTTCTGGTGTTTTCAACATTCCACAGTGCGTCTGATATGCAGAACGGGCGATATCTTGGTTTTCGTGGGGTTTCCAGATGAGATATGTATTTTCTGCGATAATCTTGATGAGTCTTCTGTCAGAAGTATGCAGAATCATCGAGATCGCTCTATTCGAGCTATTTAATGCGAGAAACACGTTATCTGGTTGTATTCACTACTCCACAGCGCGTTTGATATGCAGAACAGGCGACATCTTGATTTTCGTGAAGTTTCTAGCTGAGATATGCATTTTCTGCGATAACATTGGTGAGACTTCAGTCAGAAGGATGCAGAATCATCTAGAACGCTCGTTACGAGCTATTTAATGCGAGAAACACGTTTTCTGGTGTTTTCACCACTCCACGGTGCGTCTGATATGTAGAACCGGCGATATCTTGGTTTTCGTGGGGTTTCAAGCTGAGATATGCATTTTCTGCGATAATCTTGGTGAGACATCAGTCAGAAGCATGCAGAATCATCGAGATCGCTCGTTTCGAGCTATTTAATGCGAGAAACACGTTGTCTGGTTCTTTTCACCACTCCACAGTGCGTTTGATGTGCAGAACCAGCGATATCTTGGTTTTCGTGAGGTTTCAAGCTGAGATATGCATTTTTTACGATAATCATGGTGAGACTTCTGTCCGAAGTATGCAGAATCATCGAGATCGCTCGTTTCGAGCTATTTAATGCGAAAAAACAAGTTTTCTGGTGTTTTGACCACTCCACAGTGCGGTTGATATGTAGAGCCGCCGATAACTTGGTTTTCGTGGGGTTTCCAGCTGAAATATGCATTTTCTGTGATAATCTTGGTGTTTCATCTATGAGAAGTATGCATAATCATCGAGAAGTCTCTTTTCGAGCTAGTTAATGCGAGAAACACGTTTTCTGGTGTTTTCAACATTCCACAGTGCGTCTGATATGCAGAACGGGCGATATCTTGGTTTTCGTGGGGTTTCCAGATGAGATATGTATTATCTGCGATAATCTTGATGAGTCTTCTGTCAGAAGTATGCAGAATTATCGAGATCGCTCTATTCGAGCTATTTAATGCGAGAAACACGTTATCTGGTTGTATTCACTACTCCACAGCGCGTTTGATATGCAGAACAGGCGACATCTTGATTTTCGTGATGTTTCTAGCTGAGATATGCATTTTCTGCGATAATATTGGTGAGACTTCAGTCAGAAGTATGCAGAATCATCTAGGTCTCTCGATTCGAGCGATTTAATGCGAGAAACACGTTTTCTGGTGTTTTCACCACTCCACGGTGCGTCTGATATGCAGAACCGGCGATATCTTGGTTTTCGTGGGGTTTCAAGCTGAGATATGCATTTTCTGCGATAATATTGGTGAGACTTCAGTCAGAAGTATGCAGAAACATCTAGATCGTTCGTTTCGAGCTATTTAATGCGAAAAAACAAGTTTTCTGGCGTTTTCAACACTCCACAGTACGTTTGATGTGCAGAACCGGAGATATCTTGGTTTTCGTGAGGTTGCAAGCTGAGATATGCATTTTCTGCGATAATCTTCGTGAGACTTCAGTCAGAAGTATGCAGAATCATCTAGATCGTTCGTTTCGAGCTATTTAATGCGAGATACACGTTATCTGGTGTTTTCACAACTCCACAGAGCGTTTGATATGCTGAACCGGCGACATCTTGGCTTTCGTCGGGGTTCAAGCTGAGATATGCATTTTCTGCGATAATCTTGGTGAGACATCAGTCAGAAGCATGCAGAATCATCGAGATCGCTCGTTTCGAGCTATTTAATGCGAGAAACACGTTATCTGGTTGTTTTCACCACTCCACATTGCGTTTGATATGCAGAACCGGCGACATCTTGATTTTCGTGAGGTTTCTAGCTGAGATATGCATTTTCTGCGATAATATTTGTGAGACTTCTGCCAGAAGTATGCAGAATCATATAGATAGCTCGTTTCGAGCTATTTAATGCGAGAAACACGTTGTCTGGTTCTTTTCACCACTCCACAGTGCGTTTGATGTGCAGAACCAGCGATATCTTGGTTTTCGTGAGGTTTCAAGCTGAGATATGCATTTTTTACGATAATCAAGGTGAGACTTCTGTCCGAAGTATGCAGAATCATGCAGAACGCTCTTTTCGAGCTAGTTAATGCGAGTAACACGTTTTCTGGTGTTTTCACCACTCCACGGTGCGTCTGATATGCAGAACCGGCGATATCTTGGTTTTCGTGGGGTTTCAAGCTGAGATATGCATTTTCTGCGATAATATTGGTGAGACTTCAGTCAGAAGTATGCAGAAACATCTAGATCGTTCGTTTCGAGCTATTTAATGCGAAAAAACAAGTTTTCTGGCGTTTTCAACACTCGACAGTACGCTTGATGTGCAGAACCGGCGATATCTTGGTTTTCGTGGGGTTTCCAGATGAGATATGTATTTTCTGCGATAATCTTGATGAGTCTTCTGTCAGAAGTATGCAGAATCATCGAGATCGCTCTATTCGAGCGATTTAATGCGAGAAACACGTTATCTGGTTGTATTCACTACTCCACAGCGCGTTTGATATGCAGAACAGGCGACATCTTGATTTTCGTGATGTTTCTAGCTGAGATATGCATTTTCTGCGATAACATTGGTGAGACTTCAGTCAGAAGTATGCAGAATCATCTAGAACGCTCGTTACGAGCTATTTAATGCGAGAAACACGTTTTCTGGTGTTTTCACCACCCCACAGTGCGTTTGATATGCAGAACCGGCGACATCTTGATTTCCGTGAGGTTTCTAGCTTAGATATGCATTTTCTGCGATAACATTGGTGAGACTTCAGTCAGAAGTATGCAGAATCATCTAGAACGCTCGTTACGAGCTATTTAATGCGAGAAACACGTTTTCTGGTGTTTTCACCACCCCACAGTGCGCTTGATATGCAGAACCGGAGATATCTTGGTTTCGGTCGGGTTTCTAGCTGAGATATGCATTTTCTGCGATAATATTGGTGAGACTTCAGTCAGAAGTATGCAGAATCATCTAGGTCGCTCGATTCGAGCGATTTAATGCGAGAAACACGTTTTCTGCTGTTTTCACCACCCCACAGTGCGTTTGATATGCAGAACCGGCGACATCTTGATTTTCGTGAGGTTTCTAGCTGAGATATGCATTTTCTGCGATAACATTGGTGAGACTTCAGTCAGAAGGATGCAGAATCATCTAGAACGCTCGTTACGAGCTATTTAATGCGAGAAACACGTTTTCTGGTGTTTTCACCACTCCACGGTGCGTCTGATATGCAGAACCGGCGATATCTTGGTTTTCGTGGGGTTTCAAGCTGAGATATGCATTTTCTGCGATAATATTGGTGAGACTTCAGTCAGAAGTATGCAGAAACATCTAGATCGTTCGTTTCGAGCTATTTAATGCGAAAAAACAAGTTTTCTGGCGTTTTCAACACTCCACAGTACGTTTGATGTGCAGAACCGGAGATATCTTGGTTTTCGTGAGGTTGCAAGCTGAGATATGCATCTTCTGCGATAATCTTCGTGAGACTTCAGTCAGAAGTATGCAGAATCATCTAGATCGTTCGTTTCGAGCTATTTAATGCGAGAAACACGTTTTCTGGTGTTTTCACCACTCCACGGTGCGTCTGATATGCAGAACCGGCGATATCTTGGTTTTCGTGGGGTTTCAAGCTGAGATATGCATTTTCTGCGATAATATTGGTGAGACTTCAGTCAGAAGTATGCAGAAACATCTAGATCGTTCGTTTCGAGCTATTTAATGCGAAAAAACAAGTTTTCTGGCGTTTTCAACACTCCACAGTACGTTTGATGTGCAGAACCGGAGATATCTTGGTTTTCGTGAGGTTGCAAGCTGAGATATGCATCTTCTGCGATAATCTTCGTGAGACTTCAGTCAGAAGTATGCAGAATCATCTAGATCGTTCGTTTCGATCTATTTAATGCGAGAAACACGTTTTCTGGTGTTTTCACCACCCCACAGTGCGCTTGATATGCAGAACCGGAGATATCTTGGTTTCGGTCGGGTTTCTAGCTGAGATATGCATTTTCTGCGATAATATTGGTGAGACTTCAGTCAGAAGTATGCAGAATCATCTAGGTCGCTCGATTCGAGCGATTTAATGCGAGAAACACGTTTTCTGCTGTTTTCACCACCCCACAGTGCGTTTGATATGCAGAACCGGCGACATCTTGATTTCCGTGAGGTTTCTAGCTTAGATATGCATTTTCTGCGATAACATTGGTGAGACTTCAGTCAGAAGTATGCAGAATCATCTAGAATGCTCGTTACGAGCTATTTAATGCGAGAAACACGTTTTCTGGTGTTTTCACCACCCCACAGTGCGCTTGATATGCAGAACCGGAGATATCTTGGTTTCGGTCGGGTTTCTAGCTGAGATATGCATTTTCTGCGATAATATTGGTGAGACTTCAGTCAGAAGTATGCAGAATCATCTAGGTCGCTCGATTCGAGCGATTTAATGCGAGAAACACGTTTTCTGCTGTTTTCACCACCCCACAGTGCGTTTGATATGCAGAACCGGCGACATCTTGATTTTCGTGAGGTTTCTAGCTGAGATATGCATTTTCTGCGATAACATTGGTGAGACTTCAGTCAGAAGGATGCAGAATCATCTAGAACGCTCGTTACGAGCTATTTAATGCGAGAAACACGTTTTCTGGTGTTTTCACCACTCCACGGTGCGTCTGATATGCAGAACCGGCGATATCTTGGTTTTCGTGGGGTTTCAAGCTGAGATATGCATTTTCTGCGATAATATTGGTGAGACTTCAGTCAGAAGTATGCAGAAACATCTAGATCGTTCGTTTCGAGCGATTTAATGCGAGAAACACGTTTTCTGCTGTTTTCACCACCCCACAGTGCGTTTGATATGCAGAACCGGCGACATCTTGATTTTCGTGAGGTTTCTAGCTGAGATATGCATTTTCTGCGATAACATTGGTGAGACTTCAGTCAGAAGGATGCAGAATCATCTAGAACGCTCGTTACGAGCTATTTAATGCGAGAAACACGTTTTCTGGTGTTTTCACCACTCCACGGTGCGTCTGATATGCAGAACCGGCGATATCTTGGTTTTCGTGGGGTTTCAAGCTGAGATATGCATTTTCTGCGATAATATTGGTGAGACTTCAGTCAGAAGTATGCAGAAACATCTAGATCGTTCGTTTCGAGCTATTTAATGCGAAAAAACAAGTTTTCTGGCGTTTTCAACACTCCACAGTACGTTTGATGTGCAGAACCGGAGATATCTTGGTTTTCGTGGGGTTTCCAGCTGAAATATGCATTTTCTGTGATAATCTTGGTGTTTCATCTATGAGAAGTATGCAGAATCATCGAGAAGTCTCTTTTCGAGCTAGTTAATGCGAGTAACACGTTTTCAGGTGTTTTCACCACTCCACGGTGCGTCTGATATGCACAACCGGCGATATCTTGGTTTTCGCGGGATTTCTAGCTGAGATATGCATTTTCTGCGATAATATTGGTGAGACTTCAGTCAGAAGTATGCAGGATCATCTAGATCGTTCGTTTCGAGCTATTTAATGCGAAAAAACAAGTTTTCTGGTGTTTTGACCACTCCACAGTGCGGTTGATATGTAGAGCCGCCGATAACTTGGTTTTCGTGGGGTTTCCAGCTGAAATATGCATTTTCTGTGATAATCTTGGTGTTTCATCTATGAGAAGTATGCAGAATCATCGAGAAGTCTCTTTTCGAGCTAGTTAATGCGAGAAACACGTTTTCTGGTGTTTTCAACATTCCACAGTGCGTCTGATATGCAGAACCGGCGATATCTTGGTTTTCGTGGGGTTTCCAGATGAGATACGTATTTTCTGCGATAATATTGGTGAGACTTCAGTCAGAAGTATGCAGAATCATCTAGGTCGCTCGTTTCGAGCGATTTAATGCGAGAAACACGTTTTCTGGTGTTTTCACCACCCCACAGTGCGTTTGATATGCAGAACCGGCGACATCTTGATTTTCGTGTGGTTTCTAGCTGAGATATGCATTTTCTGCGATAACATTGGTGAGACTTCAGTCAGAAGTTTGCAGAATTATCTAGAACGCTCGTTACGAGCTATTTAATGCGAGAAACACGTTTTCTGGTGTTTTCACCACCCCACAGTGCGTTTGATATGCAGAACCGGCGACATCTTGATTTTCGTGAGGTTTGTAGCTGAGATATGCATTTTCTGCTATAACAGTGGTGAGACTTCAGTCAGAAGTATGCAGAATCATCTAGAACGATCGTTACGAGCTATTTAATGCGAGAAACACGTTTTCTGGTGTTTTCACCACCCCACAGTGCGCTTGATATGCAGAACCGGAGATATCTTGGTTTCGGTCGGGTTTCTAGCTGAGATATGCATTTTCTGCGATAACATTGGTGAGACTTCAGTCAGAAGTATGCAGAATCATCTAGAACGCTCGTTACGAGCTATTTAATGCGAGAAACACGTTTTCTGGTGTTTTCACCACCCCACAGTGCGCATGATATGCAGAACCGGAGATATCTTGGTTTCGGTCGGGTTTTAAGCTGAGATATGCATTTTCTGCGATAATCTTGGTGAGTCTTCTGTCAGAAGTATGTAGAATCATCTAGATCGCTCGTTTCGAGCTATTTAATGCGAAAAAACAAGTTTTCTGGTGTTTTGACCACTCCACAGTGTGTTTGATATGCAGAACAGGCGACATCTTGATTTTCGTGATGTTTCTAGCTGAGATATGCATTTTCTGCGATAATATTTGTGTTTCAGCTATGAGAAGTATGCAGAATCATCTAGATCGCTCGTTACGAGCTATTTAATGCGAGAAACACGTTTTCTGGTGTTTTCACCACCCCACAGTGCGTTTGATATGCAGAACCGGCGACATCTTGATTTTCGTGGGGTTTCCAGCTGAGATATGCATTTCCTGCGATAATCTTGGTAAGACCTCTGTCCGAAGTATGCAGAATCATCGAGATCGCTTGTTTCGAGCTATTTAATGCGAGAAACACGTTATCTGGTTGTTTTCACCACTCCACAGTGCGTTTGATATGCAGAACCGGCGACATCTTGATTTTCGTGAGGTTTCTAGCTGAAATATGCATTTTCTGCGATAATATTGGTGAGACTTCTGTCAGAAGTATGCAGAATCATCTAGATCGCTCGTTTCGAGCTATTTAATGCCAAAAAAGAAGTTTTCTGGTGTTTTCTACATTCCACAGTGCGTTTGATATGTAGAACCGGCGATATCTTGATTTTCGTGGTGTTTCCAGCTGAGATATGCATTTTCTGCGATAATCTTGGTGAGTCTTCTGTCAGAAGTATGCAGAATCATCTAGATCGCTCATTTCAGGCTATTTAATGCGAAAAAACAAGTTTTCTGGTGTTTTGACCACTCCACAGTGCGTTTGATATGTAGAGCCGCCAATAACTTGGTTTTCGTGGGGTTTCCAGCTGAAATATGCATTTCTGCGATAATCTTTGTGTTTCATCTATGAGAAGTATGCAGAATCATCCAGAACGCTCTTTTCGAGCTAGTTAATGCGAGTAACACGTTTTCTGGTGTTTTCACCACTCCACGGTGCTTCTGATATGAAGAACCGGCGATATCTTGGTTTTCGTGGGGTTTCCAGCTGAGATATGCATTTTCTGCGATAACCTTGGTGAGACCTCTGTCCGAAGTATGCAGAATCTTCCAGAACGCTCTTTTCGAGCTAGTTAATGCGAGTAACACGTTTTCGTGTGTTTTCACCACTCCACGGTGCGTCTGATATGCAGAACCGGCTATATCTTGGTTTTCGTGGTGTTTCCAGCTGAGATATGCTTTTTCTGCGATAATCTTGGAGAGACCTCTGTCCGCAATATGCAGAATCATCGAGATCGCTCGTTTCGAGCTATTTAATGCGAGAAACACGTTATCTGGGTGTTTTCACCACTCCTCAGTGCGTTTGATATGCAGAACCGGCGATATCTTGGTTTTCGTGGGGTTTCCAGCTGAAATATGCATTTTCTGCGATAATCTTTGTGTTTCATCTATGAGAAGTATGCAGAATCATCCAGAACGCTCTTTTCGAGCTAGTTAATGCGAGTAACACGTTTTCTGGTGTTTTCACCACTCCACGGTGCGTCTGATATGCAGAACCGGCGATATCTTGGTTTTCGTGGGGTTTCCAGCTGAGATATGCATTTTCTTCGATAATCTTGGTGAGACCTCAGTCCGAAGTATGCAGAATCATCGAGATCGATCGTTTCGAGCTATTTAATGCGAGCAACACGTTATCTGGTTGTTTTCACCACTCTACAGTGCGTTTGATATGCAGAACCGGCGACATCTTGATTTTCGTGAGGATTCTAGCTGAGATATTCATTTTCTGCGATAATCTTGGTGTTTCATCTATGAGAAGTATGCAGAATCATCGAGAACGCTCTTTTCGAGCTAGTTAATGCGAGAAAGACGTTTTCTGGTGTTTTGACCACTCCACAGTGCGTTTGATATGTAGAGCCGCCGATAACTTGGTTTTCGTGGGGCTTCCAGCTGAAATATGCATTTTCTGCAATAATCTTGGTGAGTCTTCTGTCAGAAGTATGCAGAATCATCTAGGTCGCTCGTTTCGAGCGATTTAATGCGAGAAACACGTTTTCTGGTGATTTGACCACCCCACAGTGCGTTTGATATGCAGAACCGGAGATATCTTTGTTTCGGTCGGGTTTCAAGCTGAGATATACATTTTCTGCGATAATCTTGGTGAGACTTCAGTCAGAAGTATGCAGTATCATCTAGATCGCTCGTTTCGAGCTATTTAATGCGAAAAAACAAGTTTTCTGGTGTTTTGACCACTCCACAGAGCGTTTGATATGTAGAGCCGCCGATAACTTGGTTTTCGTGGGGTTTCCAGCTGAAATATGCATTTTCCGCGATAATCTTTGTGTTTCATCTATAAGAAGTATGCAGAATCATCCAAAACGCTCTTTTCGAGCTAGTTAATACGAGTAACAGGTTTTCTGGTGTTTTCGCCACTCCACGGTTCGTCTGATATGCAGAACAGGCGATATCTTGGTTTTCGTGGGGTTTCCAGCTGAGATATGCATTTTCTGCGATAATCTTGGTGAGACCTCTGTCCGAAGTATGCAGAATCATCCAGAACGCTCTTTTCGAGCTAGTTAATGCGAGTAACACGTTTTCTGGTGTTTTCACCACTCCAGGATGCGTCTGATATGCAGTACCGGCGATATCTTGGTTTTCGTGGGGTTTCCAGCTGAGATATGCATTTTCTGCGATAATCTTGGTGAGACCTCTGTCCGAAGTATGCAGAATCATCGAGATCGCTCGTTTCGAGCTATTTAATGCGAGAAACACGTTATCTGGTTGTTTTCACCACTCCACAGTGCGTTTGATGTGCAGAACCGGAGATATCTTGGTTTTCGTGAGGTTTCAAGCTGAGATATGTATTTTCTACGATAATATTGGTGAGACCTCTGTCAGAAGTATGCAGAATCTTCGAGAACACTCTTTTCGAGCTACTTAATGCGAAAAAACCATTTTTCTGGTGTTTTCAACATTCCACAGTGCGTTTGATATGCAGAACCGGCGATATCTTGATTTTCGTGGTGTTTCCAGCTGTGATATGCATTTTCTGCGATAATCTTGGTGAGACTTCAGTCAGAAGTATGCAGAATCATCTAGATCGCTCTTGTCGAGATATTTAATGCGAGAAACACGTTTTCTGGTGTTTTCACCACTCCACAGTGCGTTTGATATGCAGAACCGGCAATAACTTGGTTTTCGTGGGGTTTCCAGCTGAAATATGCATTTTTTGCGATAATCTTGGTGTTTCATCTATGAGAAGTATGCAGAATCATCGATATCGCTCTTTTCGAGCTATTTAATGCGAGAAACACGTTATCTGCTGTTTTCACCACTCCACAGGTCGTTTGATATTCATAACCGGCGACATCTTGGTTTTCGTCGGGTTTCAAGCTGAGATATGCATTTTCTGCGGTCATATTGGTGAGACTTCAGTCAGAAGTATGCAGAATCATCTAGATCGCACCTTTCGAGCTATTTAATGCGAAAAAACTAGTTTTCTGGTGTTTTGACCACTCCACAGTGCGTTTGATATGCAGAACCGGCGACATCTTGATTTTCGTGAGGTTTCAAGATAAGATATGCATTTTCTGCGATAATCTTGGTGAGAATTTAGTCAGAAGTATGCAGAATCATCTAGATCGCTCGTTTCGAGCTATTTAATGCGAAAAAGCAAGTTTTCTGGTGTTTTCAACACCCCACAGTGCGTTTGATATGCATTACCGGCGACATCTTGGTTTTCGTCGGGTTTCAAGCTGAGATATGCATTTTCTGCGATAATATTGGTGAGACTTCAGTCAGAAGTATGCAGAATCATCTAGATTGCACCTTTCGAGCTATTTAATGTGAAAAAACAAGTTTTCTGGTGTTTTGACCACTCCACAGTGCGTTTGATATGCAGAACCGGCGACATCTTAATTTTCGTGAGGTTTCAAGCTAAGATATGCATTTTCTGCGATAATATTGGTGAGACTTCAGTCAGAAGTATGCAGAATCATCTAGATTGCACCTTTCGAGCTATTTAATGCGAAAAAACAAGTTTTCTGGTGTTTTGACCACTCCACAGTGCGTTTGATATGTAGAGCCGCCGATAACTTGGTTTTCGTGGGGTTTCCAGCTGAAATATGCATTTTCTGCGATAATCTTGGTGAGTCTTCTGTCAGAAGTATGCAGAATCATCGAGATCGCTCTATTCGTGCTATTTAATTCGAAAAAACAAGTTTTCTGGTGTTTTGACCACTCCACAGTGCGTTTGATATGCAGAACCGGCGACATCTTAATTTTCGTGAGGTTTCAAGCTAAGATATGCATTTTCTGCGATAATATTGGTGAGACTTCAGTCAGAAGTATGCAGAATCATCTAGATTGCACCTTTCGAGCTATTTAATGCGAAAAAACAAGTTTTCTGGTGTTTTGACCACTCCACAGTGCGTTTGATATGTAGAGCCGCCGATAACTTGGTTTTCGTGGGGTTTCCAGCTGAAATATGCATTTTCTGCGATAATCTTGGTGAGTCTTCTGTCAGAAGTATGCAGAATCATCGAGATCGCTCTATTCGTGCTATATAATTGCGAGAAACACGTTATCTGGTGTTTTGACCACTCCACAGGGCGTTTGATATGCAGAACCGGCGATATCTTGGTTTTCGTGGGGTTTCCAGCTGAAGTATGCATTTTCTGCGATAATCTTTGTGAGACTTTAGTCAGAAGTATGCAGAATCATCTAGATCGCTCGTTTCGCGCTATTTAATTCGAAAAAACAAGTTTTCTGGTGTTTTGACCACTCCACAGTGCGTTTGATATGCAGAACCGGCGACATCTTAATTTTCGTGAGGTTTCAAGCTAAGATATGCATTTTCTGCGATAATATTGGTGAGACTTCTGTCCGAAGTATGCAGAATCATCGATATCGCCCTTTTCGAGCTGTTTATGCGAGAAACACGTTATCTGGTGTTTTGACCACTCCACAGGGCATTTGATATGCAGAACCGGCGATATCTTGGTTTTCGTGGGGTTTCCAGCTGAAATATGCATTCTCTGCGATAATCTTGGTGTTTCATCTATGAGAAGTATGCAGAATCATCCAGAACGCTCTTTTCGAGCTAGTTAATGCGAGTAACACGTTTTCTGGTCTTTTCACCACCCCACAGTGCGTCTGATATGCAGAACCGGCGATATCTTGGTTTTCGTGTGGTTTCCAGCTGAGATATGCATTTTCTGCGATAATCTTGGTGAGTCTTCTGTCAGAAGTATGAAGAATCATCTAGATCGCTTTTTTCGAGCTATTTAATGCGAGAAACACATTTTCTGGTGTTTTGACCACTCCACAGTGCGTTTGATATGTAGAGCCGCCGATAACTTGGTTTTCGTGGGGTTTCCAGCTGAAATATGCATTTTCTGCGATAATCTTGGTGTTTCATCTATGAGAAGTATGCAGAACCATCGAGAACTCTGTTTTCGAGCTAGTTAATGCGAGAAACACGTTTTCTGGTCTTTTCACCACCCCACAGTGCGTCTGATATGCAGAACCGGCGATATCTTGGTTTTCGTGTGGTTTCCAGCTGAGATATGCATTTTCTGCGATAATCTTGGTGAGTCTTCTGTCAGAAGTATGCAGAATCATCTAGATCGCTCGTTTCGCGCTATTTAATTCTAAAAAACAAGTTTTCTGGTGTTTTGACCACTCCACAGTACGTTTGATATGCAGAACCGGCGACATCTTGATTTTCGTGAGGTTTCAAGCTAAGATATGCATTTTCTGCGATAATATTGGTGAGACTTCTGTCCGAAGTATGCAGAATCATCGATATCGCTCTTTTCGAGCTATTTAATGCGAGAAACACGTTATCTGGTGTTTTTATCACTCCACAGGCCGTTTGATATGCAGAACCGGCGACATCTTGGATTTCGTCGGGTTTCAAGCTGAGATATGCATTTTCTGCGATAATATTGGTGAGACTTTAGTCAGAAGTATGCAGAATCATCTAGATCGCTCGTTTCGAGCTATTTAATGCGAAAAAACAAGTTTTCTGGTGTTTTGACCACTCCATAGTGCGCTTGCTATGTAGAGCCGCCGATAACATGGTTTCCGTGGGGTTTCCAGCTGAAATATGCATTTTCTGCGATAATCTTGGTGTTTCATCTATGAGAAGTATGCAGAATCATCGAGAACTCTCTTTTCGAGCTAGTTAATGCGAGAAACACGTTTTCTGGTGTTTTCAACATTCCACAGTGCGTCTGATATGCAGAACCGGCGATATCTTGGTTTTCGTGAGGTTTCAAGTTGAGATATGCCTTTTCTACTATAATATTGGTGAGACTTTAGTCAGAAGTATGCAGAATCATCTAGATCGCTCGTTTCGCGCTATTAAATTCGAAAAAACAAGTTTCCTGGTGTTTTGACCACTCCACAGTGCGTTTGATATGCAGAACCGGCGACATCTTGATTTTCGTGAGGTTTCAAGCTAAGATATGCATTTTCTGCGATAATATTGGTGAGACTTCTGTCGGAAGTATGCAGAATCATCGATATCGCTCTTTTCGAGCTGTTTAATGCGAGAAACACGTTATCTGGTGTTTTGACCAATCCATAGTGCGTTTGATATGTAGAGCCGCCGATAACTTGGTTTTCGTGGGGTTTCCAGCTGAAATATGCATTTTCTGCGATAATCTTTGTGTTTCATCTATGAGCAGTATGCAGAATCATCGAGAACTCTCTTTTCGAGCTAGTTAATGCGAGAAACACGTTTTCTGGTGTTTTCAACATTCCACAGTGCGTCTGATATGCAGAACCGGCGATATCTTGGTTTTCGTGAGGTTTCAAGCTGAGATATGCCTTTTCTGCTATAGTATTGGTGAGACTTCTGTCCGAAGTATGCAGAATCATCTACATCGCTCGTTTCGAGCTATTTAATGCGAAAAAACAAGTGTTCCGGTGTTTTGACCACTCCACAGTGCGTTTGATATGTAGAGCCGCCGATAACTTGGTTTTCGTGGGGTTTCCAGCTGAAATATGCATTTTCTGCGATAATCTTTGTGTTTCATCTTTGCGAAGTATGCAGAATCATCGAGAACTCTCTTTTCGAGCAAGTTAATGCGACAAACACGTTTTCTGGTGTTTTCAACCTTCCACAGTGCGTCTGATATGCAGAACCGGCGATATCTTGGTTTTCGTTGGGTTTCCAGCTGAAATATGCATTCTCTGCGATAATCTTGGTGTTTCATCTATGAGAAGTATGCAGAATCATCCAGAACCCTCTTTTCGAGCTAGTTAATGCGAGTAACACGTTTTCTGGTGTTTTCACCACTCCACAGTGCGTCTGATATGCAGAACCTGCGATATCTTGATTTTCGTGATGTCTCCAGCTGAGATATGCATTTTCTGCGATAATCTTGGTGAGTCTTCTGTCAGAAGTATGCAGAAGCATCTAGATCGCTCTTTTCGAGCTATTTAATGCGAAAAAACAAGTTTTCCGGTGTTTTCAACACCCCACAGTGCGTTTGATATGCAGAACCTGCGACATCTTGGTTTTCGTGAGGTTTCTAGCTGAGATATGCATTTTCTGCGATAATCTTGGTGAGACTTCTGTCCGAAGTGTGCAGAATCATCGATATCGCTCTTTTCGAGCTATTTAATGCGAGAAACACGTTATCTGGTGTTTTGACCACTCCACAGGTCGTTTGATATGCAGAACCGGCGATATCTTGGTTTTCGTGGGGTTTCCAGCTGAAGTATGCATTTTCTGCGATAATCTTTGTGAGACTTTAGTCAGAAGTATGCAGAATCATCTAGATCGCTCGTTTCGCGCTATTTAATTCGAAAAAACGAGTTTTCTGGTGTTTTGACCACTCCACAGTGCGTTTGATATGCAGAACCGGCGACATCTTGATTTTCGTGAGGTTTCAAGCTAAGATATGCATTTTCTGCGATAATATTGGTGAGACGTCTGTCCGAAGTATGCAGAATCATCGATATCGCCCTTTTCGAGCTGTTTATGCGAGAAACACGTTATCTGGTGTTTTGACCACTCCACAGGGCATTTGATATGCAGAACCGGCGATATCTTGGTTTTCGTGGGGTTTCCAGCTGAAATATGCATTCTCTGCGATAATCTTGGTGTTTCATCTATGAGAAGTATGCAGAATCATCCAGAACGCTCTTTTCGAGCTAGTTAATGCGAGTAACACGTTTTCTGGTCTTTTCACCACCCCACAGTGCGTCTGATATGCAGAACCGGCGATATCTTGGTTTTCGTGTGGTTTCCAGCTGAGATATGCATTTTCTGCGATAATCTTGGTGAGTCTTCTGTCAGAAGTATGAAGAATCATCTAGATCGCTTTTTTCGAGCTATTTAATGCGAGAAACACATTTTCTGGTGTTTTGACCACTCCACAGTGCGTTTGATATGTAGAGCCGCCGATAACTTGGTTTTCGTGGGGTTTCCAGCTGAAATATGCATTTTCTGCGATAATCTTGGTGTTTCATCTATGAGAAGTATGCAGAACCATCGAGAACTCTGTTTTCGAGCTAGTTAATGCGAGAAACACGTTTTCTGGTGTTTTCAACATTCCACAGTGCGTCTGATATGCAGAACCGGCGATATCTTGGTTTTCGTGAGGTTTCAAGCTGAGATATGCCTTTTCTGCTATAATATTGGTGAGACTTCTGTCCGAAGTATGCAGAATCATCTACATCGCTCGTTTCGAGCTATTTAATGCGAAAAAACAAGTGTTCCGGTGTTTTGACCACTCCACAGTGCGTTTGATATGTAGAGCCGCCGATAACTTGGTTTTCGTGGGGTTTCCAGCTGAAATATGCATTTTCTGCGATAATCTTTGTGTTTCATCTTTGCGAAGTATGCAGAATCATCGAGAACTCTCTTTTCGAGCAAGTTAATGCGACAAACACGTTTTCTGGTGTTTTCAACCTTCCACAGTGCGTCTGATATGCAGAACCGGCGATATCTTGGTTTTCGTTGGGTTTCCAGCTGAAATATGCATTCTCTGCGATAATCTTGGTGTTTCATCTATGAGAAGTATGCAGAATCATCCAGAACCCCCTTTTCGAGCTAGTTAATGCGAGTAACACGTTTTCTGGTGTTTTCACCACTCCACAGTGCGTCTGATATGCAGAACCGGCGATATCTTGATTTTCGTGATGTCTCCAGCTGAGATATGCATTTTCTGCGATAATCTTGGTGAGTCTTCTGTCAGAAGTATGCAGAAGCATCTAGATCGCTCTTTTCGAGCTATTTAATGCGAAAAAACAAGTTTTCCGGTGTTTTCAACACCCCACAGTGCGTTTGATATGCAGAACCTGCGACATCTTGGTTTTCGTGAGGTTTCTAGCTGAAATATGCATTTTCTGCGATAATCTTGGTGAGTCTTCTGTCAGAAGAATGCAGAATCATCGAGATCGCTCTATTCGTGCTATATAATTGCGAGAAACACGTTATCTGGTGTTTTGACCACTCCACAGGGCGTTTGATATGCAGAACCGGCGATATCTTGGTTTTCGTGGGGTTTCCAGCTGAAATATGCATTTTCTGCGATAATCTTTGTGAGACTTTAGTCAGAAGTATGCAGAATCATCTAGATCGCTCGTTTCGCGCTATTTAATTCGAAAAAACAAGTTTTCTGGTGTTTTGACCACTCCACAGTGCGTTTGATATGCAGAACCGGCGACATCTTGATTTTCGTGAGGTTTCAAGCTAAGATATGCATTTTCTGCGATAATATTGGTGAGACTTCTGTCCGAAGTATGCAGAATCATCGATATCGCCCTTTTCGAGCTGTTTAATGCGAGAAACACGTTATCTGGTGTTTTGACCACTCCACAGGGCATTTGATATGCAGAACCGGCGATATCTTGGTTTTCGTGGGGTTTCCAGCTGAAATATGCATTCTCTGCGATAATCTTGGTGTTTCATCTATGAGAAGTATGCAGAATCATCCAGAACGCTCTTTTCGAGCTAGTTAATGCGAGTAACACGTTTTCTGGTGTTTTCACCACTCCACAGTGCGTCTGATATGCAGAACCGGCGATATCTTGGTTTTCGTGTGGTTTCCAGCTGAGATATGCATTTTCTGAGATAATCTTGGTGTTTCATCTATGAGAAGTATGCAGAACCATCGAGAACTCTGTTTTCGAGCTAGTTAATGCGAGAAACACGTTTTCTGGTGTTTTCAACATTCCACAGTGCGTCTGATATGCAGAACCGGCGATATTTTGGTTTTCGTGAGGTTTCAAGCTGAGATATGCCTTTTCTGCTATAATATTGGTGAGACTTTAGTCAGAAGTATGCAGAATCATCTAGATCGCTCGTTTCGCGCTATTTAATTCTAAAAAACAAGTTTTCTGGTGTTTTGACCACTCCACAGTGCGTTTGATATGCAGAACCGGCGACATCTTGATTTTCGTGAGGTTTCAAGCTAAGATATGCATTTTCTGCGATAATATTGGTGAGACTTCTGTCCGAAGTATGCAGAATCATCGATATCGCTCTTTTCGAGATATTTAATGCGAGAAACACGTTATCCGGTGTTTTTATCACTCCACAGGGCGTTTAATATGCAGAACCGGCGACATCTTGGATTTCGTCGGGTTTCAAGCTGAGATATGCATTTTCTGCGATAATATTGGTGAGACTTTAGTCAGAAGTATGCAGAATCATCTAGATCGCTCGTTTCGAGCTATTTAATGCGAAAAAACTAGTTTTCTGGTGTTTTGACCACTCCATAGTGCGCTTGCTATGTAGATCCGCCGATAACTTGGTTTCCGTGGGGTTTCCAGCTGAAATATGCATTTTCTGCGATAATCTTGGTGTTTCATCTATGAGAAGTATGCAGAATAATCGAGAACTCTCTTTTCGAGCTAGTTAATGCGAGAAACACGTTTTCTGGTGTTTTCAACATTCCACAGTGCGTCTGATATGCAGAACCGGCGATATCTTGGTTTTTGTGAGGTTTCAAGTTGAGATATGCCTTTTCTGCTATAATATTGGTGAGACTTTAGTCAGAAGTATGCAGAATCATCTAGATCGCTCGTTTCGCGCTATTTAATTCGAAAAAACAAGTTTCCTGGTGTTTTGACCACTCCACAGTGCGTTTGATATGCAGAACCGGCGACATCTTGATTTTCGTGAGGTTTCAAGCTAAGATATGCATTTTCTGCGATAATATTGGTGAGACTTCTGTCCGAAGTATGCAGAATCATCGATATCGCTCTTTTCGAGCTGTTTAATGCGAGAAACACGTTATCTGGTGTTTTGACCACTCCATAGTGCGTTTGATATGTAGAGCCGCCGATAACTTGATTTTCATGGGGTTTCCAGCTGAAATATGCATTTTCTGCGATAATCTTTGTGTTTCATCTATGAGAAGTATGCAGAATCATCGATATCGCTCTTTTCGAGCTATTTAATGCGAGAAACACGTTATCTGGTGTTTTAATCACTCCACAGGGCGTTTGATATGCAGAACCGGCGACATCTTGGATTTCGTCGGGTTTCAAGCTGAGATATGCATTTTCTGCGATAATATTGGTGAGACTTCAGGCAGAAGTATGCAGAATCATCTAGATCGCTCGTTTCGAGCTATTGAATGCGAAAAAACAATTTTTCCAGTGTTTTGACCACTCCACTGTGCGTTTGATATGTAGAGCCGCCGATAACTTGGTTTTCGTGGGGTTTCCAGCTGAAATATGCATTTTCTGCGATAATCTTAGTGTATCATCTATGAGAAGTATGCAGAACCATCGAGAACTCTCTTTTCGAGCTAGTTAATGCGAGAAACACGTTTTCTGGTGTTTTCAACATTCCAAAGTGCGTCTGAAATGCAGAACCGGCGATATCTTGGTTTTCGTGAGGTTTCAAGCTGGGATATGCCTTTTCAGCTATAATATTGGTGAGACTTCTGTCCGAAGTATGCAGAATCATCGATATCGCTCTTTTCGAACTATTTATTGCGAGAAACACGTTATCTGGTGTTTTTATCACTCCACAGGGCGTTTGATATGCAGAACCGGCGACATCTTGGATTTCGTCGAGTTTCAAGCTGAGATATGCATTTTCTGTGATAATCTTGGTGAGACTTTAGTCAGAAGTATGCAGAATCATCTAGATCGCTCGTTTCGAGCTATTTAATGCGAAAAAACAAGTTTTCTGGTGTTTTGACCACTCCATAGTGCGTTTGATATGTAGAGCCGCCGATAACTTGGTTTTCGTGGGGTTTCCAGCTGAAATATGCATTTTCTGCGATAATCTTGGTGTTTCATCTATGAGAAGTATGCAGAATCTTCGAGAACTCTCTTTTCGAGCTAGTTAATGCGAGAAACACGTTTTCTGGTGTTTTCAACATTCCACAGTGCGTCTGATATGCAGAACCGGCGATATCCTGGTTTTCGTGAGGTTTCAAGCTGGGATATGCCTTTTCAGCTATAATATTGGTGAGACTTCTGTCCGAAGTATGCAGAATCATCGATATCGCTCTTTTCGAGATATTTAATGCGAGAAACACGTCTTCTGGTGTTTTCAACATTCCACAGTGCGTCTGATATGCAGAACCGGCGATATCTTGGTTTTCGTGAGGTTTCAAGCTGAGATATGCCTTTTCTGCTATAATATTGGTGAGACTTCTGTCCGAAGTATGCAGAATCATCTACATCGCTCGTTTCGAGCTATTTAACGCGAAAAAACAAGTTTTCCGGTGTTTTGACCACTCCACGGTGCGTTTGATATGTAGAGCCGCCGATAACTTGGTTTTCGTGGGGTTTCCAGCTGAAATATGCATTCTCTGCGATAATCTTGGTGTTTCATCTATGAGAAGTATGCAGAACCATCGAGAACTCTCTTTTCGAGCTAGTTAATGCGAGAAACACGTTTTCTGGTGTTTTCAACATTCCAAAGTGCGTCTGAAATGCAAAACCGGCGATATCTTGATTTTCGTGATGTCTCCTGCTGAGATATGCATTCTCTGCGATAATCTTGGTGTTTCATGTATGAGAAGTATGCAGAACCATCGAGAACTCTCTTTTCGAGCTAGTTAATGCGAGAAACACGTTTTCTGGTGTTTTCAACATTCCAAAGTGCGTCTGAAATGCAAAACCGGCGATATCTTGGTTTTCGTGAGGTTTCAAGCTGGGATATGCCTTTTCAGCTATAATATTGGTGAGACTTCTGTCCGGAGTATGCAGAATCATCGATATCGCTCTTTTCGAGATATTTAATGCGAGAAACACGTTATCTGGTGTTTTTATCACTCCACAGGGCGTTTGATATGCAGATCCGGCGACATCTTGGATTTCGTCGGGTTTCAAGCTGAAATATGCATTTTCTGCGATAATCTTGGTGTTTCATCTATGAGAAGTATGCAGAATCTTCGAGAACTCTCTTTTCGAGCTAGTTAATGCGACAAACACGTTTTCTGGTGTTTTCAACCTTCCACAGTGCGTCTGATATGCAGAACCGGCGATATCTTGGTTTTCGTGGGGTTTCCAGCTGAAATATGCATTTTCTGCGATAATCTTGGTGTTTCATCTTTGCGAAGTATGCAGAATCATCGGGAACTCTCTTTTCGAGCTAGTTAATGCGACAAACACGTTTTCTGGTGTTTTCAACCTTCCACAGCGCGTCTGATATGCAGAACCGGCGATATCTTGGTTTTTGTGGGGTTTCCAGCTGAAATATGCATTCTCTGCGATAATCTTGGTGTTTCATCTATGAGAAGTATGCAGAATCATCGAGAACTCTCTTTTCGAGCTAGTTAATGCGAGAAACACGTTTTCAGGTGTTTTCAACATTCCACAGTGCGTCTGATATGCAGACCCGGCGATATGTTGGTTTTCGTGAGGTTTCAAGCTGAGATATGCCTTTTCTGCTATAATATTGGTGAGACTTCTGTCCGAAGTATGCAGAATCATCTACATCGCTCGTTTCGAGCTATTTAATGCGAAAAAACAAGTTTTCCGGTGTTTTGACCACTCCACAGTGCGTTTGATATGTAGAGCCGCCGATAACTGGGTTTTCGTGGGGTTTCCAGCTGAAATATGCATTTTCTGCGATAATCTTGGTGTTTCATCTTTGCGAAGTATGCAGAATCATCGGGAACTCTCTTTTCGAGCTAGTTAATGCGACAAACACGTTTTCTGGTGTTTTCAACATTCCACAGCGCGTCTGATATGCAGAACCGGCGATATCTTGGTTTTTGTGGGGTTTCCAGCTGAAATATGCATTCTCTGCGATAATCTTGGTGTTTCATCTATGAGAAGTATGCAGAATCATCGAGAACTCTCTTTTCGGGCTATATAATGCAGGAAACACGTTATCTGGTGTTTTTATCACTCCACAGGACGTTTGATATGCAGAACCGGCGACATCTTGGATTTCGTCGCGTTTCAAGCTGAGATATGCATTTTCTGCGATAATATTGGTGAGACTTCAGGCAGAATTATGCAGAATCATCTAGATCGCTCGTTTCGAGCTATTTAATGCGAAAAAACAAATATTCCGGTGTTTTGACCACTCCACAGTGCGTTTGATATGTTGAGCCGCCGATAACTTGGTTTTCGTGGGGTTTCCAGCTGCAATATGCATTTTCTGCGATAATCTTGGTGTTTCATCTATGAGAAGTATGCAGAATCATCGAGAACTCTCTTTTCGAGCTAGTTAATGCGAGAAACACGTTTTCTGGTGTTTTCACCACTCCATAGTGCGTTTGATATGTAGAGCCGCCGATAACTTGGTTTTCGTGGGGTTTCCAGCTGAAATATGCATTTTCTGCGATAATCTTGGTTAGTCTTCTGTCAGAAGTATGCAGAATCATCGAGATCGCTCTATTCGAGCTATTTAATGCGAGAAACACGTTATCTGGTGTTTTTATCACTCCACAGGGCGTTAGATATGCAGAACCGGCGATATCTTGGTTTTCGTGGGGTTTCCAGCTGAGATATGCATTTTCTGCGATAATCTTGGTGAGACTTTAGTCAGAAGTATGCAGAATCATCTAGATCGCTCGTTTCGCGCTATCTAATTCGAAAAGACAAGTTTTCTGGTGTTTTGACCACTCCACAGTGCGTTTGATATGTAGAGCCGCCGATAACTTGGTTTTCGTGGGGTTTCCAGCTGAAATATGCATTTTCTGCGATAATCTTGGTGAGTCTTCTGTCAGAAGTATGCAGAATCATCGAGATCGATCTATTCGTGCTATTTAATGCGAGAAACACGTTATCTGGTGTTTTGACAACTCCACAGGGCGTTTGATATGCAGAACCGGCGATATCTTGGATATCGTGGGGTTTCCAGCTGAACTATGCATTTTCTGCGATAATCTTGGTGTTTCATCTATGAGAAGTATGCAGAATCATCGAGAACTCTCTTTTCGAGCTAGTTAATGCGAGAAACACGTTTTCTGGTGTTTTCAACATTCCACAGTGCGTCTGATATGCAGAACCGGCGATATCCTGGTTTTCGTGAGGTTTCAAGCTGGGATATGCCTTTTCAGCTATAATATTGGTGAGACTTCTGTCCGAAGTATGCAGAATCATCGATATCGCTCTTTTCGAGATATTTAATGCGAGAAACACGTCTTCTGGTGTTTTCAACATTCCACAGTGCGTCTGATATGCAGAACCGGCGATATCTTGGTTTTCGTGAGGTTTCAAGCTGAGATATGCCTTTTCTGCTATAATATTGGTGAGACTTCTGTCCGAAGTATGCAGAATCATCTACATCGCTCGTTTCGAGCTATTTAATGCGAAAAAACAAGTTTTCCGGTGTTTTGACCACTCCACAGTGCGTTTGATATGTAGAGCCGCCGATAACTTGGTTTTCGTGGGGTTTCCAGCTGAAATATGCATTTTCTGCGATAATCTTGGTGTTTCATCTTTGCGAAGTATGCAGAATCATCGGGAACTCTCTTTTCGAGCTAGTTAATGCGACAAACACGTTTTCTGGTGTTTTCAACCTTCCACAGTGCGTCTGATATGCAGAACCGGCGATATCTTGGTTTTCGTGGGGTTTCCAGCTGAAATATGCATTCTCTGCGATAATCTTGGTGTTTCATCTATGAGAAGTATGCAGAATCATCGAGAACTCTCTTTTCGAGCTAGTTAATGCGAGAAACACGTTTTCTGGTGTTTTCAACATTCCACAGTGCGTCTGATATGCAGAACCGGCGATATCTTGGTTTTCGTGAGGTTTCAAGCTGAGATATGCCTTTTCTGCTATAATATTGGTGAGACTTCTGTCCGAAGTATGCAGAATCATCTACATCGCTCGTTTCGAGCTATTTAATGCGAAAAAACAAGTTTTCCGGTGTTTTGACCACTCCACGGTGCGTTTGATATGTAGAGCCGCCGATAACTTGGTTTTCGTGGGGTTTCCAGCTGAAATATGCATTTTCTGCGATGATCTTGGTGTTTCATCTTTGCGAAGTATGCAGAATCATCGAGAACACTTTTTTCGAGCTAGTTAATGCGACAAACACGTTTTCTGGTGTTTTCAACCTTCCACAGTGCGTCTGATATGCAGAACCGGCGATATCTTGGTTTTCGTGGGGTTTCCAGCTGAAATATGCATTCTCTGCGATAATCTTGGTGTTTCATGTATGAGAAGTATGCAGAACCATCGAGAACTCTCTTTTCGAGCTAGTTAATGCGAGAAACACGTTTTCTGGTGTTTTCAACATTCCAAAGTGCGTCTGAAATGCAAAACCGGCGATATCTTGGTTTTCGTGAGGTTTCAAGCTGGGATATGCCTTTTCAGCTATAATATTGGTGAGACTTCTGTCCGAAGTATGCAGAATCATCGATATCGCTCTTTTCGAGATATTTAATGCGAGAAACACGTTATCTGGTGTTTTTATCACTCCACAGGGCGTTTGATATGCAGAACCGGCGACATCTTGGATTTCGTCGGGTTTCAAGCTGAAATATGCATTTTCTGCGATAATCTTGGTGTTTCATCTATGAGAAGTATGCAGAATCTTCGAGAACTCTCTTTTCGAGCTAGTTAATGCGACAAACACGTTTTCTGGTGTTTTCAACCTTCCACAGTGCGTCTGATATGCAGAACCGGCGATATCTTGGTTTTCGTGGGGTTTCCAGCTGAAATATGCATTTTCTGCGATAATCTTGGTGTTTCATCTTTGCGAAGTATGCAGAATCATCGGGAACTCTCTTTTCGAGCTAGTTAATGCGACAAACACGTTTTCTGGTGTTTTCAACCTTCCACAGCGCGTCTGATATGCAGAACCGGCGATATCTTGGTTTTTGTGGGGTTTCCAGCTGAAATATGCATTCTCTGCGATAATCTTGGTGTTTCATCTATGAGAAGTATGCAGAATCATCGAGAACTCTCTTTTCGGGCTATATAATGCAGGAAACACGTTATCTGGTGTTTTTATCACTCCACAGGACGTTTGATATGCAGAACCGGCGACATCTTGGATTTCGTCGCGTTTCAAGCTGAGATATGCATTTTCTGCGATAATATTGGTGAGACTTCAGGCATAATTATGCAGAATCATCTAGATCGCTCGTTTCGAGCTATTTAATGCGAAAAAACAAATATTCCGGTGTTTTGACCACTCCACAGTGCGTTTGATATGTTGAGCAGCCGATAACTTGGTTTCCGTGGGGTTTCCAGCTGCAATATGCATTTTCTGCGATAATCTTGGTGTTTCATCTATGAGAAGTATGCAGAATCATCGAGAACTCTCTTTTCGAGCTAGTTAATGCGAGAAACACGTTTTCTGGTGTTTTCACCACTCCACAGGGCGTTTGATATGCAGAACCGGCGATATCTTGGTTTTCGTTGTGTTTCCAGCTGTGATATGCATTTTCTGCGATAATCTTGGTGAGACTTTAGTCAGAGGTATGCAGAATCATCGATATCGCTCTTTTCGAGCTGTTTAATGCGAGAAACACGTTATCTGGTGTTTTGACAACTCCATAGTGCGTTTGATATGTAGAGCCGCCGATAACTTGGTTTTCGTGGGGTTTCCAGCTGAAATATGCATTTTCTGCGATAATCTTGGTTAGTCTTCTGTCAGAAGTATGCAGAATCATCGAGATCGCTCTATTCGAGCTATTTAATGCGAGAAACACGTTATCTGGTGTTTTTATCACTCCACAGGGCGTTAGATATGCAGAACCGGCGATATCTTGGTTTTCGTGGGGTTTCCAGCTGAGATATGCATTTTCTGCGATAATCTTGGTGAGACTTTAGTCAGAAGTATGCAGAATCATCTAGATCGCTCGTTTCGCGCTATCTAATTCGAAAAGACAAGTTTTCTGGTGTTTTGACCACTCCACAGTGCGTTTGATATGTAGAGCCGCCGATAACTTGGTTTTCGTGGGGTTTCCAGCTGAAATATGCATTTTCTGCGATAATCTTGGTGAGTCTTCTGTCAGAAGTATGCAGAATCATCGAGATCGATCTATTCGTGCTATTTAATGCGAGAAACACGTTATCTGTTGTTTTGACAACTCCACAGGGCGTTTGATATGCAGAACCGGCGATATCTTGGATTTCGTGGGGTTTCCAGCTGAACTATGCATTTTCTGCGATAATCTTGGTGTTTCATCTATGAGAAGTATGCAGAATCTTCGAGAACTCTCTTTTCGAGCTAGTTAATGCGAGAAACACGTTTTCTGGTGTTTTCAACATTCCACAGTGCGTCTGATATGCAGAACCGGCGATATCCTGGTTTTCGTGAGGTTTCAAGCTGGGATATGCCTTTTCAGCTATAATATTGGTGAGACTTCTGTCCGAAGTATGCAGAATCATCGATATCGCTCTTTTCGAGATATTTAATGCGAGAAACACGTCTTCTGGTGTTTTCAACATTCCACAGTGCGTCTGATATGCAGAATCGGCGATATCTTGGTTTTCGTGAGGTTTCAAGCTGAGATATGCCTTTTCTGCTATAATATTGGTGAGACTTCTGTCCGAAGTATGCAGAATCATCTACATCGCTCGTTTCGAGCTATTTAATGCGAAAAAACAAGTTTTCCGGTGTTTTGACCACTCCACAGTGCGTTTGATATGTAGAGCCGCCGATAACTTGGTTTTCGTGGGGTTTCCAGCTGAAATATGCATTTTCTGCGATAATCTTGGTGTTTCATCTTTGCGAAGTATGCAGAATCATCGGGAACTCTCTTTTCGAGCTAGTTAATGCGACAAACACGTTTTCTGGTGTTTTCAACCTTCCACAGTGCGTCTGATATGCAGAACCGGCGATATCTTGGTTTTCGTGGGGTTTCCAGCTGAAATATGCATTCTCTGCGATAATCTTGGTGTTTCATCTATGAGAAGTATGCAGAATCATCGAGAACTCTCTTTTCGAGCTAGTTAATGCGAGAAACACGTTTTCTGGTGTTTTCAACATTCCACAGTGCGTCTGATATGCAGAACCGGCGATATCTTGGTTTTCGTGAGGTTTCAAGCTGAGATATGCCTTTTCTGCTATAATATTGGTGAGACTTCTGTCCGAAGTATGCAGAATCATCTACATCGCTCGTTTCGAGCTATTTAATGCGAAAAAACAAGTTTTCCGGTGTTTTGACCACTCCACGGTGCGTTTGATATGTAGAGCCGCCGATAACTTGGTTTTCGTGGGGTTTCCAGCTGAAATATGCATTTTCTGCGATGATCTTGGTGTTTCATCTTTGCGAAGTATGCAGAATCATCGAGAACACTCTTTTCGAGCTAGTTAATGCGACAAACACGTTTTCTGGTGTTTTCAACCTTCCACAGTGCGTCTGATATGCAGAACCGGCGATATCTTGGTTTTCGTGGGGTTTCCAGCTGAAATATGCATTCTCTGCGATAATCTTGGTGTTTCATGTATGAGAAGTATGCAGAACCATCGAGAACTCTCTTTTCGAGCTAGTTAATGCGAGAAACACGTTTTCTGGTGTTTTCAACATTCCAAAGTGCGTCTGAAATGCAAAACCGGCGATATCTTGGTTTTCGTGAGGTTTCAAGCTGGGATATGCCTTTTCAGCTATAATATTGGTGAGACTTCTGTCCGAAGTATGCAGAATCATCGATATCGCTCTTTTCGAGATATTTAATGCGAGAAACACGTTATCTGGTGTTTTTATCACTCCACAGGGCGTTTGATATGCAGAACCGGCGACATCTTGGATTTCGTCGGGTTTCAAGCTGAAATATGCATTTTCTGCGATAATCTTGGTGTTTCATCTATGAGAAGTATGCAGAATCTTCGAGAACTCTCTTTTCGAGCTACTTAATGCGACAAACACGTTTTCTGGTGTTTTCAACCTTCCACAGTGCGTCTGATATGCAGAACCGGCGATATCTTGGTTTTCGTGGGGTTTCCAGCTGAAATATGCATTTTCTGCGATAATCTTGGTGTTTCATCTTTGCGAAGTATGCAGAATCATCGGGAACTCTCTTTTCGAGCTAGTTAATGCGACAAACACGTTTTCTGGTGTTTTCAACCTTCCACAGCGCGTCTGATATGCAGAACCGGCGATATCTTGGTTTTTGTGGGGTTTCCAGCTGAAATATGCATTCTCTGCGATAATCTTGGTGTTTCATCTATGAGAAGTATGCAGAATCATCGAGAACTCTCTTTTCGAGCTAGTTAATGCGAGAAACACGTTTTCAGGTGTTTTCAACATTCCACAGTGCGTCTGATATGCAGACCCGGCGATATGTTGGTTTTCGTGAGGTTTCAAGCTGAGATATGCCTTTTCTGCTATAATATTGGTGAGACTTCTGTCCGAAGTATGCAGAATCATCTACATCGCTCGTTTCGAGCTATTTAATGCGAAAAAACAAGTTTTCCGGTGTTTTGACCACTCCACAGTGCGTTTGATATGTAGAGCCGCCGATAACTGGGTTTTCGTGGGGTTTCCAGCTGAAATATGCATTTTCTGCGATAATCTTGGTGTTTCATCTTTGCGAAGTATGCAGAATCATCGGGAACTCTGTTTTCGAGCTAGTTAATGCGACAAACACGTTTTCTGGTGTTTTCAACATTCCACAGCGCGTCTGATATGCAGAACCGGCGATATCTTGGTTTTTGTGCGGTTTCCAGCTGAAATATGCATTCTCTGCGATAATCTTGGTGTTTCATCTATGAGAAGTATGCAGAATCATCGAGAACTCTCTTTTCGGGCTATATAATGCAGGAAACACGTTATCTGGTGTTTTTATCACTCCACAGGGCGTTTGATATGCAGAACCGGCGACATCTTGGATTTCGTCGCGTTTCAAGCTGAGATATGCATTTTCTGCGATAATATTGGTGAGACTTCAGGCAGAATTATGCAGAATCATCTAGATCGCTCGTTTCGAGCTATTTAATGCGAAAAAACAAATATTCCGGTGTTTTGACCACTCCACAGTGCGTTTGATATGTAGAGCCGCCGATAACTTGGTTTTCGTGGGGTTTCCAGCTGCAATATGCATTTTCTGCGATAATCTTGGTGTTTCATCTATGAGAAGTATGCAGAATCATCGAGAACTTTCTTTTCGAGCTAGTTAATGCGAGAAACACGTTTTCTGGTGTTATCACCACTCCACAGGGCGTTTGATATGCAGAACCGGCGATATCTTGGTTTTCGTTGTGCTTCCAGCTGTGATATGCATTTTCTGCGATAATCTTGGTGAGACTTTAGTCAGAAGTATGCAGAATCATCGATATCGCTCTTTTCGAGCTGTTTAATGCGAGAAACACGTTATCTGGTGTTTTGACCACTCCATAGTGCGTTTGATATGTAGAGCCGCCGATAACTTGGTTTTCGTGGGGTTTCCAGCTGAAATATGCATTTTCTGCGATAATCTTGGTTAGTCTTCTGTCAGAAGTATGCAGAATCATCGAGATCGCTCTATTCGAGCTATTTAATGCGAGAAACACGTTATCTGGTGTTTTTATCACTCCACAGGGCGTTAGATATGCAGAACCGGCGATATCTTGGTTTTCGTGGGGTTTCCAGCTGAGATATGCATTTTCTGCGATAATCTTGGTGAGACTTTAGTCAGAAGTATGCAGAATCATCTAGATCGCTCGTTTCGCGCTATCTAATTCGAAAAGACAAGTTTTCTGGTGTTTTGACCACTCCACAGTGCGTTTGATATGTAGAGCCGCCGATAACTTGGTTTTCGTGGGGTTTCCAGCTGAAATATGCATTTTCTGCGATAATCTTGGTGAGTCATCTGTCAGAAGTATGCAGAATCATCGAGATCGATCTATTCGTGCTATTTAATGCGAGAAACACGTTATCTGGTGTTTTGACAACTCCACAGGGCGTTTGATATGCAGAACCGGCGATATCTTGGATTTCGTGGGGTTTCCAGCTGAAATATGCATTTTCTGCGATAATCTTTGTGAGACTTTAGTCAGAAGTATGCAGAATCATCGATATCGCCCTTTTCGAGCTGTTTAATGCGAGAAACACGTTATCTGGTGTTTTGACAACTCCACAGGGCGTTTTATATGCAGAACCGGCGATAACTTGGTTTTCGTGGGGTTTCCAGCTGAAATATGCATTTTCTGCGATAATCTTGGTGAGTCTTCTGTCAGAAGTATGCAGAATCATCGAGATCGATCTATTCGTGCTATTTAATGCGAGAAACACGTTATCTGGTGTTTTGACAACTCCACAGGGCGTTTGATATGCAGAACCGGCGATATCTTGGATTTCGTGGGGTTTCCAGCTGAAATATGCATTTTCTGCGATAATCTTTGTGAGACTTTAGTCAGAAGTATGCAGAATCATCGATATCGCCCTTTTCGAGCTGTTTAATGCGAGAAACACGTTATCTGGTGTTTTGACAACTCCACAGGGCGTTTGATATGCAGAACCGGCGATAACTTGGTTTTCGTGGGGTTTCCAGCTGAAATATGCATTTTCTGCGATAATCTTGGTGAGTCTTCTGTCAGAAGTATGCAGAATCATCGAGATCGATCTATTCGTGCTATTTAATGCGAGAAACACGTTATCTGGTGTTTTGACAACTCCACAGGGCGTTTGATATGCAGAACCGGCGATATCTTGGTTTTCGTGGGGTTTCCAGCTGAAATATGCATTCTCTGCGATAATCTTGGTGTTTCATCTATGAGAAGTATGCAGAATCATCCAGAACGCTCTTTTCGAGCTAGTTAATGCGAGTAACTCGTTTTCTGGTGTTTTCACCACTCCACAGTGCGCCTGATATGCAGAACCGGCGATATCTTGGTTTTCGTGTGGTTTCCAGCTGAAATATGCATTCTCTGCGATAATCTTGGTGTTTCATCTATGAGAAGTATGCAGAATCATCCAGAACGCTCTTTTCGAGCTAGTTAATGCGAGTAACTCGTTTTCTGGTGTTTTCACCACTCCACAGTGCGCCTGATATGCAGAACCGGCGATATCTTGGTTTTCGTGTGGTTTCCAGCTGAGATATGCATTTTCTGCGATAATATTGGTGAGACTTCAGTCAGAAGTATGCAGAATCATCTAGATCGCTCGTTTCGCACTATTTAATTCGAAAAAACAAGTTTTCTGGTGTTTTGACCACTCCACAGTGCGTTTGATATGCAGAACCGGCGACATCTTGATTTTCGTGAGGTTTCAAGCTAAGATATGCATTTTCTGCGATAATATTCGTGAGACTTCTGTCCGAAGTATGCACAATCATCGATATCGCCCTTTTCGAGCTGTTTAATGCGAGAAACACGTTATCTGGTGTTTTGACCGCTCCACAGGGCATTTGATATGCAGAACCGGCGATATCTTGGTTTTCGTGGGGTTTCCAGCTGAAATATGCATTTTCTGCGATAATCTTGGTGTTTCATCTATGAGAAGTATGCAGAATCATCGAGAACTCTCTTTTCGAGCTAGTTAATGCGAGAAACACGATTTCTGGTGTTTTCAACATTCCACAGTGCGTCTGATATGCAGAACCGGCGATATCTTGGTTTTCGTGAGGTTTCAAGCTGAGATATGCCTTTTCTGCGGCAATCTTGGTGAGACTTCTGTCCGAAGTATGCAGAATCATCGATATTGCTCTTTTCGAGCTATTTAATGCGAAAAAACAAGTTTTCCGGTGTTTTGACCACTCCACAGTGCGTTTGATATGTAGATCCGCCGATAACTTGGTTTTCGTGGGGTTTCCAGCTGAAATATGCATTTTCTGCGATAATCTTGGTGTTTCATCTATGAGAAGTATGCAGAATCATCAAGATCGCTCTTTTCGAGCTAGTTAATGCGAGAAACACGTTTTTTGGTGTTTTCACCACCCAACAGTGCGTTTGATATGCAGAACCGGCGACATCTTTGTTTTCGTCGGGTTTCAAGCTGAGATATTCATTTTCTGCGATAATATTGGTGAGACTTCTGTCCGAAGTATGCAGAATCATCGATATCGCTCTTTTCGAGCTATTTAATGCGAGAAAGACGTTATCTGGTGTTTTTATCACTCCGCAGGGCGTTTGATATACAGAACCGGCGACATCTTGGATTTCGTCTTGTTTCAAGCTGAGATATGCATTTTCTGCGATAATATTGGTGAGACTTCAGGCAGAAGTATGCAGAATCATCTAGATCGCTCGTTTCGAGCTAGTTAATGCGAAAAAACAAGTTTTCCGGTGTTTTGACCACTCCACAGTGCGTTTGATATGTAGATCCGCCGATAACTTGGTATTCGTGGGGTATCCAGCTGAAATATGCATTTTCTGCGATAATCTTGGTGTTTCTTCTTTGCGAAGTATGCAGAATCATCGGGAACTCTCTTTTCGAGCTAGTTAATGCGACAAATACGTTTTCTGGTGTTTTCAACCTTCCACAGCGCGTCTGATATGCAGAACCGGCGATATCTTGGTTTTTGTGGGGTTTCCAGCTGAAATATGCATTCTCTGCGATAATCTTGGTGTTTCATCTATGAGAAGTATGCAGAATCATCGAGAACTCTCTTTTCGGGCTATATAATGCGAGAAACCCGTTATCTGGTGTTTTTATCACTCCACAGGGCGTTTGATATGCAGAACCGGCGACATCTTGGATTTCGTCGCGTTTCAAGCTGAGATATGCATTTTCTGCGATAATATTGGTGAGACTTCAGGCAGAATTATGCAGAATCATCTAGATCGCTCGTTTCGAGCTATTTAATGCGAAAAAACAAATATTCCGGTGTTTTGACCACTCCACAGTGCGTTTGATATGTAGAGCCGCCGATAACTTGGTTTTCGTGGGGTTTCCAGCTGCAATATGCATTTTCTGCGGTAATCTTGGTGAGACTTTAGTCAGAAGTATGCAGAATCATCGATATGGCTCTTTTCGAGCTGTTTAATGCGAGAAACACGTTATCTGGTGTTTTGACCACTCCATAGTGCGTTTGATATGTAGAGCCGCCGATAACTTGGTTTTCGTGGGGTTTCCAGCTGAAATATGCATTCTCTGCGATAATCTTGGTGTTTCATCTATGAGAAGTATGCAGAATCATCCAGAAACCTCTTTTCGAGCTAGTTAATGCGAGTAACACGTTTTCTGGTGTTTTCACCACTCCACAGTGCGTCTGATATGCAGAACCGGCGATATCTTGATTTTCGTGATGTCTCCAGCTGAGATATGCATTTTCTGCGATAATCTTGGTGAGTCTTCTGTCAGAAGTATGCAGAAGCATCTAGATCGCTCTTTTCGAGCTATTTAATGCGAGAAACACATTTTCTGGTGTTTCCACCACTCCACAGTGCGTCTGATATGCAGAACCGGCGATATCTTGGTTTTCGTGAGGTTTCAAGCTGAGATATGCCTTTTCTGCTATAATATTGGTGAGACTTTAGTCAGAAGTATGCAGAATCATCTAGATCGCTAGTTTCGCGCTATTTAATTCGAAAAAACAAGTTTTCTGGTGTTTTGACCACTCCACAGTGCGTTTGATATGCAGAACCGGCGACATCTTGATTTTCGTGAGGTTTCAAGCTAAGATATGCATTTTCTGCGATAATATTGGTTGGACTTCTGTCCGAAGTATGCAGAATCATCGATATCGCTCTTTTCGAGCTGTTTAATGCGAGAAACACGTTATGTGGTGTTTTGACCACTCCATAGTGCGTTTGATATGTAGAGCCGCCGATAACTTGGTTTTCGTGGGGTTTCCAGCTGAAATATGCATTTTCTGCGATAATCTTTGTGTTTCATCTATGAGAAGTATGCAGAATCATCGAGAACTCTCTTTTCGAGCTAGTTAATGCGAGAAACACGTTTTCTGGTGTTTTCAACATTCCACAGTGCGTCTGATATGCAGAACCGGCGATATCTTGGTTTTCGTGAGGTTTCAAGCTGGGATATGCCTTTTCAGCTATAATATTGGTGAGACTTCTGTCCGAAGTATGCAGAATCATCGATATCGCTCTTTTCGAGCTATTTAATGCGAGAAACACGTTATCTGGTGTTTTTATCACTCCACAGGGCGTTTGATATGCAGAACCGGCGACATCTTGGATTTCGTCGGGTTTCAAGCTGAGATATGCTTTTTCTGCGATAATATTGGTGAGACTTCAGGCAGAAGTATGCAGAATCATCTAGATCGCTCGTTTCGAGCTATTGAATGCGAAAAAACAATTTTTCCAGTGTTTTGACCACTCCACTGTGCGTTTGATATGTAGAGCCGCCGATAACTTGGTTTTCGTGGGGTTTCCAGCTGAAATATGCATTTTCTGCGATAATCTTGGTGTTTCATCTATGAGAAGTATGCAGAATCATCAAGATCGCTCTTTTCGAGCTAGTTAATGCGAGTAACTCGTTTTCTGGTGTTTTCACCACTCCACAGTGCGCCTGATATGCAGAACCGGCGATATCTTGGTTTTCGTGTGGTTTCCAGCTGAGATATGCATTTTCTGCGATAATATTGGTGAGACTTCAGTCAGAAGTATGCAGAATCATCTAGATCGCTCGTTTCGCACTATTTAATTCGAAAAAACAAGTTTTCTGGTGTTTTGACCACTCCACAGTGCGTTTGATATGCAGAACCGGCGACATCTTGATTTTCGTGAGGTTTCAAGCTAAGATATGCATTTTCTGCGATAATATTCGTGAGACTTCTGTCCGAAGTATGCACAATCATCGATATCGCCCTTTTCGAGCTGTTTAATGCGAGAAACACGTTATCTGGTGTTTTGACCACTCCACAGGGCATTTGATATGCAGAACCGGCGATATCTTGGTTTTCGTGGGGTTTCCAGCTGAAATATGCATTTTCTGCGATAATCTTGGTGTTTCATCTATGAGAAGTATGCAGAATCATCGAGAACTCTCTTTTCGAGCTAGTTAATGCGAGAAACACGATTTCTGGTGTTTTCAACATTCCACAGTGCGTCTGATATGCAGAACCGGCGATATCTTGGTTTTCGTGAGGTTTCAAGCTGAGATATGCCTTTTCTGCGGCAATCTTGGTGAGACTTCTGTCCGAAGTATGCAGAATCATCGATATCGCTCTTTTCGAGCTATTTAATGCGAAAAAACAAGTTTTCCGGTGTTTTGACCACTCCACAGTGCGTTTGATATGTAGATCCGCCGATAACTTGGTTTTCGTGGGGTTTCCAGCTGAAATATGCATTTTCTGCGATAATCTTGGTGTTTCATCTATGAGAAGTATGCAGAATCATCAAGATCGCTCTTTTCGAGCTAGTTAATGCGAGAAACACGTTTTTTGGTGTTTTCACCACCCAACAGTGCGTTTGATATGCAGAACCGGCGACATCTTTGTTTTCGTCGGGTTTCAAGCTGAGATATTCATTTTCTGCGATAATATTGGTGAGACTTCTGTCCGAAGTATGCAGAATCATCGATATCGCTCTTTTCGAGCTATTTAATGCGAGAAAGACGTTATCTGGTGTTTTTATCACTCCGCAGGGCGTTTGATATACAGAACCGGCGACATCTTGGATTTCGTCTTGTTTCAAGCTGAGATATGCATTTTCTGCGATAATATTGGTGAGACTTCAGGCAGAAGTATGCAGAATCATCTAGATCGCTCGTTTCGAGCTAGTTAATGCGAAAAAACAAGTTTTCCGGTGTTTTGACCACTCCACAGTGCGTTTGATATGTAGATCCGCCGATAACTTGGTATTCGTGGGGTATCCAGCTGAAATATGCATTTTCTGCGATAATCTTGGTGTTTCTTCTTTGCGAAGTATGCAGAATCATCGGGAACTCTCTTTTCGAGCTAGTTAATGCGACAAATACGTTTTCTGGTGTTTTCAACCTTCCACAGCGCGTCTGATATGCAGAACCGGCGATATCTTGGTTTTTGTGGGGTTTCCAGCTGAAATATGCATTCTCTGCGATAATCTTGGTGTTTCATCTATGAGAAGTATGCAGAATCATCGAGAACTCTCTTTTCGGGCTATATAATGCGAGAAACCCGTTATCTGGTGTTTTTATCACTCCACAGGGCGTTTGATATGCAGAACCGGCGACATCTTGGATTTCGTCGCGTTTCAAGCTGAGATATGCATTTTCTGCGATAATATTGGTGAGACTTCAGGCAGAATTATGCAGAATCATCTAGATCGCTCGTTTCGAGCTATTTAATGCGAAAAAACAAATATTCCGGTGTTTTGACCACTCCACAGTGCGTTTGATATGTAGAGCCGCCGATAACTTGGTTTTCGTGGGGTTTCCAGCTGCAATATGCATTTTCTGCGATAATCTTGGTGAGACTTTAGTCAGAAGTATGCAGAATCATCGATATGGCTCTTTTCGAGCTGTTTAATGCGAGAAACACGTTATCTGGTGTTTTGACCACTCCATAGTGCGTTTGATATGTAGAGCCGCCGATAACTTGGTTTTCGTGGGGTTTCCAGCTGAAATATGCATTCTCTGCGATAATCTTGGTGTTTCATCTATGAGAAGTATGCAGAATCATCCAGAAACCTCTTTTCGAGCTAGTTAATGCGAGTAACACGTTTTCTGGTGTTTTCACCACTCCACAGTGCGTCTGATATGCAGAACCGGCGATATCTTGATTTTCGTGATGTCTCCAGCTGAGATATGCATTTTCTGCGATAATCTTGGTGAGTCTTCTGTCAGAAGTATGCAGAAGCATCTAGATCGCTCTTTTCGAGCTATTTAATGCGAGAAAGACGTTATCTGGTGTTTTTATCACTCCGCAGGGCGTTTGATATACAGAACCGGCGACATCTTGGATTTCGTCTTGTTTCAAGCTGCGATATGCATTTTCTGCGATAATATTGGTGAGACTTCAGGCAGAAGTATGCAGAATCATCTAGATCGCTCGTTTCGAGCTAGTTAATGCGAAAAAACAAGTTTTCCGGTGTTTTGACCACTCCACAGTGCGTTTGATATGTAGATCCGCCGATAACTTGGTATTCGTGGGGTATCCAGCTGAAATATGCATTTTCTGCGATAATCTTGGTGTTTCTTCTTTGCGAAGTATGCAGAATCATCGGGAACTCTCTTTTCGAGCTAGTTAATGCGACAAATACGTTTTCTGGTGTTTTCAACCTTCCACAGCGCGTCTGATATGCAGAACCGGCGATATCTTGGTTTTTGTGGGGTTTCCAGCTGAAATATGCATTCTCTGCGATAATCTTGGTGTTTCATCTATGAGAAGTATGCAGAATCATCGAGAACTCTCTTTTCGGGCTATATAATGCGAGAAACCCGTTATCTGGTGTTTTTATCACTCCACAGGGCGTTTGATATGCAGAACCGGCGACATCTTGGATTTCGTCGCGTTTCAAGCTGAGATATGCATTTTCTGCGATAATATTGGTGAGACTTCAGGCAGAATTATGCAGAATCATCTAGATCGCTCGTTTCGAGCTATTTAATGCGAAAAAACAAATATTCCGGTGTTTTGACCACTCCACAGTGCGTTTGATATGTAGAGCCGCCGATAACTTGGTTTTCGTGGGGTTTCCAGCTGCAATATGCATTTTCTGCGATAATCTTGGTGAGACTTTAGTCAGAAGTATGCAGAATCATCGATATGGCTCTTTTCGAGCTGTTTAATGCGAGAAACACGTTATCTGGTGTTTTGACCACTCCATAGTGCGTTTGATATGTAGAGCCGCCGATAACTTGGTTTTCGTGGGGTTTCCAGCTGAAATATGCATTCTCTGCGATAATCTTGGTGTTTCATCTATGAGAAGTATGCAGAATCATCCAGAAACCTCTTTTCGAGCTAGTTAATGCGAGTAACACGTTTTCTGGTGTTTTCACCACTCCACAGTGCGTCTGATATGCAGAACCGGCGATATCTTGATTTTCGTGATGTCTCCAGCTGAGATATGCATTTTCTGCGATAATCTTGGTGAGTCTTCTGTCAGAAGTATGCAGAAGCATCTAGATCGCTCTTTTCGAGCTATTTAATGCGAGAAACACATTTTCTGGTGTTTCCACCACTCCACAGTGCGTCTGATATGCAGAACCGGCGATATCTTGGTTTTCGTGAGGTTTCAAGCTGAGATATGCCTTTTCTGCTATAATATTGGTGAGACTTTAGTCAGAAGTATGCAGAATCATCTAGATCGCTAGTTTCGCGCTATTTAATTCGAAAAAACAAGTTTTCTGGTGTTTTGACCACTCCACAGTGCGTTTGATATGCAGAACCGGCGACATCTTGATTTTCGTGAGGTTTCAAGCTAAGATATGCATTTTCTGCGATAATATTGGTTGGACTTCTGTCCGAAGTATGCAGAATCATCGATATCGCTCTTTTCGAGCTGTTTAATGCGAGAAACACGTTATGTGGTGTTTTGACCACTCCATAGTGCGTTTGATATGTAGAGCCGCCGATAACTTGGTTTTCGTGGGGTTTCCAGCTGAAATATGCATTTTCTGCGATAATCTTGGTGTTTCATCTATGAGAAGTATGCAGAATCATCGAGAACTCTCTTTTCGAGCTAGTTAATGCGAGAAACACGTTTTCTGGTGTTTTCAACATTCCACAGTGCGTCTGATATGCAGAACCGGCGATATCTTGGTTTTCGTGAGGTTTCAAGCTGGGATATGCCTTTTCAGCTATAATATTGGTGAGACTTCTGTCCGAAGTATGCAGAATCATCGATATCGCTCTTTTCGAGCTATTTAATGCGAGAAACACGTTATCTGGTGTTTTTATCACTCCACAGGGCGTTTGATATGCAGAACCGGCGACATCTTGGATTTCGTCGGGTTTCAAGCTGAGATATGCTTTTTCTGCGATAATATTGGTGAGACTTCAGGCAGAAGTATGCAGAATCATCTAGATCGCTCGTTTCGAGCTATTGAATGCGAAAAAACAATTTTTCCAGTGTTTTGACCACTCCACTGTGCGTTTGATATGTAGAGCCGCCGATAACTTGGTTTTCGTGGGGTTTCCAGCTGAAATATGCATTTTCTGCGATAATCTTGGTGTTTCATCTATGAGAAGTATGCAGAACCATCGAGAACTCTCTTTTCGAGCTAGTTAATGCGAGAAACACGTTTTCTGGTGTTGTCAACATTCCAAAGTGCGTCTGAAATGCAGAACCGGCGATATCTTGGTTTTCGTGAGGTTTCAAGCTGGGATATGCCTTTTCAGCTATAATATTGGTGAGACTTCTGTCCGAAGTATGCAGAATCATCGATATCGCTCTTTTCGAGCTATTTAATGCGAGAAACACGTTATCAGGTGTTTTTATCACTCCACAGGGCGTTTGATATGCAGAACCGGCGACATCTTGGATTTCGTCGGGTTTCAAGCTGAGATATGCATTTTCTGCGATAATATTGGTGAGACTTCTGTCCGAAGTATGCAGAATCATCGATATCGCTCTTTTCGAAATATTTAATGCGAGAAACACGTTATCTGGTGTTTTTATCACTCCACAGGGCGTTTGATATGCAGAACCGGCGACATCTTGGATTTCGTCGGGTTTCAAGCTGAGATATGCATTTTCTGTGATAATCTTGGTGAGACTTTAGTCAGAAGTATGCAGAATCATCTAGATCGCTCGTTTCGAGCTATTTAATGCGAAAAAACAAGTTTTCTGGTGTTTTGACCACTCCATAGTGCGTTTGATATGTAGAGCCGCCGATAACTTGGTTTTCGTGGGGTTTCCAGCTGAAATATGCATTTTCTGCGATAATCTTGGTGTTTCATCTATGAGAAGTATGCAGAATCATCGAGAACTCTCTTTTCGAGCTAGTTAATGCGACAAACACGTTTTCTGGTGTTTTCAACCTTCCACAGTGCGTCTGATATGCAGAACCGGCGATATCTTGGTTTTCGTGGGGTTTCCAGCTGAAATATGCATTCTCTGCGATAATCTTGGTGTTTCATCTATGAGAAGTATGCAGAATCATCCAGAACCCTCTTTTCGAGCTAGTTAATGCGAGTAACACGTTTTCTGGTGTTTTCACCACTCCACAGTGCGTCTGATATGCAGAACCGGCGATATCTTGATTTTCGTGATGTCTCCTGCTGAGATATGCATTCTCTGCGATAATCTTGGTGTTTCATGTATGAGAAGTATGCAGAACCATCGAGAACTCTCTTTTCGAGCTAGTTAATGCGAGAAACACGTTTTCTGGTGTTTTCAACATTCCAAAGTGCGTCTGAAATGCAAAACCGGCGATATCTTGGTTTTCGTGAGGTTTCAAGCTGGGATATGCCTTTTCAGCTATAATATTGGTGAGACTTCTGTCCGAAGTATGCAGAATCATCGATATCGCTCTTTTCGAGCTATTTAATGCGAGAAACACGTTATCAGGTGTTTTTATCACTCCACAGGGCGTTTGATATGCAGAACCGGCGACATCTTGGATTTCGTCGGGTTTCAAGCTGAAATATGCATTTTCTGCGATAATCTTGGTGTTTCATCTATGAGAAGTATGCAGAATCTTCGAGAACTCTCTTTTCGAGCTAGTTAATGCGAGAAACACGTTTTCTGGTGTTTTCAACATTCCACAGTGCGTCTGATATGCAGAACCGGCGATATCTTGGTTTTCGTGAGGTTTCAAGCTGAGATATGCCTTTTCTGCTATAATATTGGTGAGACTTCTGTCCGAAGTATGCAGAATCATCTACATCGCTCGTTTCGAGCTATTTAATGCGAAAAAACAAGTTTTCCGGTGTTTTGACCACTCCACAGTGCGTTTGATATGTAGAGCCGCCGATAACTGGGTTTTCGTGGGGTTTCCAGCTGAAATATGCATTTTCTGCGATAATCTTGGTGTTTCATCTTTGCGAAGTATGCAGAATCATCGGGAACTCTCTTTTCGAGCTAGTTAATGCGACAAACACGTTTTCTGGTGTTTTCAACCTTCCACAGCGCGTCTGATATGCAGAACCGGCGATATCTTGGTTTTTGTGGGGTTTCCAGCTGAAATATGCATTCTCTGCGATAATCTTGGTGTTTCATCTATGAGAAGTATGCAGAATCATCGAGAACTCTCTTTTCGAGCTAGTTAATGCGAGAAACACGTTTTCAGGTGTTTTCAACATTCCACAGTGCGTCTGATATGCAGACCCGGCGATATCTTGGTTTTCGTGAGGTTTCAAGCTGAGATATGCCTTTTCTGCTATAATATTGGTGAGACTTCTGTCCGAAGTATGCAGAATCATCTACATCGCTCGTTTCGAGCTATTTAATGCGAAAAAACAAGTTTTCCGGTGTTTTGACCACTCCACAGTGCGTTTGATATGTAGAGCCGCCGATAACTGGGTTTTCGTGGGGTTTCCAGCTGAAATATGCATTTTCTGCGATAATCTTGGTGTTTCACCTTTGCGAAGTATGCAGAATCATCGGGAACTCTCTTTTCGAGCTAGTTAATGCGACAAACACGTTTTCTGGTGTTTTCAACATTCCACAGCGCGTCTGATATGCAGAACCGGCGATATCTTGGTTTTTGTGGGGTTTCCAGCTGAAATATGCATTCTCTGCGATAATCTTGGTGTTTCATCTATGAGAAGTATGCAGAATCATCGAGAACTCTCTTTTCGGGCTATATAATGCGAGAAACACGTTATCTGGTGTTTTTATCACTCCACAGGGCGTTTGATATGCAGAACCGGCGACATCTTGGATTTCGTCGCGTTTCAAGCTGAGATATGCATTTTCTGCGATAATATTGGTGAGACTTCAGGCAGAATTATGCAGAATCATCTAGATCGCTCGTTTCGAGCTATTTAATGCGAAAAAACAAATATTCCGGTGTTTTGACCACTCCACAGTGCGTTTGATATGTAGAGCCGCCGATAACTTGGTTTTCGTGGGGTTTCCAGCTGCAATATGCATTTTCTGCGATAATCTTGGTGTTTCATCTATGAGAAGTATGCAGAATCATCGAGAACTCTCTTTTCGAGCTAGTTAATGCGAGAAACACGTTTTCTGGTGTTTTCACCACTCCACAGGGCGTTTGATATGCAGAACCGGCGATATCTTGGTTTTCGTTGTGTTTCCAGCTGTGATATGCATTTTCTGCGATAATCTTGGTGAGACTTTAGTCAGAAGTATGCAGAATCATCGATATCGCTCTTTTCGAGCTGTTTAATGCGAGAAACACGTTATCTGGTGTTTTGACCACTCCATAGTGCGTTTGATATGTAGAGCCGCCGATAACTTGGTTTTCGTGGGGTTTCCAGCTGAAATATGCATTTTCTGCGATAATCTTGGTTAGTCTTCCGTCAGAAGTATGCAGAATCATCGAGATCGCTCCATTCGAGCTATTTAATGCGAGAAACACGTTATCTGGTGTTTTTATCACTCCACAGGGCGTTAGATATGCAGAACCGGCGATATCTTCGTTTTCGTGGGGTTTCCAGCTGAGATATGCATTTTCTGCGATAATCTTGGTGAGACTTTAGTCAGAAGTATGCAGAATCATCTAGATCGCTCGTTTCGCGCTATCTAATTCGAAAAGACAAGTTTTCTGGTGTTTTGACCACTCCACAGTGCGTTTGATATGCAGAACCGGCGATAACTTGGTTTTCGTGGGGTTTCCAGCTGAAATATGCATTTTCTGCGATAATCTTGGTGAGTCTTCAGTCAGAAGTATGCAGAATCATCTAGATCGCTCGTTTCGCACTATTTAATTCGAAAAAACAAGTTTTCTGGTGTTTTGACCACTCCACAGTGCGTTTGATATGCAGAACCGGCGACATCTTGATTTTCGTGAGGTTTCAAGCTAAGATATGCATTTTCTGCGATAATATTCGTGAGACTTCTGTCCGAAGTATGCAGAATCATCGATATCGCCCTTTTCGAGCTGTTTAATGCGAGAAACACGTTATCTGGTGTTTTGACCACTCCACAGGGCATTTGATATGCAGAACCGGCGATATCTTGGTTTTCGTGGGGTTTCCAGCTGAAATATGCATTTTCTGCGATAATCTTGGTGTTTCATCTATGAGAAGTATGCAGAATCATCGAGAACTCTCTTTTCGAGCTAGTTAATGCGAGAAACACGATTTCTGGTGTTTTCAACATTCCACAGTGCGTCTGATATGCAGAACCGGCGATATCTTGGTTTTCGTGAGGTTTCAAGCTGAGATATGCCTTTTCTGCGGCAATCTTGGTGAGACTTCTGTCCGAAGTATGCAGAATCATCGATATCGCTCTTTTCGAGTTAGCTAATCCGAGAAACACGTTTTCTGGTGTTTTCAACATTCCACAGTGCGTCTGATATGCAGAACCGGCGATATCTTGGTTTTCGTGAGATTTCAAGCTGAGATATGCCTTTTCTGCTATAATATTGGTGAGACTTCTGTCCGAAGTATGCAGAATCATCGATATCGCTCTTTTCGAGCTATTTAATGCGAAAAAACAAGTTTTCCGGTGTTTTGACCACTCCACAGTGCGTTTGATATGTAGATCCGCCGATAACTTGGTTTTCGTGGGGTTTCCAGCTGAAATATGCATTTTCTGCGATAATCTTGGTGTTTCATCTATGAGAAGTATGCAGAATCATCAAGATCGCTCTTTTCGAGCTAGTTAATGCGAGAAACACATTTTTTGGTGTTTTCACCACCCAACAGTGCGTTTGATATGCAGAACCGACGACATCTTGGTTTTCGTCGGGTTTCAAGCTGAGATATTCATTTTCTGCGATAATATTGGTGTTTCATCTTTGCGAAGTATGCAGAATCATCGGGAACTCTCTTTTCGAGCTAGTTAATGCGACAAACACGTTTTCTGGTGTTTTCACCACTCCACAGGGCGTTTGATATGCAGAACCGGCGATATCTTGGTTTTCGTTGTGTTTCCAGCTGTGATATGCAGTTTCTGCGATAATCTTGGTGAGACTTTAGTCAGAAGTATGCAGAATCATCGATATCGCTCTTTTCGAGCTGTTTAATGCGAGAAACACGTTATCTGGTGTTTTGACAACTCCATAGTGCGTTTGATATGTAGAGCCGCCGATAACTTGGTTTTCGTGGGGTTTCCAGCTGAAATATGCATTTTCTGCGATAATCTTGGTTAGTCTTCTGTCAGAAGTATGCAGAATCATCGAGATCGCTCTATTCGAGCTATTTAATGCGAGAAACACGTTATCTGGTGTTTTTATCACTCCACAGGGCGTTAGATATGCAGAACCGGCGATATCTTGGTTTTCGTGGGGTTTCCAGCTGAGATATGCATTTTCTGCGATAATCTTGGTGAGACTTTAGTCAGAAGTATGCAGAATCATCTAGATCGCTCGTTTCGCGCTATCTAATTCGAAAAGACAAGTTTTCTGGTGTTTTGACCACTCCACAGTGCGTTTGATATGTAGAGCCGCCGATAACTTGGTTTTCGTGGGGTTTCCAGCTGAAATATGCATTTTCTGCGATAATCTTGGTGAGTCTTCTGTCAGAAGTATGCAGAATCATCGAGATCGATCTATTCGTGCTATTTAATGCGAGAAACACGTTATCTGGTGTTTTGAAAACTCCACAGGGCGTTTGATATGCAGAACCGGCGATATCTTGGATTTCGTGGGGTTTCCAGCTGAAATATGCATTTTCTGCGATAATCTTGGTGAGACTTTAGTCAGAAGTATGCAGAATCATCTAGATCGCTCGTTTCGCACTATTTAATTCGAAAAAACAAGTTTTCTGGTGTTTTGACCACTCCACAGTGCGTTTGATATGCAGAACCGGCGACATCTTGATTTTCGTGAGGTTTCAAGCTAAGATATGCATTTTCTGCGATAATATTCGTGAGACTTCTGTCCGAAGTATGCAGAATCATCGATATCGCCCTTTTCGAGCTGTTTAATGCGAGAAACACGTTATCTGGTGTTTTGACCACTCCACAGGGCATTTGATATGCAGAACCGGCGATATCTTGGTTTTCGTGGGGTTTCCAGCTGAAATATGCATTTTCTGCGATAATCTTGGTGTTTCATCTATGAGAAGTATGCAGAATCATCGAGAACTCTCTTTTCGAGCTAGTTAATGCGAGAAACACGATTTCTGGTGTTTTCAACATTCCACAGTGCGTCTGATATGCAGAACCGGCGATATCTTGGTTTTCGTGAGGTTTCAAGCTGGGATATGCCTTTTCAGCTATAATATTGGTGAGACTTCTGTCCGAAGTATGCAGAATCATCGATATCGCTCTTTTCGAGCTATTTAATGCGAGAAACACGTTATCTGGTGTTTTTATCACTCCACAGGGCGTTTGATATGCAGAACCGGCGACATCTTGGATTTCGTCGGGTTTCAAGCTGAGATATGCATTTTCTGCGATAATATTCGTGAGACTTCTGTCCGAAGTATGCAGAATCATCGATATCGCCCTTTTCGAGCTGTTTAATGCGAGAAACACGTTATCTGGTGTTTTGACCACTCCACAGGGCATTTGATATGCAGAACCGGCGATATCTTGGTTTTCGTGGGGTTTCCAGCTGAAATATGCATTTTCTGCGATAATCTTGGTGTTTCATCTATGAGAAGTATGCAGAATCATCGAGAACTCTCTTTTCGAGCTAGTTAATGCGAGAAACACGATTTCTGGTGTTTTCAACATTCCACAGTGCGTCTGATATGCAGAACCGGCGATATCTTGGTTTTCGTGAGGTTTCAAGCTGAGATATGCCTTTTCTGCGGCAATCTTGGTGAGACTTCTGTCCGAAGTATGCAGAATCATCGATATCGATCTTTTCGAGTTAGTTAATCCGAGAAACACGTTTTCTGGTGTTTTCAACATTCCACAGTGCGTCTGATATGCAGAACCGGCGATATCTTGGTTTTCGTGAGATTTCAAGCTGAGATATGCCTTTTCTGCTATAATATTGGTGAGACTTCTGTTCGAAGTATGCAGAATCATCGATATCGCTCTTTTCGAGCTATTTAATGCGAAAAAACAAGTTTTCCGGTGTTTTGACCACTCCACAGTGCGTTTGATATGTAGATCCGCCGATAACTTGGTTTTCGTGGGGTTTCCAGTTGAAATATGCATTTTCTGCGATAATCTTGGTGTTTCATCTATGAGAAGTATGCAGAATCATCAAGATCGCTCTTTTCGAGCTAGTTAATGCGAGAAACACGTTTTTTGGTGTTTTCACCACCCAACAGTGCGTTTGATATGCAGAACCGGCGACATCTTGGTTTTCGTCGGGTTTCAAGCTGAGATATTCATTTTCTGCGATAATATTGGTGAGACTTCTGTCCGAAGTATGCAGAATCATCGATATCGCTCTTTTCGAGCTATTTAATGCGAGAAACACGTTATCTGGTGTTTTTATCACTCCGCAGGGCGTTTGATATACAGAACCGGCGACATCTTGGATTTCGTCTTGTTTCAAGCTGAGATATGCATTTTCTGCGATAATATTGGTGAGACTTCAGGCAGAAGTATGCAGAATCATCTAGATCGCTCGTTTCGAGCTATTTAATGCGAAAAAACAAGTTTTCCGGTGTTTTGACCACTCCACAGTGCGTTTGATATGTAGATCCGCCGATAACTTGGTTTTCGTGGGGTTTCCAGCAGAAATATGCATTTTCTGCGATAATCTTGGTGTTTCATCTATGAGAAGTATGCAGAATCATCGAGAACTCTCTTTTCGAGCTAGTTAATGCGAGAAACACGTTTTCTGGTGTTTTCAACATTCCACAGTGCGTCTGATATGCAGAACCGGCGATATTTTGGTTTTCGTGAGGTTTCAAGCAGAGATAAGCCTTTTCTGCTATAATATTGGTGAGACTTTAGTCAGAAGTATGCAGAATCATCTAGATCGCTCGTTTCGCGCTATTTAATTCGAAAAAACAAGTTTTCTAGTGTTTTGACCACTCCACAGTGCGTTTGATATGCAGAACCGGCGACATCTTGATTTTCGTGAGGTTTCAAGCTAAGATATGCATTTTCTGCGAAAATATTGGTGAGACTTCTGTCCGAAGTATGCAAAATCATCGAGAACTCTCTTTTCGAGCTAGTTAATGCGAGAAACACGTTTTCTGGTGTTTTCAACATTCCACAGTGCGTCTGATATGCAGAACCGGCGATATCTTGGTTTTCGTGAGGTTTCAAGCTGGGATATGCCTTTTCAGCTATAATATTGGTGAGACTTCTGTCCGAAGTATGCAGAATCATCGATATCGCTCTTTTCGAGCTATTTAATGCGAGAAACACGTTATCTGGTGTTTTTATCACTCCACAGGGCGTTTGATATGCAGAACCGGCGACATCTTGGATTTCGTCGGGTTTCAAGCTGTGATATGCATTTTCTGCGATAATATTGGTGAGACTTCAGGCAGAAGTATGCAGAATCATCTAGATCGCTCGTTTCGAGCTATTTAATGCGAAAAAACAATTTTTGCAGTGTTTTGACCACTCCACTGTGCGTTTGATATGTAGAGCCGCCGATAACTTGGTTTTCGTGGGGTTTCCAGCTGAAATATGCATTTTCTGCGATAATCTTGGTGTTTCATCTATGAGAAGTATGCAGAACCATCGAGAACTCTCTTTTCGAGCTAGTTAATGCGAGAAACACGTTTTCTGGTGTTTTCAACATTCCAAAGTGCGTCTGAAATGCAGAACCGGCGGTATCATGGTTTTCGTGAGGTTTCAAGCTGGGATATGCCTTTTCAGCTATAATATTGGTGAGACTTCTGTCCGAAGTATGCAGTATCATCGATATCGCTCTTTTCGAGCTATTTAATGCGAGAAACACGTTATCAGGTGTTTTTATCACTCCACAGGGCGTTTGATATGCAGAACCGGCGACATCTTGGATTTCGTCGGGTTTCAAGCTGAGATATGCATTTTCTGCGATAATATTGCTGAGACTTCTGTCCGAAGTATGCAGAATCATCGATATCGCTCTTTTCGAACAATTTAATGCGAGAAACACGTTATCTGGTGTTTTTATCACTCCACAGGGCGTTTGATATGCAGAACCGGCGACATCTTGGATTTCGTCGGGTTTCAAGCTGAGATATGCATTTTCTGCGATAATCTTGGTGAGACTTTAGTCAGAAGTATGCAGAATCATCTAGATCGCTCGTTTCGAGCTATTTAATGCGAAAAAACAATTTTTCCAGTGTTTTGACCACTCCACTGTGCGTTTGATATGTAGAGCCGCCGATAACTTGGTTTTCTTGGGGTTTCCAGCTGAAATATGCATTTTCTGCGATAATCTTGGTGTTTCATCTATGAGAAGTATGCAGAACCATCGAGAACTCTCTTTTCGAGCTAGTTAATGCGAGAAACACGTTTTCTGGTGTTTTCAACATTCCAAAGTGCGTCTGAAATGCAGAACCGGCGATATCATGGTTTTCGTGAGGTTTCAAGCTGGGATATGCCTTTTCAGCTATAATATTGGTGAGACTTCTGTCCGAAGTATGCAGAATCATCGATATCGCTCTTTTCGAGCTATTTAATGCGAGAAACACGTTATCAGGTGTTTTTATCACTCCACAGGGCGTTTGATATGCAGAACCGGCGACATCTTGGATTTCGTCGGGTTTCAAGCTGAGATATGCATTTTCTGCGATAATATTGGTGAGACTTCTGTCCGAAGTATGCAGAATCATCGATATCGCTCTTTTCGAACTATTTAATGCGAGAAACACGTTATCTGGTGTTTTTATCACTCCACAGGGCGTTTGATATGCAGAACCGGCGACATCTTGGATTTCGTCGGGTTTCAAGCTGAGATATGCATTTTCTGCGATAATCTTGGTGAGACTTTAGTCAGAAGTATGCAGAATCATCTAGATCGCTCGTTTCGAGCTATTTAATGCGAAAAAACAAGTTTTCTGGTGTTTTGACCATTCCATAGTGCGTTTGATATGTTGAGCCGCCGATAACTTGGTTTTCGTGGGGTTTCCAGCTGAAATATGCATTTTCTGCGATAATCTTTGTGTTTCATCTATGAGAAGTATGCAGAATCATCGAGAACTCCCTTTTCGAGCTAGTTAATGCGAGAAACACGTTATCTGGTGTTTTTATCACTCCACAGGGCGTTTGATATGCAGAACCGGCGACATCTTGGATTTCGTCGGGTTTCAAGCTGAGAAATGCATTTTCTGCGATAATATTGGTGAGACTTCAGGCAGAAGTATGCAGAATCATCTAGATCGCTCGTTTCGAGCTATTTAATGCGAAAAAACAAGTTTTCCGGTGTTTTGACCACTCCACAGTGCGTTTGATATGTAGAGCCGCCGATAACTTGGTTTTCGTGGGGTTTCCAGCTGAAATATGCATTTTCTGCGATAATCTTGGTGTTTCATCTATGAGAAGTATGCAGAACCATCGAGAACTCTCTTTTCGAGCTAGTTAATGCGAGAAACACGTTATCTGGTGTTTTTATCACTCCACAGGGCGTTTGATATGCAGAACCGGCGACATCTTGGATTTCGTCGGGTTTCAAGCTGAGATATGCATTTTCTGCGATAATCTTGGTGAGACTTTAGTCAGAAGTATGCAGAATCATCTAGATCGCTCGTTTCGAGCTATTTAATGCGAAAAAACAATTTTTCCAGTGTTTTGACCACTCCACTGTGCGTTTGATATGTAGAGCCGCCGATAACTTGGTTTTCTTGGGGTTTCCAGCTGAAATATGCATTTTCTGCGATAATCTTGGTGTTTCATCTATGAGAAGTATGCAGAATCTTCGAGAACTCTCTTTTCGAGCTAGTTAATGCGAGAAACACGTTTTCTGGTGTTTTCAACATTCCACAGTGCGTCTGATATGCAGAACCGGCGATATCTTGGTTTTCGTGAGATTTCAAGCTGAGATATGCCTTTTCAGCTATAATATTGGTGAGACTTCTGTCCGAAGTATGCAGAATCATCTACATCGCTCGTTTCGAGCTATTTAATGCGAAAAAACAAGTTTTCCGGTGTTTTGACCACTCCACAGTGCGTTTGATATGTAGAGCCGCCGATAACTTGGTTTTCGTGGGTTTTCCAGCTGAAATATGCATTTTCTGCGATAATATTGGTGAGACTTCTGTCCGAAGTATGCAGAATCATCGATATCGCTCTTTTCGAACTATTTAATGCGAGAAACACGTTATCTGGTGTTTTTATCACTCCACAGGGCGTTTGATATGCAGAACCGGCGACATCTTGGATTTCGTCGGGTTTCAAGCTGAGATATGCATTTTCTGCGATAATATTGGTGAGACTTTAGTCAGAATTATGCAGAATCATCTAGATCGCTCGTTTCGAGCTATTTAATGCGAAAAAACAATTATTCCGGTGTTTTGACCACTCCACAGTGCGTTTGATATGTAGAGCCGCCGATAACTTGGTTTTCGTGGGGTTTCCAGCTGCAATATGCATTTTCTGCGATAATCTTGGTGTTTCATCTATGAGAAGTATGCAGAATCATCGAGAACTCTCTTTTCGAGCTAGTTAATGCGAGAAACACGTTTTCTGGTGTTTTTATCACTCCACAGGGCGTTAGATATGCAGAACCGGCGATATCTTGGTTTTCGTGGGGTTTCCAGCTGAGATATGCATTTTCTGCGATAATCTTGGTGAGACTTTAGTCAGAAGTATGCAGAATCATCTAGATCGCTCGTTTCGAGCTATTTAATGCGAAAAAACAATTATTCCGGTGTTTTGACCACTCCACAGTGCGTTTGATATGTAGAGCCGCCGATAACTTGGTTTTCGTGGGGTTTCCAGCTGAAATATGCATTTTCTGCGATAATCTTGGTTAGTCTTCTGTCAGAAGTATGCAGAATCATCGAGATCGCTCTATTCGAGCTATTTAATGCGAGAAACACGTTATCTGGTGTTTTTATCACTCCACAGGGCGTTAGATATGCAGAACCGGCGATATCTTGGTTTTCGTGGGGTTTCCAGCTGAGATATGCATTTTCTGCGATAATCTTGGTGAGACTTTAGTCAGAAGTATGCAGAATCATCTAGATCGCTCGTTTCGCGCTATCTAATTCGAAAAGACAAGTTTTCTGGTGTTTTGACCACTCCACAGTGCGTTTGATATGTAGAGCCGCCGATAACTTGGTTTTCGTGGGGTTTCCAGCTGAAATATGCATTTTCTGCGATAATCTTGGTGAGTCTTCTGTCAGAAGTATGCAGAATCATCGAGATCGATCTATTCGTGCTATTTAATGCGAGAAACACGTTATCTGGTGTTTTGACAACTCCACAGGGCGTTTGATATGCAGAACCGGCGATAACTTGGTTTTCGTGGGGTTTCCAGCTGAAATATGCATTTTCTGCGATAATCTTGGTGAGTCTTCTGTCAGAAGTATGCAGAATCATCGAGATCGATCTATTCGTGCTATTTAATGCGAGAAACACGTTATCTGGTGTTTTGACAACTCCACAGGGCGTTTGATATGCAGAACCGGCGATATCTTGGTTTTCGTGGGGTTTTCAGCTGAAATATGCATTCTCTGCGATAATCTTGGTGTTTCATCTATGAGAAGTATGCAGAATCATCCAGAACGCTCTTTTCGAGCTAGTTAATGCGAGTAACTCGTTTTCTGGTGTTTTCACCACTCCACAGTGCGCCTGATATGCAGAACCGGCGATATCTTGGTTTTCGTGTGGTTTCCAGCTGAGATATTCATTTTCTGCGATAATATTGGTGAGACTTCAGTCAGAAGTATGCAGAATCATCTAGATCGCTCGTTTCGCACTATTTAATTCGAAAAAACAAGTTTTCTGGTGTTTTGACCACACCACAGTGCGTTTGATATGCAGAACCGGCGACATCTTGATTTTCGTGAGGTTTCAAGCTAAGATATGCATTTTCTGCGATAATATTCGTGAGACTTCTGTCCGAAGTATGCAGAATCATCGATATCGCCCTTTTCGAGCTGTTTAATGCGAGAAACACGTTATCTGGTGTTTTGACCACTCCACAGGGCATTTGATATGCAGAACCGGCGATATCTTGGTTTTCGTGGGGTTTCCAGCTGAGATATGCATTTTCTGCGATAATCTTGGTGTTTCATCTATGAGAAGTATGCAGAATCATCGAGAACTCTCTTTTCGAGCTAGTTAATGCGAGAAACACGATTTCTGGTGTTTTCAACATTCCACAGTGCGTCTGATATGCAGAACCGGCGATATCTTGGTTTTCGTGAGGTTTCAAGCTGAGATATGCCTTTTCTGCGGCAATCTTGGTGAGACTTCTGTCCGAAGTATGCAGAATCATCGATATCGCTCTTTTCGAGCTATTTAATGCGAGAAACACGTTATCTGGTGTTTTTATCACTCCGCAGGGCGTTTGATATACAGAACCGGCGACATCTTGGATTTCGTCTTGTTTCAAGCTGAGATATGCATTTTCTGCGATAATATTGGTGAGACTTCAGGCAGAAGTATGCAGAATCATCTAGATCGCTCGTTTCGAGCTATTTAATGCGAAAAAACAAGTTTTCCCGTGTTTTGACCACTCCACAGTGCGTTTGATATGTAGATCCGCCGATAACTTGGTTTTCGTGGGGTTTCCAGCTGAAATATGCATTTTCTGCGATAATCTTGGTGTTTCATCTATGAGAAGTATGCAGAATCATCCAGATCACTCTTTTCGAGCTAGTTAATGCGAGAAACACGTTTTTTGGTGTTTTCACCACCCAACAGTGCGTTTGATATTCAGAACCGACGACATCTTGGTTTTCGTCGGGTTTCAAGCTGAGATATTCATTTTCTGCGATAATATTGGTGAGACTTCAGGCAGAAGTATGCAGAATCATCTAGATCGCTCGTTTCGAGCTATTTAATGCGAAAAAACAAGTTTTCCGGTGTTTTGACCACTCCACAGTGCGTTTGATATGTAGATCCGCCGATAACTTGGTTTTCGTGGGGTTTCCAGCTGAAATATGCATTTTCTGCGATAATCTTGATGTTTCATCTATGAGAAGTACGCAGAATCATCGAGATCGCTCTTTTCGAGCTAGTTAATGCGAGAAACACGTTTTCTGGTGTTTTCACCACCCCACAGAGCGTTTGATATGCATAACCGGCGACATCTTGGTTTTCGTCGGGTTTCAAGCTGAGATATGCATTTTCTGCTATAATATTGGTGAGACTTCAGTCAGAAGTATGCAGAATCACCTAGATCGCACCTTTCGAGCTATTTAATGCGAAAAAAACAAGTTTTCCGGTGTTTTGACCACTCCACAGTGCGTTTGATATGTCGAGCCGCCGATAACTTGGTTTCCGTGGGGTTTCCAGCTGAAATATGCATTTTCTGCGATAATCTTGGTGTTTCATCTATGAGAAGTATGCAGAATCATCGAGAACTCTCTTTTCGAGCTAGTTAATGCGAGAAACACGTTTTCTGGTGTTTTCAACATTCCACAGTGCGTCTGATATGCAGAACCGGCGATATTTTGGTTTTCGTGAGGTTTCAAGCAGAGATAAGCCTTTTCTGCTATAATATTGGTGAGACTTTAGTCAGAAGTATGCAGAATCATCGATATCGCTCTTTTCGAGCTATTTAATGCGAGAAACACGTTATCTGGTGTTTTTATCACTCCACAGGGCGTTTGATATGCAGAACCGGCGACATCTTGGATTTCGTCGGGTTTCAAGCTGAGATATGCATTTTCTGCGATAATATTGGTGAGACTTTAGTCAGAAGTATGCAGAATCATCGATATCGCTCTTTTCGAGCTGTTTAATGCGAGAAACACGTTATCTGGTGTTTTGACCACTCCATAGTGCGTTTGATATGTAGAGCCGCCGATAACTTGGTTTTCGTGGGGTTTCCAGCTGAAATATGCATTTTATGCGATAATCTTGGTGTTTCATCTATGAGAAGTATGCAGAACCATCGAGAACTCTCTTTTCGAGCTAGTTAATGCGAGAAACTCGTTTTCTGGTGTTTTCAACATTCCAAAGTGCGTCTGAAATGCAGAACCGGCGATATCATGGTTTTCGTGAGGTTTCAAGCTGGGATATGCCTTTTCAGCTATAATATTGGTGAGACTTCTGTCCGAAGTATGCAGAATCATCGATATCGCTCTTTTCGAGCTATTTAATGCGAGAAACACGTTATCAGGTGTTTTTATCACTCCACAGGGCGTTTGATATGCAGAACCGGCGACATCTTGGATTTCGTCGGGTTTCAAGCTGAGATATGCATTTTCTGCGATAATATTGGTGAGACTTCTGTCCGAAGTATGCAGAATCATCGATATCGCTCTTTTCGAACTATTTAATGCGAGAAACACGTTATCTGGTGTTTTTATCACTCCACAGGGCGTTTGATATGCAGAACCGGCGACATCTTGGATTTCGTCGGGTTTCAAGCTGATATATGCATTTTCTGCGATAATCTTGGTGAGACTTTAGTCAGAAGTATGCAGAATCATCTAGATCGCTCGTTTCGAGCTATTTAATGCGAAAAAACAATTTTTCCAGTGTTTTGACCACTCCACTGTGCGTTTGATATGTAGAGCCGCCGATAACTTGGTTTTCTTGGGGTTTCCAGCTGAAATATGCATTTTCTGCGATAATCTTGGTGTTTCATCTATGAGAAGTATGCAGAACCATCGAGAACTCTCTTTTCGAGCTAGTTAATGCGAGAAACACGTTTTCTGGTGTTTTCAACATTCCAAAGTGCGTCTGAAATGCAGAACCGGCGATATCATGGTTTTCGTGAGGTTTCAAGCTGGGATATGCCTTTTCAGCTATAATATTGGTGAGACTTCTGTCCGAAGTATGCAGAATCATCGATATCGCTCTTTTCGAGCTATTTAATGCGAGAAACACGTTATCAGGTGTTTTTATCACTCCACAGGGCGTTTGATATGCAGAACCGGCGAAATCTTGGATTTCGTCGGGTTTCAAGCTGAGATATGCATTTTCTGCGATAATATTGGTGAGACTTCTGTCCGAAGTATGCAGAATCATCGATATCGCTCTTTTCGAACTATTTAATGCGAGAAACACGTTATCTGGTGTTTTTATCACTCCACAGGGCGTTTGATATGCAGAACCGGCGACATCTTGGATTTCGTCGGGTTTCAAGCTGAGATATGCATTTTCTGCGATAATCTTGGTGAGACTTTAGTCAGAAGTATGCAGAATCATCTAGATCGCTCGTTTCGAGCTATTTAATGCGAAAAAACAAGTTTTCTGGTGTTTTGACCACTCCATAGTGCGTTTGATATGTAGCGCCGCCGATAACTTGGTTTTCGTGGGGTTTCCAGCTGAAATATGCATTTTCTGCGATAATCTTGGTGTTTCATCTATGAGAAGTATGCAGAATCTTCGAGAACTCTCTTTTAGAGCTAGTTAATGCGAGAAACACGTTTTCTGGTGTTTTCAACATTCCACAGTGCGTCTGAAATGCAAAACCGGCGATATCATGGTTTTCGTGAGGTTTCAAGCTGGGATATGCCTTTTCAGCTATAATATTGGTGAGACTTCTGTCCAAAGTATGCAGAATCATCGATATCGCTCTTTTCGAGCTATTTAATGCGAGAAACACGTTATCAGGTGTTTTTATCACTCCACAGGGCGTTTGATATGCAGAACCGACGACATCTTGGATTTCGTCGGGTTTCAAGCTGAGATATGCATTTTCTGCGATAATATTGGTGAGACTTCTGTCCGAAGTATGCAGAATCATCGATATCGCTCTTTTCGAACTATTTAATGCGAGAAACACGTTATCTGGTGTTTTTATCACTCCACAGGGCGTTTGATATGCAGAACCGGCGACATCTTGGATTTCGTCGGGTTTCAAGCTGGGATATGCCTTTTCAGCTATAATATTGGTGAGACTTCTGTCCGAAGTATGCAGAATCATCGATATCGCTCTTTTCGAGCTATTTAATGCGAGAAACACGTTATCAGGTGTTTTTATCACTCCACAGGGCGTTTGATATGCAGAACCGGCGACATCTTGGATTTCGTCGGGTTTCAAGCTGAGATATGCATTTTCTGCGATAATATTGGTGAGACTTCTGTCCGAAGTATGCAGAATCATCGATATCGCTCTTTTCGAACTATTTAATGCGAGAAACACGTTATCTGGTGTTTTTATCACTCCACAGGGCGTTTGATATGCAGAACCGGCGACATCTTGGATTTCGTCGGGTTTCAAGCTGATATATGCATTTTCTGCGATAATCTTGGTGAGACTTTAGTCAGAAGTATGCAGAATCATCTAGATCGCTCGTTTCGAGCTATTTAATGCGAAAAAACAATTTTTCCAGTGTTTTGACCACTCCACTGTGCGTTTGATATGTAGAGCCGCCGATAACTTGGTTTTCTTGGGGTTTCCAGCTGAAATATGCATTTTCTGCGATAATCTTGGTGTTTCATCTATGAGAAGTATGCAGAACCATCGAGAACTCTCTTTTCGAGCTAGTTAATGCGAGAAACACGTTTTCTGGTGTTTTCAACATTCCAAAGTGCGTCTGAAATGCAGAACCGGCGATATCATGGTTTTCGTGAGGTTTCAAGCTGGGATATGCCTTTTCAGCTATAATATTGGTGAGACTTCTGTCCGAAGTATGCAGAATCATCGATATCGCTCTTTTCGAGCTATTTAATGCGAGAAACACGTTATCAGGTGTTTTTATCACTTCACAGGGCGTTTGATATGCAGAACCGGCGAAATCTTGGATTACGTCGGGTTTCAAGCTGAGATATGCATTTTCTGCGATAATATTGGTGAGACCTCTGTCCGAAGTATGCAGAATCATCGATATCGCTCTTTTCGAACTATTTAATGCGAGAAACACGTTATCTGGTGTTTTTATCACTCCACAGGGCGTTTGATATGCAGAACCGGCGACATCTTGGATTTCGTCGGGTTTCAAGCTGAGATATGCATTTTCTGCGATAATCTTGGTGAGACTTTAGTCAGAAGTATGCAGAATCATCTAGATCGCTCGTTTCGAGCTATTTAATGCGAAAAAACAAGTTTTCTGGTGTTTTGACCACTCCACAGTGCGTTTGATATGTAGAGCCGCCGATAACTTGGTTTTCGTGGGGTTTCCAGCTGAAATATGCATTTTCTGCGATAATCTTGGTGAGTCTTCTGTCAGAAGTATGCAGAATCATCGAGATCGATCTATTCGTGCTATTGAATGCGAGAAACACGTTATCTGGTGTTTTTATCACTCCACAGGGCGTTTGATATGCAGAACCGGCGACATCTTGGATTTCGTCGGGTTTCAAGCTGAGATATGCATTTTCTGCGATAATCTTGGTGAGACTTTAGTCAGAAGTATGCAGAATCATCTAGATCGCTCGTTTCGAGCTATTTAATGCGAAAAAACAAGTTTTCTGGTGTTTTGACCACTCCACAGTGCGTTTGATATGTAGAGCCGCCGATAACTTGGTTTTCGTGGGGTTTCCAGCTGAAATATGCATTTTCTGCGATAATCTTGGTGAGACTTTAGTCAGAAGTATGCAGAATCATCGATATCGCCCTTTTCGAGCTGTTTAATGCGAGAAACACGTTATCTGGTGTTTTGACAACTCCACAGGGCGTTTGATATGCAGAACCGGCGATAACTTGGTTTTCGTGGGGTTTCCAGCTGAAATATGCATTTTCTGCGATTATCTTGGTGAGTCTTCTGTCAGAAGTATGCAGAATCATCGAGATCGATCTATTCGTGCTATTTAATGCGAGAAACTCGTTATCTGGTGTTTTGACAACTCCACAGGGCGTTTGATATGCAGAACCGGCGATATCTTGGTTTTCGTGGGGTTTCCAGCTGAAATATGCATTCTCTGCGATAATCTTGGTGTTTCATCTATGAGAAGTATGCAGAATCATCCAGAACGCTCTTTTCGAGCTAGTTAATGCGAGTAACTCGTTTTCTGGTGTTTTCACCACTCCACAGTGCGCCTGATATGCAGAACCGGCGATATCTTGGTTTTCGTGTGGTTTCCAGCTGAGATATTCATTTTCTGCGATAATATTGGTGAGACTTCAGTCAGAAGTATGCAGAATCATCTAGATCGCTCGTTTCGCACTATTTAATTCGAAAAAACAAGTTTTCTGGTGTTTTGACCACACCACAGTGCGTTTGATATGCAGAACCGGCGACATCTTGATTTTCGTGAGGTTTCAAGCTAAGATATGCATTTTCTGCGATAATATTCGTGAGACTTCTGTCCGAAGTATGCAGAATCATCGATATCGCCCTTTTCGAGCTGTTTAATGCGAGAAACACGTTATCTGGTGTTTTGACCACTCCACAGGGCATTTGATATGCAGAACCGGCGATATCTTGGTTTTCGTGGGGTTTCCAGCTGAGATATGCATTTTCTGCGATAATCTTGGTATTTCATCTATGAGAAGTATGCAGAATCATCGAGAACTCTCTTTTCGAGCTAGTTAATGCGAGAAACACGATTTCTGGTGTTTTCAACATTCCACAGTGCGTCTGATATGCAGAACCGGCGATATCTTGGTTTTCGTGAGGTTTCAAGCTGAGATATGCCTTTTCTGCGGCAATCTTGGTGAGACTTCTGTCCGAAGTATGCAGAATCATCGATATCGCTCTTTTCGAGCTATTTAATGCGAGAAACACGTTATCTGGTGTTTTTATCACTCCGCAGGGCGTTTGATATACAGAACCGGCGACATCTTGGATTTCGTCTTGTTTCAAGCTGAGATATGCATTTTCTGCGATAATATTGGTGAGACTTCAGGCAGAAGTATGCAGAATCATCTAGATCGCTCGTTTCGAGCTATTTAATGCGAAAAAACAAGTTTTCCGCTGTTTTGACCACTCCACAGTGCGTTTGATATGTAGATCCGCCGATAACTTGGTTTTCGTGGGGTTTCCAGCTGAAATATGCATTTTCTGCGATAATCTTGGTGTTTCATCTATGAGAAGTATGCAGAATCATCCAGATCGCTCTTTTCGAGCTAGTTAATGCGAGAAACACGTTTTTTGGTGTTTTCACCACCCAACAGTGCGTTTGATATTCAGAACCGACGACATCTTGGTTTTCGTCGGGTTTCAAGCTGAGATATTCATTTTCTGCGATAATATTGGTGAGACTTCAGGCAGAAGTATGCAGAATCATCTAGATCGCTCGTTTCGAGCTATTTAATGCGAGAAACACGTTATCAGGTGTTTTTATCACTCCACAGGGCGTTTGATATGCAGAACCGGCGAAATCTTGGATTACGTCGGGTTTCAAGCTGAAATATGCATTTTCTGCGATAATCTTGGTGTTTCATCTATGAGAAGTATGCAGAATCATCCAGATCGCTCTTTTCGAGCTAGTTAATGCGTGAAACACGTTTTTTGGTGTTTTCACCACCCAACAGTGCGTTTGATATTCAGAACCGACGACATCTTGGTTTTCGTCGGGTTTCAAGCTGAGATATTCATTTTCTGCGATAATATTGGTGAGACTTCAGGCAGAAGTATGCAGAATCATCTAGATCGCTCGTTTCGAGCTATTTAATGCGAAAAAACAAGTTTTCCGGTGTTTTGACCACTCCACAGTGCGTTTGATATGTAGATCCGCCGATAACTTGGTTTCCGTGGGGTTTCCAGCTGAAATATGCATTTTCTGCGATAATCTTGGTGTTTCATCTATGAGAAGTATGCAGAATCATCGAGAACTCTCTTTTCGAGCTAGTTAATGCGAGAAACACGTTTTCTGGTGTTTTCAACATTCCACAGTGCGTCTGATATGCAGAACCGGCGATATTTTGGTTTTCGTGAGGTTTCAAGCAGAGATAAGCCTTTTCTGCTATAATATTGGTGAGACTTTAGTCAGAAGTATGCAGAATCATCGATATCGCTCTTTTCGAGCTATTTAATGCGAGAAACACGTTATCTGGTGTTTTTATCACTCCACAGGGCGTTTGATATGCAGAACCGGCGACATCTTGGATTTCGTCGGGTTTCAAGCTGAGATATGCATTTTCTGCGATAATATTGGTGAGACTTTAGTCAGAAGTATGCAGAATCATCGATATCGCTCTTTTCGAGCTGTTTAATGCGAGAAACACGTTATCTGGTGTTTTGACCACTCCATAGTGCGTTTGATATGTAGAGCCGCCGATAACTTGGTTTTCGTGGGGTTTCCAGCTGAAATATGCATTTTCTGCGATAATCTTGGTGTTTCATCTATGAGAAGTATGCAGAACCATCGAGAACTCTCTTTTCGAGCTAGTTAATGCGAGAAACTCGTTTTCTGGTGTTTTCAACATTCCAAAGTGCGTCTGAAATGCAGAACCGGCGATATCATGGTTTTCGTGAGGTTTCAAGCTGGGATATGCCTTTTCAGCTATAATATTGGTGAGACTTCTGTCCGAAGTATGCAGAATCATCGATATCGCTCTTTTCGAGCTATTTAATGCGAGAAACACGTTATCAGGTGTTTTTATCACTCCACAGGGCGTTTGATATGCAGAACCGGCGACATCTTGGATTTCGTCGGGTTTCAAGCTGAGATATGCATTTTCTGCGATAATCTTGGTGAGACTTTAGTCAGAAGTATGCAGAATCATCTAGATCGCTCGTTTCGAGCTATTTAATGCGAAAAAACAATTTTTCCAGTGTTTTGACCACTCCACTGTGCGTTTGATATGTAGAGCCGCCGATAACTTGGTTTTCTTGGGGTTTCCAGCTGAAATATGCATTTTCTGCGATAATCTTGGTGTTTCATCTATGAGAAGTATGCAGAACCATCGAGAACTCTCTTTTCGAGCTAGTTAATGCGAGAAACACGTTTTCTGGTGTTTTCAACATTCCAAAGTGCGTCTGAAATGCAGAACCGGCGATATCATGGTTTTCGTGAGGTTTCAAGCTGGGATATGCCTTTTCAGCTATAATATTGGTGAGACTTCTGTCCGAAGTATGCAGAATCATCGATATCGCTCTTTTCGAGCTATTTAATGCGAGAAACACGTTATCAGGTGTTTTTATCACTCCACAGGGCGTTTGATATGCAGAACCGGCGAAATCTTGGATTTCGTCGGGTTTCAAGCTGAGATATGCATTTTCTGCGATAATATTGGTGAGACTTCTGTCCGAAGTATGCAGAATCATCGATATCGCTCTTTTCGAACTATTTAATGCGAGAAACACGTTATCTGGTGTTTTTATCACTCCACAGGGCGTTTGATATGCAGAACCGGCGACATCTTGGATTTCGTCGGGTTTCAAGCTGAGATATGCATTTTCTGCGATAATCTTGGTGAGACTTTAGTCAGAAGTATGCAGAATCATCTAGATCGCTCGTTTCGAGCTATTTAATGCGAAAAAACAAGTTTTCTGGTGTTTTGACCACTCCATAGTGCGTTTGATATGTAGCGCCGCCGATAACTTGGTTTTCGTGGGGTTTCCAGCTGAAATATGCATTTTCTGCGATAATCTTGGTGTTTCATCTATGAGAAGTATGCAGAATCTTCGAGAACTCTCTTTTAGAGCTAGTTAATGCGAGAAACACGTTTTCTGGTGTTTTCAACATTCCACAGTGCGACTGAAATGCAAAACCGGCGATATCATGGTTTTCGTGAGGTTTCAAGCTGGGATATGCCTTTTCAGCTATAATATTGGTGAGACTTCTGTCCAAAGTATGCAGAATCATCGATATCGCTCTTTTCGAGCTATTTAATGCGAGAAACACGTTATCAGGTGTTTTTATCACTCCACAGGGCGTTTGATATGCAGAACCGACGACATCTTGGATTTCGTCGGGTTTCAAGCTGAGATATGCATTTTCTGCGATAATATTGGTGAGACTTCTGTCCGAAGTATGCAGAATCATCGATATCGCTCTTTTCGAACTATGTAATGCGAGAAACACGTTATCTGGTGTTTTTATCACTCCACAGGGCGTTTGATATGCAGAACCGGCGACATCTTGGATTTCGTCGGGTTTCAAGCTGGGATATGCCTTTTCAGCTATAATATTGGTGAGACTTCTGTCCGAAGTATGCAGAATCATCGATATCGCTCTTTTCGAGCTATTTAGTGCGAGAAACACGTTATCAGGTGTTTTTATCACTCCACAGGGCGTTTGATATGCAGAACCGGCGACATCTTGGATTTCGTCGGGTTTCAAGCTGAGATATGCATTTTCTGCGATAATATTGGTGAGACTTCTGTCCGAAGTATGCAGAATCATCGATATCGCTCTTTTCGAACTATTTAATGCGAGAAACACGTTATCTGGTGTTTTTATCACTCCACAGGGCGTTTGATATGCAGAACCGGCGACATCTTGGATTTCGTCGGGTTTCAAGCTGATATATGCATTTTCTGCGATAATCTTGGTGAGACTTTAGTCAGAAGTATGCAGAATCATCTAGATCGCTCGTTTCGAGCTATTTAATGCGAAAAAACAATTTTTCCAGTGTTTTGACCACTCCACTGTGCGTTTGATATGTAGAGCCGCCGATAACTTGGTTTTCTTGGGGTTTCCAGCTGAAATATGCATTTTCTGCGATAATCTTGGTGTTTCATCTATGAGAAGTATGCAGAACCATCGAGAACTCTCTTTTCGAGCTAGTTAATGCGAGAAACACGTTTTCTGGTGTTTTCAACATTCCAAAGTGCGTCTGAAATGCAGAACCGGCGATATCATGGTTTTCGTGAGGTTTCAAGCTGGGATATGCCTTTTCAGCTATAATATTGGTGAGACTTCTGTCCGAAGTATGCAGAATCATCGATATCGCTCTTTTCGAGCTATTTAATGCGAGAAACACGTTATCAGGTGTTTTTATCACTCCACAGGGCGTTTGATATGCAGAACCGGCGAAATCTTGGATTACGTCGGGTTTCAAGCTGAGATATGCATTTTCTGCGATAATATTGGTGAGACTTCTGTCCGAAGTATGCAGAATCATCGATATCGCTCTTTTCGAACTATTTAATGCGAGAAACACGTTATCTGGTGTTTTTATCACTCCACAGGGCGTTTGATATGCAGAACCGGCGACATCTTGGATTTCGTCGGGTTTCAAGCTGAGATATGCATTTTCTGCGATAATCTTGGTGAGACTTTAGTCAGAAGTATGCAGAATCATCTAGATCGCTCGTTTCGAGCTATTTAATGCGAGAAACACGTTATCTGGTGTTTTGACAACTCCACAGGGCGTTTGATATGCAGAACCGGCGATATCTTGGTTTTCGTGGGGTTTCCAGCTGAAATATGCATTCTCTGCGATAATCTTGGTGTTTCATCTATGAGAAGTATGCAGAATCATCCAGAACGCTCTTTTCGAGCTAGTTAATGCGAGTAACTCGTTTTCTGGTGTTTTCACCACTCCACAGTGCGCCTGATATGCAGAACCGGCGATATCTTGGTTTTCGTGTGGTTTCCAGCTGAGATATTCATTTTCTGCGATAATATTGGTGAGACTTCAGTCAGAAGTATGCAGAATCATCTAGATCGCTCGTTTCGCACTATTTAATTCGAAAAAACAAGTTTTCTGGTGTTTTGACCACACCACAGTGCGTTTGATATGCAGAACCGGCGACATCTTGATTTTCGTGAGGTTTCAAGCTAAGATATGCATTTTCTGCGATAATATTCGTGAGACTTCTGTCCGAAGTATGCAGAATCATCGATATCGCCCTTTTCGAGCTGTTTAATGCGAGAAACACGTTATCTGGTGTTTTGACCACTCCACAGGGCATTTGATATGCAGAACCGGCGATATCTTGGTTTTCGTGGGGTTTCCAGCTGAGATATGCATTTTCTGCGATAATCTTGGTGTTTCATCTATGAGAAGTATGCAGAATCGTCGAGAACTCTCTTTTCGAGCTAGTTAATGCGAGAAACACGATTTCTGGTGTTTTCAACATTCCACAGTGCGTCTGATATGCAGAACCGGCGATATCTTGGTTTTCGTGAGGTTTCAAGCTGAGATATGCCTTTTCTGCGGCAATCTTGGTGAGACTTCTGTCCGAAGTATGCAGAATCATCGATATCGCTCTTTTCGAGCTATTTAATGCGAGAAACACGTTATCTGGTGTTTTTATCACTCCGCAGGGCGTTTGATATACAGAACCGGCGACATCTTGGATTTCGTCTTGTTTCAAGCTGAGATATGCATTTTCTGCGATAATATTGGTGAGACTTCAGGCAGAAGTATGCAGAATCATCTAGATCGCTCGTTTCGAGCTATTTAATGCGAAAAAACAAGTTTTCCGGTGTTTTGACCACTCCACAGTGCGTTTGATATGTAGATCCGCCGATAACTTGGTTTTCGTGGGGTTTCCAGCTGAAATATGCATTTTCTGCGATAATCTTGGTGTTTCATCTATGAGAAGTATGCAGAATCATCCAGATCGCTCTTTTCGAGCTAGTTAATGCGAGAAACACGTTTTTTGGTGTTTTCACCACCCAACAGTGCGTTTGATATTCAGAACCGACGACATCTTGGTTTTCGTCGGGTTTCAAGCTGAGATATTCATTTTCTGCGATAATATTGGTGAGACTTCAGGCAGAAGTATGCAGAATCATCTAGATCGCTCGTTTCGAGCTATTTAATGCGAGAAACACGTTATCAGGTGTTTTTATCACTCCACAGGGCGTTTGATATGCAGAACCGGCGAAATCTTGGATTACGTCGGGTTTCAAGCTGAAATATGCATTTTCTGCGATAATCTTGGTGTTTCATCTATGAGAAGTATGCAGAATCATCCAGATCGCTCCTTTCGAGCTAGTTAATGCGAGAAACACGTTTTTTGGTGTTTTCACCACCCAACAGTGCGTTTGATATTCAGAACCGACGACATCTTGGTTTTCGTCGGGTTTCAAGCTGAGATATTCATTTTCTGCGATAATATTGGTGAGACTTCAGGCAGAAGTATGCAGAATCATCTAGATCGCTCGTTTCGAGCTATTTAATGCGAAAAAACAAGTTTTCCGGTGTTTTGACCACTCCACAGTGCGTTTGATATGTAGATCCGCCGATAACTTGGTTTTCGTGGGGTTTCCAGCTGAAATATGCATTTTCTGCGATAATCTTGATGTTTCATCTATGAGAAGTATGCAGAACCATCGAGAACTCTCTTTTCGAGCTAGTTAATGCGAGAAACACGTTTTCTGGTGTTTTCAACATTCCAAAGTTCGTCTGAAATGCAGAACCGGCGATATCATGGTTTTCGTGAGGTTTCAAGCTGGGATATGCCTTTTCAGCTATAATATTGGTGAGACTTTAGTCAGAAGTATGCAGAATCATCGATATCGCTCTTTTCGAGCTATTTAATGCGAGAAACACGTTATCTGGTGTTTTTATCACTCCACAGGGCGTTTGATATGCAGAACCGGCGACATCTTGGATTTCGTCGGGTTTCAAGCTGAGATATGCATTTTCTGCGATAATATTGGTGAGACTTTAGTCAGAAGTATGCAGAATCATCGATATCGCTCTTTTCGAGCTGTTTAATGCGAGAAACACGTTATCTGGTGTTTTGACCACTCCATAGTGCGTTTGATATGTAGAGCCGCCGATAACTTGGTTTTCGTGGGGTTTCCAGCTGAAATATGCATTTTCTGCGATAATCTTGGTGTTTCATCTATGAGAAGTATGCAGAACCATCGAGAACTCTCTTTTCGAGCTAGTTAATGCGAGAAACTCGTTTTCTGGTGTTTTCAACATTCCAAAGTGCGTCTGAAATGCAGAACCGGCGATATCATGGTTTTCGTGAGGTTTCAAGCTGGGATATGCCTTTTCAGCTATAATATTGGTGAGACTTCTGTCCGAAGTATGCAGAATCATCGATATCGCTCTTTTCGAGCTATTTAATGCGAGAAACACGTTATCAGGTGTTTTTATCACTCCACAGGGCGTTTGATATGCAGAACCGGCGACATCTTGGATTTCGTCGGGTTTCAAGCTGAGATATGCATTTTCTGCGATAATCTTGGTGAGACTTTAGTCAGAAGTATGCAGAATCATCTAGATCGCTCGTTTCGAGCTATTTAATGCGAAAAAACAATTTTTCCAGTGTTTTGACCACTCCACTGTGCGTTTGATATGTAGAGCCGCCGATAACTTGGTTTTCTTGGGGTTTCCAGCTGAAATATGCATTTTCTGCGATAATCTTGGTGTTTCATCTATGAGAAGTATGCAGAACCATCGAGAACTCTCTTTTCGAGCTAGTTAATGCGAGAAACACGTTTTCTGGTGTTTTCAACATTCCAAAGTGCGTCTGAAATGCAGAACCGGCGATATCATGGTTTTCGTGAGGTTTCAAGCTGGGATATGCCTTTTCAGCTATAATATTGGTGAGACTTCTGTCCGAAGTATGCAGAATCATCGATATCGCTCTTTTCGAGCTATTTAATGCGAGAAACACGTTATCAGGTGTTTTTATCACTCCACAGGGCGTTTGATATGCAGAACCGGCGAAATCTTGGATTTCGTCGGGTTTCAAGCTGAGATATGCATTTTCTGCGATAATATTGGTGAGACTTCTGTCCGAAGTATGCAGAATCATCGATATCGCTCTTTTCGAACTATTTAATGCGAGAAACACGTTATCTGGTGTTTTTATCACTCCACAGGGCGTTTGATATGCAGAACCGGCGACATCTTGGATTTCGTCGGGTTTCAAGCTGAGATATGCATTTTCTGCAATAATCTTGGTGAGACTTTAGTCAGAAGTATGCAGAATCATCTAGATCGCTCGTTTCGAGCTATTTAATGCGAAAAAACAAGTTTTCTGGTGTTTTGACCACTCCATAGTGCGTTTGATATGTAGCGCCGCCGATAACTTGGTTTTCGTGGGGTTTCCAGCTGAAATATGCATTTTCTGCGATAATCTTGGTGTTTCATCTATGAGAAGTATGCAGAATCTTCGAGAACTCTCTTTTAGAGCTAGTTAATGCGAGAAACACGTTTTCTGGTGTTTTCAACATTCCACAGTGCGACTGAAATGCAAAACCGGCGATATCATGGTTTTCGTGAGGTTTCAAGCTGGGATATGCCTTTTCAGCTATAATATTGGTGAGACTTCTGTCCAAAGTATGCAGAATCATCGATATCGCTCTTTTCGAGCTATTTAATGCGAGAAACACGTTATCAGGTGTTTTTATCACTCCACAGGGCGTTTGATATGCAGAACCGACGACATCTTGGATTTCGTCGGGTTTCAAGCTGAGATATGCATTTTCTGCGATAATATTGGTGAGACTTCTGTCCGAAGTATGCAGAATCATCGATATCGCTCTTTTCGAACTATGTAATGCGAGAAACACGTTATCTGGTGTTTTTATCACTCCACAGGGCGTTTGATATGCAGAACCGGCGACATCTTGGATTTCGTCGGGTTTCAAGCTGGGATATGCCTTTTCAGCTATAATATTGGTGAGACTTCTGTCCGAAGTATGCAGAATCATCGATATCGCTCTTTTCGAGCTATTTAATGCGAGAAACACGTTATCAGGTGTTTTTATCACTCCACAGGGCGTTTGATATGCAGAACCGGCGACATCTTGGATTTCGTCGGGTTTCAAGCTGAGATATGCATTTTCTGCGATAATATTGGTGAGACTTCTGTCCGAAGTATGCAGAATCATCGATATCGCTCTTTTCGAACTATTTAATGCGAGAAACACGTTATCTGGTGTTTTTATCACTCCACAGGGCGTTTGATATGCAGAACCGGCGACATCTTGGATTTCGTCGGGTTTCAAGCTGATATATGCATTTTCTGCGATAATCTTGGTGAGACTTTAGTCAGAAGTATGCAGAATCATCTAGATCGCTCGTTTCGAGCTATTTAATGCGAAAAAACAATTTTTCCAGTGTTTTGACCACTCCACTGTGCGTTTGATATGTAGAGCCGCCGATAACTTGGTTTTCTTGGGGTTTCCAGCTGAAATATGCATTTTCTGCGATAATCTTGGTGTTTCATCTATGAGAAGTATGCAGAACCATCGAGAACTCTCTTTTCGAGCTAGTTAATGCGAGAAACACGTTTTCTGGTGTTTTCAACATTCCAAAGTGCGTCTGAAATGCAGAACCGGCGATATCATGGTTTTCGTGAGGTTTCAAGCTGGGATATGCCTTTTCAGCTATAATATTGGTGAGACTTCTGTCCGAAGTATGCAGAATCATCTAGATCGCTCGTTTCGAGCTATTTAATGCGAGAAACACGTTATCAGGTGTTTTTATCACTCCACAGGGCGTTTGATATGCAGAACCGGCGAAATCTTGGATTACGTCGGGTTTCAAGCTGAGATATGCATTTTCCGCGATAATATTGGTGAGACTTCTGTCCGAAGTATGCAGAATCATCGATATCGCTCTTTTCGAACTATTTAATGCGAGAAACACGTTATCTGCTGTTTTTATCACTCCACAGGGCGTTTGATATGCAGAACCGGCGACATCTTGGATTTCGTCGGGTTTCAAGCTGAGATATGCATTTTCTGCGATAATCTTGGTGAGACTTTAGTCAGAAGTATGCAGAATCATCTAGATCGCTCGTTTCGAGCTATTTAATGCGAAAAAACAAGTTTTCTGGTGTTTTGACCACTCCATAGTGCGTTTGATATGTAGAGCCGCCGATAACTTGGTTTTCGTGGGGTTTCCAGCTGAAATATGCATTTTCTGCGATAATCTTGGTGTTTCATCTATGAGAAGTATGCAGAATCTTCGAGAACTCTCTTTTAGAGCTAGTTAATGCGAGAAACACGTTTTCTGGTGTTTTCAACATTCCACAGTGCGGCTGATATGCAGAACCGGCGATATCTTGGTTTTCGTGAGGTTTCAAGCTGAGATATGCCTTTTCTGCTATAATATTGGTGAGACTTCTGTCCGAAGTATGCAGAATCATCTACATAGCTCGTTTCGAGCTATTTAATGCGAAACAACAAGTTTTCCGGTGTTTTGACCACTCCACAGTGCGTTTGATATGTAGAGCCGCCGATAACTTGGTTTTCTTGGGGTTTCCAGCTGAAATATGCATTTTCTGCGATAATCTTGGTGTTTCATCTATGAGAAGTATGCAGAACCATCGAGAACTCTCTTTTCGAGCTAGTTAATGCGAGAAACACGTTTTCTGGTGTTTTCAACATTCCAAAGTGCGTCTGAAATGCAGAACCGGCGATATCATGGTTTTCGTGAGGTTTCAAGCTGGGATATGCCTTTTCTGCTATAATATTTGTGAGACTTCTGTCCGAAGTATGCAGAATCATCGATATCGCTCTTTTCGAGCTATTTAATGCGAGAAACACGTTATCAGGTGTTTTTATCACTCCACAGGGCGTTTGATATGCAAAACCGGCGACATCTTGGATTTCGTCGGGTTTCAAGCTGAGATATGCATTTTCTGCGATAATATTGGTGAGACTTCTGTCCGAAGTATGCAGAATCATCGATATCGCTCTTTTCGAACTATTTAATGCGAGAAACACGTTATCTGGTGTTTTTATCACTCCACAGGGCGTTTGATATGCAGAACCGGCGACGTCTTGGATTTCGTCGGGTTTCAAGCTGAGATATGCATTTTCTGCGATAATCTTGGTGAGACTTTAGACAGAAGTATGCAGAATCATCTAGATCGCTCGTTTCGAGCTATTTAATGCGAAAAAACAAGTTTTCTGGTGTTTTGACCACTCCATAGTGCGTTTGATATGTAGAGCCGCCGATAACTTGGTTTTCGTGGGGTTTCCAGCTGAAATATGCATTTTCTGCGATAATCTTGGTGTTTCATCTATGAGAAGTATGCAGAACCATCGAGAACACTCTTTTCGAGCTAGTTAATGCGAGAAACACGTTTTCTGGTGTTTTCAACATTCCACAGTGCGTCTGATATGCAGAATCGGCGATATCTTGGTTTTCGTGAGGTTTCAAGCTGGGATATGCCTTTTCAGCTATAATATTGGTGAGACTTCTGTCCGAAGTATGCAGAATCATCGATATCGCTCTTTTCGAGCTATTTAATGCGAGAAACACGTTATCTGGTGTTTTTATCACTCCACAGTGCGTTTGATATGCAGAACCGGCGACATCTTGGATTTCGTCGGGTTTCAAGCTGAGATATGCATTTTCTGCGATAATATTGGTGAGACTTTAGTCAGAAGTATGCAGAATCATCGATATCGCTCTTTTCGAGCTGTTTAATGCGAGAAACACGTTATCTGGTGTTTTGACCACTCCATAGTGCGTTTGATATGTAGAGCCGCCGATAACTTGGTTTTCGTGGGGTTTCCAGCTGAAATATGCATTTTCTGCGATAATCTTTGTGTTTCATCTATGAGAAGTATGCAGAACCATCGAGAAATCTCTTTTCGAGCTAGTTAATGCGAGAAACACGTTTTCTGGTGTTTTCAACATTCCACAGTGCGTCTGATATGCAGAACCGGCGATATCTTGGTTTTCGTGAGGTTTCAAGCTGGGATATGCCTTTTCAGCTATAATATTGGTGAGACTTCTGTCCGAAGTATGCAGAATCATCGATATCGCTCTTTTCGAGCTATTTAATGCGAGAAACACGTTATCTGGTGTTTTTATCACTCCACAGGGCGTTTGATATGCAGAACCGGCGACATCTTGGATTTCGTCGTGTTTCAAGCTGAGATATGCATTTTCTGCGATAATATTGGTGAGACTTCAGGCAGAAGTATGCAGAATCATCTAGATCGCTCGTTTCGAGCTATTTAATGCGAAAAAACAATTTTTCCAGTGTTTTGACCACTCCACTGTGCGTTTGATATGTAGAGCCGCCGATAACTTGGTTTTCGTGGGGTTTCCAGCTGAAATATGCATTTTCTGCGATAATCTTGGTGTTTCTTCTATGAGAAGTATGCAGAACCATCGAGAACTCTCTTTTCGAGCTAGTTAATGCGAGAAACACGTTTTCTGGTGTTTTCAACATTCCAAAGTGCGTCTGAAATGCAGAACCGGCGATATCATGGTTTTCGTGAGGTTTCAAGCTGGGATATGCCTTTTCAGCTATAATATTGGTGAGACTTCTGTCCGAAGTATGCAGAATCATCGATATCGCTCTTTTCGAGCTATTTAATGCGAGAAACACGTTATCAGGTGTTTTTATCACTCCACAGGGCGTTTGATATGCAGAACCGGCGACATCTTGGATTTCGTCGGGTTTCAAGCTGAGATATGCATTTTCTGCGATAATATTAGTGAGACTTCTGTCCGAAGTATGCAGAATCATCGATATCGCTCTTTTCGAACTATTTAATGCGAGAAACACGTTATCTGGTGTTTTGACCACTCCACAGTGCGTTTGATATGTACAGCCGCCGATAACTTGGTTTTCGTGGGGTTTCCAGCTGAAATATGCATTTTCTGCGATAATCTTGGTGTTTCATCTATGAGAAGTATGCAGAATCTTCGAGAACTCTCTTTTCGAGCTAGTTAATGCGAGAAACACGTTTTCTGGTGTTTTCAACATTCCACAGTGCGTCTGATATGCAGAACCGGCGATATCTTGGTTTTCGTGAGGTTTCAAGCTGAGATATGCCTTTTCTGCTATAATATTGGTGAGACTTCTGTCCGAAGTATGCAGAATCATCTACATCGCTCGTTTCGAGCTATTTAATGCGAAAAAACAAGTTTTCCGGTGTTTTGACCACTCCACAGTGCGTTTGATATGTAGAGCCGCCGATAACTGGGTTTTCGTGGGGTTTCCAGCTGAAATATGCATTTTCTGCGATAATCTTGGTGTTTCATCTTTGCGAAGTATGCAGAATCATCGGGAACTCTCTTTTCGAGCTAGTTAATGCGACAAACACGTTTTCTGGTGTTTTCAACCTTCCACAGTGCGTCTGATATGCAGAACCGGCGATATCTTGGTTTTCGTGGGGTTTCCAGCTGAAATATGCATTCTCTGCGATAATCTTGGTGTTTCATCTATGAGAAGTATGCAGAATCATCGAGAACTCTCTTTTCGAGCTAGTTAATGCGAGAAACACGTTTTCTGGTGTTTTCAACATTCCACAGTGCGTCTGATATGCAGAACCGGCGATATCTTGGTTTTCGTGAGGTTTCAAGCTGAGATATGCCTTTTCTGCTATAATATTGGTGAGACTTCTGTCCGAAGTATGCAGAATCATCTACATCGCTCGTTTCGAGCTATTTAATGCGAAAAAACAAGTTTTCCGGTGTTTTGACCACTCCACAGTGCGTTTGATATGTAGAGCCGCCGATAACTTGGTTTTCGTGGGGTTTCCAGCTGAAATATGCATTTTCTGCGATAATCTTTGTGTTTCATCTTTGCTAAGTATGCAGAATCATCGAGAACTCTCTTTTCGAGCTAGTTAATGCGAGAAACACGTTTTCTGGTGTTTTCAACATTCCAAAGTGCGTCTGAAATGCAGAACCGGCGATATCATGGTTTTCGTGAGGTTTCAAGCTGGGATATGCCTTTTCAGCTATAATATTGGTGAGACTTCTGTCCGAAGTATGCAGAATCATCGATATCGCTCTTTTCGAGCTATTTAATGCGAGAAACACGTTTTCTGGTGTTTTCAACATTCCACAGTGCGTCTGATATGCAGAACCGGCGATATCTTGGTTTTCGAGAGGTTTCAAGCTGAGATATGCATTTTCTGCGATAATATTGGTGAGACTTCTGTCCGATGTATGCAGAATCATCTACATCGCTCGTTTCGAGCTATTTAATGCGAAAAAACAAGTTTTCCGGTGTTTTGACCACTCCACAGTGCGTTTGATATGTACAGCCGCCGATAACTTGGTTTTCGTGGGGTTTCCAGCTGAAATATGCATTTTCTGCGATAATCTTGGTGTTTCATCTTTGCGAAGTATGCACAATCATCGGGAACTCTTTTTTCGAGCTAGTTAATGCGACAAACACGTTTTCTGGTGTTTTCAAAGTTCCACAGTGCGTCTGATATGCAGAACCGGCGATATCTTGGTTTTCGTGGGGTTTCCAGCTGAAATATGCATTCTCTGCGATAATCTTGGTGTTTCATCTATGAGAAGTATGCAGAATCATCGAGAACTCTCTTTTCGAGCTAGTTAATGCGAGAAACACGTTTTCTGGTGTTTTCAACATTCCACAGTGCGTCTGATATGCAGAACCGGCGATATCTTGGTTTTCGTGAGGTTTCAAGCTGAGATATGCCTTTTCTGCTATAATATTGGTGAGACTTCTGTCCGAAGTATGCAGAATCATCTACATCGCTCGTTTCGAGATATTTAATGCGAAAAAACAAGTTTTCCGGTGTTTTGACCACTCCACGGTGCGTTTGATATGTAGAGCCGCCGATAACTTGGTTTTCGTGGGGTTTCCAGCTGAAATATGCATTTTCTGCGATAAACTTGGTGTTTCATCTATGAGAAGTATGCAGAATCATCCAGAACCCTCTTTTCGAGCTAGTTAATGCGAGTAACACGTTTTCTGGTGTTTTCACCACTCCACAGTGCGTCTGATATGCAGAACCGTCGATATCTTGATTTTCGTGATGTCTCCAGCTGAGATATGCATTTTCTGCGATAATCTTGGTGAGTCTTCTGTCAGAAGTATGCAGAAGCATCTAGATCGCTCTTTTCGAGCTATTTAATGCGAGTAACACGTTTTCTGGTGTTTTCAACATTCCACAGTGCGTCTGATATGCAGAACCGGCGACATCTTGGATTTCGTCGGGTTTCAAGCTGAGATATGCATTTTCTGCGATAATATTGGTGAGACTTCTGTCCGAAGTATGCAGAATCATCGATATCGCTCATTTCGAACTATTTAATGCGAGAAACACGTTATCTGGTGTTTTTATCACTCCACAGGGCGTTTGATATGCAGAACCGGCGACATCTTGGATTTCGTCGGGTTTCAAGCTGAGATATGCATTTTCTGCGATAATCTTGGTGAGACTTTAGTCAGAAGTATGCAGAATCATCTAGATCGCTCGTTTCGAGCTATTTAATGCGAAAAAACAAGTTTTCTGGTGTTTTGACCACTCCATAGTGCGTTTGATATGTAGAGCCGCCGATAACTTGGTTTTCGTGGGGTTTCCAGCTGAAATATGCATTTTCTGCGATAATCTTGGTGTTTCATCTATGAGAAGTATGCAGAATCTTCGAGAACTCTCTTTTCGAGCTAGTTAATGCGAGAAACACGTTTTCTGGTGTTTGCAACATTCCACAGTGCGTCTGATATGCAGAACCGGCGATATCTTGGTTTTCGTGAGGTTTCAAGCTGAGATATGCCTTTTCTGCTATAATATTGGTGAGACTTCTGTCCGAAGTATGCAGAATCATCTACATCGCTCGTTTCGAGCTATTTAATGCGAAAAAACAAGTTTTCCGGTGTTTTGACCACTCCACAGTGCGTTTGATATGTAGAGCCGCCGATAACTGGGTTTTCGTGGGGTTTCCAGCTGAAATATGCATTTTCTGCGATAATCTTGGTGTTTCATCTTTGCGAAGTATGCAGAATCATCGGGAACTCTCTTTTCGAGCTAGTTAATGCGACAAACACGTTTTCTGGTGTTTTCAACCTTCCACAGTGCGTCTGATAATCAGAACCGGCGATATCTTGGTTTTCGTGGGGTTTCCAGCTGAAATATGCATTCTCTGCGATAATCTTGGTGTTTCATCTATGAGAAGTATGCAGAATCATCGAGAACTCTCTTTTCGAGCTAGTTAATGCGAGAAACACGTTTTCTGGTGTTTTCAACATTCCACAGTGCGTCTGATATGCAGAACCGGCGATATCTTGGTTTTCGTGAGGTTTCAAGCTGAGATATGCCTTTTCTGCTATAATATTGGTGAGACTTCTGTCCGAAGTATGCAGAATCATCTACATCGCTCGTTTCGAGCTATTTAATGCGAAAAAACAAGTTTTCCGGTGTTTTGACCACTCCACAGTGCGTTTGATATGTAGAGCCGCCGATAACTTGGTTTTCGTGGGGTTTCCAGCTGAAATATGCATTTTCTGCGATAATCTTGGTGTTTCATCTTTGCGAAGTATGCAGAATCATCGAGAACTCTCTTTTCGAGCTAGTTAATGCGACAAACACGTTTTCTGGTGTTTTCAACCTTCCACAGTGCATCTGATATGCAGAACAGGCGATATCTTGGTTTTCGTCGGGTTTCAAGCTGAGATATGCATTTTCTGCGATAATATTGGTGAGACTTCAGTCAGAAGTATGCAGAATCACCTAGAACGCACCTTTCGAGCTATTTAATGCGAAAAAACAAGTTTTCTGGTGTTTTGACCACTCCACAGTGCGTTTGATATGCAGAACCGGCGACATCTTGGTTTTCGTCGGGTTTCAAGCTGAGATATGCATTTTCTGCGATAATATTGGTGAGACTTCAGTCAGAAGTATGCAGAATCACCTAGATCGCACCTTTCGAGCTATTTAATGCGAAAAAACAAGTTTTCTGGTGTTTTGACCACTCCACAGTGCGTTTGATATGCAGAACCGGCGACATCTTGATTTTCGTGAGGTTTCAAGCTAAGATATGCATTTTCTGCGAAAATATTGGTGAGACTTCTGTCCGAAGTATGCAGAATCATCGATATCGCTCTTTTCGAGCTGTTTAATGCGAGAAACACGTTATCTGGTGTTTTGACCACTCCATAGTGCGTTTGATATGTAGAGCCGCCGATAACTTGGTTTTCGTGGGGTTTCCAGCTGAAATATGCATTTTCTGCGATAATCTTGGTGTTTCATCTATGAGAAGTATGCAGAATCTTCGAGAACTCTCTTTTCGAGCTAGTTAATGCGAGAAACACGTTTTCTGGTGTTTTCAACATTCCACAGTGCGTCTGATATGCAGAACCGGCGATATCTTGGTTTTCGTGAGGTTTCAAGCTGGGATATGCCTTTTCAGCTATAATATTGGTGAGACTTCTGTCCGAAGTATGCAGAATCATCGATATCTCTCTTTTCGAGCTATTTAATGCGAGAAACACGTTATCTGGTGTTTTTATCACTCCACAGTGCGTTTGATATGCAGAACCGGCGACATCTTGGATTTCGTCGGGTTTCAAGCTGAGATATGCATTTTCTGCGATAATATTGGTGAGACTTTAGTCAGAAGTATGCAGAATCATCGATATCGCTCTTTTCGAGCTGTTTAATGCGAGAAACACGTTATCTGGTGTTTTGACCACTCCATAGTGCGTTTGATATGTAGAGCCGCCGATAACTTGGTTTTCGTGGGGTTTCCAGCTGAAATATGCATTTTCTGCGATAATCTTTGTGTTTCATCTATGAGAAGTATGCAGAACCATCGAGAACTCTCTTTTCGAGCTAGTTAATGCGAGAAACACGTTTTCTGGTGTTTTCAACATTCCACAGTGCGTCTGATATGCAGAACCGGCGATATCTTGGTTTTCGTGAGGTTTCAAGCTGGGATATGCCTTTTCAGCTATAATATTGGTGAGACTTCTGTCCGAAGTATGCAGAATCATCGATATCGCTCTTTTCGAGCTATTTAATGCGAGAAACACGTTATCTGGTGTTTTTATCACTCCACAGGGCGTTTGATATGCAGAACCGGCGACATCTTGGATTTCGTCGGGTTTCAAGCTGAGATATGCATTTTCTGCGATAATATTGGTGAGACTTCAGGCAGAAGTATGCAGAATCATCTAGATCGCTCGTTTCGAGCTATTTAATGCGAAAAAACAAGTTTTCTGGTGTTTTGACCACTCCATAGTGCGTTTGATATGTAGAGCCGCCGATAACTTGGTTTTCGTGGGGTTTCCAGCTGAAATATGCATTTTCTGCGATAATCTTGGTGTTTCATCTATGAGAAGTATGCAGAATCTTCGAGAACTCTCTTTTAGAGCTAGTTAATGCGAGAAACACGTTTTCTGGTGTTTTCAACATTCCACAGTGCGTCTGATATGCAGAACCGGCGATATCTTGGTTTTCGTGAGGTTTCAAGCTGAGATATGCCTTTTCTGCTATAATATTGGTGAGACTTCTGTCCGAAGTATGCAGAATCATCTACATAGCTCGTTTCGAGCTATTTAATGCGAAAAAACAAGTTTTCCGGTGTTTTGACCACTCCACAGTGCGTTTGATATGTAGAGCCGCCGATAACTTGGTTTTCGTGGGGTTTCCAGCTGAAATATGCATTTTCTGCGATAATCTTGGTGTTTCATCTATGAGAAGTATGCAGAATCTTCGAGAACTCTCGTTTAGAGCTAGTTAATGCGAGAAACACGTTTTCTGGTGTTTTCAACATTCCACAGTGCGTCTGAAATGCAAAACCGGCGATATCATGGTTTTCGTGAGGTTTCAAGCTGGGATATGCCTTTTCAGCTATAATATTGGTGAGACTTCTGTCCAAAGTATGCAGAATCATCGATATCGCTCTTTTCGAGCTATTTAATGCGAGAAACACGTTATCAGGTGTTTTTATCACTCCACAGGGCGTTTGATATGCAGAACCGGCGACATCTTGGATTTCGTCGGGTTTCAAGCTGAGATATGCATTTTCTGCGATAATATTGGTGAGACTTCTGTCCGAAGTATGCAGAATCATCGATATCGCTCTTTTCGAACTATTTAATGAGAGAAACACGTTATCTGGTGTTTTTATCACTCCACAGGGCGTTTGATATGCAGAACCGGCGACATCTTGGATTTCGTCGGGTTTCAAGCTGAGATATGCATTTTCTGCGATAATCTTGGTGAGACTTTAGTCAGAAGTATGCAGAATCATCTAGATCGCTCGTTTCGAGCTATTTAATGCGAAAAAACAAGTTTTCTGGTGTTTTGACCACTCCATAGTGCGTTTGATATGTAGAGCCGCCGATAACTTGGTTTTCGTGGGGTTTCCAGCTGAAATATGCATTTTCTGCGATAATCTTGGTGTTTCATCTATGAGAAGTATGCAGAATCTTCGAGAACTCTCTTTTAGAGCTAGTTAATGCGAGAAACACGTTTTCTGGTGTTTTCAACATTCCACAGTGCGTCTGATATGCAGAACCGGCGATATCTGGGTTTTCGTGAGGTTTCAAGCTGAGATATGCCTTTTCTGCTATAATATTGGTGAGACTTCTGTCCGAAGTATGCAGAATCATCTACATAGCTCGTTTCGAGCTATTTAATGCGAAAAAACAAGTTTTCCGGTGTTTTGACCACTCCACAGTGCGTTTGATATGTAGAGCCGCCGATAACTTGGTTTTCGTGGGGTTTCCAGCTGAAATATGCATTTTCTGCGATAATCTTGGTGTTTCATCTATGAGAAGTATGCAGAATCTTCGAGAACTCTCGTTTAGAGCTAGTTAATGCGAGAAACACGTTTTCTGGTGTTTTCAACATTCCACAGTGCGTCTGAAATGCAAAACCGGCGATATCATGGTTTTCGTGAGGTTTCAAGCTGGGATATGCCTTTTCAGCTATAATATTGGTGAGACTTCTGTCCAAAGTATGCAGAATCATCGATATCGCTCTTTTCGAGCTATTTAATGCGAGAAACACGTTATCAGGTGTTTTTATCACTCCACAGGGCGTTTGATATGCAGAACCGGCGACATCTTGGATTTCGTCGGGTTTCAAGCTGGGATATGCCTTTTCAGCTATAATATTGGTGAGACTTCTGTCCGAAGTATGCAGAATCATCGATATCGCTCTTTTCGAGCTATTTAATGCGAGAAACACGTTATCTGGTGTTTTTATCACTCCACAGTGCGTTTGATATGCAGAACCGGCGACATCTTGGATTTCGTCGGGTTTCAAGCTGAGATATGCATTTTCTGCGATAATATTGGTGAGACTTTAGTCAGAAGTATGCAGAATCATCGATATCGCTCTTTTCGAGCTGTTTAATGCGAGAAACACGTTATCTGGTGTTTTGACCACTCCATAGTGCGTTTGATATGTAGAGCCGCCGATAACTTGGTTTTCGTGGGGTTTCAAGCTGAGATATGCATTTTCTGCGATAATCTTGGTGAGACTTTAGACAGAAGTATGCAGAATCATCTAGATCGCTCGTTTCGAGCTATTTAATGCGAAAAAACAAGTTTTCTGGTGTTTTGACCACTCCATAGTGCGTTTGATATGTAGAGCCGCCGATAACTTGGTTTTCGTGGGGTTTCCAGCTGAAATATGCATTTTCTGCGATAATCTTGGTGTTTCATCTATGAGAAGTATGCAGAATCTTCGAGAACTCTCTTTTCGAGCTAGTTAATGCGAGAAACACGTTTTCTGGTGTTTTCAACATTCCACAGTGCGTCTGATATGCAGAACCGGCGATATCTTGGTTTTCGTGAGGTTTCAAGCTGGGATATGCCTTTTCAGCTATAATATTGGTGAGACTTCTGTCCGAAGTATGCAGAATCATCGATATCTCTCTTTTCGAGCTATTTAATGCGAGAAACACGTTATCTGGTGTTTTTATCACTCCACAGTGCGTTTGATATGCAGAACCGGCGACATCTTGGATTTCGTCGGGTTTCAAGCTGAGATATGCATTTTCTGCGATAATATTGGTGAGACTTTAGTCAGAAGTATGCAGAATCATCGATATCGCTCTTTTCGAGCTGTTTAATGCGAGAAACACGTTATCTGGTGTTTTGACCACTCCATAGTGCGTTTGATATGTAGAGCCGCCGATAACTTGGTTTTCGTGGGGTTTCCAGCTGAAATATGCATTTTCTGCGATAATCTTTGTGTTTCATCTATGAGAAGTATGCAGAACCATCGAGAACTCTCTTTTCGAGCTAGTTAATGCGAGAAACACGTTTTCTGGTGTTTTCAACATTCCACAGTGCGTCTGATATGCAGAACCGGCGATATCTTGGTTTTCGTGAGGTTTCAAGCTGGGATATGCCTTTTCAGCTATAATATTGGTGAGACTTCTGTCCGAAGTATGCAGAATCATCGATATCGCTCTTTTCGAGCTATTTAATGCGAGAAACACGTTATCTGGTGTTTTTATCACTCCACAGGGCGTTTGATATGCAGAACCGGCGACATCTTGGATTTCGTCGGGTTTCAAGCTGAGATATGCATTTTCTGCGATAATATTGGTGAGACTTCAGGCAGAAGTATGCAGAATCATCTAGATCGCTCGTTTCGAGCTATTTAATGCGAAAAAACAATTTTTCCAGTGTTTTGACCACTCCACTGTGCGTTTGATATGTAGAGCCGCCGATAACTTGGTTTTCGTGGGGTTTCCAGCTGAAATATGCATTTTCTGCGATAATCTTGGTGTTTCTTCTATGAGAAGTATGCAGAACCATCGAGAACTCTCTTTTCGAGCTAGTTAATGCGAGAAACACGTTTTCTGGTGTTTTCAACATTCCAAAGTGCGTCTGAAATGCAGAACCGGCGATATCATGGTTTTCGTGAGGTTTCAAGCTGGGATATGCCTTTTCAGCTATAATATTGGTGAGACTTCTGTCCGAAGTATGCAGAATCATCGATATCGCTCTTTTCGAGCTATTTAATGCGAGAAACACGTTATCAGGTGTTTTTATCACTCCACAGGGCGTTTGATATGCAGAACCGGCGACATCTTGGATTTCGTCGGGTTTCAAGCTGAGATATGCATTTTCTGCGATAATATTAGTGAGACTTCTGTCCGAAGTATGCAGAATCATCGATATCGCTCTTTTCGAACTATTTAATGCGAGAAACACGTTATCTGGTGTTTTTATCACTCCACAGGGCGTTTGATATGCAGAACCGGCGACATCTTGGATTTCGTCGGGTTTCAAGCTGAGATATGCATTTTCTGCGATAATCTTGGTGAGACTTTAGTCAGAAGTATGCAGAATCATCTAGATCGCTCGTTTCGAGCTATTTAATGCGAAAAAACAATTTTTCCAGTGTTTTCACCACTCCACTGTGCGTTTGATATGTAGAGCCGCCGATAACTTGGTTTTCGTGGGGTTTCCAGCTGAAATATGCATTTTCTGCGATAATCTTGGTGTTTCATCTATGAGAAGTATGCAGAACCATCGAGAACTCTCTTTTCGAGCTAGTTAATGCGAGAAACACGTTTTCTGGTGTTTTCAACATTCCACAGTGCGTCTGAAATGCAAAACCGGCGATATCATGGTTTTCGTGAGGTTTCAAGCTGGGATATGCCTTTTCAGCTATAATATTGGTGAGACTTCTGTCCAAAGTATGCAGAATCATCGATATCGCTCTTTTCGAGCTATTTAATGCGAGAAACACGTTATCAGGTGTTTTTATCACTCCACAGGGCGTTTGATATGCAGAACCGGCGACATCTTGGATTTCGTCGGGTTTCAAGCTGAGATATGCATTTTCTGCGATAATATTGGTGAGACTTCTGTCCGAAGTATGCAGAATCATCGATATCGCTCTTTTCGAACTATTTAATGAGAGAAACACGTTATCTGGTGTTTTTATCACTCCACAGGGCGTTTGATATGCAGAACCGGCGACATCTTGGATTTCGTCGGGTTTCAAGCTGAGATATGCATTTTCTGCGATAATCTTGGTGAGACTTTAGTCAGAAGTATGCAGAATCATCTAGATCGCTCGTTTCGAGCTATTTAATGCGAAAAAACAAGTTTTCTGGTGTTTTGACCACTCCATAGTGCGTTTGATATGTAGAGCCGCCGATAACTTGGTTTTCGTGGGGTTTCCAGCTGAAATATGCATTTTCTGCGATAATCTTGGTGTTTCATCTATGAGAAGTATGCAGAATCTTCGAGAACTCTCTTTTAGAGCTAGTTAATGCGAGAAACACGTTTTCTGGTGTTTTCAACATTCCACAGTGCGTCTGATATGCAGAACCGGCGATATCTGGGTTTTCGTGAGGTTTCAAGCTGAGATATGCCTTTTCTGCTATAATATTGGTGAGACTTCTGTCCGAAGTATGCAGAATCATCTACATAGCTCGTTTCGAGCTATTTAATGCGAAAAAACAAGTTTTCCGGTGTTTTGACCACTCCACAGTGCGTTTGATATGTAGAGCCGCCGATAACTTGGTTTTCGTGGGGTTTCCAGCTGAAATATGCATTTTCTGCGATAATCTTGGTGTTTCATCTATGAGAAGTATGCAGAATCTTCGAGAACTCTCGTTTAGAGCTAGTTAATGCGAGAAACACGTTTTCTGGTGTTTTCAACATTCCACAGTGCGTCTGAAATGCAAAACCGGCGATATCATGGTTTTCGTGAGGTTTCAAGCTGGGATATGCCTTTTCAGCTATAATATTGGTGAGACTTCTGTCCAAAGTATGCAGAATCATCGATATCGCTCTTTTCGAGCTATTTAATGCGAGAAACACGTTATCAGGTGTTTTTATCACTCCACAGGGCGTTTGATATGCAGAACCGGCGACATCTTGGATTTCGTCGGGTTTCAAGCTGGGATATGCCTTTTCAGCTATAATATTGGTGAGACTTCTGTCCGAAGTATGCAGAATCATCGATATCGCTCTTTTCGAGCTATTTAATGCGAGAAACACGTTATCTGGTGTTTTTATCACTCCACAGTGCGTTTGATATGCAGAACCGGCGACATCTTGGATTTCGTCGGGTTTCAAGCTGAGATATGCATTTTCTGCGATAATATTGGTGAGACTTTAGTCAGAAGTATGCAGAATCATCGATATCGCTCTTTTCGAGCTGTTTAATGCGAGAAACACGTTATCTGGTGTTTTGACCACTCCATAGTGCGTTTGATATGTAGAGCCGCCGATAACTTGGTTTTCGTGGGGTTTCAAGCTGAGATATGCATTTTCTGCGATAATCTTGGTGAGACTTTAGACAGAAGTATGCAGAATCATCTAGATCGCTCGTTTCGAGCTATTTAATGCGAAAAAACAAGTTTTCTGGTGTTTTGACCACTCCATAGTGCGTTTGATATGTAGAGCCGCCGATAACTTGGTTTTCGTGGGGTTTCCAGCTGAAATATGCATTTTCTGCGATAATCTTGGTGTTTCATCTATGAGAAGTATGCAGAATCTTCGAGAACTCTCTTTTCGAGCTAGTTAATGCGAGAAACACGTTTTCTGGTGTTTTCAACATTCCACAGTGCGTCTGATATGCAGAACCGGCGATATCTTGGTTTTCGTGAGGTTTCAAGCTGGGATATGCCTTTTCAGCTATAATATTGGTGAGACTTCTGTCCGAAGTATGCAGAATCATCGATATCTCTCTTTTCGAGCTATTTAATGCGAGAAACACGTTATCTGGTGTTTTTATCACTCCACAGTGCGTTTGATATGCAGAACCGGCGACATCTTGGATTTCGTCGGGTTTCAAGCTGAGATATGCATTTTCTGCGATAATATTGGTGAGACTTTAGTCAGAAGTATGCAGAATCATCGATATCGCTCTTTTCGAGCTGTTTAATGCGAGAAACACGTTATCTGGTGTTTTGACCACTCCATAGTGCGTTTGATATGTAGAGCCGCCGATAACTTGGTTTTCGTGGGGTTTCCAGCTGAAATATGCATTTTCTGCGATAATCTTTGTGTTTCATCTATGAGAAGTATGCAGAACCATCGAGAACTCTCTTTTCGAGCTAGTTAATGCGAGAAACACGTTTTCTGGTGTTTTCAACATTCCACAGTGCGTCTGATATGCAGAACCGGCGATATCTTGGTTTTCGTGAGGTTTCAAGCTGGGATATGCCTTTTCAGCTATAATATTGGTGAGACTTCTGTCCGAAGTATGCAGAATCATCGATATCGCTCTTTTCGAGCTATTTAATGCGAGAAACACGTTATCTGGTGTTTTTATCACTCCACAGGGCGTTTGATATGCAGAACCGGCGACATCTTGGATTTCGTCGGGTTTCAAGCTGAGATATGCATTTTCTGCGATAATATTGGTGAGACTTCAGGCAGAAGTATGCAGAATCATCTAGATCGCTCGTTTCGAGCTATTTAATGCGAAAAAACAATTTTTCCAGTGTTTTGACCACTCCACTGTGCGTTTGATATGTAGAGCCGCCGATAACTTGGTTTTCGTGGGGTTTCCAGCTGAAATATGCATTTTCTGCGATAATCTTGGTGTTTCTTCTATGAGAAGTATGCAGAACCATCGAGAACTCTCTTTTCGAGCTAGTTAATGCGAGAAACACGTTTTCTGGTGTTTTCAACATTCCAAAGTGCGTCTGAAATGCAGAACCGGCGATATCATGGTTTTCGTGAGGTTTCAAGCTGGGATATGCCTTTTCAGCTATAATATTGGTGAGACTTCTGTCCGAAGTATGCAGAATCATCGATATCGCTCTTTTCGAGCTATTTAATGCGAGAAACACGTTATCAGGTGTTTTTATCACTCCACAGGGCGTTTGATATGCAGAACCGGCGACATCTTGGATTTCGTCGGGTTTCAAGCTGAGATATGCATTTTCTGCGATAATATTAGTGAGACTTCTGTCCGAAGTATGCAGAATCATCGATATCGCTCTTTTCGAACTATTTAATGCGAGAAACACGTTATCTGGTGTTTTTATCACTCCACAGGGCGTTTGATATGCAGAACCGGCGACATCTTGGATTTCGTCGGGTTTCAAGCTGAGATATGCATTTTCTGCGATAATCTTGGTGAGACTTTAGTCAGAAGTATGCAGAATCATCTAGATCGCTCGTTTCGAGCTATTTAATGCGAAAAAACAATTTTTCCAGTGTTTTCACCACTCCACTGTGCGTTTGATATGTAGAGCCGCCGATAACTTGGTTTTCGTGGGGTTTCCAGCTGAAATATGCATTTTCTGCGATAATCTTGGTGTTTCATCTATGAGAAGTATGCAGAACCATCGAGAACTCTCTTTTCGAGCTAGTTAATGCGAGAAACACGTTTTCTGGTGTTTTCAACATTCCACAGTGCGTCTGATATGCAGAACCGGCGATATCTTGGTTTTCGTGAGGTTTCAAGCTGGGATATGCCTTTTCAGCTATAATATTGGTGAGACTTCTGTCCGAAGTATGCAGAATCATCGATATCGCTCTTTTCGAGCTATTTAATGCGAGAAACACGTTATCTGGTGTTTTTATCACTCCACAGGGCGTTTGATATGCAGAACCGGCGACATCTTGGATTTCGTCGGGTTTCAAGCTGAGATATGCATTTTCTGCGATAATATTGGTGAGACTTTAGTCAGAAGTATGCAGAATCATCTAGATCGCTCGTTTCGAGCTATTTAATGCGAAAAAACAAGTTTTCTGGTGTTTTGACCACTCCATAGTGCGTTTGATATGTAGAGCCGCCGATAACTTGGTTTTCGTGGGGTTTCCAGCTGAAATATGCATTTTCTGCGATAATCTTGGTGTTTCATCTATGAGAAGTATGCAGAATCTTCGAGAACTCTCTTTTCGAGCTAGTTAATGCGAGAAACACGTTTTCTGGTGTTTTCAACATTCCACAGTGCGTCTGATATGCAGAACCGGCGATATCTTGGTTTTCGTGAGGTTTCAAGCTGAGATATGCCTTTTCTGCTATAATATTGGTGAGACTTCTGTCCGAAGTATGCAGAATCATCTACATAGCTCGTTTCGAGCTATTTAATGCGAAAAAACAAGTTTTCCGGTGTTTTGACCACTCCACAGTGCGTTTGATATGTAGAGCCGCCGATAACTTGGTTTTCGTGGGGTTTCCAGCTGAAATATGCATTTTCTGCGATAATCTTGGTGTTTCATCTATGAGAAGTATGCAGAATCTTCGAGAACTCTCGTTTAGAGCTAGTTAATGCGAGAAACACGTTTTCTGGTGTTTTCAACATTCCACAGTGCGTCTGAAATGCAAAACCGGCGATATCATGGTTTTCGTGAGGTTTCAAGCTGGGATATGCCTTTTCAGCTATAATATTGGTGAGACTTCTGTCCAAAGTATGCAGAATCATCGATATCGCTCTTTTCGAGCTATTTAATGCGAGAAACACGTTATCAGGTGTTTTTATCACTCCACAGGGCGTTTGATATGCAGAACCGGCGACATCTTGGATTTCGTCGGGTTTCAAGCTGAGATATGCATTTTCTGCGATAATATTGGTGAGACTTCTGTCCGAAGTATGCAGAATCATCGATATCGCTCTTTTCGAACTATTTAATGCGAGAAACACGTTATCTGGTGTTTTTATCACTCCACAGGGCGTTTGATATGCAGAACCGGCGACATCTTGGATTTCGTCGGGTTTCAAGCTGAGATATGCATTTTCTGCGATAATCTTGGTGAGACTTTAGTCAGAAGTATGCAGAATCATCTAGATCGCTCGTTTCGAGCTATTTAATGCGAAAAAACAATTTTTCCAGTGTTTTGACCACTCCACTGTGCGTTTGATATGTAGAGCCGCCGATAACTTGGTTTTCGTGGGGTTTCCAGCTGAAATATGCATTTTCTGCGATAATCTTGGTGTTTCATCTATGAGAAGTATGCAGAATCTTCGAGAACTCTCTTTTAGAGCTAGTTAATGCGAGAAACACGTTTTCTGGTGTTTTCAACATTCCACAGTGCGTCTGATATGCAGAACCGGCGATATCTGGGTTTTCGTGAGGTTTCAAGCTGAGATATGCCTTTTCTGCTATAATATTGGTGAGACTTCTGTCCGAAGTATGCAGAATCATCTACATAGCTCGTTTCGAGCTATTTAATGCGAAAAAACAAGTTTTCCGGTGTTTTGACCACTCCACAGTGCGTTTGATATGTAGAGCCGCCGATAACTTGGTTTTCGTGGGGTTTCCAGCTGAAATATGCATTTTCTGCGATAATCTTGGTGTTTCATCTATGAGAAGTATGCAGAATCTTCGAGAACTCTCGTTTAGAGCTAGTTAATGCGAGAAACACGTTTTCTGGTGTTTTCAACATTCCACAGTGCGTCTGAAATGCAAAACCGGCGATATCATGGTTTTCGTGAGGTTTCAAGCTGGGATATGCCTTTTCAGCTATAATATTGGTGAGACTTCTGTCCAAAGTATGCAGAATCATCGATATCGCTCTTTTCGAGCTATTTAATGCGAGAAACACGTTATCAGGTGTTTTTATCACTCCACAGGGCGTTTGATATGCAGAACCGGCGACATCTTGGATTTCGTCGGGTTTCAAGCTGGGATATGCCTTTTCAGCTATAATATTGGTGAGACTTCTGTCCGAAGTATGCAGAATCATCGATATCGCTCTTTTCGAGCTATTTAATGCGAGAAACACGTTATCTGGTGTTTTTATCACTCCACAGTGCGTTTGATATGCAGAACCGGCGACATCTTGGATTTCGTCGGGTTTCAAGCTGAGATATGCATTTTCTGCGATAATATTGGTGAGACTTTAGTCAGAAGTATGCAGAATCATCGATATCGCTCTTTTCGAGCTGTTTAATGCGAGAAACACGTTATCTGGTGTTTTGACCACTCCATAGTGCGTTTGATATGTAGAGCCGCCGATAACTTGGTTTTCGTGGGGTTTCAAGCTGAGATATGCATTTTCTGCGATAATCTTGGTGAGACTTTAGACAGAAGTATGCAGAATCATCTAGATCGCTCGTTTCGAGCTATTTAATGCGAAAAAACAAGTTTTCTGGTGTTTTGACCACTCCATAGTGCGTTTGATATGTAGAGCCGCCGATAACTTGGTTTTCGTGGGGTTTCCAGCTGAAATATGCATTTTCTGCGATAATCTTGGTGTTTCATCTATGAGAAGTATGCAGAATCTTCGAGAACTCTCTTTTCGAGCTAGTTAATGCGAGAAACACGTTTTCTGGTGTTTTCAACATTCCACAGTGCGTCTGATATGCAGAACCGGCGATATCTTGGTTTTCGTGAGGTTTCAAGCTGGGATATGCCTTTTCAGCTATAATATTGGTGAGACTTCTGTCCGAAGTATGCAGAATCATCGATATCGCTCTTTTCGAGCTATTTAATGCGAGAAACACGTTATCTGGTGTTTTTATCACTCCACAGGGCGTTTGATATGCAGAACCGGCGACATCTTGGATTTCGTCGGGTTTCAAGCTGAGATATGCATTTTCTGCGATAATATTGGTGAGACTTCAGGCAGAAGTATGCAGAATCATCTAGATCGCTCGTTTCGAGCTATTTAATGCGAAAAAACAATTTTTCCAGTGTTTTGACCACTCCACTGTGCGTTTGATATGTAGAGCCGCCGATAACTTGGTTTTCGTGGGGTTTCCAGCTGAAATATGCATTTTCTGCGATAATCTTGGTGTTTCTTCTATGAGAAGTATGCAGAACCATCGAGAACTCTCTTTTCGAGCTAGTTAATGCGAGAAACACGTTTTCTGGTGTTTTCAACATTCCAAAGTGCGTCTGAAATGCAGAACCGGCGATATCATGGTTTTCGTGAGGTTTCAAGCTGGGATATGCCTTTTCAGCTATAATATTGGTGAGACTTCTGTCCGAAGTATGCAGAATCATCGATATCGCTCTTTTCGAGCTATTTAATGCGAGAAACACGTTATCAGGTGTTTTTATCACTCCACAGGGCGTTTGATATGCAGAACCGGCGACATCTTGGATTTCGTCGGGTTTCAAGCTGAGATATGCATTTTCTGCGATAATATTAGTGAGACTTCTGTCCGAAGTATGCAGAATCATCGATATCGCTCTTTTCGAACTATTTAATGCGAGAAACACGTTATCTGGTGTTTTTATCACTCCACAGGGCGTTTGATATGCAGAACCGGCGACATCTTGGATTTCGTCGGGTTTCAAGCTGAGATATGCATTTTCTGCGATAATCTTGGTGAGACTTTAGTCAGAAGTATGCAGAATCATCTAGATCGCTCGTTTCGAGCTATTTAATGCGAAAAAACAATTTTTCCAGTGTTTTCACCACTCCACTGTGCGTTTGATATGTAGAGCCGCCGATAACTTGGTTTTCGTGGGGTTTCCAGCTGAAATATGCATTTTCTGCGATAATCTTGGTGTTTCATCTATGAGAAGTATGCAGAACCATCGAGAACTCTCTTTTCGAGCTAGTTAATGCGAGAAACACGTTTTCTGGTGTTTTCAACATTCCACAGTGCGTCTGATATGCAGAACCGGCGATATCTTGGTTTTCGTGAGGTTTCAAGCTGGGATATGCCTTTTCAGCTATAATATTGGTGAGACTTCTGTCCGAAGTATGCAGAATCATCGATATCGCTCTTTTCGAGCTATTTAATGCGAGAAACACGTTATCTGGTGTTTTTATCACTCCACAGGGCGTTTGATATGCAGAACCGGCGACATCTTGGATTTCGTCGGGTTTCAAGCTGAGATATGCATTTTCTGCGATAATATTGGTGAGACTTCAGGCAGAAGTATGCAGAATCATCTAGATCGCTCGTTTCGAGCTATTTAATGCGAAAAAACAATTTTTCCAGTGTTTTGACCACTCCACTGTGCGTTTGATATGTAGAGCCGCCGATAACTTGGTTTTCGTGGGGTTTCCAGCTGAAATATGCATTTTCTGCGATAATCTTGGTGTTTCTTCTATGAGAAGTATGCAGAACCATCGAGAACTCTCTTTTCGAGCTAGTTAATGCGAGAAACACGTTTTCTGGTGTTTTCAACATTCCAAAGTGCGTCTGAAATGCAGAACCGGCGATATCATGGTTTTCATGAGGTTTCAAGCTGGGATATGCCTTTTCAGCTATAATATTGGTGAGACTTCTGTCCGAAGTATGCGGAATCATCGATATCGCTCTTTTCGAGCTATTTAATGCGAGAAACACGTTATCAGGTGTTTTTATCACTCCACAGGGCGTTTGATATGCAGAACCGGCGACATCTTGGATTTCGTCGGGTTTCAAGCTGAGATATGCATTTTCTGCGATAATATTAGTGAGACTTCTGTCCGAAGTATGCAGAATCATCGATATCGCTCTTTTCGAACTATTTAATGCGAGAAACACGTTATCTGGTGTTTTTATCACTCCACAGGGCGTTTGATATGCAGAACCGGCGACATCTTGGATTTCGTCGGGTTTCAAGCTGAGATATGCATTTTCTGCGATAATCTTGGTGAGACTTTAGTCAGAAGTATGCAGAATCATCTAGATCGCTCGTTTCGAGCTATTTAATGCGAAAAAACAATTTTTCCAGTGTTTTCACCACTCCACTGTGCGTTTGATATGTAGAGCCGCCGATAACTTGGTTTTCGTGGGGTTTCCAGCTGAAATATGCATTTTCTGCGATAATCTTGGTGTTTCATCTATGAGAAGTATGCAGAACCATCGAGAACTCTCTTTTCGAGCTAGTTAATGCGAGAAACACGTTTTCTGGTGTTTTCAACATTCCAAAGTGCGTCTGAAATGCAGAACCGGCGATATCATGGTTTTCGTGAGGTTTCAAGCTGGGATATGCCTTTTCAGCTATAATATTGGTGAGACTTCTGTCCGAAGTATGCAGAATCATCGATATCGCTCTTTTCGAGCTATTTAATGCGAGAAACACGTTTTCTGGTGGTTTCAACATTCCACAGTGCGTCTGATATGCAGAACCGGCGATATCTTGGTTTTCGAGAGGTTTCAAGCTGAGATATGCATTTTCTGCGATAATATTGGTGAGACTTCTGTCCGAAGTATGCAGAATCATCTACATCGCTCGTTTCGAGCTATTTAATGCGAAAAAACAAGTTTTCCGGTGTTTTGACCACTCCACAGTGCGTTTGATATGTAGAGCCGCCGATAACTTGGTTTTCGTGGGGTTTCCAGCTGAAATATGCATTTTCTGCGATAATCTTGGTGTTTCATCTTTGCGAAGTATGCACAATCATCGGGAACTCTTTTTTCGAGCTAGTTAATGCGACAAACACGTTTTCTGGTGTTTTCAAAGTTCCACAGTGCGTCTGATATGCAGAACCGGCGATATCTTGGTTTTCGTGGGGTTTCCAGCTGAAATATGCATTCTCTGCGATAATCTTGGTGTTTCATCTATGAGAAGTATGCAGAATCATCGAGAACTCTCTTTTCGAGCTAGTTAATGCGAGAAACACGTTTTCTGGTGTTTTCAACATTCCACAGTGCGTCTGATATGCAGAACCGGCGATATCTTGGTTTTCGTGAGGTTTCAAGCTGAGATATGCCTTTTCTGCTATAATATTGGTGAGACTTCTGTCCGAAGTATGCAGAATCATCTACATCGCTCGTTTCGAGCTATTTAATGCGAAAAAACAAGTTTTCCGGTGTTTTGACCACTCCACGGTGCGTTTGATATGTAGAGCCGCCGATAACTTGGTTTTCGTGGGGTTTCCAGCTGAAATATGCATTTTCTGCGATAAACTTGGTGTTTCATCTATGAGAAGTATGCAGAATCATCCAGAACCCTCTTTTCGAGCTAGTTAATGCGAGTAACGCGTTTTCTGGTGTTTTCACCACTCCACAGTGCGTCTGATATGCAGAACCGTCGATATCTTGATTTTCGTGATGTCTCCAGCTGAGATATGCATTTTCTGCGATAATCTTGGTGAGTCTTCTGTCAGAAGTATGCAGAAGCATCTAGATCGCTCTTTTCGAGCTATTTAATGCGAGTAACACGTTTTCTGGTGTTTTCAACATTCCACAGTGCGTCTGATATGCAGAACCGGCGACATCTTGGATTTCGTCGGGTTTCAAGCTGAGATATGCATTTTCTGCGATAATATTGGTGAGACTTCTGTCCGAAGTATGCAGAATCATCGATATCGCTCTTTTCGAACTATTTAATGCGAGAAACACGTTATCTGGTGTTTTTATCACTCCACAGGGCGTTTGATATGCAGAACCGGCGACATCTTGGATTTCGTCGGGTTTCAAGCTGAGATATGCATTTTCTGCGATAATCTTGGTGAGACTTTAGTCAGAAGTATGCAGAATCATCTAGATCGCTCGTTTCGAGCTATTTAATGCGAAAAAACAAGTTTTCTTGTGTTTTGACCACTCCATAGTGCGTTTGATATGTAGAGCCGCCGATAACTTGGTTTTCGTGGGGTTTCCAGCTGAAATATGCATTTTCTGCGATAATCTTGGTGTTTCATCTATGAGAAGTATGCAGAATCTTCGAGAACTCTCTTTTCGAGCTAGTTAATGCGAGAAACACGTTTTCTGGTGTTTTCAACATTCCACAGTGCGTCTGATATGCAGAACCGGCGATATCTTGGTTTTCGTGAGGTTTCTAGCTGAGATATGCCTTTTCTGCTATAATATTGGTGAGACTTCTGTCCGAAGTATGCAGAATCATCTACATCGCTCGTTTCGAGCTATTTAATGCGAAAAAACACGTTTTCCGGTGTTTTGACCACTCCACAGTGCGTTTGATATGTAGAGCCGCCGATAACTTGGTTTTCGTGGGGTTTCCAGCTGAAATATGCATTTTCTGCGATAATCTTGGTGTTTCATCTTTGCGAAGTATGCAGAATCATCGGGAACTCTCTTTTCGAGCCAGTTAATGCGACAAACACGTTTTCTGGTGTTTTCAACCTTCCACAGTGCGTCTGATATGCAGAACCGGCGATATCTTGGTTTTCGTGGGGTTTCCAGCTGAAATATGCATTCTCTGCGATAATCTTGGTGTTTCATCTATGAGAAGTATGCAGAATCATCCAGAACCCTCTTTTCGAGCTAGTTAATGCGAGTAAGACGTTTTCTGGTGTTTTCACCACTCCACAGTGCGTCTGATATGCAGAACCGGCGATAACTTGGTTTTCGTGGGGTTTCCAGCTGAAATATGCATTTTCTGCGATAATCTTGGTTAGTCTTCTGTCAGAAGTATGCAGAATCATCCAGAACCCTCTTTTCGAGCTAGTTAATGCGAGTAAGACGTTTTCTGGTGTTTTCACCACTCCACAGTGCGTCTGATATGCAGAACCGGCGATAACTTGGTTTTCGTGGGGTTTCCAGCTGAAATATGCATTTTCTGCGATAATCTTGGTGAGACTTTAGTCAGAAGTATGCAGAATCATCTAGATCGCTCGTTTCGCGCTATCTAATTCGAAAAGACAAGTTTTCTGGTGTTTTGACCACTCCACAGTGCGTTTGATATGCAGAACCGGCGACATCTTGATTTTCGTGAGGTTTCAAGCTGAGATATGCATTTTCTGCGATAATCTTGGTGAGACTTCAGTCAGAAGTATGCAGAATCATCTAGATCGCTCGATTCGAGCTATTTAATGCGAGAAACTCGTCATCTGGTTGTTTTCACCACTCCACAGTGCGTATGATATGCAGAACCGGCGACATCTTCATTTTCGTGAGGTTTCTAGCTGAGATATGCATGTTCAGCGATAATATTGGTGAGACTTCAGTCAGAAGTATGCAGAATCATCTAGATCGCTCGTTTCGAGCTATTTAATGCGAGAAACACGTTTTCTGGTGTTTTCAGCACCCCACAGTGCGCTTGATATGCACAACCGGAGATATCTTGGTTTCGGTCGGGTTTCAACCTGAGATATGCATTTTCTGCGATAATATTGGTGAGTCTTCTGTCCGAAGTATGCAGAATCATCGATATCGCTCTTTTCGAGCTATTTAATGCGAGAAACACGTTATCTGGTGTTTTGACCACTCCACAGGTCGTTTGATATGCATAACCGGCGACATCTTGGTTTTCGTCGGGTTTCAAGCTGAGATATGCATTTTCTGCGATCATATTGGTGAGACTTCAGTCAGAAGTATGCAGAATCATCTAGATCGCACCTTTCGAGCTATTTAATGCGAAAAAACAAGTTTTCCGGTGTTTTGACCACTCCACAGTGCGTTTGATATGTAGAACCGCCGATAACTTGGTTTTCGTGGGGTTTCCAGGTGAAATATGCATTTTCTGCGATAATCTTGGTGAGTCTTCTGTCAGAAGTATGCAGAATCATTGAGATCGATCTATTCGTGCTATTTAATGCGAGAAACACGTTATCTGGTGTTTTGACAACTCCACAGGGCGTTTGATATGCAGAACCGGCGATAACTTGGTTTTCGTGGGGTTTCCAGCTGAAATATGCATTTTCTGCGATAATCTTGGTGAGTCTTCTGTCAGAAGTATGCAGAATCATCGAGATCGATCTATTCGTGCTATTTAATGCGAGAAACACGTTATCTGGTGTTTTGACAACTCCACAGGGCGTTTGATATGCAGAACCGGCGATATCTTGGTTTTCGTGGGGTTTCCAGCTGAAATATGCATTCTCTGCGATAATCTTTGTGTTTCATCTATGAGAATTATGCAGAATCATCCCGAACGCTCTTTTCGAGCTAGTTAATGCTAGTAACACGTTTTCTGGTGTTTTCACCACTCCACAGGGCGTTTGATATGCAGAACCGGCGATATCTTGGTTTTCGTTGGGTTTCCAGCTGTGATATGCATTTTCTGCGATAATCTTGGTGAGACTTTAGTCAGAAGTATGCAGAATCATCGATATCGCTATTTTTGAGCTGTTTAATGCGAGAAACACGTTATCTGGTGTTTTCAACATTCCACAGTGCGTCTGATATGCAGAACCGGCGATATCTTGGTTTTCGTGAGGTTTCAAGCTGGGATATGCCTTTTCAGCTATAATATTGGTGAGACTTCTGTCCGAAGTATGCAGAATCATCGATATCGCTCTTTTCGAGCTATTTAATGCGAGAAACACGTTATCTGGTGTTTTTATCACTCCACAGGGCGTTTGATATGCAGAACCGGCGACATCTTGGATTTCGTCGGGTTTCAAGCTGAGATATGCATTTTCTGCGATAATATTGGTGAGACTTCAGGCAGAAGTATGCAGAATCATCTAGATCGCTCGTTTCGAGCTATTTAATGCGAAAAAACAATTTTTCCAGTGTTTTGACCACTCCACTGTGCGTTTGATATGTAGAGCCGCCGATAACTTGGTTTTCGTGGGGTTTCCAGCTGAAATATGCATTTTCTGCGATAATCTTGGTGTTTCTTCTATGAGAAGTATGCAGAACCATCGAGAACTCTCTTTTCGAGCTAGTTAATGCGAGAAACACGTTTTCTGGTGTTTTCAACATTCCAAAGTGCGTCTGAAATGCAGAACCGGCGATATCATGGTTTTCGTGAGGTTTCAAGCTGGGATATGCCTTTTCAGCTATAATATTGGTGAGACTTCTGTCCGAAGTATGCGGAATCATCGATATCGCTCTTTTCGAGCTATTTAATGCGAGAAACACGTTATCAGGTGTTTTTATCACTCCACAGGGCGTTTGATATGCAGAACCGGCGACATCTTGGATTTCGTCGGGTTTCAAGCTGAGATATGCATTTTCTGCGATAATATTAGTGAGACTTCTGTCCGAAGTATGCAGAATCATCGATATCGCTCTTTTCGAACTATTTAATGCGAGAAACACGTTATCTGGTGTTTTTATCACTCCACAGGGCGTTTGATATGCAGAACCGGCGACATCTTGGATTTCGTCGGGTTTCAAGCTGAGATATGCATTTTCTGCGATAATCTTGGTGAGACTTTAGTCAGAAGTATGCAGAATCATCTAGATCGCTCGTTTCGAGCTATTTAATGCGAAAAAACAATTTTTCCAGTGTTTTCACCACTCCACTGTGCGTTTGATATGTAGAGCCGCCGATAACTTGGTTTTCGTGGGGTTTCCAGCTGAAATATGCATTTTCTGCGATAATCTTGGTGTTTCATCTATGAGAAGTATGCAGAACCATCGAGAACTCTCTTTTCGAGCTAGTTAATGCGAGAAACACGTTTTCTGGTGTTTTCAACATTCCAAAGTGCGTCTGAAATGCAGAACCGGCGATATCATGGTTTTCGTGAGGTTTCAAGCTGGGATATGCCTTTTCAGCTATAATATTGGTGAGACTTCTGTCCGAAGTATGCAGAATCATCGATATCGCTCTTTTCGAGCTATTTAATGCGAGAAACACGTTTTCTGGTGGTTTCAACATTCCACAGTGCGTCTGATATGCAGAACCGGCGATATCTTGGTTTTCGAGAGGTTTCAAGCTGAGATATGCATTTTCTGCGATAATATTGGTGAGACTTCTGTCCGAAGTATGCAGAATCATCTACATCGCTCGTTTCGAGCTATTTAATGCGAAAAAACAAGTTTTCCGGTGTTTTGACCACTCCACAGTGCGTTTGATATGTAGAGCCGCCGATAACTTGGTTTTCGTGGGGTTTCCAGCTGAAATATGCATTTTCTGCGATAATCTTGGTGTTTCATCTTTGCGAAGTATGCACAATCATCGGGAACTCTTTTTTCGAGCTAGTTAATGCGACAAACACGTTTTCTGGTGTTTTCAAAGTTCCACAGTGCGTCTGATATGCAGAACCGGCGATATCTTGGTTTTCGTGGGGTTTCCAGCTGAAATATGCATTCTCTGCGATAATCTTGGTGTTTCATCTATGAGAAGTATGCAGAATCATCGAGAACTCTCTTTTCGAGCTAGTTAATGCGAGAAACACGTTTTCTGGTGTTTTCAACATTCCACAGTGCGTCTGATATGCAGAACCGGCGATATCTTGGTTTTCGTGAGGTTTCAAGCTGAGATATGCCTTTTCTGCTATAATATTGGTGAGACTTCTGTCCGAAGTATGCAGAATCATCTACATCGCTCGTTTCGAGCTATTTAATGCGAAAAAACAAGTTTTCCGGTGTTTTGACCACTCCACGGTGCGTTTGATATGTAGAGCCGCCGATAACTTGGTTTTCGTGGGGTTTCCAGCTGAAATATGCATTTTCTGCGATAAACTTGGTGTTTCATCTATGAGAAGTATGCAGAATCATCCAGAACCCTCTTTTCGAGCTAGTTAATGCGAGTAACGCGTTTTCTGGTGTTTTCACCACTCCACAGTGCGTCTGATATGCAGAACCGTCGATATCTTGATTTTCGTGATGTCTCCAGCTGAGATATGCATTTTCTGCGATAATCTTGGTGAGTCTTCTGTCAGAAGTATGCAGAAGCATCTAGATCGCTCTTTTCGAGCTATTTAATGCGAGTAACACGTTTTCTGGTGTTTTCAACATTCCACAGTGCGTCTGATATGCAGAACCGGCGACATCTTGGATTTCGTCGGGTTTCAAGCTGAGATATGCATTTTCTGCGATAATATTGGTGAGACTTCTGTCCGAAGTATGCAGAATCATCGATATCGCTCTTTTCGAACTATTTAATGCGAGAAACACGTTATCTGGTGTTTTTATCACTCCACAGGGCGTTTGATATGCAGAACCGGCGACATCTTGGATTTCGTCGGGTTTCAAGCTGAGATATGCATTTTCTGCGATAATCTTGGTGAGACTTTAGTCAGAAGTATGCAGAATCATCTAGATCGCTCGTTTCGAGCTATTTAATGCGAAAAAACAAGTTTTCTTGTGTTTTGACCACTCCATAGTGCGTTTGATATGTAGAGCCGCCGATAACTTGGTTTTCGTGGGGTTTCCAGCTGAAATATGCATTTTCTGCGATAATCTTGGTGTTTCATCTATGAGAAGTATGCAGAATCTTCGAGAACTCTCTTTTCGAGCTAGTTAATGCGAGAAACACGTTTTCTGGTGTTTTCAACATTCCACAGTGCGTCTGATATGCAGAACCGGCGATATCTTGGTTTTCGTGAGGTTTCTAGCTGAGATATGCCTTTTCTGCTATAATATTGGTGAGACTTCTGTCCGAAGTATGCAGAATCATCTACATCGCTCGTTTCGAGCTATTTAATGCGAAAAAACACGTTTTCCGGTGTTTTGACCACTCCACAGTGCGTTTGATATGTAGAGCCGCCGATAACTTGGTTTTCGTGGGGTTTCCAGCTGAAATATGCATTTTCTGCGATAATCTTGGTGTTTCATCTTTGCGAAGTATGCAGAATCATCGGGAACTCTCTTTTCGAGCCAGTTAATGCGACAAACACGTTTTCTGGTGTTTTCAACCTTCCACAGTGCGTCTGATATGCAGAACCGGCGATATCTTGGTTTTCGTGGGGTTTCCAGCTGAAATATGCATTCTCTGCGATAATCTTGGTGTTTCATCTATGAGAAGTATGCAGAATCATCCAGAACCCTCTTTTCGAGCTAGTTAATGCGAGTAAGACGTTTTCTGGTGTTTTCACCACTCCACAGTGCGTCTGATATGCAGAACCGGCGATAACTTGGTTTTCGTGGGGTTTCCAGCTGAAATATGCATTTTCTGCGATAATCTTGGTTAGTCTTCTGTCAGAAGTATGCAGAATCATCCAGAACCCTCTTTTCGAGCTAGTTAATGCGAGTAAGACGTTTTCTGGTGTTTTCACCACTCCACAGTGCGTCTGATATGCAGAACCGGCGATAACTTGGTTTTCGTGGGGTTTCCAGCTGAAATATGCATTTTCTGCGATAATCTTGGTGAGACTTTAGTCAGAAGTATGCAGAATCATCTAGATCGCTCGTTTCGCGCTATCTAATTCGAAAAGACAAGTTTTCTGGTGTTTTGACCACTCCACAGTGCGTTTGATATGCAGAACCGGCGACATCTTGATTTTCGTGAGGTTTCAAGCTGAGATATGCATTTTCTGCGATAATCTTGGTGAGACTTCAGTCAGAAGTATGCAGAATCATCTAGATCGCTCGATTCGAGCTATTTAATGCGAGAAACTCGTCATCTGGTTGTTTTCACCACTCCACAGTGCGTATGATATGCAGAACCGGCGACATCTTCATTTTCGTGAGGTTTCTAGCTGAGATATGCATGTTCAGCGATAATATTGGTGAGACTTCAGTCAGAAGTATGCAGAATCATCTAGATCGCTCGTTTCGAGCTATTTAATGCGAGAAACACGTTTTCTGGTGTTTTCAGCACCCCACAGTGCGCTTGATATGCACAACCGGAGATATCTTGGTTTCGGTCGGGTTTCAACCTGAGATATGCATTTTCTGCGATAATATTGGTGAGTCTTCTGTCCGAAGTATGCAGAATCATCGATATCGCTCTTTTCGAGCTATTTAATGCGAGAAACACGTTATCTGGTGTTTTGACCACTCCACAGGTCGTTTGATATGCATAACCGGCGACATCTTGGTTTTCGTCGGGTTTCAAGCTGAGATATGCATTTTCTGCGATCATATTGGTGAGACTTCAGTCAGAAGTATGCAGAATCATCTAGATCGCACCTTTCGAGCTATTTAATGCGAAAAAACAAGTTTTCCGGTGTTTTGACCACTCCACAGTGCGTTTGATATGTAGAACCGCCGATAACTTGGTTTTCGTGGGGTTTCCAGGTGAAATATGCATTTTCTGCGATAATCTTGGTGAGTCTTCTGTCAGAAGTATGCAGAATCATTGAGATCGATCTATTCGTGCTATTTAATGCGAGAAACACGTTATCTGGTGTTTTGACAACTCCACAGGGCGTTTGATATGCAGAACCGGCGATAACTTGGTTTTCGTGGGGTTTCCAGCTGAAATATGCATTTTCTGCGATAATCTTGGTGAGTCTTCTGTCAGAAGTATGCAGAATCATCGAGATCGATCTATTCGTGCTATTTAATGCGAGAAACACGTTATCTGGTGTTTTGACAACTCCACAGGGCGTTTGATATGCAGAACCGGCGATATCTTGGTTTTCGTGGGGTTTCCAGCTGAAATATGCATTCTCTGCGATAATCTTTGTGTTTCATCTATGAGAATTATGCAGAATCATCCCGAACGCTCTTTTCGAGCTAGTTAATGCTAGTAACACGTTTTCTGGTGTTTTCACCACTCCACAGGGCGTTTGATATGCAGAACCGGCGATATCTTGGTTTTCGTTGGGTTTCCAGCTGTGATATGCATTTTCTGCGATAATCTTGGTGAGACTTTAGTCAGAAGTATGCAGAATCATCGATATCGCTATTTTTGAGCTGTTTAATGCGAGAAACACGTTATCTGGTGTTTTGACCACTCCATCGTGCGTTTGATATGTAGAGCCGCCGATAACTTGGTTTTCGTGGGGTTTCCAGCTGAAATATGCATTTTCTGCGATAATCTTGGTGAGACTTTAGTCACAAGTATGCAGAATCATCTAGATCGCTCGTTTCGCGCTATCTAATTCGAAAAAACAAGTTTTCTGGTGTTTTGACCACTCCACAGTGCGTTTGATATGCAGAACCGGCGACATCTTGATTTTCGTGAGGTTTCAAGCTGAGATATGCAATTTCTGCGATAATCTTGGTGAGACTTCAGTCAGAAGTATGCAGAATCATCTAGATCGCTCGATTCGAGCTATTTAATGCGAGAAACTCGTCATCTGGTTGTTTTCACCACTCCACAGTGCGTTTGATATGCAGAACCGGCGACATCTTCATTTTCGTGAGGTTTCTAGCTGAGATATGCATGTTCAGCGATAATATTGGTGAGACTTCAGCCAGAAGTATGCAGAATCATCGATATCGCTATTTTCGAGCTGTTTAATGCGAGAAACACGTTATCTGGTGTTTTGACCACTCCATAGTGCGTTTGATATGTAGAGCCGCCGATAACTTGGTTTTCGTGGGGTTTCCAGCTGAAATATGCATTTTCTGCGATAATCTTGGTGAGACTTTAGTCACAAGTATGCAGAATCATCTAGATCGCTCGTTTCGCGCTATCTAATTCGAAAAAACAAGTTTTCTGGTGTTTTGACCACTCCACAGTGCGTTTGATATGCAGAACCGGCGACATCTTGATTTTCGTGAGGTTTCAAGCTGAGATATGCAATTTCTGCGATAATCTTGGTGAGACTTCAGTCAGAAGTATGCAGAATCATCTAGATCGCTCGATTCGAGCTATTTAATGCGAGAAACTCGTCATCTGGTTGTTTTCACCACTCCACAGGGCGTTTGATATGCAGAACCGGCGATATCTTGGTTTTCGTTGGGTTTCCAGCTGTGATATGCATTTTCTGCGATAATCTTGGTGAGACTTTAGTCAGAAGTATGCAGAATCATCGATATCGCTATTTTCGAGCTGTTTAATGCGAGAAACACGTTATCTGGTGTTATGACCACTCCATAGTGCGTTTGATATGTAGAGCCGCCGATAACTTGGTTTTCGTGGGGTTTCCAGCTGAAATATGCATGTTCTGCGATAATCTTGGTGAGACTTTAGTCACAAGTATGCAGATTCATCTAGATCGCTCGTTTCGCGCTATCTAATTCGAAAAAACAAGTTTTCTGGTGTTTTGACCACTCCACAGTGCGTTTGATATGCAGAACCGGCGACATCTTGATTTTCGTGAGGTTTCAAGCTGAGATATGCAATTTCTGCGATAATCTTGGTGAGACTTCAGTCAGAAGTATGCAGAATCATCTAGATCGCTCGATTCGAGCTATTTAATGCGAGAAACTCGTCATCTGGTTGTTTTCACCACTCCACAGTGCGTTTGATATGCAGAACCGGCGACATCTTCATTTTCGTGAGGTTTCTAGCTGAGATATGCATGTTCAGCGATAATATTGGTGAGACTTCAGTCAGAAGTATGCAGAATCATCTAGATCGCACCTTTCGAGCTATTTAATATGAAAAAACAAGTTTTCTGGTGTTTTGACCACTCCACAGTGCGTTTGATATGTAGAGCCGCCGATAACTTGGTTTTCGTGGGGTTTCCAGCTGAAATATGCATTTTCTGCGATAATCTTGGTGAGACTTTAGTCAGAAGTATGCAGAATCATCTAGATCGCTCGTTTCGCACTATTTAATTCGAAAAAACAAGTTTTCTGGTGTTTTGACCACTCCACAGTGCGTTTGATATGCAGAACCGGCGACATCTTGATTTTCGTGAGGTTTCAAGCTAAGATATGCATTTTCTGCGATAATATTCGTGAGACTTCTGTCCGAAGTATGCAGAATCATCGAAATCGCCCTTTTCGAGCTGTTTAATGCGAGAAACACGTTATCTGGTGTTTTGACCACTCCACAGGGCATTTGATATGCAGAACCGGCGATATCTTGGTTTTCGTGGGGTTTCCAGCTGAAATATGCATTTTCTGCGATAATCTTGGTGTTTCATCTATGAGAAGTATGCAGAATCATCGAGAACTCTCTTTTCGAGCTAGTTAATGCGAGAAACACGATTTCTGGTGTTTTCAACATTCCACAGTGCGTCTGATATACAGAACCGGCGATATCTTGGTTTTCGTGAGGTTTCAAGCTGAGATATGCCTTTTCTGCGGCAATCTTGGTGAGACTTCTGTCCGAAGTATGCAGAATCATCGATATCGCTCTTTTCGAGATAGTTAATCCGAGAAACACGTTTTCTGGTGTTTTCAACATTCCACAGTGCGTCTGATATGCAGAACCGGCGATATCTTGGTTTTCGTGAGGTTTCAAGCAGAGATATGCCTTTTCTGCTATAATATTGGTGAGACTTCTGTCCGAAGTATGCAGAATCATCGATATCGCTCTTTTCGAGCTAGCTAATGCGAGAAACACGTTTTCTGGTGTTTTCACCACCCCACAGTGCGTTTGATATGCATAACCGGCGACATCTTGGTTTTCGTCGGGTTTCAAGCTGAGATATGCATTTTCTGCGATAATATTGGTGAGACTTCAGTCAGAAGTATGCAGAATCACCTAGATCGCACCTTTCGAGCTATTTAATGCGATAAACACGTTATCTGGTGTTTTCACCACCCCACAGTGCGTTTGATATGCAGAACCGGCGACATCTTGGTTTTCGTGAGGTTTCTAGCTGAGATATGCATTTTCTGCGATAATCTTGGTGTTTCATCTATGAGAAATAGGCAGAATCATCGAGAACGCTCTTTTCGTGCTAGTTAATGCGAGTAACACGTTTTCTGGTGTTTTCACCACTCCACAGTGCGTCTGATATGCAGAACCGGCGATATCTTGGTTTTCGTGGGGTTTCCAGCTGAGATATGCATTTTCTGCGATAATCTTGGTGAGTCTTCTGTCAGAAGTATGCAGAATCATCCAGAAAGCTCTTTTCGTGCTAGTTAATGCGAGTAACACGTTTTCTGGTGTTTTCACCACTCCACAGTGCGTCTGATATGCAGAACCGGCGATATCTTGGTTTTCGTGAGGTTTCTATCTGAGGTATGCATTTTCTGCTATACTATTGGTGAGACTTCTGTCCGAAGTATGCAGAATCATCGATATAGCTCTTTTCGAGCTACTTAATGCGAGAAACACGTTATCTGGCGTTTTTATCACTCCACAGGGCGTTTGATATGCATAACCGGCGACATCTTGGTTTTCGTCGGCTTTCAAGCTGAGATATGCATTTTCTGCGATAATATTGGTGAGACTTTAGTCAGAAGTATGCAGAAACATCTAGATCGCACCTTTCGAGCTATTTAATGCGAAAAAACAAGTTTTCCGGTGCTTTGACCACTCCACAGTGCGTTTGATATGTAGATCCGCCGATAACTTGGTTTTCGAGGGGTTTCCAGCAGAAATATGCATTTTCTGCGATAATCTTGGTGTTTCATCTATGAGAAGTATTTAGAATCATCGACATCGCTCTTTTCGAGCTAGTTAATGCGAGAAACACGTTTTCTGGTGTTTTCACCACCCCACAGGGCGTTTGATATGCAGAACCGGCGATATCTTGGTTTTCGTGGGGTTTCCAGGTGAAATATGCATTCTCTGCGATAATCTTTGTGTTTCATGTATGAGAATTATGCAGAATCATCCAGATCGCTCTTTTCGAGATAGTTAATGCTAGTAACACGTTTTCTGGTGTTTTCACCACTCCACAGGGCGTTTGATAAGCAGAACCGGCGATATCTTGGTTTTCGTGGGGTTTCCAGCTGAGATATGCATTTTCTGCGATAATCTTGGTGAGACTTTAGTCAGAAGTATGCAGCATCATCTAGATCGCTCGTTTCGAGCTATTTAATGCGAAAAAGCAAGTTTTCTGGTGTTTTCAACACCCCACAGTGCGTTTGATATGTAGAGCCGCCGATAACATGGTTTTCGTGGGGTTTCCAGCTGAAATATGCATTTTCTGCGATAATCTTGGTGAGTCTTCTGTCAGAAGTATGCAGAATCATCGAGATCGCTCTATTCGAGCTATTTAATGCGAGGTACACGTTATCTGGTGTTTTGACCACCCCACAGTGCGCTTGATATGCACAACCGGAGATATCTTGGTTTCGGTCGGGTTTCAAGCTGAGATATGCATTTTCTGCGATAATATTGGTGAGACTTCTGTCCGAAGTGTGCAGAATCATCGATATCGCTCTTTTCGAGCTATTTAATGCGAGAAACACGTTATCTGGTGTTTTGACCACTCCACAGGTCGTTTGATATGCATAACCGGCGACGTCTTGGTTTTCGTGGGGTTTCCAGCTGAAATATGCATTTTCTGCGATATTCTTGGTGTTTCATCAATGAGAAGTATGCAGAATCATCCAGAACGCTCTTTTCGAGCTAGTTAATGCGAGTAACACGTTTTCTGGTGTTTTCACCACTCCACAGTGCGTTTGATATGCAGAACCGGCGACATCTTGGTTTTCGGTGGGGTTCAAGCTGAGATATTCATTTTCTGCGATAATATTGGTGAGACTTCTGTCCGAAGTGTGCAGAATCATCGATATCGCTCTTTTCGAGCTATTTAATGCGAGAAACACATTATCTGGTGTTTTGACCACTCCACAGGTCGTTTGATATGCATAACCGGCGACATCTTGGTTTTCGTCGGGTTTCAAGCTGAGATACGCATTTTCTGCGATAATATTGGTGAGACTTCAGTCAGAAGTATGCAGAATCATCTAGATCGCACCTTTCGAGCTATTTAATGCGAGAAACACGTTTTCTGGTGTTTTCACAACCCCACAGTGCGTTTGATATGCAGAACCGGCGACATCTTGATTTTCGTGAGGTTTCTAGCTGAGATATGCATTTTCTGCGATAATCTTGGTGAGTCTTCTGTCAGAAGTATGCAGAATCATCTAGATCGCTCGTTTCGAGCTATTTAATGCGAGAAACACGTTTTCTGGTGTTTTCACCACCCCACAGTGCGTTTGATATGCAGAACCGGCGACATCTTGATTTTCGTGAGGTTTCTAGCTGAGATATGCATTTTCTGCGATAATCTTGGTGAGTCTTCTGTCAGAAGTATGCAGAATCATCTAGATCGCTCGTTTCGAGCTATTTAATGCGAGAAACACGTTTTCTGGTGTTTTCACCACCCCACAGTGCGTTTGATATGCAGAACCGGCGACATCTTGGTTTTCGGTGGGGTTCAAGCTGAGATATTCATTTTCTGCGATAATATTGGTGAGACTTCTTTCCGAAGTGTGCAGAATCATCGATATCGCTCTTTTCGAGCTATTTAATGCGAGAAACACGTTATCTGGTGTTTTGACCACTCCACAGGTCGTTTGATATGCATAACATGCGACATCTTGGTTTTCGTCGGGTTTCAAGCTGAGATATGCATTTTCTGCGATAATATTGGTGAGACTTCAGTCAGAAGTTAGCAGAATCATCTAGATCGCACCTTTCGAGCTATTTAATGCGAAAAAAAAAGTTTTCTGGTGTTTTGACCACTCCACAGTGCGTTTGATATGTAGAGCCGCCGATAACTTGGTTTTCGTGGGGTTTCCAGCTGAAATATGCATTTTCTGCGATAATCTTGGTGAGTCTTCTGTCAGAAGTATGCAGAATCATCGAGATCGCTCTATTCGAGCTATTTAATGCGAGGTACACGTTATCTGGTGTTTTGACCACCCCACAGTGCGCTTGATATGCACAACCGGAGATATCTTGGTTTCGGTCGTGTTTCAAGCTGAGATATGCATTTTCTGCGATAATTTTGGTGACACTTCAGTCAGAAGTATGCAGAATCATCCAGAACGCTCTTTTCGAGCTAGTTAATGCGAGTAACACGTTTTCTGGTGTTTTCACCACTCCACAGTGCGTTTGATATGCAGAACCGGCGACATCTTGATTTTCGTGAGGTTTCTAGCTGAGATATGCATTTTCTGCGATAATCTTGGTGAGTCTTCTGTCAGAAGTATGCAGAATCATCTAGATCGCTCGTTTCGAGCTATTTAATGCGAGAAACACGTTTTCTGGTGTTTTCAACCTTCCACAGTGCGTCTGATATGCAGAACCGGCGATATCTTGGTTTTCGTGGGGTTTCCAGCTGAAATATGCATTCTCTGCGATAATCTTGGTGTTTCATCTATGAGAAGTATGCAGAATCATCGAGAACTCTCTTTTCGAGCTAGTTAATGCGAGAAACACGTTTTCTGGTGTTTTCAACATTCCACAGTGCGTCTGATATGCAGAACCGGCGACATCTTGATTTTCGTGAGGTTTCTAGCTGAGATATGCATTTTCTGCGATAATCTTGGTGAGTCTTCTGTCAGAAGTATGCAGAATCATCTAGATCGCTCGTTTCGAGCTATTTAATGCGAGAAACACGTTTTCTGGTGTTTTCACCACCCCACAGTGCGTTTGATATGCAGAACCGGCGACATCTTGGTTTTCGGTGGGGTTCAAGCTGAGATATTCATTTTCTGCGATAATATTGGTGAGACTTCTTTCCGAAGTGTGCAGAATCATCGATATCGCTCTTTTCGAGCTATTTAATGCGAGAAACACGTTATCTGGTGTTTTGACCACTCCACAGGTCGTTTGATATGCATAACATGCGACATCTTGGTTTTCGTCGGGTTTCAAGCTGAGATATGCATTTTCTGCGATAATATTGGTGAGACTTCAGTCAGAAGTTAGCAGAATCATCTAGATCGCACCTTTCGAGCTATTTAATGCGAAAAAAAAAGTTTTCTGGTGTTTTGACCACTCCACAGTGCGTTTGATATGTAGAGCCGCCGATAACTTGGTTTTCGTGGGGTTTCCAGCTGAAATATGCATTTTCTGCGATAATCTTGGTGTTTCATCTATGAGAAGTATGCAGAATCTTCGAGAACTCTCTTTTCGAGCTAGTTAATGCGAGAAACACGTTTTCTGGTGTTTTCAACATTCCACAGTGCGTCTGATATGCAGAACCGGCGATATCTTGGTTTTCGTGAGGTTTCTAGCTGAGATATGCCTTTTCTGCTATAATATTGGTGAGACTTCTGTCCGAAGTATGCAGAATCATCTACATCGCTCGTTTCGAGCTATTTAATGCGAAAAAACACGTTTTCCGGTGTTTTGACCACTCCACAGTGCGTTTGATATGTAGAGCCGCCGATAACTGGGTTTTCGTGGGGTTTCCAGCTGATATATGCATTTTCTGCGATAATCTTGGTGTTTCATCTTTGCGAAGTATGCAGAATCATCGGGAACTCTCTTTTCGAGCCAGTTAATGCGACAAACACGTTTTCTGGTGTTTTCAACCTTCCACAGTGCGTCTGATATGCAGAACCGGCGATATCTTGGTTTTCGTGGGGTTTCCAGCTGAAATATGCATTCTCTGCGATAATCTTGGTGTTTCATCTATGAGAAGTATGCAGAATCATCGAGAACTCTCTTTTCGAGCTAGTTAATGCGAGAAACACGTTTTCTGGTGTTTTCAACATTCCACAGTGCGTCTGATATGCAGAACCGGCGATATCTTGGTTTTCGTGAGGTTTCAAGCTGAGATATGCCTTTTCTGCTATAATATTGGTGAGACTTCTGTCCGAAGTATGCAGAATCATCTACATCGCTCGTTTCGAGCTATTTAATGCGAAAAAACAAGTTTTCCGGTGTTTTGACCACTCCACAGTGCGTTTGATATGTAGAGCCGCCGATAACTTGGTTTTCGTGGGGTTTCCAGCTGAAATATGCATTTTCTGCGATAATCTTGGTGTTTCATCTTTGCGAAGTATGCAGAATCATCGAGAACTCTCTTTTCGAGCTAGTTAATGCGACAAACACGTTTTCTGGTGTTTTCAACCTTCCACAGTGCGTCTGATATGCAGAACCGGCGATATCTTGGTTTTCGTGGGGTTTCCAGCTGAAATATGCATTCTCTGCGATAATCTTGGTGTTTCATCTATGAGAAGTATGCAGAATCATCGAGAACTCTCTTTTCGAGCTAGTTAATGCGAGAAACACGGTTTCTGGTGTTTTCAACCTTCCACAGTGCGTCTGATATGCAGAACCGGCGATATCTTGGTTTTCGTGGGGTTTCCAGCTGAAATATGCATTCTCTGCGATAAGCTTGGTGTTTCATCTATGAGAAGTATGCAGAATCATCCAGAACCCTCTTTTCGAGCTAGTTAATGCGAGTAAGACGTTTTCTGGTGTTTTCACCACTCCACAGTGCGTCTGATATGCAGAACCGGCGATAACTTGGTTTTCGTGGGGTTTCCAGCTGAAATATGCATTTTCTGCGATAATCTTGGTTAGTCTTCTGTCAGAAGTATGCAGAATCATCGAGATCGCTCTATTCGAGCTATTTAATGCGAGAAACACGTTATCTGGTGTTTTTATCACTCCACAGGGCGTTTGATATGCAGAACCGGCGATATCTTGGTTTTCGTGGGGTTTCCAGCTGAGATATGCATTTTCTGCGATAATCTTGGTGAGACTTTAGTCAGAAGTATGCAGAATCATCTAGATCGCTCGTTTCGCGCTATCTAATTCGAAAAGACAAGTTTTCTGGTGTTTTGACCACTCCACAGTGCGTTTGATATGCAGAACCGGCGACATCTTGATTTTCGTGAGGTTTCAAGCTGAGATATGCATTTTCTGCGATAATCTTGGTGAGACTTCAGTCAGAAGTATGCAGAATCATCTAGATCGCTCGATTCGAGCTATTTAATGCGAGAAACTCGTCATCTGGTTGTTTTCACCACTCCACAGTGCGTATGATATGCAGAACCGGCGACATCTTCATTTTCGTGAGGTTTCTAGCTGAGATATGCATGTTCAGCGATAATATTGGTGAGACTTCAGTCAGAAGTATGCAGAATCATCTAGATCGCTCGTTTCGAGCTATTTAATGCGAGAAACACGTTTTCTGGTGTTTTCAGCACCCCACAGTGCGCTTGATATGCACAACCGGAGATATCTTGGTTTCGGTCGGGTTTCAACCTGAGATATGCATTTTCTGCGATAATATTGGTGAGTCTTCTGTCCGAAGTATGCAGAATCATCGATATCGCTCTTTTCGAGCTATTTAATGCGAGAAACACGTTATCTGGTGTTTTGACCACTCCACAGGTCGTTTGATATGCATAACCGGCGACATCTTGGTTTTCGTCGGGTTTCAAGCTGAGATATGCATTTTCTGCGATCATATTGGTGAGACTTCAGTCAGAAGTATGCAGAATCATCTAGATCGCACCTTTCGAGCTATTTAATGCGAAAAAACAAGTTTTCCGGTGTTTTGACCACTCCACAGTGCGTTTGATATGTAGAACCGCCGATAACTTGGTTTTCGTGGGGTTTCCAGGTGAAATATGCATTTTCTGCGATAATCTTGGTGAGTCTTCTGTCAGAAGTATGCAGAATCATTGAGATCGATCTATTCGTGCTATTTAATGCGAGAAACACGTTATCTGGTGTTTTGACAACTCCACAGGGCGTTTGATATGCAGAACCGGCGATAACTTGGTTTTCGTGGGGTTTCCAGCTGAAATATGCATTTTCTGCGATAATCTTGGTGAGTCTTCTGTCAGAAGTATGCAGAATCATCGAGATCGATCTATTCGTGCTATTTAATGCGAGAAACACGTTATCTGGTGTTTTGACAACTCCACAGGGCGTTTGATATGCAGAACCGGCGATATCTTGGTTTTCGTGGGGTTTCCAGCTGAAATATGCATTCTCTGCGATAATCTTTGTGTTTCATCTATGAGAATTATGCAGAATCATCCCGAACGCTCTTTTCGAGCTAGTTAATGCTAGTAACACGTTTTCTGGTGTTTTCACCACTCCACAGGGCGTTTGATATGCAGAACCGGCGATATCTTGGTTTTCGTTGGGTTTCCAGCTGTGATATGCATTTTCTGCGATAATCTTGGTGAGACTTTAGTCAGAAGTATGCAGAATCATCGATATCGCTATTTTTGAGCTGTTTAATGCGAGAAACACGTTATCTGGTGTTTTGACCACTCCATCGTGCGTTTGATATGTAGAGCCGCCGATAACTTGGTTTTCGTGGGGTTTCCAGCTGAAATATGCATTTTCTGCGATAATCTTGGTGAGACTTTAGTCACAAGTATGCAGAATCATCTAGATCGCTCGTTTCGCGCTATCTAATTCGAAAAAACAAGTTTTCTGGTGTTTTGACCACTCCACAGTGCGTTTGATATGCAGAACCGGCGACATCTTGATTTTCGTGAGGTTTCAAGCTGAGATATGCAATTTCTGCGATAATCTTGGTGAGACTTCAGTCAGAAGTATGCAGAATCATCTAGATCGCTCGATTCGAGCTATTTAATGCGAGAAACTCGTCATCTGGTTGTTTTCACCACTCCACAGTGCGTTTGATATGCAGAACCGGCGACATCTTCATTTTCGTGAGGTTTCTAGCTGAGATATGCATGTTCAGCGATAATATTGGTGAGACTTCAGCCAGAAGTATGCAGAATCATCGATATCGCTATTTTCGAGCTGTTTAATGCGAGAAACACGTTATCTGGTGTTTTGACCACTCCATAGTGCGTTTGATATGTAGAGCCGCCGATAACTTGGTTTTCGTGGGGTTTCCAGCTGAAATATGCATTTTCTGCGATAATCTTGGTGAGACTTTAGTCACAAGTATGCAGAATCATCTAGATCGCTCGTTTCGCGCTATCTAATTCGAAAAAACAAGTTTTCTGGTGTTTTGACCACTCCACAGTGCGTTTGATATGCAGAACCGGCGACATCTTGATTTTCGTGAGGTTTCAAGCTGAGATATGCAATTTCTGCGATAATCTTGGTGAGACTTCAGTCAGAAGTATGCAGAATCATCTAGATCGCTCGATTCGAGCTATTTAATGCGAGAAACTCGTCATCTGGTTGTTTTCACCACTCCACAGGGCGTTTGATATGCAGAACCGGCGATATCTTGGTTTTCGTTGGGTTTCCAGCTGTGATATGCATTTTCTGCGATAATCTTGGTGAGACTTTAGTCAGAAGTATGCAGAATCATCGATATCGCTATTTTCGAGCTGTTTAATGCGAGAAACACGTTATCTGGTGTTATGACCACTCCATAGTGCGTTTGATATGTAGAGCCGCCGATAACTTGGTTTTCGTGGGGTTTCCAGCTGAAATATGCATGTTCTGCGATAATCTTGGTGAGACTTTAGTCACAAGTATGCAGATTCATCTAGATCGCTCGTTTCGCGCTATCTAATTCGAAAAAACAAGTTTTCTGGTGTTTTGACCACTCCACAGTGCGTTTGATATGCAGAACCGGCGACATCTTGATTTTCGTGAGGTTTCAAGCTGAGATATGCAATTTCTGCGATAATCTTGGTGAGACTTCAGTCAGAAGTATGCAGAATCATCTAGATCGCTCGATTCGAGCTATTTAATGCGAGAAACTCGTCATCTGGTTGTTTTCACCACTCCACAGTGCGTTTGATATGCAGAACCGGCGACATCTTCATTTTCGTGAGGTTTCTAGCTGAGATATGCATGTTCAGCGATAATATTGGTGAGACTTCAGTCAGAAGTATGCAGAATCATCTAGATCGCACCTTTCGAGCTATTTAATATGAAAAAACAAGTTTTCTGGTGTTTTGACCACTCCACAGTGCGTTTGATATGTAGAGCCGCCGATAACTTGGTTTTCGTGGGGTTTCCAGCTGAAATATGCATTTTCTGCGATAATCTTGGTGAGACTTTAGTCAGAAGTATGCAGAATCATCTAGATCGCTCGTTTCGCACTATTTAATTCGAAAAAACAAGTTTTCTGGTGTTTTGACCACTCCACAGTGCGTTTGATATGCAGAACCGGCGACATCTTGATTTTCGTGAGGTTTCAAGCTAAGATATGCATTTTCTGCGATAATATTCGTGAGACTTCTGTCCGAAGTATGCAGAATCATCGAAATCGCCCTTTTCGAGCTGTTTAATGCGAGAAACACGTTATCTGGTGTTTTGACCACTCCACAGGGCATTTGATATGCAGAACCGGCGATATCTTGGTTTTCGTGGGGTTTCCAGCTGAAATATGCATTTTCTGCGATAATCTTGGTGTTTCATCTATGAGAAGTATGCAGAATCATCGAGAACTCTCTTTTCGAGCTAGTTAATGCGAGAAACACGATTTCTGGTGTTTTCAACATTCCACAGTGCGTCTGATATGCAGAACCGGCGATATCTTGGTTTTCGTGAGGTTTCAAGCTGAGATATGCCTTTTCTGCGGCAATCTTGGTGAGACTTCTGTCCGAAGTATGCAGAATCATCGATATCGCTCTTTTCGAGCTAGTTAATCCGAGAAACACGTTTTCTGGTGTTTTCAACATTCCACAGTGCGTCTGATATGCAGAACCGGCGATATCTTGGTTTTCGTGAGGTTTCAAGCAGAGATATGGCTTTTCTGCTATAATATTGGTGAGACTTCTGTCCGAAGTATGCAGAATCATCGATATCGCTCTTTTCGAGCTAGCTAATGCGAGAAACACGTTTTCTGGTGTTTTCACCACCCCACAGTGCGTTTGATATGCATAACCGGGGACATCTTGGTTTTCGTCGGGTTTCAAGCTGAGATATGCATTTTCTGCGATAATATTGGTGAGACTTCAGTCAGAAGTATGCAGAATCACCTAGATCGCACCTTTCGAGCTATTTAATGCGATAAACACGTTATCTGGTGTTTTGACCACTCCACAGGTCGTTTGATATGCAGAACCGGCGATATCTTGGTTTTCGTTGGGTTTCCAGCTGTGATATGCATTTTCTGCGATAATCTTGGTGAGACTTTAGTCAGAAGTATGCAGAATCATCGATATCGCTATTTTTGAGCTGTTTAATGCGAGAAACACGTTATCTGGTGTTTTGACCACTCCATCGTGCGTTTGATATGTAGAGCCGCCGATAACTTGGTTTTCGTGGGGTTTCCAGCTGAAATATGCATTTTCTGCGATAATCTTGGTGAGACTTTAGTCACAAGTATGCAGAATCATCTAGATCGCTCGTTTCGCGCTATCTAATTCGAAAAAACAAGTTTCCTGGTGTTTTGACCACTCCACAGTGGGTTTGATATGCAGAACCGGCGACATCTTGATTTTCGTGAGGTTTCAAGCTGAGATATGCAATTTCTGCGATAATCTTGGTGAGACTTCAGTCAGAAGTATGCAGAATCATCTAGATCGCTCGATTCGAGCTATTTAATGCGAGAAACTCGTCATCTGGTTGTTTTCACCACTCCACAGTGCGTTTGATATGCAGAACCGGCGACATCTTCATTTTCGTGAGGTTTCTAGCTGAGATATGCATGTTCAGCGATAATATTGGTGAGACTTCAGCCAGAAGTATGCAGAATCATCGATATCGCTATTTTCGAGCTGTTTAATGCGAGAAACACGTTATCTGGTGTTTTGACCACTCCATAGTACGTTTGATATGTAGAGCCGCCGATAACTTGGTTTTCGTGGGGTTTCCAGCTGAAATATGCATTTTCTGCGATAATCTTGGTGAGACTTTAGTCACAAGTATGCAGAATCATCTCGATCGCTCGTTTCGCGCTATCTAATTCGAAAAAACAAGTTTTCTGGTGTTTTGACCACTCCACAGTGCGTTTGATATGCAGAACCGGCGACATCTTGATTTTCGTGAGGTTTCAAGCTGAGATATGCAATTTCTGCGATAATCTTGGTGAGACTTCAGTCAGAAGTATGCAGAATCATCTAGATCGCTCGATTCGAGCTATTTAATGCGAGAAACTCGTCATCAGGTTGTTTTCACCACTCCACAGGGCGTTTGATATGCAGAACCGGCGATATCTTGGTTTTCGTTGGGTTTCCAGCTGTGATATGCATTTTCTGCGATAATCTTGGTGAGACTTTAGTCAGAAGTATGCAGAATCATCGATATCGCTATTTTCGAGCTGTTTAATGCGAGAAACACGTTATCTGGTGTTTTGACCACTCCATAGTGCGTTTGATATGCAGAACCGGCGACATCTTGATTTTCGTGAGGTTTCAAGCTGAGATATGCAATTTCTGCGATAATCTTGGTGAGACTTCAGTCAGAAGTATGCAGAATCATCTAGATGGCTCGATTCGAGCTATTTAATGCGAGAAACTCGTCATCTGGTTGTTTTCACCACTCCACAGTGCGTTTGATATGCAGAACCGGCGACATCTTCATTTTCGTGAGGTTTCTAGCTGAGATATGCATGTTCAGCGATAATATTGGTGAGACTTCAGTCAGAAGTATGCAGAATCATCTAGATCGCTCGTTTCGAGCTATTTAATGCGATAAACACGTTATCTGGTGTTTTGACCACTCCACAGGTCGTTTGATATGCATAACCGGCGACATCTTGGTTTTCGTCGGGTTTCAAGCTGAGATATGCATTTTCTGCGGCAATCTTGGTGAGACTTCTGTCCGAAGTATGCAGAATCATCGATATCGCTCTTTTCGAGCTAGTTAATCCGAGAAACACGTTTTCTGGTGTTTTCAACATTCCACAGTGCGTCTGATATGCAGAACCGGCGATATCTTGGTTTTCGTGAGGTTTCAAGCAGAGATATGCCTTTTCTGCTATAATATTGGTGAGACTTCTGTCCGAAGTATGCAGAATCATCGATATCGCTCTTTTCGAGCTAGCTAATGCGAGAAACACGTTTTCTGGTGTTTTCACCACCCCACAGTGCGTTTGATATGCAGAACCGGCGACATCTTGGTTTTCGTGAGGTTTCTAGCTGAGATATGCATTTTCTGCGATAATCTTGGTGTTTCATCTATGAGAAATAGGCAGAATCATCGAGAACGCTCTTTTCGTGCTAGTTAATGCGAGTAACACGTTTTCTGGTGTTTTCACCACTCCACAGTGCGTCTGATATGCAGAACCGGCGATATCTTGGTTTTCGTGGGGTTTCCAGCTGAGATATGCATTTTCTGCGATAATCTTGGTGAGTCTTCTGTCAGAAGTATGCAGAATCATCCAGAAAGCTCTTTTCGTGCTAGTTAATGCGAGTAACACGTTTTCTGGTGTTTTCACCACTCCACAGTGCGTCTGATATGCAGAACCGGCGATATCTTGGTTTTCGTGAGGTTTCTATCTGAGGTATGCATTTTCTGCTATACTATTGGTGAGACTTCTGTCCGAAGTATGCAGAATCATCGATATAGCTCTTTTCGAGCTACTTAATGCGAGAAACACGTTATCTGGCGTTTTTATCACTCCACAGGGCGTTTGATATGCATAACCGGCGACATCTTGGTTTTCGTCGGCTTTCAAGCTGAGATATGCATTTTCTGCGATAATATTGGTGAGACTTTAGTCAGAAGTATGCAGAAACATCTAGATCGCACCTTTCGAGCTATTTAATGCGAAAAAACAAGTTTTCCGGTGCTTTGACCACTCCACAGTGCGTTTGATATGTAGATCCGCCGATAACTTGGTTTTCGAGGGGTTTCCAGCAGAAATATGCATTTTCTGCGATAATCTTGGTGTTTCATCTATGAGAAGTATTTAGAATCATCGACATCGCTCTTTTCGAGCTAGTTAATGCGAGAAACACGTTTTCTGGTGTTTTCACCACCCCACAGGGCGTTTGATATGCAGAACCGGCGATATCTTGGTTTTCGTGGGGTTTCCAGGTGAAATATGCATTCTCTGCGATAATCTTTGTGTTTCATGTATGAGAATTATGCAGAATCATCCAGATCGCTCTTTTCGAGATAGTTAATGCTAGTAACACGTTTTCTGGTGTTTTCACCACTCCACAGGGCGTTTGATAAGCAGAACCGGCGATATCTTGGTTTTCGTGGGGTTTCCAGCTGAGATATGCATTTTCTGCGATAATCTTGGTGAGACTTTAGTCAGAAGTATGCAGCATCATCTAGATCGCTCGTTTCGAGCTATTTAATGCGAAAAAGCAAGTTTTCTGGTGTTTTCAACACCCCACAGTGCGTTTGATATGCAGAACCTGCGACATCTTGGTTTTCGTGAGGTTTCTAGCTGAGATATGCATTTTCTGCGATAATATTGGTGAGACTTCTGTCCGAAGTGTGCAGAATCATCGATATCGCTCTTTTCGAGCTATTTAATGCGAGAAACACGTTATCTGGTGTTTTGACCACTCCACAGGTCGTTTGATATGCATAACCGGCGACATCTTGGTTTTCGTCGGGTTTCAAGCTGAGATATGCATTTTCTGCGATAATATTGGTGAGACTTCAGTCAGAAGTATGCAGAATCATCTAGATCGCACCTTTCGAGCTATTTAATGCGAAAAAACTAGTTTTCTGGTGTTTTGACCACTCCACAGTGCGTTTGATATGTAGAGCCGCCGATAACATGGTTTTCGTGGGGTTTCCAGCTGAAATATGCATTTTCTGCGATAATCTTGGTGAGTCTTCTGTCAGAAGTATGCAGAATCATCGAGATCGCTCTATTCGAGCTATTTAATGCGAGGTACACGTTATCTGGTGTTTTGACCACCCCACAGTGCGCTTGATATGCACAACCGGAGATATCTTGGTTTCGGTCGGGTTTCAAGCTGAGATATGCATTTTCTGCGATAATATTGGTGAGACTTCTGTCCGAAGTGTGCAGAATCATCGATATCGCTCTTTTCGAGCTATTTAATGCGAGAAACACGTTATCTGGTGTTTTGACCACTCCACAGGTCGTTTGATATGCATAACCGGCGACGTCTTGGTTTTCGTGGGGTTTCCAGCTGAAATATGCATTTTCTGCGATATTCTTGGTGTTTCATCAATGAGAAGTATGCAGAATCATCCAGAACGCTCTTTTCGAGCTAGTTAATGCGAGTAACACGTTTTCTGGTGTTTTCACCACTCCACAGTGCGTTTGATATGCAGAACCGGCGACATCTTGGTTTTCGGTGGGGTTCAAGCTGAGATATTCATTTTCTGCGATAATATTGGTGAGACTTCTGTCCGAAGTGTGCAGAATCATCGATATCGCTCTTTTCGAGCTATTTAATGCGAGAAACACATTATCTGGTGTTTTGACCACTCCACAGGTCGTTTGATATGCATAACCGGCGACATCTTGGTTTTCGTCGGGTTTCAAGCTGAGATACGCATTTTCTGCGATAATATTGGTGAGACTTCAGTCAGAAGTATGCAGAATCATCTAGATCGCACCTTTCGAGCTATTTAATGCGAGAAACACGTTTTCTGGTGTTTTCACAACCCCACAGTGCGTTTGATATGCAGAACCGGCGACATCTTGATTTTCGTGAGGTTTCTAGCTGAGATATGCATTTTCTGCGATAATCTTGGTGAGTCTTCTGTCAGAAGTATGCAGAATCATCTAGATCGCTCGTTTCGAGCTATTTAATGCGAGAAACACGTTTTCTGGTGTTTTCACCACCCCACAGTGCGTTTGATATGCAGAACCGGCGACATCTTGATTTTCGTGAGGTTTCTAGCTGAGATATGCATTTTCTGCGATAATCTTGGTGAGTCTTCTGTCAGAAGTATGCAGAATCATCTAGATCGCTCGTTTCGAGCTATTTAATGCGAGAAACACGTTTTCTGGTGTTTTCACCACCCCACAGTGCGTTTGATATGCAGAACCGGCGACATCTTGGTTTTCGGTGGGGTTCAAGCTGAGATATTCATTTTCTGCGATAATATTGGTGAGACTTCTTTCCGAAGTGTGCAGAATCATCGATATCGCTCTTTTCGAGCTATTTAATGCGAGAAACACGTTATCTGGTGTTTTGACCACTCCACAGGTCGTTTGATATGCATAACATGCGACATCTTGGTTTTCGTCGGGTTTCAAGCTGAGATATGCATTTTCTGCGATAATATTGGTGAGACTTCAGTCAGAAGTTAGCAGAATCATCTAGATCGCACCTTTCGAGCTATTTAATGCGAAAAAAAAAGTTTTCTGGTGTTTTGACCACTCCACAGTGCGTTTGATATGTAGAGCCGCCGATAACTTGGTTTTCGTGGGGTTTCCAGCTGAAATATGCATTTTCTGCGATAATCTTGGTGAGTCTTCTGTCAGAAGTATGCAGAATCATCGAGATCGCTCTATTCGAGCTATTTAATGCGAGGTACACGTTATCTGGTGTTTTGACCACCCCACAGTGCGCTTGATATGCACAACCGGAGATATCTTGGTTTCGGTCGTGTTTCAAGCTGAGATATGCATTTTCTGCGATAATTTTGGTGACACTTCAGTCAGAAGTATGCAGAATCATCCAGAACGCTCTTTTCGAGCTAGTTAATGCGAGTAACACGTTTTCTGGTGTTTTCACCACTCCACAGTGCGTTTGATATGCAGAACCGGCGACATCTTGATTTTCGTGAGGTTTCTAGCTGAGATATGCATTTTCTGCGATAATCTTGGTGAGTCTTCTGTCAGAAGTATGCAGAATCATCTAGATCGCTCGTTTCGAGCTATTTAATGCGAGAAACACGTTTTCTGGTGTTTTCACCACCCCACAGTGCGTTTGATATGCAGAACCGGCGACATCTTGATTTTCGTGAGGTTTCTAGCTGAGATATGCATTTTCTGCGATAATCTTGGTGAGTCTTCTGTCAGAAGTATGCAGAATCATCGAGATCGCTCTATTCGAGCTATTTAATGCGAGGAACACGTTATCTGGTGTTTTGACCACCCCACAGTGCGCTTGATATGCACAACCGGAGATATCTTGGTTTCGGTCGGGTTTCATGCGGAGATATGCATTTTCTGCGATAATCTTGGTGAGTCTTCTGTCAGAAGTATGCAGAATCATCTAGATCGCTCGTTTCGAGCTATTTAATGCGAGAAACACGTTTTCTGGTGTTTTCACCACCCCACAGTGCGTTTGATATGCAGAACCGGCGACATCTTGATTTTCGTGAGGTTTCTAGCTGAGATATGCATTTTCTGCGATAATCTTGGTGAGTCTTCTGTCAGAAGTATGCAGAATCATCTAGATCGCTCGTTTCGAGTTATTTAATGCGAGAAACACGTTTTCTGGTGTTTTCACCACCCCACAGTGCGTTTGATATGCAGAACCGGCGACATCTTGGTTTTCGGTGGGGTTCAAGCAGAGATATTCATTTTCTGCGATAATATTGGTGAGACTTCTTTCCGAAGTGTGCAGAATCATCGATATCGCTCTTTTCGAGCTATTTAATGCGAGAAACACGTTATCTGGTGTTTTGACCACTCCACAGGTCGTTTGATATGCATAACATGCGACATCTTGGTTTTCGTCGGGTTTCAAGCTGAGATATGCATTTTCTGCGATAATATTGGTGAGACTTCTGTCAGAAGTTTGCAGAATCATCTAGATCGCACCTTTCGAGATATTTAATGCGAAAAAAAAAGTTTTCTGGTGTTTTGACCACTCCACAGTGCGTTTGATATGCAGAGCCGCCGATAACTTGGTTTTCGTGGGGTTTCCAGCTGAAATATGCATTTTCTGCGATAATCTTGATGAGTCTTCTGTCAGAAGTATGCAGAATCATCGAGATCGCTCTATTCGAGCTATTTAATGCGAGAAACACGTTATCTGGTGTTTTGACCACTCCACAAGGCGTTTGATATGCAGAACCGGCGATCTCTTTGTTTTCGTGGGGTTTCCAGGTGAAATATGCATTTTCTGCGATAATCTTGGTGAGACTTTGGTCAGAAGTATGCAGAATCATCTAGATCGCTCGTTTCGCGCTATTTAATTAGAAAAAACAAGTTTTCCGGTGTTTTGACCACTCCACAGTGCGTTTGATATGTAGAGCCGCCGATAACTTGGTTTTCGTGGGGTTTCCAGCTGAAATATGCATTTTCTGCGATAATCTTTGTGTTTCATCTATGAGAAGTATGCAGAATCATCGAGATCGCTCTTTTCGAGCTAGTTAATGCGAGAAACACGTTTTCTGGTGTTTTCACCACCCCACAGTGCGTTTGATATGCAGAACCGGCGACATCTTGGTCTTCGTCGGGTTTCAAGCTGAGATATTCATTTTCTGCGATAATATTGGTGAGACTTCAGTCAGAAGTATGCAGAATCATCTAGATCGCTCGTTTCGAGCTATTTAATGCGAGAAACACGTCATCTGGTTGTTTTCACCACTCCACAGTGCGTTTGATTTGCAGAACCTGCGACATCTTCATTTTCGAGAGGTTTCTAGCTGAGATATGCATTTTCTGCGATAATATTGGTGAGTCTTCTGTCAGAAGTATGCAGAATCATCTAGATCGCTCTATTCGAGCTATTTAATGCGAGAAACACGTTATCTGGTGTTTTGACCACTCCACAAGGCGTTTGATATGCAGAACCGGCGATCTCTTTGTTTTCGTGGGGTTTCCAGCTGAAATATGCATTTTCTGCGATAATCTTGGTTTTTCATCTATGAGAAGTATGCAGACTCATCGAGATCGCTCTATTCGATCTATTTACTGCGAGAAACACATTTTCTGGTGTTTCCACCACTCCACAGTGCGTATGATATGTAGAGCAGCCGATAACTTGGTTTTCGTGGGGTTTCCAGCTGAAATATGCATTTTCTGCGATAATCTTAGTGTTTCATCTATGAGAATTATGCAGAATCATCCCGAACGCTCTTTTCGAGCTAGTTAATGCTAGTAACACGTTTTCTGGTGTTTTCACCACTCCACAGGGCGTTTGAAATGCAGAACCGGCGATATCTTGGTTTTCGTGAGGTTTCTAGCTGAGATATGCATTTTCTGCGATAATCTTGGTGTTTCATCTATGAGAAGTATGCAGAATCATCCAGAACGCTCTTTTCGTGCTAGTTAATGCGAGTAACACGTTTTCTGGTGTTTTCACCACTCCACAGTGCGTCTGATATGCAGAACCGGCGATATCTTGGTTTTCGTGGGGTTTCAGGCTGAGATATGCATTTTCTGCGATAATCTTGGTGAGTCTTCTGTCAGAAGTATGCAGAATCATCTAGATCGCTCTTTTCGAGCTATTTACTGCGAGAAACACATTTTCTGGTGTTTCCACCACACCACAGTGCGTATGATATGTAGAGCAGCCGATAACTTGGTTTTCGTGGGGTTTCCAGCTGAAATATGCATTTTCTGCGATAATCTTTGTGTTTCATCTATGAGAATTATGCAGAATCATCCCGAACGCTCTTTTCGAGCTAGTTAATGCTAGTAACACGCTTTCTGGTGTTTTCACCACTCCACAGGGCGTTTGAAATGCAGAACCGGCGATATCTTGGTTTTCGTGAGGTTTCTAGCTGAGATATGCATTTTCTGCGATAATATTGGTGAGACTTCTGTCCGAAGTATGCAGAATCATCGATATCGCTCTTTTCGAGCTATGTCATGCGAGAAACACGTTATCTGGTGTTTTGATCACTCCACAGGTCGTTTGATATGCATAACCGGCGACATCTAGGTTTTCGTCGGGTTTCAAGCTCAGATATGCATTTTCTGCGATAATATTGGTGAGACTTCAGTCAGAAGTATGCAGAATCATCGATATCGCTCTTTTCGAGCTGTTTAATGCGAGAAACACGTTATCTGGTGTTTTGACCACTCCACAGGTTGTTTGATATGCAGAACCGGCGATATCTTGGTTTTCGTGGGGTTTCCAGCTGAAATATGCATTCTCTGCGATAATCTTTGTGTTTCATGTATGAGAATTATGCAGAATCATCCAGATCGCTCTTTTCGAGATAGTTAATGCTAGTAACACGTTTTCTGGTGTTTTCACCACTCCACAGGGCGTTTGATAAGCAGAACCGGCGATATCTTGGTTTTCGTGGGGTTTCCAGCTGAGATATGCATTTTCTGCGATAATCTTGGTGAGACTTTAGTCAGAAGTATGCAGCATCATCTAGATCGCTCGTTTCGAGCTATTTAATGCGAAAAAGCAAGTTTTCTGGTGTTTTCAACACCCCACAGTGCGTTTGATATGCAGAACCTGCGACATCTTGGTTTTCGTGAGGTTTCTAGCTGAGATATGCATTTTCTGCGATAATATTGGTGAGACTTCTGTCCGAAGTGTGCAGAATCATCGATATCGCTCTTTTCGAGCTATTTAATGCGAGAAACACGTTATCTGGTGTTTTGACCACTCCACAGGTCGTTTGATATGCATAACCGGCGACATCTTGGTTTTCGTCGGGTTTCAAGCTGAGATATGCATTTTCTGCGATAATATTGGTGAGACTTCAGTCAGAAGTATGCAGAATCATCTAGATCGCACCTTTCGAGCTATTTAATGCGAAAATACTAGTTTTCTGGTGTTTTGACCACTCCACAGTGCGTTTGATATGTAGAGCCGCCGATAACTTGGTTTTCGTGGGGTTTCCAGCTGAAATATGCATTTTCTGCGATAATCTTGGTGAGTCTTCTGTCAGAAGTATGCAGAATCATCGAGATCGCTCTACTCGAGCTATTTAATGCGAGAAACACGTTATCTGGTGTTTTGACCACCCCACAGTGCGCTTGATATGCACAACCGGAGATATCTTGGTTTCGGTCGGGTTTCAAGCTGAGATATGCATTTTCTGCGATAATATTGGTGAGACTTCTGTCCGAAGTGTGCAGAATCATCGATATCGCTCTTTTCGAGCTAGTTAATGCGAGAAACACGTTTTCTGGTGTTTTCACCACCCCACAGTGCGTTTGATATGCATAACCGGCGACATCTTGGTTTTCGTCGGGTTTCAAGCTGAGATATGCATTTTCTGCGATAATATTGGTGAGACTTCAGTCAGAAGTATGCAGAATCACCTAGATCGCACCTTTCGAGCTATTTAATGCAAAAAAACAAGTTTTCTGGTGTTTTGACCACTCCACAGTGCGTTTGATATGTAGAGCCGCCGATAACTTGGTTTCCGTGGGGTTTCTAGCTGAAATATGCATTTTCTGCGATAATCTTGGTGTTTCATCTATGAGAAGTATGCAGAACCATCCAGAACGCTCTTTTCGTGCTAGTTAATGCGAGTAACACGTTTTCTGGTGTTTTCACCACTCCACAGTGCGTCTGATATGCAGAACCGGCGATATCTTGGTTTTCGTGGGGTTTCCAGCTGAGATATGCATTTTCTGCGATAATCTTGGTGAGTCTTCTGTCAGAAGTATGCAGAATCATCCAGAACGCTCTTTTCGTGCTAGTTAATGCGAGTAACACGTTTTCTGGTGTTTTCACCACTCCACAGTGCGTCTGATATGCAGAACCGGCGATATCTTGGTTTTCGTGAGGTTTCTATCTGAGATATGCATTTTCTGCTATACTATTGATGAGACTTCTGTCCGAAGTATGCAGAATCATCGATATAGCTCTTTTCGAGCTACTTAATGCGAGAAACACGTTATCTGGCGTTTTTATCACTCCACAGGGCGTTTGATATGCATAACCGGCGACATCTTGGTTTTCGTCGGCTTTCAAGCTGAGATATGCATTTTCTGCGATAATATTGGTGAGACTTTAGTCAAAAGTATGCAGAAACATCTAGATCGCACCTTTCGAGCTATTTAATGCGAAAAAACAAGTTTTCCGGTGCTTTGACCACTCCACAGTGCGTTTGATATGTAGATCCGCCGATAACTTGGTTTTCGTGGGTTTCCAGCAGAAATATGCATTTTCTGCGATAATCTTGGTGTTTCATCTATGAGAAGTATTTAGAATCATCGACATCGCTCTTTTCGAGCTAGTTAATGCGAGAAACACGTTTTCTGGTGTTTTCACCACCCCACAGGGCGTTTGATATGCAGAACCGGCGATATCTTGGTTTTCGTGGGGTTTCCAGGTGAAATATGCATTCTCTGCGATAATCTTTCTGTTTCATGTATGAGAATTATGCAGAATCATCCAGATCGCTCTTTTCGAGATAGTTAATGCTAGTAACACGTTTTCTGGTGTTTTCACCACTCCACAGGGCGTTTGATAAGCAGAACCGGCGATATCTTGGTTTTCGTGGGGTTTCCAGCTGAGATATGCATTTTCTGCGATAATCTTGGTGAGACTTTAGTCAGAAGTATGCAGCATCATCTAGATCGCTCGTTTCGAGCTATTTAATGCGAAAAAGCAAGTTTTCTGGTGTTTTCAACACCCCACAGTGCGTTTGATATGCAGAACCTGCGACATCTTGGTTTTCGTGAGGTTTCTAGCTGAGATATGCATTTTCTGCGATAATATTGGTGAGACTTCTGTCCGAAGTGTGCAGAATCATCGATATCGCTCTTTTCGAGCTATTTAATGCGAGAAACACGTTATCTGGTGTTTTGACCACTCCACAGGTCGTTTGATATGCATAACCGGCGACATCTTGGTTTTCGTCGGGTTTCAAGCTGAGATATGCATTTTCTGCGATAATATTGGTGAGACTTCAGTCAGAAGTATGCAGAATCATCTAGATCGCACCTTTCGAGCTATTTAATGCGAAAAAACTAGTTTTCTGGTGTTTTGACCACTCCACAGTGCGTTTGATATGTAGAGACGCCGATAACATGGTTTTCGTGGGGTTTCCAGCTGAAATATGCATTTTCTGCGATAATCTTGGTGAGTCTTCTGTCAGAAGTATGCAGAATCATCGAGATCGCTCTATTCGAGCTATTTAATGCGAGGTACACGTTATCTGGTGTTTTGACCACCCCACAGTGCGCTTGATATGCACAACCGGAGATATCTTGGTTTCGGTCGGGTTTCAAGCTGAGATATGCATTTTCTGCGATAATATTGGTGAGACTTCTGTCCGAAGTGTGCAGAATCATCGATATCGCTCTTTTCGAGCTATTTAATGCGAGAAACACGTTATCTGGTGTTTTGACCACTCCACAGGTCGTTTGATATGCATAACCGGCGACATCTTGGTTTTCGTGGGGTTTCCAGCTGAAATATGCATTTTCTGCGATATTCTTGGTGTTTCATCAATGAGAAGTATGCAGAATCATCCAGAACGCTCTTTTCGAGCTAGTTAATGCGAGTAACACGTTTTCTGGTGTTTTCACCACTCCACAGGGCGTTTGATAAGCAGAACCGGCGATATCTTGGTTTTCGTGGGGTTTCCAGCTGAGATATGCATTTTCTGCGATAATCTTGGTGAGACTTTAGTCAGAAGTATGCAGCATCATCTAGATCGCTCTATTCGATCTATTTACTGCGAGAAACACATTTTCTGGTGTTTCCACCACTCCACAGTGCGTATGATATGTAGAGCAGCCGATAACTTGGTTTTCGTGGGGTTTCCAGCTGAAATATGCATTTTCTGCGATAATCTTAGTGTTTCATCTATGAGAATTATGCAGAATCATCCCGAACGCTCTTTTCGAGCTAGTTAATGCTAGTAACACGTTTTCTGGTGTTTTCACCACTCCACAGGGCGTTTGAAATGCAGAACCGGCGATATCTTGGTTTTCGTGAGGTTTCTAGCTGAGATATGCATTTTCTGCGATAATCTTGGTGTTTCATCTATGAGAAGTATGCAGAATCATCCAGAACGCTCTTTTCGTGCTAGTTAATGCGAGTAACACGTTTTCTGGTGTTTTCACCACTCCACAGTGCGTCTGATATGCAGAACCGGCGATATCTTGGTTTTCGTGGGGTTTCCAGCTGAGATATGCATTTTCTGCGATAATCTTGGTGAGTCTTCTGTCAGAAGTATGCAGAATCATCTAGATCGCTCTTTTCGAGCTATTTACTGCGAGAAACACATTTTCTGGTGTTTCCACCACACCACAGTGCGTATGATATGTAGAGCAGCCGATAACTTGGTTTTCGTGGGGTTTCCAGCTGAAATATGCATTTTCTGCGATAATCTTGGTGAGTCTTCTGTCAGAAGTATGCAGAATCATCGAGATCGCTCTACTCGAGCTATTTAATGCGAGAAACACGTTATCTGGTGTTTTGACCACCCCACAGTGCGCTTGATATGCACAACCGGAGATATCTTGGTTTCGGTCGGGTTTCAAGCTGAGATATGCATTTTCTGCGATAATATTGGTGAGACTTCTGTCCGAAGTGTGCAGAATCATCGATATCGCTCTTTTCGAGCTATTTAATGCGAGAAACACGTTATCTGGTGTTTTGACCACTCCACAGGTCGTTTGATATGCATAACCGGCGACATCTTGGTTTTCGTCGGGTTTCAAGCTGAGATATGCATTTTCTGCGATAATATTGGTGAGACTTCAGTCAGAAGTATGCAGAATCATCTAGATCGCACCTTTCGAGCTATTTAATGCGAAAAAACTAGTTTTCTGGTGTTTTGACCACTCCACAGTGCGTTTGATATGTAGAGCCGCCGATAACTTGGTTTTCGTGGGGTTTCCAGCTGAAATATGCATTTTCTGCGATAATCTTGGTGAGTCTTCTGTCAGAAGTATGCAGAATCATCGAGATCGCTCTACTCGAGCTATTTAATGCGAGAAACACGTTATCTGGTGTTTTGACCACCCCACAGTGCGCTTGATATGCACAACCGGAGATATCTTGGTTTCGGTCGGGTTTCAAGCTGAGATATGCATTTTCTGCGATAATATTGGTGAGACTTCTGTCCGAAGTGTGCAGAATCATCGATATCGCTCTTTTCGAGCTAGTTAATGCGAGAAACACGTTATCTGGTGTTTTGACCACCCCACAGTGCGCTTGATATGCACAACCGGAGATATCTTGGTTTCGGTCGGGTTTCAAGCTGAGATATGCATTTTCTGCGATAATATTGGTGAGACTTCAGTCAGAAGTATGCAGAATCACCTAGATCGCACCTTTCGAGCTATTTAATGCAAAAAAAAAAGTTTTCTGGTGTTTTGACCACTCCACAGTGCGTTTGATATGTAGAGCCGCCGATAACTTGGTTTCCGTGGGGTTTCTAGCTGAAATATGCATTTTCTGCGATAATCTTGGTGTTTCATCTATGAGAAGTATGCAGAACCATCCAGAACGCTCTTTTCGTGCTAGTTAATGCGAGTAACACGTTTTCTGGTGTTTTCACCACTCCACAGTGCGTCTGATATGCAGAACCGGCGATATCTTGGTTTTCGTGGGGTTTCCAGCTGAGATATGCATTTTCTGCGATAATCTTGGTGAGTCTTCTGTCAGAAGTATGCAGAATCATCCAGAACGCTCTTTTCGTGCTAGTTAATGCGAGTAACACGTTTTCTGGTGTTTTCACCACTCCACAGTGCGTCTGATATGCAGAACCGGCGATATCTTGGTTTTCGTGAGGTTTCTATCTGAGATATGCATTTTCTGCTATACTATTGATGAGACTTCTGTCCGAAGTATGCAGAATCATCGATATAGCTCTTTTCGAGCTACTTAATGCGAGAAACACGTTATCTGGCGTTTTTATCACTCCACAGGGCGTTTGATATGCATAACCGGCGACATCTTGGTTTTCGTCGGCTTTCAAGCTGAGATATGCATTTTCTGCGATAATATTGGTGAGACTTTAGTCAGAAGTATGCAGAAACATCTAGATCGCACCTTTCGAGCTATTTAATGCGAAAAAACAAGTTTTCCGGTGCTTTGACCACTCCACAGTGCGTTTGATATGTAGATCCGCCGATAACTTGGTTTTCGTGGGTTGCCAGCAGAAATATGCATTTTCTGCGATAATCTTGGTGTTTCATCTATGAGAAGTATTTAGAATCATCGACATCGCTCTTTTCGAGCTAGTTAATGCGAGAAACACGTTTTCTGGTGTTTTCACCACCCCACAGGGCGTTTGATATGCAGAACCGGCGATATCTTGGTTTTCGTGGGGTTTCCAGGTGAAATATGCATTCTCTGCGATAATCTTTCTGTTTCATGTATGAGAATTATGCAGAATCATCCAGATCGCTCTTTTCGAGATAGTTAATGCTAGTAACACGTTTTCTGGTGTTTTCACCACTCCACAGGGCGTTTGATAAGCAGAACCGGCGATATCTTGGTTTTCGTGGGGTTTCCAGCTGAGATATGCATTTTCTGCGATAATCTTGGTGAGACTTTAGTCAGAAGTATGCAGCATCATCTAGATCGCTCGTTTCGAGCTATTTAATGCGAAAAAGCAAGTTTTCTGGTGTTTTCAACACCCCACAGTGCGTTTGATATGCAGAACCTGCGACATCTTGGTTTTCGTGAGGTTTCTAGCTGAGATATGCATTTTCTGCGATAATATTGGTGAGACTTCTGTCCGAAGTGTGCAGAATCATCGATATCGCTCTTTTCGAGCTATTTAATGCGAGAAACACGTTATCTGGTGTTTTGACCACTCCACAGGTCGTTTGATATGCATAACCGGCGACATCTTGGTTTTCGTCGGGTTTCAAGCTGAGATATGCATTTTCTGCGATAATATTGGTGAGACTTCAGTCAGAAGTATGCAGAATCATCTAGATCGCACCTTTCGAGCTATTTAATGCGAAAAAACTAGTTTTCTGGTGTTTTGACCACTCCACAGTGCGTTTGATATGTAGAGACGCCGATAACATGGTTTTCGTGGGGTTTCCAGCTGAAATATGCATTTTCTGCGATAATCTTGGTGAGTCTTCTGTCAGAAGTATGCAGAATCATCGAGATCGCTCTATTCGAGCTATTTAATGCGAGGTACACGTTATCTGGTGTTTTGACCACCCCACAGTGCGCTTGATATGCACAACCGGAGATATCTTGGTTTCGGTCGGGTTTCAAGCTGAGATATGCATTTTCTGCGATAATATTGGTGAGACTTCTGTCCGAAGTGTGCAGAATCATCGATATCGCTCTTTTCGAGCTATTTAATGCGAGAAACACGTTATCTGGTGTTTTGACCACTCCACAGGTCGTTTGATATGCATAACCGGCGACATCTTGGTTTTCGTGGGGTTTCCAGCTGAAATATGCATTTTCTGCGATATTCTTGGTGTTTCATCAATGAGAAGTATGCAGAATCATCCAGAACGCTCTTTTCGAGCTAGTTAATGCGAGTAACACGTTTTCTGGTGTTTTCACCACTCCACAGTGCGTTTGATATGCAGAACCGGCGACATCTTGATTTTCGTGAGGTTTCTAGCTGAGATATGCATTTTCTGCGATAATCTTGGTGAGTCTTCTGTCAGAAGTATGCAGAATCATCTAGATCGCTCGTTTCGAGCTATTTAATGCGGGAAACACGTTTTCTGGTGTTTTCACCACCCCACAGTGCGTTTGATATGCAGAACCGGCGACATCTTGGTTTTCGGTGGGGTTCAAGCTGAGATATTCATTTTCTGCGATAATATTGGTGAGACTTCTTTCCGAAGTGTGCAGAATCATCGATATCGCTCTTTTCGAGCTATTTAATGCGAGAAACACGTTATCTGGTGTTTTGACCACTCCACAGGTCGTTTGATATGCATAACATGCGACATCTTGGTTTTCGTCGGGTTTCAAGCTGAGATATGCATTTTCTGCGATAATATTGGTGAGACTTCAGTCAGAAGTTAGCAGAATCATCTAGATCGCACCTTTCGAGCTATTTAATGCGAAAAAAAAAGTTTTCTGGTGTTTTGACCACTCCACAGTGCGTTTGATATGTAGAGCCGCCGATAACTTGGTTTTCGTGGGGTTTCCAGCTGAAATATGCATTTTCTGCGATAATCTTGGTGAGTCTTCTGTCAGAAGTATGCAGAATCATCGAGATCGCTCTATTCGAGCTATTTAATGCGAGGTACACGTTATCTGGTGTTTTGACCACCCCACAGTGCGCTTGATATGCACAACCGGAGATATCTTGGTTTCGGTCGTGTTTCAAGCTGAGATATGCATTTTCTGCGATAATTTTGGTGACACTTCAGTCAGAAGTATGCAGAATCATCCAGAACGCTCTTTTCGAGGTAGTTAATGCGAGTAACACGTTTTCTGGTGTTTTCACCACTCCACAGTGCGTTTGATATGCAGAACCGGCGACATCTTGATTTTCGTGAGGTTTCTAGCTGAGATATGCATTTTCTGCGATAATCTTGGTGAGTCTTCTGTCAGAAGTATGCAGAATCATCTAGATCGCTCGTTTCGAGCTATATAATGCGAGAAACACGTTTTCTGGTGTTTTCACCACCCCACAGTGCGTTTGATATGCAGAACCGGCGACATCTTGATTTTCGTGAGGTTTCTAGCTGAGATATGCATTTTCTGCGATAATCTTGGTGAGTCTTCTGTCAGAAGTATGCAGAATCATCTAGATCGCTCGTTTCGAGCTATTTAATGCGAGAAACACGTTTTCTGGTGTTTTCACCACCCCACAGTGCGTTTGATATGCAGAGCCGCCGATAACTTGGTTTTCGTGGGGTTTCCAGCTGAAATATGCATTTTCTGCGATAATCTTGGTGAGTCTTCTGTCAGAAGTATGCAGAATCATCGAGATCGCTCTATTCGAGCTATTTAATGCGAGGAACACGTTATCTGGTGTTTTGACCACCCCACAGTGCGCTTGATATGCACAACCGGAGATATCTTGGTTTCGGTCGGGTTTCATGCTGAGATATGCATTTTCTGCGATAATCTTGGTGAGTCTTCTGTCAGAAGTATGCAGAATCATCTAGATCGCTCGTTTCGAGCTATTTAATGCGAGAAACACGTTTTCTGGTGTTTTCACCACCCCACAGTGCGTTTGATATGCAGAACCGGCGACATCTTGATTTTCGTGAGGTTTCTAGCTGAGATATGCATTTTCTGCGATAATCTTGGTGAGTCTTCTGTCAGAAGTATGCAGAATCATCTAGATCGCTCGTTTCGAGTTATTTAATGCGAGAAACACGTTTTCTGGTGTTTTCACCACCCCACAGTGCGTTTGATATGCAGAACCGGCGACATCTTGGTTTTCGGTGGGGTTCAAGCTGAGATATTCATTTTCTGCGATAATATTGGTGAGACTTCTTTCCGAAGTGTGCAGAATCATCGATATCGCTCTTTTCGAGCTATTTAATGCGAGAAACACGTTATCTGGTGTTTTGACCACTCCACAGGTCGTTTGATATGCATAACATGCGACATCTTGGTTTTCGTCGGGTTTCAAGCTGAGATATGCATTTTCTGCGATAATATTGGTGAGACTTCAGCCAGAAGTTTGCAGAATCATCTAGATCGCACCTTTCGAGATATTTAATGCGAAAAAAAAAGTTTTCTGGTGTTTTGACCACTCCACAGTGCGTTTGATATGCAGAGCCGCCGATAACTTGGTTTTCGTGGGGTTTCCAGCTGAAATATGCATTTTCTGCGATAATCTTGATGAGTCTTCTGTCAGAAGTATGCAGAATCATCGAGATCGCTCTATTCGAGCTATTTAATGCGAGAAACACGTTATCTGGTGTTTTGACCACTCCACAAGGCGTTTGATATGCAGAACCGGCGATCTCTTTGTTTTCGTGGGGTTTCCAGGTGAAATATGCATTTTCTGCGATAATCTTGGTGAGACTTTGGTCAGAAGTATGCAGAATCATCTAGATCGCTCGTTTCGCGCTATTTAATTAGAAAAAACAAGTTTTCCGGTGTTTTGACCACTCCACAGTGCGTTTGATATGTAGAGCCGCCGATAACTTGGTTTTCGTGGGGTTTCCAGCTGAAATATGCATTTTCTGCGATAATCTTTGTGTTTCATCTATGAGAAGTATGCAGAATCATCGAGATCGCTCTTTTCGAGCTAGTTAATGCGAGAAACACGTTTTCTGGTGTTTTCACCACCCCACAGTGCGTTTGATATGCAGAACCGGCGACATCTTGGTCTTCGTCGGGTTTCAAGCTGAGATATTCATTTTCTGCGATAATATTGGTGAGACTTCAGTCAGAAGTATGCAGAATCATCTAGATCGCTCGTTTCGAGCTATTTAATGCGAGAAACACGTCATCTGGTTGTTTTCACCACTCCACAGTGCGTTTGATTTGCAGAACCTGCGACATCTTCATTTTCGAGAGGTTTCTAGCTGAGATATGCATTTTCTGCGATAATATTGGTGAGTCTTCTGTCAGAATTATGCAGAATCATCTAGATCGCTCTATTCGAGCTATTTAATGCGAGAAACACGTTATCTGGTGTTTTGACCACTCCACAAGGCGTTTGATATGCAGAACCGGCGATCTCTTTGTTTTCGTGGGGTTTCCAGCTGAGATATGCATTTTCTGCGATAATCTTGGTGAGTCTTCTGTCAGAAGTATGCAGAATCATCTAGATCGCTCTTTTCGAGCTATTTACTGCGAGAAACACATTTTCTGGTGTTTCCACCACACCACAGTGCGTATGATATGTAGAGCAGCCGATAACTTGGTTTTCGTGGGGTTTCCAGCTGAAATATGCATTTTCTGCGATAATCTTTGTGTTTCATCTATGAGAATTATGCAGAATCATCCCGAACGCTCTTTTCGAGCTAGTTAATGCTAGTAACACGCTTTCTGGTGTTTTCACCACTCCACAGGGCGTTTGAAATGCAGAACCGCCGATATCTTGGTTTTCGTGAGGTTTCTAGCTGAGATATGCATTTTCTGCGATAATATTGGTGAGACTTCTGTCCGAAGTATGCAGAATCATCGATATCGCTCTTTTCGAGCTATGTCATGCGAGAAACACGTTATCTGGTGTTTTGATCACTCCACAGGTCGTTTGATATGCATAACCGGCGACATCTAGGTTTTCGTCGGGTTTCAAGCTCAGATATGCATTTTCTGCGATAATATTGGTGAGACTTCAGTCAGAAGTATGCAGAATCATCGATATCGCTCTTTTCGAGCTATTTAATGCGAGAAACACGTTATCTGGTGTTTTGACCACTCCACAGGTCGTTTGATATGCAGAACCGGCGACATCTAGGTATTCGTCGGGTATCAAGCTGAGATATGCATTTTCTGCGATAATATTGGTGAGACTTCAGTCAGAAGTATGCAGAATCATCGATATCGCTCTTTTCGAGCTGTTTAATGCGAGAAACACGTTATCTGGTGTTTTGACCACTCCACAGGTTGTTTGATATGCAGAACCGGCGATATCTTGGTTTTCGTGGGGTTTCCAGCTGAAATATGCATTCTCTGCGATAATCTTTGTGTTTCATGTATGAGAATTATGCAGAATCATCCAGATCGCTCTTTTCGAGATAGTTAATGCTAGTAACACGTTTTCTGGTGTTTTCACCACTCCACAGGGCGTTTGATAAGCAGAACCGGTGATATCTTGGTTTTCGTGGGGTTTCCAGCTGAGATATGCATTTTCTGCGATAATCTTGATGAGACTTTAGTCAGAAGTATGCAGCATCATCTAGATCGCTCGTTTCGAGCTATTTAATGCGAAAAAGCAAGTTTTCTGGTGTTTTCAACACCCCACAGTGCGTTTGATATGCAGAACCTGCGACATCTTGGTTTTCGTGAGGTTTCTAGCTGAGATATGCATTTTCTGCGATAATATTGGTGAGACTTCTGTCCGAAGTGTGCAGAATCATCGATATCGCTCTTTTCGAGCTATTTAATGCGAGAAACACGTTATCTGGTGTTTTGACCACTCCACAGGTCGTTTGATATGCATAACCGGCGACATCTTGGTTTTCGTCGGGTTTCAAGCTGAGATATGCATTTTCTGCGATAATATTGGTGAGACTTCTGTCCGAAGTGTGCAGAATCATCGATATCGCTCTTTTCGAGCTATTTAATGCGAGAAACACGTTATCTGGTGTTTTGACCACTCCACAGGTCGTTTGATATGCATAACCGACGACATCTTGGTTTTCGTGGGGTTTCCAGCTGAAATATGCATTTTCTGCGATATTCTTGGTGTTTCATCAATGAGAAGTATGCAGAATCATCCAGAACGCTCTTTTCGAGCTGGTTAATGCGAGTAACACGTTTTCTGGTGTTTTCACCACTCCACAGTGCGTTTGATATGCAGAACCGGCGACATCTTGGTTTTCGGTGGGGTTCAAGCTGAGATATTCATTTTCTGCGATAATATTGGTGAGACTTCTGTCCGAAGTGTGCAGAATCATCGATATCGCTCTTTTCGAGCTATTTAATGCGAGAAACACATTAGCTGGTGTTTTGACCACTCCACAGGTCGTTTGATATGCATAACCGGCGACATCTTGGTTTTCGTCGGGTTTCAAGCTGAGATACGCATTTTCTTCGATAATATTGGTGAGACTTCAGTCAGAAGTATGCAGAATCATCGATATCGCTCTTTTCGAGCTATTTAATGTGAGAAACACGTTATCTGGTGTTTTGACCACTCCACAGGTCGTTTGATATGCAGAACCGGCGACATCTTGATTTTCTTGAGGTTTCTAGCTGAGATATGCATTTTCTGCGATAATCTTGGTGAGTGTTCTGTCAGAAGTATGCAGAATCATCTAGATCGCTCGTTTCGAGCTATTTAATGCGAGAAACACGTTTTCTGGTGTTTTCAACACCCCACAGTGCGTTTGATATGCAGAACCGGCGACATCTTGATTTTCGTGAGGTTTCTAGCTGAGATATGCATTTTCTGCGATAATCTTGGTGAGTCTTCTGTCAGAAGTATGCAGAATCATCTAGATCGCTCGTTTCGAGCTATTTAATGCGAGAAACACGTTTTCTGGTGTTTTCACCACCCCACAGTGCGTTTGATATGCAGAACCGGCGACATCTTGGTTTTCGGTGGGGTTCAAGCTGAGATATTCATTTTCTGCGATAATATTGGTGAGACTTCTTTCCGAAGTGTGCAGAATCATCGATATCGCTCTTTTCGAGCTATTTAATGCGAGAAACACGTTATCTGGTGTTTTGACCACTCCACAGGTCGTTTGATATGCATAACATGCGACATCCTGGTTTTCGTCGGGTTTCAAGCTGAGATATGCATTTTCTGCGATAATATTGGTGAGACTTCAGTCAGAAGTTTGCAGAATCATCTAGATCGCACCTTTCGAGATATTTAATGCGAAAAAAAAAGTTTTCTGGTGTTTTGACCACTCCACAGTGCGTTTGATATGTAGAGCCGCCGATAACTTGGTTTTCGTGGGGTTTCCAGCTGAAATATGCATTTTCTGCGATAATCTTGGTGAGTCTTCTGTCAGAAGTATGCAGAATCATCGAGATCGCTCTATTCGAGCTATTTAATGCGAGGAACACGTTATCTGGTGTTTTGACCACCCCACAGTGCGCTTGATATGCACATCCGGAGATATCTTGGTTTCGGTCGGGTTTCAAGCTGAGATATGCATTTTCTGCGATAATCTTGGTGAGTCTTCTGTCAGAAGTATGCAGAATCATCTAGATCGCTCGTTTCGAGCTATTTAATGCGAGAAACACGTTTTCTGGTGTTTTCACCACCCCACAGTGCGTTTGATATGCAGAACCGGCGACATCTTGGTTTTCGGTGGGTTTCAAGCTGAGATATTCATTTTCTGCGATAATATTGGTGAGACTTCTTTCCGAAGTGTGCAGAATCATCGACATCGCTCTTTTCGAGCTATTTAATGCGAGAAACACGTTATCTGGTGTTTTGACCACTCCACAGGTCGTTTGATATGCATAACATGCGACATCTTGGTTTTCGTCGGGTTTCAAGCTGAGATATGCATTTTCTGCGATAATATTGGTGAGACTTCAGTCAGAAGTTTGCAGAATCATCTAGATCGCACCTTTCGAGATATTTAATGCGAAAAAAAAAGTTTTCTGGTGTTTTGACCACTCCACAGTGCGTTTGATATGTAGAGCCGCCGATAACTTGGTTTTCGTGGGGTTTCCAGCTGAAATATGCATTTTCTGCGATAATCTTGGTGAGTCTTCTGTCAGAAGTATGCAGAATCATCGAGATCGCTCTATTCGAGCTATTTAATGCGAGGAACACGTTATCTGGTGTTTTGACCACCCCACAGTGCGCTTGATATGCACAACCGGAGATATCTTGGTTTCGGTCGGGTTTCAAGCTGAGATATGCATTTTCTGCGATAATTTTGGTGACACTTCAGTCAGAAGTATGCAGAATCATCTAGATCGCTCGTTTCGAGCTATTTAATGCGAGAAACACGTTTTCTGGTGTTTTCACTACCCCACTGTGCGTTTGATATGCAGAACCGGCGACATCTTGGTTTTCGTCGGTTTTCATCCTGAGGTATACATTTTCTGCGATAATCTTGGTGCGAATGCTGTCAGAAGTATGCAGAACCATCGAGATCGCTCTTTTCGAGCTATTTGGTGCGAGAAACACGTTATCTGGTGTTTTCACCACTCCACAGTGCGTTTGATATGCAGAACCGGCGGCATCTTGATTTTCGTGAGGTTTCTAGCTGAGATATGCATTTTCTGCGATAATCTTGGAGAGTCTTCTGTCAGAAGTATGCAGAATCATCTAGATCGCTCGTTTCGAGCTATTTAATGCGAGAAACACGTTTTCTGGTGTTTTCATCACTCCACAGGGCGTTTGATATGCAGATCCGGCGATATCTTGGTTTTCGTGGGGTTTCCAGCTGAAATATGCATTTTCTGCGATAATCTTTGTTTCATCTATGAGAAGTATGCAGAATCATCCAGTACGCTCTTTTCGATCTAGTTAATGCGAGTAACACGTTTTCTGGTGTTTTCACCACTCCACAGTGCGTCTGATAATCAGAACCGCCGACATCTTGATTTTCGTGAGGTTTCAAGCTGAGATATGCATTTTCTGCGATAATATTGGTGAGACTTCAGTCAGAAGTATGCAGAATCATCTAGATCGCACTTTTCGAGCTATTTAATGCGAGAAACACGTTTTCTGGTGTTTTCACCACCCCACAGTGCGTTTGATATGCAGAACCGGCGACATCTTGGTTTTCGGTGGGGTTCAAGCTGAGATATTCATTTTCTGCGATAATATTGGTGAGACTTCTGTCCGAAGTATGCAGCATCATCTAGATCGCTCTTTTCGAGCTATTTAATGCGAGAAACACGTTATCTGGTGTTTTGACCACTCCACAGGTCGTTTGATATGCATAACCGGCGACATCTTGGTTTTCGTCGGGTTTCAAGCTGAGATATGCATTTTCTGCGATAATATTGGTGAGACTTCAGTCAGAAGTATGCAGAATCATCTAGATCGCACTTTTCGAGCTATTTAATGCGAGAAACACGTTATCTGGTTGTTTTCACCACTCCACAGTGCGTTTGATATGCAGAACCGGCGACATCTTGATTTTCGTGAGGTTTCTAGCTGAGATATGCATTTTCTGCGATAATCTTGGTGAGTCTTCTGTCAGAAGTATGCAGAATCATCTAGATCGCTCGTTTCGAGCTATTTAATGCGAGAAACACGTTTTCTGGTGTTTTCACCACCCCACAGTGCGTTTGATATGCAGAACCGGCGACATCTTGGTTTTCGGTGGGGTTCAAGCTGAGATATTCATTTTCTGCGATAATATTGGTGAGACTTCTTTCCGAAGTGTGCAGAATCGTCGATATCGCTCTTTTCGAGCTACTTAATGCGAGAAACACGTTATCTGGTGTTTTGACCACTCCACAGGTCGTTTGATAAGCATAACAGGCGACATCTTGGTTTTCGTCGGGTTTCAAGCTGAGATATGCATTTTCTGCGATAATATTGGTGAGACTTCAGTCAGAAGTATGCAGAATCATCTAGATCGCACCTTTCGAGCTATTTAATGCGAAAAAACAAGTTTTCTGGTGTTTTGACCACTCCACAGTGCGTTTGATATGTAGAGCCGCCGATAACTTGGTTTTCGTGAGGTTTCCAGCTGAAATATGCATTTTCTGCGATAATCTTGGTGAGTCTTCTGTCAGAAGTATGCAGAATCATCGAGATCGCTCTATTCGAGCTATTTAATGCGAGGAACACGTTATCTGGTGTTTTGACCACCCCACAGTGCGCTTGATATGCACAACCGGAGATATCTTGGTTTCGGTCGGGTTTCAAGCTGAGATATGCATTTTCTGCGATAATTTTGGTGACACTTCAGTCAGAAGCATGCAGAATCATCTAGATCGTTCGTTTCGAGCTATTTAATGCGAGAAACACGTTTTCTGGTGTTTTGACCACCCCACTGTGCGTTTGATATGCAGAACCGGCGACATCTTGGTTTTCGTCGGTTTTCATCCTGAGGTATACATTTTCTGCGATAATCTTGGTGCGAATGCTGTCAGAAGTATGCAGAACCATCGAGATCGCTCTTTTCGAGCTATTTAGTGCGAGAAACACGTTATCTGGTGTTTTCACCACCCCACTGTGCGCTTGATATGCAGAACCGAAGATATCTTGGTTTCGGTCGGGTTTCAAGCTGAGATATGCATTTTCTGCGATAATTTTGGTGACACTTCAGTCAGAAGTATGCAGAATCATCTAGATCGCTCGTTTCGAGCTATTTAATGCGAGAAACACGTTTTCTGGTGTTTTCACCACCCCACAGTGCGTTTGATATGCAGAACCGGCGACATCTTGGTTTTCGGTGGGGTTCAAGCTGAGATATTCATTTTCTGCGATAATATTGGTGAGACTTCAGTCAGAAGTATGCAGAATCATCGAAATCGCTCTTTTCGAGCTATTTAATGCGAGAAACACGTTTTCTGGTGTTTTGACCACCCCACTGTGCGTTTGATATGCAGAACCGGCGACATCTTGGTTTTCGTCGGTTTTCATCCTGAGGTATACATTTTCTGCGATAATCTTGGTGCGAATGCTGTCAGAAGTATGCAGAACCATCGAGATCGCTCTTTTCGAGCTATTTAGTGCGAGAAACACGTTATCTGGTGTTTTCACCACCCCACTGTGCGCTTGATATGCAGAACCGAAGATATCTTGGTTTCGGTCGGGTTTCAAGCTGAGATATGCATTTTCTGCGATAATATTGGTAAGACTTCTGTCCGAAGTATGCAGAATCATCTAGATCGCTCTTCTCGAGCTATTTAATGCGAGAAACACTTTTTCTGGTGTATTCACCACTCCACAGTACGTTTGACATGCAGAAACGGCGATACCTTGGTTTCGGTCGGGTTTCAAGCTAAGATATGCATTTTCTGCGATAATATTGGTGAGACTTCAGTCACAAGTATGCAGAATCATTTAGTTCGCTCGTTTCGAGCTACTTAATGCGAAAAAACAAGTTTTCTGGTGTTTTGACCACTCCACAGTGCGTTTGATATGTAGACCCGCCGATAACTTGGTTTTCGGTGGGGTTCAAGCTGAGATATTCATTTTCTGCGATAATATTGGTGAGACTTCAGTCAGAAGTATGCAGAATCATCGAAATCGCTCTTTTCGAGCTATTTAATGCGAGAAACACATTATCTGGTGTTTTGACCACTCCACAGGTCGTTTGATATGCAGAACCGGAGATAACTCGGTTTTCGTCGGGTTTCAAGCTGAGATATGCATTTTCTACGATAATCTTGGTGAGACTTCAGTCAGAAGCATGCAGAATCATCTAGATCGCTCGTTTCGAGCTATTTAATGCGAGAAACACGTTTTCTGGTGTTTTCACCACTCCACAGTGCATCTGATATGCAGAACCGGCGTCATCTTGATTTTCGTGAGGTTTCAAGCTGAGATATGCATTTTCTGCGATAATAATGGTGAGACTTCTGTCCGAAGTATGCAGAGTCATCTAGATCGCTCTTTTCGAGCTATTTAATGCGAGAAACACGTTTTCTGGTGTTTTCATCACTCCACAGGGCGTTTGATATGCAGAACCGGCGACATCTTGATTTTCGTGGGGTTTCCAGCTGAAATATGCATTTTCTGCGATAATCTTTGTTTCATCTATGAGAAGTATGCAGAATCATCCAGAACGCTCTTTTCGATCTAGTTAATGCGAGTAACACGTTTTCTGGTGTTTTCACCACTCCACAGTGCGTCTGATATGCAGATCCGCCGACATCTTTATTTTCGTCGGGTTTCAAGCTGAGATATGCATTTTCTGCGATAATATTGGTAAGACTTCTGTCCGAAGTATGCAGAATCATCTAGATCGCTCTTCTCAAGCTATTTAATGCGAGAAACACGTTTTCTGGGGTATTCACCACTCCACAGTACGTTTGACATGCAGAAACGGCGATCCCTTGGTTTCGGTCGGGTTTCAAGCTGAGATATGCATTTTCTGCGATAATATTGGTGAGACTTCAGTCAGAAGTATGCAGAATCATCTAGATCGCTCGTTTCGAGCTATTTAATGCGAGAAACACGTTATCTGGTGTTTTCACCACCCCACAGTGCGTTTGATATGCAGAACCGGCGACATCTTTATTTTCGTCGGGTTTCAAGCTGAGATATGCATTTTCTGCGATAATGTTGGAGAGACTTCAGTCAGAAGTATGCAGAATAATCGAGATCGCTCGTTTCGAGCTATTTAATGCGAGAAACACGTTATCTGGTTGTTTTCACCACTCCACAGTGCGTTTGATATGCAGAACCGGCGACATCTTTATTTTCGTCGGGTTTCAAGCTGAGATATGCATTTTCTGCGATAATGATGGTGAGACTTCAGTCAGAAGTATGCAGAATAATCGAGATCGCTCTTTTCGAGCTACTTAATGCGAGAAACACGTTTTCTGGTGTTTTCGCCACTCCACAGTACGTTTGATATGTAGAGCCGCCGATAACTCGGTTTTCGTGAGGTTTCCAGCTGAAATATGCATTTTCTGCGATAATATTGGTGAGACTTCAGTCAGAAGTATGCAGAATCATCGAGATCGCTCATTTCGAGCTATTTAATGCGGGAAACACGTTATCTGGTGTTTTGACCACTCCACAGTGCGCTAGATATGCAGAGCAGCCGATAACTTGGTTTTCGTGAGGTTTCAAGCTGAGATATGCATTTTCTGCGATAATCTTGGTGAGTCTTCTGTCAGAAGTATGCAGAATCATCTAGTTCGCTCGTTTCGAGCTATTTAATGCGAGAAACACGTTATCTGGTTGTTTTCACCACTCCACAGTGCGTTTGATATGCAGAACCGGCGACATCTTTATTTTCGTCGGGTTTCAAGCTGAGATATGCATTTTCTGCGATAATGTTGGTGAGACTTCAGTCAGAAGTATGCAGAATAATCGAGATCGCTCTTTTCGAGCTACTTAATGCGAGAAACACGTTTTCTGGTGTTTTCGCCACTCCACAGTACGTTTGATATGTAGAGCCGCCGATAACTCGGTTTTCGTGGGGTTTCCAGCTGAAATATGCATTTTCTGCGATAATCTTGGTGAGTCTTCTGTCAGAAGTATGCAGAATCATCTAGTTCGCTCTTTTCGAGCTATTTAATGCGAGAAACACGTTATCTGATGTTTTGACCACTCCACAGTGCGTTTGATATGGAGAAATCTCGAAATCTTGGTTTTCGTCGGTTTTCATCCTGAGGTATGCATTTTCTGCGATAATCTTGGTGCGACTTCTGTCAGAAGTATGCAGAATCATCGATATCGCTCTTTTCGAGCTATTTAATGCGAGCAGCACGTTATCTGGTGTTTTGACCACTCCACAGTGCGTTTGATATGCAGAACCGGAGATATCTTGGTTTCGGTCTGGTTTCAAGCTGAGATATGCATTTTCTGCGATAATCTTGGTGAGACTTCAGTCAGAAGTATGCAGAATAACCGAGATCGCTCTTTCCGAGCTATATAATGCGAGAAACACGGTTTCCAGTGTATTCACCACTCCACAGTACGTTTGACATGCAGAACCGTAGATATCTTGGTTTCGGTCGGGCATCAAGCTGAGATATGCATTTTCTACGATAATCTTGGTCAGAATCTGTCAGAAGTATGCAGAATCTTCGAGAACGTTCTTTTCCAGCTATTTAATGCGAGAAACACGTTATCTGGTTGTTTTCACCACTCTACAGTGCGTTTGATATGCAGAACCGGCGACATCTTGATTTTCGTGAGGTTTCAAGCTGAGATATGCATTTTCTGCGATAATATTGGTGAGACTTCAGTCAGAAGTATGCAGAATCATCTAGATCGCTCGTTTCGAGCTATTTAATGCGAGAAACACGTTTTCTGGTGTTTTCACCACCCCACAGTGCGTTTAATATGCAGAACCGGCGACATCTTGGTTTTCGTCGGGATTCAAGCTGAGATATGCATTTTCTACGATAATCTTGGTCAGAAACTGTCAGAAGTATGCAGAATCTTCGAGAACGTTCTTTTCCAGCTATTTAATGCGAGAAACACGTTATCTGGTTGTTTTCACCACTCTACAGTGCGTTTGATATGCAGAACCGGCGACATCTTGATTTTCGTGAGGTTTCAAGCTGAGATATGCATTTTCTGCGATAATATTGGTGAGACTTCAGTCAGAAGTATGCAGAATCATCTAGATCGCTCGTTTCGAGCTATTTAATGCGAGAAACACGTTATCTGGTTGTTTTCACCACTCCACAGTGCGTTTGATATGCAGAACCGGCGACATCTTTATTTTCGTCGGGTTTCAAGCTGAGATATGCATTTTCTGCGATAAAGTTGGTGAGACTTCAGTCAGAAGTATGCAGAATAATCGAGATCGCTCTTTTCGAGCTACTTAATGCGAGAAACACGTTTTCTGGTGTTTTCGCCACTCCACAGTACGTTTGATATGTAGAGCCGCCGATAACTCGGTTTTCGTGGGTTTTCCAGCTGAAATATGCATTTTCTGCGATAATATTGGTGAGACTTCAGTCAGAAGTATGCAGAATCATCGAGATCGCTCATTTCGAGCTATTTAATGCGGGAAACACGTTATCTGGTGTTTTGACCACTCCACAGTGCGCTAGATATGCAGAGCCGCCGATAACTTGGTTTTCGTGAGGTTTCAAGCTGAGATATGCATTTTCTGCGGCAATCTTGGTGAGACTTCTGTCCGAAGTATGCAGAATCATCTAGATCGCTCGTTTCGAGCTATTTAATGCGAAAAAACAAGTTTTCTGGTGTTTTTACCACTCCACAGAGCGTTTGATATGCAGATCCGCCGATAACTTGGTTTTCGTGGGGTTTCCAGCTGAAATATGCATTTTCTGCGATAATCTTGGTGTTTCATCTATGAGAAGTGTGCAGAATCATCGAGATCGCTGTATTCGAGCTATTTAATGCGAGAAACACGTTATCTGGTGTTTTCATCACTCCACAGGGCGTTTGATATGCAGAACCGGCGATATCTTGGTCTTCAGTCGGGTTTCAAGCTGAGATATGCATTTCCTGCGATAATCTTGGTGAGACTTCAGTCAGAAGTATGCAGAATCATCGAGATCGCTCTATTCGAGCTATTTAATGCGAGAAACACGTTTTCTGGTGTTTTCATCACTCCACAGGGAGTTTGATATGCAGAACCGGCGATATCTTGGTTTTCGTGGGGTTTCCAGCTGAAATATGCATTTTCTGCGCTAATCTTTGTTTCATCTATGAGAAGTATGCAGAATCATCCAGAACGCTCTATTCGATCTAGTTAATGCGAGTAACACGTTTTCTGGTGTTTTCACCACTCCACAGTGCGTCTGATATGCAGAACCGGCGACATCTTGATTTTCGTGAGGTTTCAAGCTGAGATATGCATTTTCTGCGATAATATTGGTGAGACTTTAGTCAGAAGTATGCAGAATCATTGAGATCGCTCTTTTCGAGCTATTTAGTGCGGGAAACACGCTATCTGGTGTTTTCACCACTCCACTGTGCGTCTGATATGCAGAACCGGCGACATCTTGATTTTCGTGAGGTTTCCAGCTGAAATATGCATTTTCTGCGATAATCTTTGTTTCATCTATGAGAAGTATGCAGAATCATCCAGAACGCACTTTTCGAGCTAGTTAATGCGAGTAACACGTTTTCTAGTGTTTTCACCACTCCACAGTGCGTCTGATATGCAGAACCGGCGATATCTTGGTTTTCGTGGGGTTTCCAGCTGAGATATGCATTTTCTGCGATAATATTGTTGAGACCTCAGTCAGAAGTATGCAGAATCACCTAGATCGTTCTTTACGAGCTATTTAATTCGAGAAACACGTTTTCTGGTGTTGTCACCACTCCACAGTGCGTCTGATATGCAGAACCGGCGACATCTTGATTTTCGTGAGGTTTCAAGCTGAGATATGCATTTTCTGCGATGATATTGGTGAGACTTCTGTCCGAAGGATGCAGAATCATCTAGATCGCTCTTTTCGAGCTATTTAATGCGAAAAAACAAGTTTTCTGGTGTTTTTACCACTCCACAGTGCGTTTGATATGTAGAGCCGCCGATAACTTGGTTTTCGTGGGGTTTCCTGCTGAAATATGCATTTTCTGCGATAATCTTTGTTTCATCTATGAGAAGTATGCAGAATCATCCAGAACGCACTTTTCGAGCTAGTTAATGCGAGTAACACGTTTTCTAGTGTTTTCACCACTCCACAGTGCGTCTGATATGCAGAACCGGCGATATCTTGGTTTTCGTGGGGTTTCCAGCTGAGATATGCATTTTCTGCGATAATATTGTTGAGACCTCAGTCAGAAGTATGCAGAATCACCTAGATCGTTCTTTACGAGCTATTTAATTCGAGGAACACGTTTTCTGGTGTTGTCACCACTCCACAGTGCGTCTGATATGCAGAACCGGCGATATCTTGGTTTTCGTGGGGTTTCCAGCTGAGATATGCATTTTCTGCGATAATATTGTTGAGACCTCAGTCAGAAGTATGCAGAATCACCTAGATCGTTCTTTACGAGCTATTTAATTCGAGAAACACGTTTTCTGGTGTTGTCACCACTCCACAGTGCGTCTGATATGCAGAACCGGCGACATCTTGATTTTCGTGAGGTTTCAAGCTGAGATATGCATTTTCTGCGATAATATTGGTGAGACTTCAGTCAGAAGTATGCAGAATCATTGAGATCGCTCTTTTCGAGCTATTTAGTGCGGGAAACACGCTATCTGGTGTTTTCACCACTCCACTGTGCGTCTGATATGCAGAACCGGCGACATCTTGATTTTCGTGAGGTTTCCAGCTGAAATATGCATTTTCTGCGATAATCTTTGTTTCATCTATGAGAAGTATGCAGAATCATCCAGAACGCACTTTTCGAGCTAGTTAATGCGAGTAACACGTTTTCTAGTGTTTTCACCACTCCACAGTGCGTCTGATATGCAGAACCGGCGATATCTTGGTTTTCGTGGGGTTTCCAGCTGAGATATGCATTTTCTGCGATAATATTGTTGAGACCTCAGTCAGAAGTATGCAGAATCACCTAGATCGTTCTTTACGAGCTATTTAATTCGAGAAACACGTTTTCTGGTGTTGTCACCACTCCACAGTGCGTCTGATATGCAGAACCGGCGACATCTTGATTTTCGTGAGGTTTCAAGCTGAGATATGCATTTTCTGCGATGATATTGGTGAGACTTCTGTCCGAAGGATGCAGAATCATCTAGATCGCTCTTTTCGAGCTATTTAATGCGAAAAAACAAGTTTTCTGGTGTTTTTACCACTCCACAGTGCGTTTGATATGTAGAGCCGCCGATAACTTGGTTTTCGTGGGGTTTCCTGCTGAAATATGCATTTTCTGCGATAATCTTTGTTTCATCTATGAGAAGTATGCAGAATCATCCAGAACGCACTTTTCGAGCTAGTTAATGCGAGTAACACGTTTTCTAGTGTTTTCACCACTCCACAGTGCGTCTGATATGCAGAACCGGCGATATCTTGGTTTTCGTGGGGTTTCCAGCTGAGATATGCATTTTCTGCGATAATATTGTTGAGACCTCAGTCAGAAGTATGCAGAATCACCTAGATCGTTCTTTACGAGCTATTTAATTCGAGAAACACGTTTTCTGGTGTTGTCACCACTCCACAGTGCGTCTGATATGCAGAACCGGCGATATCTTGGTTTTCGTGGGGTTTCCAGCTGAGATATGCATTTTCTGCGATAATATTGTTGAGACCTCAGTCAGAAGTATGCAGAATCACCTAGATCGTTCTTTACGAGCTATTTAATTCGAGAAACACGTTTTCTGGTGTTGTCACCACTCCACAGTGCGTCTGATATGCAGAACCGGCGACATCTTGATTTTCGTGAGGTTTCAAGCTGAGATATGCATTTTCTGCGATAATATTGGTGAGACTTCAGTCAGAAGTATGCAGAATCATTGAGATCGCTCTTTTCGAGCTATTTAGTGCGGGAAACACGCTATCTGGTGTTTTCACCACTCCACTGTGCGTCTGATATGCAGAACCGGCGACATCTTGATTTTCGTGAGGTTTCCAGCTGAAATATGCATTTTCTGCGATAATCTTTGTTTCATCTATGAGAAGTATGCAGAATCATCCAGAACGCACTTTTCGAGCTAGTTAATGCGAGTAACACGTTTTCTAGTGTTTTCACCACTCCACAGTGCGTCTGATATGCAGAACCGGCGATATCTTGGTTTTCGTGGGGTTTCCAGCTGAGATATGCATTTTCTGCGATAATATTGTTGAGACCTCAGTCAGAAGTATGCAGAATCACCTAGATCGTTCTTTACGAGCTATTTAATTCGAGAAACACGTTTTCTGGTGTTGTCACCACTCCACAGTGCGTCTGATATGCAGAACCGGCGACATCTTGATTTTCGTGAGGTTTCAAGCTGAGATATGCATTTTCTGCGATGATATTGGTGAGACTTCTGTCCGAAGGATGCAGAATCATCTAGATCGCTCTTTTCGAGCTATTTAATGCGAAAAAACAAGTTTTCTGGTGTTTTTACCACTCCACAGTGCGTTTGATATGTAGAGCCGCCGATAACTTGGTTTTCGTGGGGTTTCCTGCTGAAATATGCATTTTCTGCGATAATCTTTGTTTCATCTATGAGAAGTATGCAGAATCATCCAGAACGCACTTTTCGAGCTAGTTAATGCGAGTAACACGTTTTCTAGTGTTTTCACCACTCCACAGTGCGTCTGATATGCAGAACCGGCGATATCTTGGTTTTCGTGGGGTTTCCAGCTGAGATATGCATTTTCTGCGATAATATTGTTGAGACCTCAGTCAGAAGTATGCAGAATCACCTAGATCGTTCTTTACGAGCTATTTAATTCGAGAAACACGTTTTCTGGTGTTGTCACCACTCCACAGTGCGTCTGATATGCAGAACCGGCGACATCTTGATTTTCGTGAGGTTTCAAGCTGAGATATGCATTTTCTGCGATGATATTGGTGAGACTTCTGTCCGAAGGATGCAGAATCATCTAGATCGCTCTTTTCGAGCTATTTAATGCGAAAAAACAAGTTTTCTGGTGTTTTTACCACTCCACAGTGCGTTTGATATGTAGAGCCGCCGATAACTTGGTTTTCGTGGGGTTTCCTGCTGAAATATGCATTTTCTGCGATAATCTTTGTTTCATCTATGAGAAGTATGCAGAATCATCCAGAACGCACTTTTCGAGCTAGTTAATGCGAGTAACACGTTTTCTAGTGTTTTCACCACTCCACAGTGCGTCTGATATGCAGAACCGGCGATATCTTGGTTTTCGTGGGGTTTCCAGCTGAGATATGCATTTTCTGCGATAATATTGTTGAGACCTCAGTCAGAAGTATGCAGAATCACCTAGATCGTTCTTTACGAGCTATTTAATTCGAGGAACACGTTTTCTGGTGTTGTCACCACTCCACAGTGCGTCTGATATGCAGAACCGGCGATATCTTGGTTTTCGTGGGGTTTCCAGCTGAGATATGCATTTTCTGCGATAATATTGTTGAGACCTCAGTCAGAAGTATGCAGAATCACCTAGATCGTTCTTTACGAGCTATTTAATTCGAGAAACACGTTTTCTGGTGTTGTCACCACTCCACAGTGCGTCTGATATGCAGAACCGGCGACATCTTGATTTTCGTGAGGTTTCAAGCTGAGATATGCATTTTCTGCGATAATATTGGTGAGACTTCAGTCAGAAGTATGCAGAATCATTGAGATCGCTCTTTTCGAGCTATTTAGTGCGGGAAACACGCTATCTGGTGTTTTCACCACTCCACTGTGCGTCTGATATGCAGAACCGGCGACATCTTGATTTTCGTGAGGTTTCCAGCTGAAATATGCATTTTCTGCGATAATCTTTGTTTCATCTATGAGAAGTATGCAGAATCATCCAGAACGCACTTTTCGAGCTAGTTAATGCGAGTAACACGTTTTCTAGTGTTTTCACCACTCCACAGTGCGTCTGATATGCAGAACCGGCGATATCTTGGTTTTCGTGGGGTTTCCAGCTGAGATATGCATTTTCTGCGATAATATTGTTGAGACCTCAGTCAGAAGTATGCAGAATCACCTAGATCGTTCTTTACGAGCTATTTAATTCGAGAAACACGTTTTCTGGTGTTGTCACCACTCCACAGTGCGTCTGATATGCAGAACCGGCGACATCTTGATTTTCGTGAGGTTTCAAGCTGAGATATGCATTTTCTGCGATGATATTGGTGAGACTTCTGTCCGAAGGATGCAGAATCATCTAGATCGCTCTTTTCGAGCTATTTAATGCGAAAAAACAAGTTTTCTGGTGTTTTTACCACTCCACAGTGCGTTTGATATGTAGAGCCGCCGATAACTTGGTTTTCGTGGGGTTTCCTGCTGAAATATGCATTTTCTGCGATAATCTTTGTTTCATCTATGAGAAGTATGCAGAATCATCCAGAACGCACTTTTCGAGCTAGTTAATGCGAGTAACACGTTTTCTAGTGTTTTCACCACTCCACAGTGCGTCTGATATGCAGAACCGGCGATATCTTGGTTTTCGTGGGGTTTCCAGCTGAGATATGCATTTTCTGCGATAATATTGTTGAGACCTCAGTCAGAAGTATGCAGAATCACCTAGATCGTTCTTTACGAGCTATTTAATTCGAGAAACACGTTTTCTGGTGTTGTCACCACTCCACAGTGCGTCTGATATGCAGAACCGGCGATATCTTGGTTTTCGTGGGGTTTCCAGCTGAGATATGCATTTTCTGCGATAATATTGTTGAGACCTCAGTCAGAAGTATGCAGAATCACCTAGATCGTTCTTTACGAGCTATTTAATTCGAGAAACACGTTTTCTGGTGTTGTCACCACTCCACAGTGCGTCTGATATGCAGAACCGGCGACATCTTGATTTTCGTGAGGTTTCAAGCTGAGATATGCATTTTCTGCGATAATATTGGTGAGACTTCAGTCAGAAGTATGCAGAATCATTGAGATCGCTCTTTTCGAGCTATTTAGTGCGGGAAACACGCTATCTGGTGTTTTCACCACTCCACTGTGCGTCTGATATGCAGAACCGGCGACATCTTGATTTTCGTGAGGTTTCCAGCTGAAATATGCATTTTCTGCGATAATCTTTGTTTCATCTATGAGAAGTATGCAGAATCATCCAGAACGCACTTTTCGAGCTAGTTAATGCGAGTAACACGTTTTCTAGTGTTTTCACCACTCCACAGTGCGTCTGATATGCAGAACCGGCGATATCTTGGTTTTCGTGGGGTTTCCAGCTGAGATATGCATTTTCTGCGATAATATTGTTGAGACCTCAGTCAGAAGTATGCAGAATCACCTAGATCGTTCTTTACGAGCTATTTAATTCGAGAAACACGTTTTCTGGTGTTGTCACCACTCCACAGTGCGTCTGATATGCAGAACCGGCGATATCTTGGTTTTCGTGGGGTTTCCAGCTGAGATATGCATTTTCTGCGATAATATTGTTGAGACCTCAGTCAGAAGTATGCAGAATCACCTAGATCGTTCTTTACGAGCTATTTAATTCGAGAAACACGTTTTCTGGTGTTGTCACCACTCCACAGTGCGTCTGATATGCAGAACCGGCGACATCTTGATTTTCGTGAGGTTTCAAGCTGAGATATGCATTTTCTGCGATAATATTGGTGAGACTTCAGTCAGAAGTATGCAGAATCATTGAGATCGCTCTTTTCGAGCTATTTAGTGCGGGAAACACGCTATCTGGTGTTTTCACCACTCCACTGTGCGTCTGATATGCAGAACCGGCGACATCTTGATTTTCGTGAGGTTTCCAGCTGAAATATGCATTTTCTGCGATAATCTTTGTTTCATCTATGAGAAGTATGCAGAATCATCCAGAACGCACTTTTCGAGCTAGTTAATGCGAGTAACACGTTTTCTAGTGTTTTCACCACTCCACAGTGCGTCTGATATGCAGAACCGGCGATATCTTGGTTTTCGTGGGGTTTCCAGCTGAGATATGCATTTTCTGCGATAATATTGTTGAGACCTCAGTCAGAAGTATGCAGAATCACCTAGATCGTTCTTTACGAGCTATTTAATTCGAGAAACACGTTTTCTGGTGTTGTCACCACTCCACAGTGCGTCTGATATGCAGAACCGGCGACATCTTGATTTTCGTGAGGTTTCAAGCTGAGATATGCATTTTCTGCGATGATATTGGTGAGACTTCTGTCCGAAGGATGCAGAATCATCTAGATCGCTCTTTTCGAGCTATTTAATGCGAAAAAACAAGTTTTCTGGTGTTTTTACCACTCCACAGTGCGTTTGATATGTAGAGCCGCCGATAACTTGGTTTTCGTGGGGTTTCCTGCTGAAATATGCATTTTCTGCGATAATCTTTGTTTCATCTATGAGAAGTATGCAGAATCATCCAGAACGCACTTTTCAAGCTAGTTAATGCGAGTAACACGTTTTCTAGTGTTTTCACCACTCCACAGTGCGTCTGATATGCAGAACCGGCGATATCTTGGTTTTCGTGGGGTTTCCAGCTGAGATATGCATTTTCTGCGATAATATTGTTGAGACCTCAGTCAGAAGTATGCAGAATCACCTAGATCGTTCTTTTCGAGCTATTTAATTCGAGAAACACGTTTTCTGGTGTTGTCACCACTCCACAGTGCGTCTGATATGCAGAACCGGCGACATCTTGATTTTCGTGAGGTTTCAAGCTGAGATATGCATTTTCTGCGATGATATTGGTGAGACTTCTGTCCGAAGGATGCAGAATCATCTAGATCGCTCTTTTCGAGCTATTTAATGCGAAAAAACAAGTTTTCTGGTGTTTTTACCACTCCACAGTGCGTTTGATATGTAGAGCCGCCGATAACTTGGTTTTCGTGGGGTTTCCTGCTGAAATATGCATTTTCTGCGATAATCTTTGTTTCATCTATGAGAAGTATGCAGAATCATCCAGAACGCTCTTTTCGAGCTAGTTAATGCGAGTAACACGTTTTCTGGTGTTTTCACCACTCCACAGTGCGTCTGATATCCAGAACCGGCGATATCTTGGTTTTCGTGGGGTTTCCAGCAGAGATATGCATTTTCTGCGATAATCTTTGTTTCATCTATGAGAAGTATGCTGAATCATCCAGAACGCTCTTTTCGAGCTAGTTAATGCGACTAACACGTTTTCTGGTGTTTTCACCACTCCACAGTGCGTCTGATATGCAGAACCTGCGATATCTTGGTTTTCGTGGGGTTTCCAGCTGAGATATGCATTTTCTGCGATAATCTTTGCGAGTCTTCTGTCAGAAGTATGCAGAATCATCGAGATCGCTCTATTCGAGCTATTTAATGCGAGAAACACGTTATCTGGTGTTTTCATCACTCCACAGGGCGTTTGATATGCAGAACCGGCGATATCTTGGTTTTCGTGGGGTTTCCAGCTGAGATATGCATTTTCTGCGATAATCTTGGTGAGACTTTAGTCAGAAGTATGCAGAATCATCTAGATCGCTCGTTTCGAGCTATTTAATGCGAGAAACACGTTTTCTGGTGTTTTGACCACTCCACAGTGCGTTTGATATGTAGAGCCGCCGATAACTTGGTTTTCGTGGGGTTTCCAGCTGAAATATGCATTTTCTGCGATAATCTTTGTTTCATCTATGAGAAGTATGCAGAATCATCCAGAACGCTCTTTTCGAGCTAGTTAATGCGAGTAACACGTTTTCTGGTGTTTTCACCACTCCACAGTGCGTCTGATATGCAGAACCGGCGATATCTTGGTTTTCGTGGGGTTTCCAGCAGAGATATGCATTTTCTGCGATAATCTTTGTTTCATCTATGAGAAGTATGCAGAAACATCCAGAACGCTCTTTTCGATCTAGTTAATGCGAGTAACACGTTTTCTGGTGTTTTCACCACTCCACAGTGCGTCTGATATGCAGAACCTGCGATATCTTGGTTTTCGTGGGGTTTCCAGCTGAGATATGCATTTGCTGCAATAATCTTGGCGAGTCTTCTGTCAGAAGTATGCAGAATCACCTAGATCGCTCTTTTCGAGCTATTTAATGCGAGAAACACGTTTTCTGGTGTTGTCACCACTCCACAGTGCGTCTGATATGCAGAACCGGCGACATCTTGATTTTCGTGAGGTTTCAAGCTGAGATATGCATTTTCTGCGATGATATTGGTGAGACTTCTGTCCGAAGTATGCAGAATCACCTAGATCGCTCTTTTCGAGCTATTTAATGCGAGAAACACGGTTTCTGGTGTTGTCACCACTCCACAGTGCGTCTGATATGCAGAACCGGCGACATCTTGATTTTCGTGAGGTTTCAAGCTGAGATATGCATTTTCTGCGATGATATTGGTGAGACTTCTGTCCGAAGTATGCAGAATCATCTAGATCGCTCTTTTCGAGCTATTTAATGCTAGAAACACGTTATCTGGTGTTTTGACCACTCCACAGTGCGTTTGATATGTAGAGCCGCCGATAACTTGGTTTTCGTGGGGTTTCCAGCTGAAATATGCATTTTCTGCGATAATCTTTGTTTCATCTATGAGAAGTATGCAGAATCATCCAGAACGCTCTTTTCGAGCTAGTTAATGCGAGTAACACGTTTTCTGGTGTTTTCACCACTCCACAGTGCGTCTGATATGCAGAACCGGCGATATCTTGGTTTTCGTGGGGTTTCCAGCAGAGATATGCATTTTCTGCGATAATCTTTGTTTCATCTATGAGAAGTATGCAGAATCATCCAGAACGCTCTTTTCGAGCTAGTTAATGCGAGTAACACGTTTTCTGGTGTTTTCACCACTCCACAGTGCGTCTGATATGCAGAACCTGCGATATCTTGGTTTTCGTGGGGTTTTCAGCTGAGATATGCATTTTCTGCGATAATCTTTGCGAGTCTTCTGTCAGAAGTATGCAGAATCATCGAGATCGCTATGTTCGTGCTATTTAATGCGAGAAACACGTTATCTGGTGTTTTCATCACTCCACAGGGCGTTTGATATGCAGAACCGGCGATATCTTGGTTTTCGTGGGGTTTCCAGCTGAGATATGCATTTTCTGCGATAATCTTTGTTTCATCTATGAGAAGTATGCAGAATCATCCAGAACGCTCTTTTCGAGCTAGTTAATGCGAGTAACACGTTTTCTGGTGTTTTCACCACTCCACAGTGCGTCTGATATGCAGAACCGGCGATATCTTGGTTTTCGTGGGGTTTCCAGCTGAGATATGCATTTTCTGCGATAATCTTTGTTTCATCTATGAGAAGTATGCAGAATCATCTAGATCGCTCGTTTCGAGCTATTTAATGCGAAAAAACAAGTTTTCTGGTGCTTTGACTACTCCACAGTGCGTCTGATATGCAGAACCTGCGATATCTTGGTTTTCGTGGGGTTTCCAGCTGAGATATGCATTTTCTGCGATAATCTTTGCGAGTCTTCTGTCAGAAGTATGCAGAATCATCGAGATCGCTCTATTCGAGCTATTTAATGCGAGAAACACGTTATCTGGTGTTTTCATCACTCCACAGGGCGTTTGATATGCAGAACCGGCGATATCTTGGTTTTCGTGGGGTTTCCAGCTGAGATATGCATTTTCTGCGATAATCTTGGTGAGACTTTAGTCAGAAGTATGCAGAATCATCTAGATCGCTCGTTTCGAGCTATTTAATGCGAGAAACACGTTTTCTGGTGTTTTGACCACTCCACAGTGCGTTTGATATGTAGAGCCGCCGATAACTTGGTTTTCGTGGGGTTTCCAGCTGAAATATGCATTTTCTGCGATAATCTTTGTTTCATCTATGAGAAGTATGCAGAATCATCCAGAACGCTCTTTTCGAGCTAGTTAATGCGAGTAACACGTTTTCTAGAGTTTTCACCACTCCACAGTGCGTCTGATATGCAGAACCGGCGATATCTTGGTTTTCGTGGGGTTTCCAGCTGAGATATGCATTTTCTGCGATAATCTTTGTTTCATCTATGAGAAGTATGCAGAAACATCCAGAACGCTCTTTTCGATCTAGTTAATGCGAGTAACACGTTTTCTGGTGTTTTCACCACTCCACAGTGCGTCTGATATGCAGAACCTGCGATATCTTGGTTTTCGTGGGGTTTCCAGCTGAGATATGCATTTGCTGCGATAATCTTGGCGAGTCTTCTGTCAGAAGTATGCAGAATCACCTAGATCGCTCTTTTCGAGCTATTTAATGCGAGAAACACGTTTTCTGGTGTTGTCACCACTCCACAGTGCGTCTGATATGCAGAACCGGCGACATCTTGATTTTCGTGAGGTTTCAAGCTGAGATATGCATTTTCTGCGATGATATTGGTGAGACTTCTGTCCGAAGTATGCAGAATCACCTAGATCGCTCTTTTCGAGCTATTTAATGCGAGAAACACGGTTTCTGGTGTTGTCACCACTCCACAGTGCGTCTGATATGCAGAACCGGCGACATCTTGATTTTCGTGAGGTTTCAAGCTGAGATATGCATTTTCTGCGATGATATTGGTGAGACTTCTGTCCGAAGTATGCAGAATCATCTAGATCGCTCTTTTCGAGCTATTTAATGCTAGAAACACGTTATCTGGTGTTTTGACCACTCCACAGTGCGTTTGATATGTAGAGCCGCCGATAACTTGGTTTTCGTGGGGTTTCCAGCTGAAATATGCATTTTCTGCGATAATCTTTGTTTCATCTATGAGAAGTATGCAGAATCATCCAGAACGCTCTTTTCGAGCTAGTTAATGCGAGTAACACGTTTTCTGGTGTTTTCACCACTCCACAGTGCGTCTGATATGCAGAACCGGCGATATCTTGGTTTTCGTGGGGTTTCCAGCAGAGATATGCATTTTCCGCGATAATCTTTGTTTCATCTATGAGAAGTATGCAGAATCATCCAGAACGCTCTTTTCGAGCTAGTTAATGCGAGTAACACGTTTTCTGGTGTTTTCACCACTCCACAGTGCGTCTGATATGCAGAACCTGCGATATCTTGGTTTTCGTGGGGTTTTCAGCTGAGATATGCATTTTCTGCGATAATCTTTGCGAGTCTTCTGTCAGAAGTATGCAGAATCATCGAGATCGCTATGTTCGTGCTATTTAATGCGAGAAACACGTTATCTGGTGTTTTCATCACTCCACAGGGCGTTTGATATGCAGAACCGGCGATATCTTGGTTTTCGTGGGGTTTCCAGCTGAGATATGCATTTTCTGCGATAATCTTTGTTTCATCTATGAGAAGTATGCAGAATCATCCAGAACGCTCTTTTCGAGCTAGTTAATGCGAGTAACACGTTTTCTGGTGTTTTCACCACTCCACAGTGCGTCTGATATGCAGAACCGGCGATATCTTGGTTTTCGTGGGGTTTCCAGCTGAGATATGCATTTTCTGCGATAATCTTTGTTTCATCTATGAGAAGTATGCAGAATCATCTAGATCGCTCGTTTCGAGCTATTTAATGCGAAAAAACAAGTTTTCTGGTGCTTTGACCACTCCACAGTGCGTTTGATATGTAGAGCCGCCAATAACTTGGTTTTCGTGGTGTTTCCAGCAGAAATATGCATTTTCTGCGAAAATCTTGGTGAGACTTTAGTCAGAAGTATGCAGAATCATCTAGATCGCTCGTTTCGAGCTATTTAATGCGAAAAAACAAGTTTTCTGGTGTTTTGACCACTCCACAGTGCGTTTGATATGTAGAGCCGCCGATAACTTGGTTTTCGTGGGGTTTCCTGCTGAAATATGCATTTTCTGCGATAATCTTTGTTTCATCTATGAGAAGTATGCAGAATCATCCAGAACGCACTTTTCGAGCTAGTTAATGCGAGTAACACGTTTTCTAGTGTTTTCACCACTCCACAGTGCGTCTGATATGCAGAACCGGCGATATCTTGGTTTTCGTGGGGTTTCCAGCTGAGATATGCATTTTCTGCGATAATATTGTTGAGACCTCAGTCAGAAGTATGCAGAATCACCTAGATCGTTCTTTTCGAGCTATTTAATTCGAGAAACACGTTTTCTGGTGTTGTCACCACTCCACAGTGCGTCTGATATGCAGAACCGGCGACATCTTGATTTTCGTGAGGTTTCAAGCTGAGATATGCATTTTCTGCGATGATATTGGTGAGACTTCTGTCCGAAGGATGCAGAATCATCTAGATCGCTCTTTTCGAGCTATTTAATGCGAAAAAACAAGTTTTCTGGTGTTTTTACCACTCCACAGTGCGTTTGATATGTAGAGCCGCCGATAACTTGGTTTTCGTGGGGTTTCCTGCTGAAATATGCATTTTCTGCGATAATCTTTGTTTCATCTATGAGAAGTATGCAGAATCATCCAGAACGCTCTTTTCGAGCTATTTAATGCGAGAAACACGTTTTCTGGTGTTTTGACCACTCCACAGTGCGTTTGATATGTAGAGCCGCCGATAACTTGGTTTTCGTGGGGTTTCCAGCTGAAATATGCATTTTCTGCGATAATCTTTGTTTCATCTATGAGAAGTATGCAGAATCATCCAGAACGCTCTTTTCGAGCTAGTTAATGCGAGTAACACGTTTTCTGGTGTTTTCACCACTCCACAGTGCGTCTGATATGCAGAACCTGCGATATCTTGGTTTTCGTGGGGTTTCCAGCTGAGATATGCATTTTCTGCGATAATCTTTGCGAGTCTTCTGTCAGAAGTATGCAGAATCATCGAGATCGCTCTATTCGAGCTATTTAATGCGAGAAACACGTTATCTGGTGTTTTCATCACTCCACAGGGCGTTTGATATGCAGAACCGGCGATATCTTGGTTTTCGTGGGGTTTCCAGCTGAGATATGCATTTTCTGCGATAATCTTGGTGAGACTTTAGTCAGAAGTATGCAGAATCATCTAGATCGCTCGTTTCGAGCTATTTAATGCGAGAAACACGTTTTCTGGTGTTTTGAACACTCCACAGTGCGTTTGATATGTAGAGCCGCCGATAACTTGGTTTTCGTGGGGTTTCCAGCTGAAATATGCATTTTCTGCGATAATCTTTGTTTCATCTATGAGAAGTATGCAGAATCATCCAGAACGCTCTTTTCGAGCTAGTTAATGCGAGTAACACGTTTTCTAGAGTTTTCACCACTCCACAGTGCGTCTGATATGCAGAACCGGCGATATCTTGGTTTTCGTGGGGTTTCCAGCTGAGATATGCATTTTCTGCGATAATCTTTGTTTCATCTATGAGAAGTATGCAGAAACATCCAGAACGCTCTTTTCGATCTAGTTAATGCGAGTAACACGTTTTCTGGTGTTTTCACCACTCCACAGTGCGTCTGATATGCAGAACCTGCGATATCTTGGTTTTCGTGGGGTTTCCAGCTGAGATATGCATTTGCTGCGATAATCTTGGCGAGTCTTCTGTCAGAAGTATGCAGAATCACCTAGATCGCTCTTTTCGAGCTATTTAATGCGAGAAACACGTTTTCTGGTGTTGTCACCACTCCACAGTGCGTCTGATATGCAGAACCGGCGACATCTTGATTTTCGTGAGGTTTCAAGCTGAGATATGCATTTTCTGCGATGATATTGGTGAGACTTCTGTCCGAAGTATGCAGAATCACCTAGATCGCTCTTTTCGAGCTATTTAATGCGAGAAACACGGTTTCTGGTGTTGTCACCACTCCACAGTGCGTCTGATATGCAGAACCGGCGACATCTTGATTTTCGTGAGGTTTCAAGCTGAGATATGCATTTTCTGCGATGATATTGGTGAGACTTCTGTCCGAAGTATGCAGAATCATCTAGATCGCTCTTTTCGAGCTATTTAATGCTAGAAACACGTTATCTGGTGTTTTGACCACTCCACAGTGCGTTTGATATGTAGAGCCGCCGATAACTTGGTTTTCGTGGGGTTTCCAGCTGAAATATGCATTTTCTGCGATAATCTTTGTTTCATCTATGAGAAGTATGCAGAATCATCCAGAACGCTCTTTTCGAGCTAGTTAATGCGAGTAACACGTTTTCTGGTGTTTTCACCACTCCACAGTGCGTCTGATATGCAGAACCGGCGATATCTTGGTTTTGGTGGGGTTTCCAGCAGAGATATGCATTTTCTGCGATAATCTTTGTTTCATCTATGAGAAGTATGCAGAATCATCCAGAACGCTCTTTTCGAGCTAGTTAATGCGAGTAACACGTTTTCTGGTGTTTTCACCACTCCACAGTGCGTCTGATATGCAGAACCTGCGATATCTTGGTTTTCGTGGGGTTTTCAGCTGAGATATGCATTTTCTGCGATAATCTTTGCGAGTCTTCTGTCAGAAGTATGCAGAATCATCGAGATCGCTATGTTCGTGCTATTTAATGCGAGAAACACGTTATCTGGTGTTTTCATCACTCCACAGGGCGTTTGATATGCAGAACCGGCGATATCTTGGTTTTCGTGGGGTTTCCAGCTGAGATATGCATTTTCTGCGATAATCTTTGTTTCATCTATGAGAAGTATGCAGAATCATCCAGAACGCTCTTTTCGAGCTAGTTAATGCGAGTAACACGTTTTCTGGTGTTTTCACCACTCCACAGTGCGTCTGATATGCAGAACCGGCGATATCTTGGTTTTCGTGGGGTTTCCAGCTGAGATATGCATTTTCTGCGATAATCTTTGTTTCATCTATGAGAAGTATGCAGAATCATCTAGATCGCTCGTTTCGAGCTATTTAATGCGAAAAAACAAGTTTTCTGGTGCTTTGACCACTCCACAGTGCGTTTGATATGTAGAGCCGCCAATAACTTGGTTTTCGTGGTGTTTCCAGCAGAAATATGCATTTTCTGCGAAAATCTTGGTGAGACTTTAGTCAGAAGTATGCAGAATCATCTAGATCGCTCGTTTCGAGCTATTTAATGCGAAAAAACAAGTTTTCTGGTGTTTTGACCACTCCACAGTGCGTTTGATATGTAGAGCCGCCGATAACTTGGTTTTCGTGGGGTTTCCATCTGAAATATGCATTTTCTGCGATAATCTTGGTTTCATCTATGAGAAGTATGTAGAATCATCCAGAAAGCTCTTTTCGATCTAGTTAGTGCGAGTAACACGTTTTCTGGTGTTTTCACCACTCCAAAGTGCGTCTGATATGCAGAACCGGCGATATCTTGATTTTTGTGAGGTTTCAAGCTGAGATATGCATTTTCTGCGATAATATTGATGAGACTTCAGTCAGAAGTATGCAGAATCATCGAGATCGCTCTTTTCGAGCTATTTAATGCGGGAAACACGCTATCTGGTGTTTTCACCACTCCACTGTGCGTTTGATATGCAGAAACGGAGATATCTTGGTTTCGGTCGGGTTTCAAGCTGAGATATGCATTTTCTGCGATAATCTTGGTGAGACTTCAGTCAGAAGTATGCAGAATCATCTAGATCGCTCGTTTCGAGCTATTTAATGCGAGAAACTCGCTATCTGGTGTTTTCACCACTCCACTGTGCGTTTGATATGCAGAACCGGAGATATCTTGATTTCGGTCGGGTTTCAAGCTGAGATATGCATTTTCTGCGATAATCTTTGTTTCAGCTATGAGAAGTATGCAGAATCATCCAGAACGCTCTTTTCGAGCTAGTTAATGCGAGTAACACGTTTTCTGGTGTTTTCACCACTCCACAGTGCGTCTGATATGCAGAACCTGCGATATCTTGGTTTTCGTGGGGTTTCCAGCTGAGATATGCATTTTCTGCGAAAATCTTGGTGAGACTTTAGTCAGAAGTATGCAGAATCATCTAGATCGCTCGTTTCGAGATATTTAATGCGAAAAAACAAGTTTTCTGGTGTTTTGACCACTCCACAGTGCGTTTGATATGTAGAGCCGCCGATAACTTGGTTTTCGTGGGGTTTCCAGCTGAAATATGCATTTTCTGCGATAATCTTTGTTTCATCTATGAGAAGTATGCAGAATCATCCAGAACGCTCTTTTCGAGCTAGTTAATGCGAGTAACACGTTTTCTGGTGTTTTCACCACTCCACAGTGCGTCTGATATGCAGAACCGGCGATATCTTGGTTTTCGTGGGGTTTCCAGCTGAGATATGCATTTTCTGCGATAATCTTTGATTCATCTATGAGAAGTATGCAGAATCATCCAAAACGCTCTTTTCGAGCTAGTTAATGCGAGTAACACGTTTTCTGGTGTTTTCACCACTCCACAGTGCGTCTGATATGCAGAACCTGCGATATCTTGGTTTTCGTGGGGTTTCCAGCTGAGATATGCATTTTCTGCGAAAATCTTGGTGAGACTTTAGTCAGAAGTATGCAGAATCATCTAGATCGCTCGTTTCGAGCTATTTAATGCGAAAAAACAAGTTTTCTGGTGTTTTGACCACTCCACAGTGCGTTTGATATGTAGAGCCGCCGATAACTTGGTTTTCGTGGGGTTTCCAGCTGAAATATGCATTTTCTGCGATAATCTTTGTTTCATCTATGAGAAGTATGCAGAATCATCCAGAACGCTCATTTCGAGCTAGTTAATGCGAGTAACACGTTTTCTGGTGTTTTCACCACTCCACAGTGCGTCTGATATGCAGAACCGGCGATATCTTGGTTTTCGTGGGGTTTCCAGCTGAGATATGCATTTTCTGCGATAATCTTTGATTCATCTATGAGAAGTATGCAGAATCATCCAAAACGCTCTTTTCGAGCTAGTTAATGCGAGTAACACGTTTTCTGGTGTTTTCACCACTCCACAGTGCGTCTGATATGCAGAACCTGCGATATCTTGGTTTTCGTGGGGTTTCCAGCTGAGATATGCATTTTCTGCGAAAATCTTGGTGAGACTTTAGTCAGAAGTATGCAGAATCATCTAGATCGCATGTTTCGAGCTATTTAATGCGAAAAAACAAGTTTTCTGGTGTTTTGACCACTCCACAGTGCGTTTGATATGTAGACCCGCCGATAACTTGGTTTTCGTGGGGTTTCCAGCTGAAATATGCATTTTCTGCGATAATCTTTGTTTCATCTATGAGAAGTATGCAGAATCATCCAGAACGCTCTTTTCGAGCTAGTTAATGCGAGTAACACGTTTTCTGGTGATTTCACCACTCCACAGTGCGTCTGATATGCAGAACCGGCGATATCTTGGTTTTCGTGGGGTTTCCAGCTGAGATATGCATTTTCTGCGATAATCTTTGTTTCATCTATGAGAAGTATGCAGAATCATCGAGATCGCTCTATTCGAGCTATTTAATACGAGAAACACGTTATCTGGTGTTTTCATCACTCCACAGGGCGTTTGATATGCAGAACCGGCGATATCTTGGTTTTCGTGGGGTTTCCATCTGAAATATACATTTCCTGCGATAATCTTGGTGTTTTATCTATGAGAAGTATGCAGAATCATCCAGAACGCTCTTTTCGAGCTAGTTAATGCGAGAAACACGTTTTCGGGAGTTTTCACCACCCCACAGTGCGTTTGATATGCAGAACCGGCGACATCTTGGTTTTCGTGAGGTTTTCTAGCTGAGATATGCATTTTCTGCGATAATCTTGATGAGACTTCAGTCAGAAGTATGCAGAATCATCTAGATCGCTCATTTCGAGCTATTTAATGCGAGAAACACGTTATCTGGTTGTTTTCACCACTCCACAGTGCGTTTGTTATGCAGAACCGGCGACATCTTGGATTTCGTCGGGTTTCAAGCTGAGATATGCATTTTCTGCGATAATATTGGTGAGACTTCAGTCAGAAGTATGCAGAATCATCTATATCGCTCGTTTCGAGCTATTTAATGCGAAAAAACAAGTTTTCTGGTGTTTTGACCACTCCACAGTGCGTTTGATATGTAGAGCCGCCCATAACTTGGTTTACGTGGGGTTTCCAGCTGAAATATGCATTTTCTGCGATAATCTTGGTGTTTCATCTATGAGAAGTATGCAGAATCATCGAGATCGCTCTTTTCAATCTAGTTAATGCGAGAAACACGTTTTCTGGTGTTTTCACCACCCCACAGTGCGCTTGATATGCAGAACCGGCGATATCTTGGTTTTCGTGGGGTTTCCAGCTGAGATATGCATTTTCTGCGATAATCTTTGTTTCATCTATGAGAAGTATGCAGAATCATCCAGAACGCTCTTTTCGAGCTAGTTAATGCGAGTAACACGTTTTCTGGTGTTTTCACCACTCCACAGTGCGTCTGATATGCAGAACCTGCGATATCTTGGTTTTCGTGGGGTTTCCAGCTGAGATATGCATTTTCTATGATAATCTTGGTGAGAATCTGTCAGAAGTATGCAGAATCATCGAGATCGCTCTTTTCGAGCTATTTAATGCGAAAAACACGTTATCTGCTGTATTGACCACTCCACAGTGCGTTTGATATGCAGAACCGGCGACATCTTGATTTTAGTAAGGTTTCAAGCTGAGATATGCATTTTCTGCGATAATATTGGTGAGACTTCTGTCCGAAGTATGCAGAATCATCCAGAACGCTCTTTTCGATCTAGTTAATGCGAGTAACGCGTTTTCTGGTGTTTTCACCACTCCACTGTGCGTTTGATATGCAGAACCGGAGATATCTTGGTTTCGGTCGGGTTTCAAGCTGAGATATGCATTTTCTGCGATAATCTTGGTGAGACTTCAGTCAGAAGTATGCAGATTATTCGAGATCGCTCTTTTCGAGCTACTTAATGCGAGAAACACGTTTTCTGGTGTTTTCGCCACTCGACAGTGCGTTTGATATGTAGAGCCGCCGATAACTTGGTTTTCGTGGGGTTTCCAGCTGAAATATGCATTTTCTGCGATAATCTTTATTTCATCTATGAGAAGTATGCAGAATCATCCAGAACGCACTTTTCGAGCTAGTTAATGCGAGTAACACGTTTTCTAGTGTTTTCACCACTCCACAGTGCGTCTGATATGCAGAACCGGCGATATCTTGGTTTTCGTGAGGTCTCAAGCTGAGATATGCATTTTCTGCCATAATATTGGTGAGACTTCAGTCCGAAGTATGCAGAATCATCGAGATCGCTCTTTTCGAGCTAGTTAATGCGAGTAACACGTTTTCTAGTGTTTTCACCACTCCACAGTGCGTCTGATATGCAGAACCGGCGATATCTTGGTTTTCGTGGGGTTTCCAGCTGAGATATGCATTTTCTGCGATAATCTTTGTTTGATCTATGAGAAGTATGCAGAATCATCCAGAACGCTCTTTTCGAGCTAGTTAATGCGAGTAACACGTTTTCTAGTGTTTTCATCACTCCACAGGGCGTTTGATATGCAGAACCGGCGATATCGTGGTTTTCGTGGGGTTTCCAGCTGAAATATGCATTTTCTGCGATAATCTTTGTTTCATCTATGAGAAGTATGCAGAATCATACAGAAAGCTCTTTTCGATCTAGTTAATGCGAGTAACACGTTTTCTGGTGTTTTCACCACTCCACAGTGCGTATGATATGCAGAACCGGCGACATCTTGATTCTCGTGAGGTTTCAAGCTGAGATATGCATTTTCTGCGATAATATTGGTGAGACTTCAGTCAGAAGTATGCAGAATCATCGAGATCGCTCTATTCGAGCTATTTAATGCGAGAAACACGCTATCTGGTGTTTTCATCACTCCACAGGGCGTTTGATATGCAGAACCGGCGATATCTTGGTTTTCGTGGGGTTTCCAGCTGAAATATGCATTTTCTGCGCTAATCTTTGTTTCATCTATGAGAAGTATGCAGAATCATCCAGAACGCTCTATTCGATCTAGTTAATGCGAGTAACACGTTTTCTGGTGTTTTCACCACTCCACAGTGCGTCTGATATGCAGAACCGGCGACATCTTGATTTTCGTGAGGTTTCAAGCTGAGATATGCATTTTGTGCGATAATATTGGTGAGACTTCAGTCAGAAGTATGCAGAATCATTGAGATCGCTCTTTTCGAGCTATTTAGTGCGGGAAACACGCTATCTGGTGTTTTCACCACTCCACTGTGCGTTTGATATGCAGAACCGGAGATATCTTGGTTTCGGTCGGGTCTCAAGCCGAGATATGCATTTTCTGCGATAATCTTGGTGAGGCTTCAGTCAGAAGTATGCAGAATATTCGAGATCGCTCTTTTCGAGCTACTTAATGCGAGAAACACGTTTTCTGGTGTTTTCGCCACTCCACAGTGCGTTTGATATGTAGAGCCGCCGATAACTTGGTTTTCGTGGGGTTTCCAGCTGAAATATGCATTTTCTGTGATAATCTTTGTTTCATCTATGAGAAGTATGCAGAATCATCCTGAACGCACTTTTCGAGCTAGTTAATGCGAGTAACACGTTTTCTAGTGTTTTCACCACTCCACAGTGCGTTTGATATGTAGAGCCGCCGATAACTTGGTTTTCGTGGTGTTTCCAGCAGAAATATGCATTTTCTGCGATAATCTTTGTGGGTCTGCTGTCAGAAGTATGCAGAATAATCTAGATCGCTCTTTTCGAGCTATTTAACGCGAGAAACACGTTTTCTGGTGTTGTCACCACTCCACAGTGCGTCTGATATGCAGAACCGGCGATATCTTGGTTTTCGTGGGGTTTCCAGCTGAGATATGCATTTTCTGCGGTAATCTTTGTATCATCTATGAGAAGTATGCAGAATCATCTAGAACGCTCTTTTCGAGCTAGTTAATGCGAGTAACACGTTTTCTAGTGTTTTCACCACTCCACAGTGCGTCTGATATGCAGAACCGGCGATATCTTGGTTTTCGTGGGGTTTCCAGCTGAGATATGCATTTTCTGCGGTAATCTTTGTATCATCTATGAGAAGTATGCAGAATCATCTAGAACGCTCTTTTCGAGCTATTTAATGCGAGAAACACGTTATCTGGTGTTTTCACCACTCCACAGTGCGTCTGACATGCAGAACCGGCGAGATCTTGATTATCGTGAGGTTTCAAGCTGAGATATGCATTTTCTGCGATAATATTGGTGGGACTTCTGTCCGAAGTATGCAGAATCATCTAGATCGCTCTTTTCGAGCTATTTAATGCGAGAAACACGTTTTCTGGTTTTGTCACCACTCCACAGTGCGTCTGATATGCAGAATCGGCGACATCTTGATTTTCGTGAGGTCTCAAGCTGAGATATGCATTTTCTGCGATAATATTGGTGAGACTTCAGTCAGAAGTATGCAGAATCATCGACATCGCTCTTTTCGAGCTAGTTAATGCGAGTAACACGTTTTCTAGTGTTTTCACCACTCCACAGTGCGTCTGATATGCAGAACCGGCGATATCTTGGTTTTCGTGGGGTTTCCAGCTGAGATATGCATTTTCTGCGATAATCTTTGTATCATCTATGAGAAGTATGCAGAATCATCTAGAACGCTCTTTTCGAGCTATTTAATGCGAGAAACACGTTATCTGGTGTTTTCACCACTCCACAGTGCGTCTGACATGCAGAACCGGCGAGATCTTGATTTTCGTGAGGTTTCAAGCTGAGATATGCATTTTCTGCGATAATATTGGTGAGACTTCTGTCCGAAGTATGCAGAATCATCTAGATCGCTCTTTTCGCGCTATTTAATGCGAGTAACACGTTTTCTAGTGTTTTCACCACTCCACAGTGCGTCTGATATGCAGAACCGGCGATATCTTGGTTTTCGTGGGGTTTCCAACTGAGATATGCATTTTCTGCGATAATCTTTGTTTCATCTATGAGAAGTATGCAGAATCATCCAGAACGCTCTTTTCGAGCTAGTTAATGCGAGTAACACGTTTTCTGGTGTTTTCACCACTCCACAGTGCGTCTGATATGCAGATCCTGCGATATCTTGGTTTTCGTGGGGTTTCCAGCTGAGATATGCATTTTCTGCGATAATCTTTGTTTCATCTATGAGAAGTATGCAGAATCATCCAGAACGCTCTTTTCGAGCTAGTTAATGCGAGTAACATGTTTTCTGGTGTTTTCACCACTCCACAGTGCGTCTGATGTGCAGAACCGGCGATATCTTGGTTTTCGTGGGGTTTCCAGCTGAGATATGCATTTTCTGCGATAATCTTTGTTTCATCTATGAGAAGTATGCAGAATCATCTAGAACGCTCTTTTCGAGCTATTTAATGCGAGAAACACGTTTTCTGGTGTTGTCACCACTCCACAGTGCGTCTGATAAGCAGAACCGGCGACATCTTGATTTTCGTGAGGTCTCAAGCTGAGATATGCATTTTCTGCGATAATATTTGTTTCATCTATGAGAAGTATGCAGAATCATCCAGAACGCTCTTTTCGAGCTAGTTAATGCGAGTAACACGTTTTCTGGTGTTTTCACCACTCCACAGTGCGTCTGATATGCAGAACCTGCGATATCTTGGTTTTCGTGGGGTTTCCAGCTGAGATATGCATTTTCTGCGATAATCTTTGCGAGTCTTCTGTCAGAAGTATGCAGAATCATCGAGATCGCTCTATTCGTGCTATTTAATGCGAGAAACACGTTATCTGGTGTTTTCATCACTCCACAGGGCGTTTGATATGCAGAACCGGCGATATCTTTGTTTTCGTGGGGTTTCCAGCTGAGATATGCATTTTCTGCGATAATCTTGGTGAGACTTTAGTCAGAAGTATGCAGAATCATCTAGATCGCTCGTTTCGAGCTATTTAATGCGAGAAACACGTTTTCTGGTGTTTTGACCACTCCACAGTGCGTTTGATATGTACAGCCGCCGATAACTTGGTTTTCGTGGGGTTTCCAGCTGAAATATGCATTTTCTGCGATAATCTTTGTTTCATCTATGAGAAGTATGCAGAATCATCCAGAACGCTCTTTTCGAGCTAGTTAATGCGAGTAACACGTTTTCTGGTGTTTTCACCACTCCACTGTGCGTCTGATATGCAGAACCGGCGATATCTTGGTTTTCGTGGGGTTTCCAGCTGAGATATGCATTTTCTGCGATAATCTTTGTTTCACCTATGAGAAGTATGCAGAATCATCCAGAACGCTCTTTTCGAGCTATTTAATGCGAGTAACACGTTTTCTGGTGTTTTCACCACTCCACAGTGCGTCTGATATGCAGAACCGGCGATATCTTGGTTTTCGTGGGGTTTCCAGCTGAGATATGCATTTTCTGCGATAATCTTTGTTTCATCTATGAGAAGTGTGCAGAATCATCTAGATCGCTCGTTTCGAGCTATTTAATGCGAAAAAACAAGTTTTCTGGTGCTTTGACCACTCCACAGTGCGTTTGATATGCAGAGCCGCCGATAACTTGGTTTTCGTGGTGTTTCCAGCAGAAATATGCATTTTCTGCGAAAATCTTGGTGAGACTTTAGTCAGAAGTATGCAGAATCATCCAGATCGCTCGTTTCGAGCTATTTAATGCGAAAAAACAAGTTTTCTGGTGTTTTGACCACTCCACAGTGCGTTTGATATGTAGAGCCGCCGATAACTTGGTTTTCGTGGGGTTTCCATCTGAAATATGCATTTTCTGCGATAATCTTGGTTTCATCTATGAGAAGTATGTAGAATCATCCAGAAAGCTCTTTTCGATCTAGTTAATGCGAGTAACACGTTTTCTGGTGTTTTCACCACTCCACAGTGCGTCTGATATGCAGAACCGGCGATATCTTGATTTTCGTGAGGTTTCAAGCTGAGATATGCATTTTCTGCGATAATATTGATGAGACTTCAGTCAGAAGTATGCAGAATCATCGAGATCGCTCTTTTCGAGCTATTTAATGCGGGAAACACGCTATCTGGTGTTTTCACCACTCCACTGTGCGTTTGATATGCAGAACCGGAGATATCTTGGTTTCGGTCGGGTTTCAAGCTGAGATATGCATTTTCTGCGATAATCTTGGTGAGACTTCAGTCAGAAGTATGCAGAATCATCTAGATCGCTCGTTTCGAGCTATTTAATGCGAGAAACTCGCTATCTGGTGTTTTCACCACTCCACTGTGCGTTTGATATGCAGAACCGGAGATATCTTGGTTTCGGTCGGGTTTCAAGCTGAGATATGCATTTTCTGCGATAATCTTTGTTTCAGCTATGAGAAGTATGCAGAATCATCCCGAACGCTCTTTTCGATCTAGTTAATGCGAGTAACACGTTTTCTGGTGTTTTCACCACTCCACAGTGCGTCTGATATGCAGAACCTGCGATATCTTGGTTTTCGTGGGGTTTCCAGCTGAGATATGCATTTTCTGCGAAAATCTTGGTGAGACTTTAGTCAGAAGTATGCAGAATCATCTAGATCGCTCTTTTCGAGCTATTTAATGCGAGAAACACGTTTTCTGGTGTTGTCACCACTCCACAGTGCGTCTGATATGTAGAGCCGCCGATATCTTGGTTTCGGTCGGGTTTCAAGCTGAGATATGCATTTTCTGCGATAATCTTTGTTTCAGCTATGAGAAGTATGCAGAATCATCCAGAACGCTCTTTTCGAGCTAGTTAATGCGAGTAACACGTTTTCTGGTGTTTTCACCACTCCACAGTGCGTCTGATATGCAGAACCGGCGATATCTTGGTTTTCGTGGGGTTTCCAGCTGAGATATGCATTTTCTGCGATAATCTTTGATTCATCTATGAGAAGTATGCAGAATCATCCAAAACGCTCTTTTCGAGCTAGTTAATGCGAGTAACACGTTTTCTGGTGTTTTCACCACTCCACAGTGCGTCTGATATGCAGAACCTGCGATATCTTGGTTTTCGTGGGGTTTCTAGCTGAGATATGCATTTTCTGCGAAAATCTTGGTGAGACTTTAGTCAGAAGTATGCAGAATCATCTAGATCGCTCTTTTCGAGCTATTTAATGCGAGAAACACGTTTTCTGGTGTTGTCACCACTCCACAGTGCGTCTGATATGTAGAGCCGCCGATAACTTGGTTTTCGTGGGGTTTCCAGCTGAAATATGCATTTTCTGCGATAATCTTTGTTTCATCTATGAGAAGTATGCAGAATCATCCAGAACGCTCATTTCGAGATAGTTAATGCGAGTAACACGTTTTCTGGTGTTTTCACCACTCCACAGTGCGTCTGATATGCAGAACCTGCGATATCTTGGTTTTCGTGGGGTTTCCAGCTGAAATATGCATTTTCTGCGATAATCTTTGTTTCATCTATGAGAAGTATGCAGAATCATCCAGAACGCTCTTTTCGAGCTAGTTAATGCGAGTAACACGTTTTCTGGTGTTTTCACCACTCCACAGTGCGTCTGATATGCAGAACCGGCGATATCTTGGTTTTCGTGGGGTTTCCAGCTGAGATATGCATTTTCTGCGATAATCTTTGTTTCATCTATGAGAAGTATGCAGAATCATCGAGATCGTTCTATTCGAGCTATTTAATGCGAGAAACACGTTATCTGGTGTTTTCATCACTCCACAGGGCGTTTGATATGCAGAACCGGCGATATCTTGGTTTCGGTCGGGTTTCAAGCTGAGATATGCATTTTCTGCGATAATCTTGGTGAGACTTCAGTCAGAAGTATGCAGAATAATCGAGATCGCTCTTTTCGAGCTACTTAATGCGGGAAACACGTTTTCTGGTGTTTTCGCCACTCCACAGTGCGTTTGATATGTAGAGCCACCGATAACTTGGTTGTCGTGGGGGTTCCAGCTGAAATATGCATTTTCTGCGATAAGCTTGGTGTTTCATCTATGAGAAGTATGCAGAATCATCTAGATCGCTCTTTTCGAGCTATTTAATGCGAAAAAACAAGTTTTCTGGTGTTTTTACCACTCCACAGTGCGTTTGATATGCAGAACCGGCGATATCTTGGTTTTCGTGGGGTTTCCAGATGAAATATGCATTTTCTGCGATAATCTTGGTTTCATCTATGAGAAGTATGTAGAATCATCCAGAAAGCTCTTTTCGATCTAGTTAATGCGAGTAACACGTTTTCTGGTGTTTTCACCACTCCACAGTGCTTCTGATATGCAGAACCGGCGATATCTTGGTTTTCGTGGGGTTTCCAGCTGAGATATGCATTTTCTGCGATAATCCTGGTGAGTCTTCTGTCAGAAGTGTGCAGAATCATCGAGATTGCTCTATTCGCGCTATTTAATGCGAGAAACACGTTATCTGGTGTTTTCATCACTCCACAGGGCGTTTGATATGCAGAACCGGCGATATCTTGGTTTTCGTGGGGTTTCCAGCTGAGATATGCATTTTCGGCGATAATCTTGGTGAGACTTTAGCCAGAAGTATGCAGAATCATCTAGAACGCTCGTTTCGAGCTATTTAATGCGAAAAAACAAGTTTTCTGGTGTTTTGACCACTCCACAGTGCGTTTGATATGTAGAGCCGCCGATAACTTGGTTTTCGTGGGGTTTCCAGCTGAAATATGCATTTTCTGCGATAATCTTGGTGTTTCATCTATGAGAAGTATGCAGAATCATCGAGATCGCTCTATTCGAGCTATTTAATGCGAGAAACACGTTATCTGGTGTTTTCATCACTCCACAGGGCGTTTGATATGCAGAACCGGCGATATCTTGGTTTTCGTGTGGTTTCCAGCTGAAATATGCATTTTCTGCGATAATCTTTGTTTCATCTATGAGAAGTATGCAGAATCATCCCGAAAGTTCTTTTCGATCTAGTTAATGCGAGTAACACGTTTTCTGGTGTTTTCACCACTCCACAGTGCGACTGATATGCAGAACCGGCGACATCTTGATTTTCGTGAGGTTTCAAGCTGAGATATGCATTTTCTGCGATAATATTGGTGAGACTTCAGTCAGAAAAATGCAGAATCATCGAGATCGCTCTATTCGAGCTATTTAATGCGAGAAACACGTTATCTGGTGTTTTCATCAATCCACAGGGCGTTTGATATGCAGAACCGGCGATATCTTGGTTTTCGTGGGGTTTCCAGCTGAAATATGCATTTTCTGCGCTAATCATTGTTTCATCTATGAGAAGTATGCAGAATCATCCAGAACGCTCTTTTCGATCTAGTTAATGCGAGTAACACGTTTTCTGGTGTTTTCACCACTCCACAGTGCGTCTGATATGCAGAACCGGCGATATCTTGATTTTCGTGAGGTTTCAAGCTGAGATATGCATTTTCTGCGATAATATTGATGAGACTTCAGTCGGAAGTATGCAGAATCATCTAGATCGCTCTTTTCGAGCTATTTTGTGCGAAAAAGCAAGTTTTCTGGTGTTTTTACCACTCCACAGTGCGTTGGATATGCAGAGCCGCCGATAACTTGGTTTTCGTGGGGTTTCCAGCTGAAATATGCATTTTCTGCGATAATCTTGGTGTTTCATCTATGAGAAGTATGCAGAATCATCCAGAACGCTCTTTTCGAGCTAGTTAATGCGAGAAACACGTTTTCTGGTGTTTTCACCACTCCACAGTGCGTCTGATATGCAGAACCGGCGATATCTTGATTTTCGTGAGGTTTCAAGCTGAGATATGCTTTTTCTGCGATAATATTGATGAGACTTCAGTCGGAAGTATGCAGAATCATCTAGATCGCTCTTTTCGAGCTATTTAATGCGAGAAACACGTTTTCTGGTGTATTCACCACTCCACAGTACGTTTGACATGCAGAAACGGAGATACCTTGGTTTCGGTCGGGTTTCAAGATGAGATATGCATTTCCTGCGATAATCTTGGTGAGACTTCAGTCAGAAGTGTGCAGAGTCATCTAGATCGCTCTTTTCGAGCTATCTAATGCGAAAAAACAAGTTTTCTGGTGTTTTTACCACTCCACAGTGCGTTTGATATGCAGAGCCGCCGATAACTTGGTTTTCGTGGGGTTTCCAGCTGAAATATGCATTTTCTGCGATAATCTTGGTGTTTCATCTATGAGAAGTATGCAGAATCATCGAGATCGCTCTACTCGAGCTATTTAATGCGAGAAACACGTTATTTGGTGTTTTCATCACTCCACAGGGCGTTTGATATGCAGAACCGGCGATATCTTGGTTTTCGTGGGGTTTCCAGCTGAAATATGCATTTTCTGCGATAATCTTTGTTTCATCTATGAGAAGTATGCAGAATCATCCAGAAAGCTCTTTTCGATCTAGTTAATGCGAGTAACACGTTTTCTGGTGTTTTCACCACTCCACAGTGCGTCTGATATGCAGAACCGGCGACATCTTGATTTTCGTGAGGTTTCAAGCTGAGATATGCATTTTCTGGCATAATATTGGTGAGACTTCAGTCAGAAAAATGCAGAATCGTCAAGATCGCTCTATTCGAGCTATTTAATGCGAGAAACACGTTATCTGGTGTTTTCATCACTCCACAGGGCGTTTGATATGCAGAACCGGCGATATCTTGGTTTTCGTGGGGTTTCCAGCTGAAATATGCATTTTCTGCGCTAATCTTTGTTTCATCTATGAGAAGTATGCAGAATCATCCAGAACGCTCTTTTCGATCTAGTTAATGCGAGTAACACGTTTTCTGGTGTTTTCACCACTCCACAGAGCGTCTGATATGCAGAACCGGCGATATCTTGATTTTCGTGAGGTTTCAAGCTGAGATATGCTTTTTCTGCGATAATATTGATGAGACTTCAGTCGGAAGTATGCAGAATCATCTAGATCGCTCTTTTCGAGCTATTTAATGCGAAAAAACAAGTTTTCTGGTGTTTTTACCACTCCACAGTGCGTTGGATATGCAGAGCCGCCGATAACTTGGTTTTCGTGGGGTTTCCAGATGAAATATGCATTTTCTGCGATAATCTTGGAGTCTCAACTATGAGAAGTATGCAGAATCATCTAGATCGCTCTTTTCGAGCTAGTTAATGCGAGAAACACGTTTTCTAGTGTTTTCACCACTCCACAGTGCTTCTGATATGCAGAACCGGCGATATCTTGGTTTTCGTGGTGTTTCCAGCAGAAATATGCATTTTCTGCGATAAGATTGGTGAGACTTCTGTCCGAAGTATGCAGAATCATCTAGATCGCTCTTTTCGAGCTATTTAATGCGAGAAACACGTTTTCTGGTGTATTCACCACTCCACAGTACGTTTGACATGCAGACACGGAGATACCTTGGTTTCGGTCGGGTTTCAAGATGAGATATGCATTTCCTGCGATAATCTTGGTGAGACTTCAGTCAGAAGTATGCAGAGCCATCTAGATCGCTCTTTTCGAGCTATCTAATGCGAAAAAACAAGTTTTCTGGTGTTTTTACCACTCCACAGTGCGTTTGATATGCAGAGCCGCCGATAACTTGGTTTTCGTGGGGTTTCCAGCTGAAATATGCATTTTCTGCGATAATCTTGGTGCTTCATCTATGAGAAGTATGCAGAATCATCGAGATCGCTCTATTCGAGCTATTTAATGCGAGAAACACGTTATTTGGTGTTTTCATCACTCCACAGGGCGTTTGATATGCAGAACCGGCGATATCTTGGTTTTCGAGGGGTTTCCAGCTGAAATATGCATTTTCTGCGATAATCTTTGTTTCATCTATGAGAAGTATGCAGAATCATCCAGAAAGCTCTTTTCGATCTAGTTAATGCGAGTAACACGTTTTCTGGTGTTTTCACCACTCCACAGTGCGTCTGATATGCAGAACCGGCGACTTCTTGATTTTCGTGAGGTTTCAAGCTGAGATATGCATTTTCTGCGATAATATTGGTGAGACTTCAGTCAGAAAAATGCAGAATCATCGAGATCGCTCTATTCGAGCTATTTAATGCGAGGAACACGTTATCTGGTGTTTTCATCACTCCACAGGGCGTTTGATATGCAGAACCGGCGATATCTTGGTTTTCGTGGGGTTTCCAGCTGAAATATGCATTTTCTGCGCTAATCTTTGTTTCATCTATGAGAAGTATGCAGAATCATCCAGAACGCTCTTTTCGATCTAGTTAATGCGAGTAACACGTTTTCTGGTGTTTTCACCACTCCACAGTGCGTCTGATATGCAGAACCGGCGACATCTTGATTTTCGTCAGGTTTCAAGCTGACATATGCATTTTCTGCGATAATATTGGTGAGACTTCAGTCAGAAGTATGCAGAATCATTGAGATCGCTCTTTTCGAGCTATTTAGTGCGGGAAACACGCTATCTGGTGTTTTCACCACTCCACTGTGCGTTTGATATGCAGAACCGGAGATATCTTGGTTTCGGTCGGGTTTCAAGCTGAGATATGCATTTTCTGCGATAATCTTGGTGAGACTTCAGTCAGAAGTATGCAGAATCATCTAGATCGCTCGTTTCGAGCTATTTACTGCGAGAAACTCGCTATCTGGTGTTTTCACCACTCCACTGTGCGTTTGATATGCAGAACCGGAGATATCTTGGTTTCGGTCGGGTTTCAAGCTGAGATATGCATTTTCTGCGATAATCTTGGTGAGACTTCAGTCGGAAGTATGCAGAATCATCTAGATCGCTCTTTTCGAGCTATTTAATGCGAGAAACACGTTATCTGGTGTTTTCACCACTCCACAGTGCTTCTGATATGCAGAACCGGCGATATCTTGGTTTTCGTGGTGTTTCCAGCAGAAATATGCATTTTCTGCGATAATCTTGGTGTTTCATCTATGAGAAGTATGCAGAATCATCGAGATCGTTCTATTCGAGCTATTTAATGCGAGAAACACGTTATCTGGTGTTTTCATCACTCCACAGGGCGTTTGATATGCAGAACCGGCGATATCTTGGTTTTCGTGGGGTTTCCAGCTGAAATATGCATTTTCTGCGATAATCTTTGTTTCATCTATGAGAAGTATGCAGAATCATCCAGAAAGCTCTTTTCGATCTAGTTAATGCGAGTAACACGTTTTCTGGTGTTTTCACCACTCCACAGTGCGTCTGATATGCAGAACCGGCGACATCTTGATTTTCGTGAGGTTTCAAGCTGGGATATGCATTTTCTGCCATAATATTGGTGAGACTTCAGTCAGAAAAATGCAGAATCATCGAGATCGCTCTATTCGAGCTATTTAATGCGAGAAACACGTTATCTGGTGTTTTCATCACTCCACAGGGCGTTTGATATGCAGAACCGGCGATATCTTGGTTTTCGTGGGGTTTCCAGCTGAAATATGCATTTTCTGCGCTAATCTTTGTTTCATCTATGAGAAGTATGCAGAATCATCCAGAACGCTCTTCTCGATCTAGTTGATGCGAGTAACACGTTTTCTGGTGTTTTCACCACTCCACAGTGCGTCTGATATGCAGAACCGGCGACATCTTGTTTTTCGTGAGGTTTCAAGCTGAGATATGCATTTTCTACGATAATATTGGTGAGACTTCAGTCAGAAGTATGCAGAATCATTGAGATCGCTCTTTTCGAGCTATTTAGTGGGGGAAACACGCTATCTGGTGTCTTCACCACTCCACTGTGCGTTTGATATGCAGACACGGAGATACCTTTGTTTCGGTCGGGTTTCAAGATGAGATATGCATTTCCTGCGATAATCTTGGTGAGACTTCAGTCAGAAGTATGCAGAGTCATCTAGATCGCTCTTTTCGAGCTATCTAATGCGAAAAAACAAGTTTTCTGGTGTTTTTACCACTCCACAGTGCGTTTGATATGCAGAGCCGCCGATAACTTGGTTTTCGTGGGATTTCCAGCTGAAATATGCATTTTCTGCGATAATCTTGGTGTTTCATCTATGAGAAGTATGCAGAATCATCCAGAAAGCTCTTTTCGATCTAGTTAATGCGAGTAACACGTTTTCTGGTGTTTTCACCACTCCACAGTGCGTCTGATATGCAGAACCGGCGACATCTTGATTTTCGTGAGGTTTCAAGCTGAGATATGTATTTTCTGCGATAATATTGGTGAGACTTCAGTCAGAAAAATGCAGAATCATCGAGATCGCTCTATTCGAGCTATTTAATGCGAGAAACACGTTATCTGGTGTTTTCATCACTCCACAGGGCGTTTGATATGCAGAACCGGCGATATCTTGGTTTTCGTGGGGTTTCCAGCTGAAATATGCATTTTCTGCGCTAATCTTTGTTTCATCTATGAGAAGTATGCAGAATCATCCAGAACGCTCTTTTCGATCTAGTTAATGCGAGTAACACGTTTTCTGGTGTTTTCACCACTCCACAGTGCGTCTGATATGCAGAACCGGCGACATCTTGATTTTCGTGAGGTTTCAAGCTGACATATGCATTTTCTGCGATAATATTGGTGAGACTTCAGTCAGAAGTATGCAGATTCATTGAGATCGCTCTTTTCGAGCTATTTAATGCGAGAAACACGTTATCTGGTGTTTTCACCACTCCACAGTGCTTCTGATATGCAGAACCGGCGATATATTGGTTTTCGTGGTGTTTCCAGCAGAAATATGCATTTTCTGCGATAAGATTGGTGAGACTTCTGTCCGAAGTATGCAGAATCATCTAGATCGCTCTTTTCGAGCTATTTAATGCGAGAAACACGTTTTCTGGTGTATTCACCACTCCACAGTACGTTTGACATGCAGACACGGAGATACCTTTGTTTCGGTCGGGTTTCAAGATGAGATATGCATTTCCTGCGATAATCTTGGTGAGACTTCAGTCAGAAGTATGCAGAGTCATCTAGATCGCTCTTTTCGAGCTATCTAATGCGAAAAAACAAGTTTTCTGGTGTTTTTACCACTCCACAGTGCGTTTGATATGCAGAGCCGCCGATAACTTGGTTTTCGTGGGGTTTCCAGCTGAAATATGCATTTTCTGCGATAATCTTGGTGTTTCATCTATGAGAAGTATGCAGAATCATCCAGAAAGCTCTTTTCGATCTAGTTAATGCGAGTAACACGTTTTCTGGTGTTTTCACCACTCCACAGTGCGTCTGATATGCAGAACCGGCGACATCTTGATTTTCGTGAGGTTTCAAGCTGAGATATGTATTTTCTGCGATAATATTGGTGAGACTTCAGTCAGAAAAATGCAGAATCATCGAGATCGCTCTATTCGAGCTATTTAATGCGAGAAACACGTTATCTGGTGTTTTCATCACTCCACAGGGCGTTTGATATGCAGAACCGGCGATATCTTGGTTTTCGTGGGGTTTCCAGCTGAAATATGCATTTTCTGCGCTAATCTTTGTTTCATCTATGAGAAGTATGCAGAATCATCCAGAATGCTCTTTTCGATCTTGTTAATGCGAGTAACACGTTTTCTGGTGTTTTCACCACTCCACAGTGCGTCTGATATGCAGAACCGGCGACATCTTGATTTTCGTGAGGTTTCAAGCTGACATATGCATTTTCTGCGATAATATTGGTGAGACTTCAGTCAGAAGTATGCAGATTCATTGAGATCGCTCTTTTCGAGCTATTTAGTGCGGGAAACACGCTATCTGGTGTTTTCACCACTCCACTGTGCGTTTGATATGCAGAACCGGAGATATCTTGGTTTCGGTCGGGTTTCAAGCTGAGATATGCATTTTCTGCGATAATCTTGGTGAGACTTCAGTCAGAAGTATGCAGAATCATCTAGATCGCTCGTTTCGAGCTATTTACTGCGAGAAACTCGCTATCTGGTGTTTTCACCACTCCACTGTGCGTTTGATATGCAGAACCGGAGATATCTTGGTTTCGGTCGGGTTTCAAGCTGAGATATGCATTTTCTGCGATAATCTTGGTGAGACTTCAGTCAGAAGTATGCAGAATAAACGAGATCGCTCTTTTCGAGCTATTTAATGCGAGAAACACGTTTTCTTGTGTTTTCACCACCCCACAGTGCGCTTGATATGCAGAACCGGAGATTTCTTGGTTTCGATCGGGGTTCAAGCTGAGATATGCATTTTCTATGATAATCTTGGTGAGAATCTGTCAGAAGTATGCACAATTATCGAGATCGCTCTTTTCGAGCTATTTAATGCGAAAAACACGTTATCTGCTGTATTGACCACTCCACAGTGCGTTTGATATGCAGAACCGGCGACATCTTGATTTTAGTGAGGTTTCAAGCTGAGATATGCATTTTCTGCGATAATATTTTGAGACTTCAGTCAGAAGTATGCAGAATCATCTAGATCGCTCGTTTCGAGCTATGTAATGCGAGAAAACAAGTTTTCTGGTGTTTTTACCACTCCACAGTGCGTTGGATATGCAGAGCCGCCGATAACTTGGTTTTCGTGGGGTTTCCAGATGAAATATGCATTTTCTGCGATAATCTTGGTGTTTCATCTATGAGAAGTATGCAGAATCATCTAGATCGCTCTTTTCGAGCTAGTTAATGCGAGAAACACGTTTTCTAGTGTTTTCACCACTCCACAGTGCTTCAGATATGCAGAACCACCGATATCTTGGTTTTCGTGGGGTTTCCAGCTGAGATATGCATTTTCTTCGATAATCCTGGTGAGTCTTCTGTCAGAAGTATGCAGAATCATCGAGATCGCTCTTTTCGAGCTATTTAATGCGAGAAACACGTTATCTGGTGTTTTCATCACTCCACAGGGCGTTTGATATGCAGAACCGGCGATATCTTGGTTTTCGTGGGGTTTCCAGCTGAGATATGCATTTTCGGCGATAATCTTGGTGAGACTTTAACCAGAAGTATGCAGAATCATCTAGATCGCTCGTTTCGAGCTATTTAATGCGAAAAAACAAGTTTTCTGGTGTTTTGACCACTCCACAGTGCGTTTGATATATAGAGCCGCCGATAACTTGGTTTTCGTGGTGTTTCCAGCAGAAATATGCATTTTCAGCGATAATCTTGGTGTTTCATCTATGAGAAGTATGCAGAATCATCGAGATCGCTCTTTTCGAGCTATTTAGTGCGGGAAACACGCTATCTGGTGTTTTCACCACTCCACTGTGCGTTTGATATGCAGAACCGGAGATATCTTGGTTTCGGTCGGGTTTCAAGCTGAGATATGCATTTTCTGCGATAATCTTGGTGAGACTTCAGTCAGAAGTATGCAGAATCATCTAGATCGCTCGTTTCGAGCTATTTACTGCGAGAAACTCGCTATCTGGTGTTTTCACCACTCCACTGTGCGTTTGATATGCAGAACCGGAGATATCTTGGTTTCGGTCGGGTTTCAAGCTGAGATATGCATTTTCTGCGATAATCTTGGTGAGACTTCAGTCAGAAGTATGCAGAATAATCGAGATCGCTCTTTTCGAGCTATTTAATGCGAGAAACACGTTTTCTTGTGTTTTCACCACCCCACAGTGCGCTTGATATGCAGAACCGGAGATTTCTTGGTTTCGATCGGGTTTCAAGCTGAGATATGCATTTTCTATGATAATCTTGGTGAGAATCTGTCAGAAGTATGCAGAATTATCGAGATCGCTCTTTTCGAGCTATTTAATGCGAAAAACACGTTATCTGCTGTATTGACCACTCCACAGTGCGTTTGATATGCAGAACCGGCGACATCTTGATTTTAGTGAGGTTTCAAGCTGAGATATGCATTTTCTACGATAATATTGTTGAGACTTCAGTCAGAAGTATGCAGAATCATCTAGATCGCTCGTTTCGAGCTATGTAATGCGAAAAAACAAGTTTTCTGGTGTTTTTACCACTCCACAGTGCGTTGGATATGCAGAGCCGCCGATAACTTGGTTTTCGTGGGGTTTCCAGCAGAAATATGCATTTTCTGCGATAATCTTGGTGTTTCATCTATGAGAAGTATGCAGAATCATCTAGATCGCTCTTTTCGAGCTAGTTAATGCGAGAAACACGTTTTCTAGTGTTTTCACCACTCCACAGTGCTTCAGATATGCAGAACCGGCGATATCTTGGTTTTCGTGGGGTTTCCAGCTGAGATATGCATTTTCTTCGATAATCCTGGTGAGTCTTCTGTCAGAAGTATGCAGAATCATCGAGATCGCTCTTTTCGTGCTATTTAATGCGAGAAACACGTTATCTGGTGTTTTCATCACTCCACAGGGCGTTTGATATGCAGAACCGGCGATATCTTGGTTTTCGTGGGGTTTCCAGCTGAGATATGCATTTTCGGCGATAATCTTGGTGAGACTTTAGCCAGAAGTATGCAGAATCATCTAGATCGCTCGTTTCGAGCTATTTAATGCGAAAAAACAAGTTTTCTGGTGTTTTGACCACTCCACAGTGCGTTTGATATATAGAGCCGCCGATAACTTGGTTTTCGTGGTGTTTCCAGCTGAAATATGCATTTTCTGCGATAATCTTGGTGTTTCATCTATGAGAAGTATGCAGAATCATCGAGATCGCTCTTTTCGAGCTATTTAATGCGGGAAACACGCTATCTGGTGTTTTCCCCACTCCACTGTGCGTTTGATATGCAGAACCGGAGATATCTTGGTTTCGGTCGGGTTTCAAGCTGAGATATGCATTTTCTGCGATAATCTTGGTGAGACTTCAGTCAGAAGTATGCAGAATCATCTAGATCGCTCGTTTCGAGCTATTTACTGCGAGAAACTCGCTATCTGGTGTTTTCACCACTCCACTGAGCGTTTGATATGCAGAACCGGAGATATCTTGGTTTCGGTCGGGTTTCAAGCTGAGATATGCATTTTCTGCGATAATCTTGGTGAGACTTCAGTCAGAAGTATGCAGAATAATCGAGATCGCTCCTTTCGAGCTATTTAATGCGAGAAACACGTTTTCTTGTGTTTTCACCACCCCACAGTGCGCTTGATATGCAGAACCGGAGATTTCTTGGTTTCGATCGGGTTTCAAGCTGAGATATGCATTTTCTATGATAATCTTGGTGAGAATCTGTCAGAAGTATGCAGAATTATCGAGATCGCTCTTTTCGAGCTATTTAATGCTAAAAATACGTTATCTGCTGTATTGACCACTCCACAGTGCGTTTGATATGCAGAACCGGCGACATCTTGATTTTAGTGAGGCTTCAAGCTGAGATGTGCATTTTCTGCGATAATATTGGTGAGACTTCAGTCAGAAGTATGCAGAATCATCTAGATCGCACGTTTCGAGCTATTTAATGCGAGAAACACGTTATCTGGTTGTTTTCACCACTCCACAGGTCGTTTGATATGCAGAACCGGCGACATCTTGGTTTTCGTCGGGTTTCAAGCTGAGATATTCATTTTCTGCGATAATATTGGTGAGACTTCAGTCAGAAGTATGCAGAATCATCTAGATCGCTCGTTTCGAGCTATTTAATGCGAGAAACAAGTTATCTGGTGTTTTCAACATTCCACAGGTCGTTTGATATGCAGAACCGGCGACATCTTGGTTTTCGTCGGGGTTCAAGCTGAGATATGCATTTTCTGCGATAATATTGGTGATACTTCAGTCAGAAGTATGCAGAATCATCTAGATCGCTCGTTTCGAGCTATTTAATGCGAGAAACAGGTTATCTGGTTGTTTTCACCACTCCACAGGTCGTTTGATATGCAGAACCGGCGACATCTTGGTTTTCGTCGGGGTTCAAGCTGAGATATGCATTTTCTGGGATAATCTTGGTGAGACTTCAGTCAGAAGTATGCAGAATAATCGAGATCGCTCTTTTCGAGCTATTTAATGCGAGAAACGCGTTTTCTGGTGTATTCCCCACTCCACAGTACGTTTGACATGCAGAACCGGAGATATCTTGGTTTCGGTCGGGTTTCAAGCTGAGATATGCATTTTCTATGATAATCTTGGTGAGAATCTGTCAGAAGTATGCAGAACCATCGAGATCGCTCTTTTCGAGCTATTTAATGCTAAAAATACGTTATCTGCTGTATTGACCACTCCACAGTGCGTTTGATATGCAGAACCGGCGACATCTTGATTTTAGTGAGGTTTCAAGCTGAGATATGCATTTTCTGCGATAATAATGGTGAGACTTCAAACAGAAGTATGCAGAATAATCGAGATCGCTCTTTTCGAGCTATTTAATGCGAGAAACACGTTATCTGGTGTTTTCATCACTCCACAGGGCGTTTGATATGCAGAACCGGCGATATCTTGGTTTTCGTGGGGTTTCCAGCTGAAATATGCATTTTCTGCGCTAATCTTTGTTTCATCTATGAGAAGTATGCAGAATCATCCAGAACGCTCTTTTCGATCTAGTTAATGCGAGTAACACGTTTTCTGGTGTTTTCACCACTCCACAGTGCGTCTGATATGCAGAACCGGCGACATCTTGATTTTCGTGAGGTTTCAAGCTGAGATATGCATTTTCTGCGATAATATTGGTGAGACTTCAGTCAGAAAAATGCAGAATCGTCAAGATCGCTCTATTCGAGCTATTTAATGCGAGAAACACGTTATCTGGTGTTTTTATCACTCCACAGGGCGTTTGATATGCAGAACCGGCGATATCTTGGTTTTCGTGGGGTTTCCAGCTGAAATATGCATTTTCTGCGCTAATCTTTGTTTCATCTATGAGAAGTATGCAGAATCATCCAGAACGCTCTTTTCGATCTAGTTAATGCGAGTAACACGTTTTCTGGTGTTTTCACCACTCCACAGTGCGTCTGATATGCAGAACCGGCGATATCTTGATTTTCGTGAGGTTTCAAGCTGAGATATGCTTTTTCTGCGATAATATTGATGAGACTTCAGTCGGAAGTATGCAGAATCATCTAGATCGCTCTTTTCGAGCTATTTAATGCGAAAAAACCAGTTTTCTGGTGTTTTTACCACTCCACAGTGCGTTGGATATGCAGAGCCGCCGATAACTTGGTTTTCGTGGGGTTTCCAGATGAAATATGCATTTTCTGCGATAATCTTGGAGTTTCATCTATGAGAAGTATGCAGAATCATCTAGATCGCTCTTTTCGAGCTAGTTAATGCGAGAAACACGTTTTCTAGTGTTTTCACCACTCCACAGTGCTTCTGATATGCAGAACCGGCGATATCTTGGTTTTCGTGGTGTTTCCAGCAGAAATATGCATTTTCTGCGATAAGATTGGTGAGACTTCTGTCCGAAGTATGCAGAATCATCTAAATCGCTCTTTTCGAGCTATTTAATGCGAGAAACACGTTTTCTGGTGTATTCACCACTCCACAGTACGTTTGACATGCAGACACGGAGATACCTTGGTTTCGGTCGGGTTTCAAGATGAGATATGCATTTCCTGCGATAATCTTGGTGAGACTTCAGTCAGAAGTATGCAGAGTCATCTAGATCGCTCTTTTCGAGCTATCTAATGCGAAAAAACAAGTTTTCTGGTGTTTTTACCACTCCACAGTGCGTTTGATATGCAGAGCCGCCGATAACTTGGTTTTCGTGGGGTTTCCAGCTGAAATATGCATTTTCTGCGATAATCTTGGTGTTTCATCTATGAGAAGTATGCAGAATCATCGAGATCGCTCTATTCGAGCTATTTAATGCGAGAAACACGTTATTTGGTGTTTTCATCACTCCACAGGGCGTTTGATATGCAGAACCGGCGATATCTTGGTTTTCGTGGGGTTTCCAGCTGAAATATGCATTTTCTGCGCTAATCTTTGTTTCATCTATGAGAAGTATGCAGAATCATCCAGAACGCTCTTTTCGCTCTAGTTAATGCGAGTAACACGTTTTCTGGTGTTTTCACCACTCCACAGTGCGTCTGATATGCAGAACCGGCGACATCTTGATTTTCGTCAGGTTTCAAGCTGACATATGCATTTTCTGCGATAATATTGGTGAGACTTCAGTCAGAAGTATGCAGAATCATTGAGATCGCTCTTTTCGAGCTATTTAGTGCGGGAAACACGCTATCTGGTGTTTTCACCACTCCACTGTGCGTTTGATATGCAGAACCGGAGATATCTTGGTTTCGGTCGGGTTTCAAGCTGAGATATGCATTTTCTGCGATAATCTTGGTGAGACTTCAGTCAGAAGTATGCAGAATCATCTAGATCGCTCGTTTCGAGCTATTTACTGCGAGAAACTCGCTATCTGGTGTTTTCACCACTCCACTGTGCGTTTGATATGCAGAACCGGAGATATCTTGGTTTCGGTCGGGTTTCAAGCTGAGATATGCATTTTCTGCGATAATCTTGGTGAGACTTCAGTCGGAAGTATGCAGAATCATCTAGATCGCTCTTTTCGAGCTATTTAATGCGAGAAACACGTTATCTGGTGTTTTCACCACTCCACAGTGCTTCTGATATGCAGAACCGGCGATATCTTGGTTTTCGTGGTGTTTCCAGCAGAAATATGCATTTTCTGCGATAAGATTGGTGAGACTTCTGTCCGAAGTATGCAGAATCATCTAGATCGCTCTTTTCGAGCTATTTAATGCGAGAAACACGTTTTCTGGTGTATTCACCACTCCACAGTACGTTTGACATGCAGACACGGAGATACCTTGGTTTCGGTCGGGTTTCAAGATGAGATATGCATTTCCTGCGATAATCTTGGTGAGACTTCAGTCAGAAGTATGCAGAGTCATCTAGATCGCTCTTTTCGAGCTATCTAATGCGAAAAAACAAGTTTTCTGGTGTTTTTACCACTCCACAGTGCGTTTGATATGCAGAGCCGCCGATAACTTGGTTTTCGTGGGGTTTCCAGCTGAAATATGCATTTTCTGCGATAATCTTGGTGTTTCATCTATGAGAAGTATGCAGAATCATCGAGATCGCTCTATTCGAGCTATTTAATGCGAGAAACACGTTATCTGGTGTTTTCATCACTCCACAGTGCGTTTGATATGCAGAGCCGCCGATAACTTGGTTTTCGTGGGGTTTCCAGCTGAAATATGCATTTTCTGCGATAATCTTGGTGTTTCATCTATGAGAAGTATGCAGAATCATCGAGATCGCTCTATTCGAGCTATTTAATGCGAGAAACACGTTATCTGGTGTTTTCACCACTCCACAGTGCGTCTGATATGCAGAACCGGCGACATCTTGATTTTCGTGAGGTTTCAAGCTGAGATATGCATTTTCTGCGATAATATTGGTGAGACTTCAGTCAGAAGTATGCAGAATCATCTAGATCGCTCGTTTCGAGCTATTTACTGCGAGAAACTCGCTATCTGGTGTTTTCACCACTCCACTGAGCGTTTGATATGCAGAACCGGAGATATCTTGGTTTCGGTCGGGTTTCAAGCTGAGATATGCATTTTCTGCGATAATCTTGGTGAGACTTCAGTCAGAAGTATGCAGAATAATCGAGATCGCTCCTTTCGAGCTATTTAATGCGAGAAACACGTTTTCTTGTGTTTTCACCACCCCACAGTGCGCTTGATATGCAGAACCGGAGATTTCTTGGTTTCGATCGGGTTTCAAGCTGAGATATGCATTTTCTATGATAATCTTGGTGAGAATCTGTCAGAAGTATGCAGAATTATCGAGATCGCTCTTTTCGAGCTATTTAATGCTAAAAATACGTTATCTGCTGTATTGACCACTCCACAGTGCGTTTGATATGCAGAACCGGCGACATCTTGATTTTAGTGAGGCTTCAAGCTGAGATGTGCATTTTCTGCGATAATATTGGTGAGACTTCAGTCAGAAGTATGCAGAATCATCTAGATCGCACGTTTCGAGCTATTTAATGCGAGAAACACGTTATCTGGTTGTTTTCACCACTCCACAGGTCGTTTGATATGCAGAACCGGCGACATCTTGGTTTTCGTCGGGTTTCAAGCTGAGATATTCATTTTCTGCGATAATATTGGTGAGACTTCAGTCAGAAGTATGCAGAATCATCTAGATCGCTCGTTTCGAGCTATTTAATGCGAGAAACAAGTTATCTGGTGTTTTCAACATTCCACAGGTCGTTTGATATGCAGAACCGGCGACATCTTGGTTTTCGTCGGGGTTCAAGCTGAGATATGCATTTTCTGCGATAATATTGGTGATACTTCAGTCAGAAGTATGCAGAATCATCTAGATCGCTCGTTTCGAGCTATTTAATGCGAGAAACAGGTTATCTGGTTGTTTTCACCACTCCACAGGTCGTTTGATATGCAGAACCGGCGACATCTTGGTTTTCGTCGGGGTTCAAGCTGAGATATGCATTTTCTGGGATAATCTTGGTGAGACTTCAGTCAGAAGTATGCAGAATAATCGAGATCGCTCTTTTCGAGCTATTTAATGCGAGAAACGCGTTTTCTGGTGTATTCCCCACTCCACAGTACGTTTGACATGCAGAACCGGAGATATCTTGGTTTCGGTCGGGTTTCAAGCTGAGATATGCATTTTCTATGATAATCTTGGTGAGAATCTGTCAGAAGTATGCAGAATCATCGAGATCGCTCTTTTCGAGCTATTTAATGCTAAAAATACGTTATCTGCTGTATTGACCACTCCACAGTGCGTTTGATATGCAGAACCGGCGACATCTTGATTTTAGTGAGGTTTCAAGCTGAGATATGCATTTTCTGCGATAATATTGGTGAGACTTCAGTCAGAAAAATGCAGAATCATCGAGATCGCTCTATTCGAGCTATTTAATGCGAGAAACACGTTATCTGGTGTTTTCATCACTCCACAGGGCGTTTGATATGCAGAACCGGCGATATTTTGGTTTTCGTGGGGTTTCCAGCTGAAATATGCATTTTCTGCGCTAATCTTTGTTTCATCTATGAGAAGTATGCAGAATCATCCAGAACGCTCTTTTCGATCTAGTTAATGCGAGTAACACGTTTTCTGGTGTTTTCACCACTCCACAGTGCGTCTGATATGCAGAACCGGCGACATCTTGATTTTCGTGAGGTTTCAAGCTGACATATGCATTTTCTGCGATAATATTGGTGAGACTTCAGTCAGAAGTATGCAGAATCATTGAGATCGCTCTTTTCGAGCTATTTAGTGCGAGAAACTCGCTATCTGGTGTTTTCACCACTCCACTGTGCGTTTGATATGCAGAACCGGAGATATCTTGGTTTCGGTCGGGTTTCAAGCTGAGATATGCATTTTCTGCGATAATCTTGGTGAGACTTCAGTCGGAAGTATGCAGAATCATCTAGATCGCTCTTTTCGAGCTATTTAATGCGAGAAACACGTTTTCTGGTGTATTCACCACTCCACAGTACGTTTGACATGCAGACACGGAGATACCTTTGTTTCGGTCGGGTTTCAAGATGAGATATGTATTTCCTGCGATAATCTTGGTGAGACTTCAGTCAGAAGTATGCAGAGTCATCTAGATCGCTCTTTTCGAGCTATCTAATGCGAAAAAACAAGTTTTCTGGTGTTTGTACCACTCCACAGTGCGTTTGATATGCAGAGCCGCCGATAACTTGGTTTTCGTGGGCTTTCCAGCTGAAATATGCATCTTCTGCGATAATCTTGGTGTTTCATCTATGAGAAGTATGCAGAATCATCCAGAAAGCTCTTTTCGATCTAGTTAATGCGAGTAACACGTTTTCTGGTGTTTTCATCACTCCACAGGGCGTTTGATATGCAGAACCGGCGATATCTTGGTTTTCGTGGGGTTTCCAGCTGAGATATGCATTTTCGGCGATAATCTTGGTGAGACTTTAGCCAGAAGTATGCAGAATCATCTAGATCGCTCGTTTCGTGCTATTTAATGCGAAAAAACAAGTTTTCTGGTGTTTGTACCACTCCACAGTGCGTTTGATATATAGAGCCGCCGATAACTTGGTTTTCGTGGTGTTTCCAGCAGAAATATGCATTTTCTGCGATAATCTTGGTGTTTCATCTATGAGAAGTATGCAGAATCATCGAGATCGCTCTTTTCGAGCTATTTAATGCGGGAAACACGCTATCTGGTGTTTTCCCCACTCCACTGTGCGTTTGATATGCAGAACCGGAGATATCTTGGTTTCGGTCGGGTTTCAAGCTGAGATATGCATTTTCTGCGATAATCTTGGTGAGACTTCAGTCAGAAGTATGCAGAATCATCTAGATCGCTCTTTTCGAGCTATCTAATGCGAAAAAACAAGTTTTCTGGTGTTTGTACCACTCCACAGTGCGTTTGATATGCAGAGCCGCCGATAACTTGGTTTTCGTGGGCTTTCCAGCTGAAATATGCATCTTCTGCGATAATCTTGGTGTTTCATCTATGAGAAGTATGCAGAATCATCCAGAAAGCTCTTTTCGATCTAGTTAATGCGAGTAACACGTTTTCTGGTGTTTTCATCACTCCACAGGGCGTTTGATATGCAGAACCGGCGATATCTTGGTTTTCGTGGGGTTTCCAGCTGAGATATGCATTTCCTGCGATAATCTTGGTGAGACTTCAGTCAGAAGTATGCAGAGTCATCTAGATCGCTCTTTTCGAGCTATCTAATGCGAAAAAACAAGTTTTCTGGTGTTTGTACCACTCCACAGTGCGTTTGATATGCAGAGCCGCCGATAACTTGGTTTTCGTGGGCTTTCCAGCTGAAATATGCATCTTCTGCGATAATCTTGGTGTTTCATCTATGAGAAGTATGCAGAATCATCCAGAAAGCTCTTTTCGATCTAGTTAATGCGAGTAACACGTTTTCTGGTGTTTTCATCACTCCACAGGGCGTTTGATATGCAGAACCGGCGATATCTTGGTTTTCGTGGGGTTTCCAGCTGAGATATGCATTTTCTATGATAATCTTGGTGAGAATCTGTCAGAAGTATGCAGAATTATCGAGATCGCTCTTTTCGAGCTATTTAATGCGAAAAACACGTTATCTGCTGTATTGACCACTCCACAGTGCGTTTGATATGCAGAACCGGCGACATCTTGATTTTAGTGAGGCTTCAAGCTGAGATATGCATTTTCTGCGATAATATTGGTGAGACTTCAGTCAGAAGTATGCAGAATCATCTAGATCGCACGTTTCGAGCTATTTAATGCGAGAAACACGTTATCTGGTTGTTTTCACCACTCCACAGGTCGTTTGATATGCAGACCCGGCGACATCTTGGTTTTCGTCGGGTTTCAAGCTGAGATATTCATTTTCTGCGATAATATTGGTGATACTTCAGTCAGAAGTATGCAGAATCATCTAGATCGCTCGTTTCGAGCTATTTGATGCGAGAAACACGTTATCTGGTTGTTTTCACCACTCCACAGGTCGTTTGATATGCAGAACCGGCGACATCTTGGTTTTCGTCGGGGTTCAAGCTGACATATGCATTTTCTGCGATAATATTGGTGATACTTCAGTCAGAAGTATGCAGAATCATCTAGATCGCTCGTTTCGAGCTATTTGAGGCGAGAAACACGTTATCTGGTTGTTTTCACCACTCCACAGGTCGTTTGATATGCAGAACCGGCGACATCTTGGTTTTCGTCGGGGTTCAAGCTGAGATATGCATTTTCTGCGATAATATTGGTGATACTTCAGTCAGAAGTATGCAGAATCATCTAGATCGCTCGTTTCGAGCTATTTAATGCGAGAAACAGGTTATCTGGTTGTTTTCACCACTCCACAGGTCGTTTGATATGCAGAACCGGCGACAACTTGGTTTTCGTCGGGGTTCAAGCTGAGATATGCAATTTCTGCGATAATATTGGTGATACTTAAGTCAGAAGTATGCAGAATCATCTAGATCGCTCGTTTCGAGCTATTTAATGCGAGAAACACGTTATCTGGTTGTTTTCACTACTCCACAGGTCGTTTGATATGCAGAACCGGCGACATCTTGGTTTTCGTCGGGTTTCAAGCTGAGATATTCATTTTCTGCGGTAATCTTTGTGTTTCATCTATGAGAATTATGCAGAATCATCCAGAACGCTCTTTTCGAGCTAGTTAATGCGAGTGACACGTTTTCTGGTGTTTTCACCACTCCACGGTGCGTTTGATATGCAGAACCGGCGACATCTTGGTTTTCGTCGGGTTTCAATCTGAGATATTCATTTTCTGCGATAATATTGGTGAGACTTCAGTCAGAAGTATGCAGAATCATCCAGAACGCTCTTTTCGAGCTATTTAATGCGAGAAACACGTTTTCTGGTGTTTTCACCACCCCACTGTGCGTGTGATATGCAGAACCGGCGACATCTTGGTTTTCGTCGGGTTTCAAGCTGAGATATTCATTTTCTGCGATAATATTGGTGAGACTTCAGTCAGAAGTATGCAGAATCATCCAGAACGCTCTTTTCTAGCTAGTTAATGCGAGTAACACGTTTTCTGGTGTTTTCACCACTCCACAGTGCGTCTGATATGCAGAACCTGCGATATCTTGGTTTTCGTGGGGTTTCCAGCTGAGATATGCATTTTCTGCGATAATCTTGGCGAGTCTTCTGTCAGAAGTATGCAGAATCATCGAGATCGCTCTATTCGAGCTATTTAATGCGAGAAACACGTTATCTGGTGTTTTCATCACTCCACAGGGCGTCTGATATGCAGAACCGGCGATATCTTGGTTTTACGTGGGGTTTCCAGCTGAGATATGCATTTTCTGCGATAATCATGGTGAGACTTTAGTCAGAAGTATGCAGAATCATCTAGATCGCTCGTTTCGAGCTATTTAATGCGAGAACCACTTTTTCTGGTGTTTCCACCACCCCACAGAGCGTTTGATATGCAGAACTGGCGACATCTTGGTTTTCGTCGGGTTTCAAGCTGAGATATGCATTTTCTGCGATAATATTGGTGAGACTTCAGTCAGAAGTATGCAGGGTCATCTAGTTTGCTCGTTTCGAGCTATTTAATGCGAGAAACACGTTATCTGGTTGTTTTCACCACTCCACAGTGCGTTTGATATGCATAACCGGCGACATCTTGATTTTCGTGAGGTTTCAATCTGAGATATGCATTTTCTGCGATAATGTTGGTGAGACTTCTGTCCGAAGTATGCAGAATCATCTAGAACGCTCTTTTCGAGCTGTTTAATGCGAGAAACACGTTTTCTGGTGTATTCACCACTCCACAGTACGTTTGACATGCAGAAACGGAGATACCTTGGTTTCGGTCGGGTTTCCAGCTGAGATATGCATTTTCTGCGATAATCTTTGTTTCATCTATGAGAAGTATGCAGAATCATCCAGAACGCTCTTTTCGAGCTAGTTAATGCGAGTGACACGTTTTCTGGTGTTTTCACCACTCCACGGTGCGTTTGATATGCAGAACCGGCGACATCTTGGTTTTCGTCGGGTTTCAAGCTGAGATATTCATTTTCTGCGATAATATTGGTGAGACTTCAGTCAGAAGTATGCAGAATCATCCAGAACGCTCTTTTCGAGCTATTTAATCCGAGAAACACGTTATCTGGTTGTTTTCACCACTCCACAGTGCGTTTGATATGCAGAACCGGCGACATCTTTATTTTCGCGAGGTTTCAAGCCTAGATATGCATTTTCTGCGATAATATTGGTGAGACTTCAGTCAGAAGTATGCAGAATCATCTAGATCGCTCGTTTCGAGCTATTTAATGCGAAAAAACAAGTTTTCTGGTGTTTTGACCAGTCCACAGTGCGTTTGATATGTAGAGCCGCCCATAACTTGGTTTACGTGGGGTTTCCAGCTGAAATATGCATTTTCTGCGATAATCTTGGTGTTTCATCTATGAGAAGTATGCAGAATCATCGAGATCGCTCTTTTCGATCTAGTTAATGCGAGAAATACGTTTTCTGGTGTTTTCACCACTCCACGGTGCGTTTGATATGCAGAACCGGCGACATCTTGGTTTTCGTCGGGTTTCAATCTGAGATATTCATTTTCTGCGATAATTTTTGTTTCATCTATGAGAAGTATGCAGAATCATCCAGAACGCTCTTTTCGAGCTAGTTAATGCGAGTGACACGTTTTCTGGTGTTTTCACCACTCCACGGTGCGTTTGATATGCAGAACCGGCGACATCTTTGTTTTCGTCGGGTTTCAAGCTGAGATATTCATTTTCTGCGATAATATTGGTGAGACTTCAGTCAGAAGTATGCAGAATCATCCAGAACGCTCTTTTCGAGCTAGTTAATGCGAGTAACACGTTTTCTGGTGTTTTCACCACTCCACAGTGCGTCTGATATGCAGAACCTGCGATATCTTGGTTTTCGTGGGGTTTCCAGCTGAGATATGCATTTTCTGCGATAATCTTGGCGAGTCTTCTGTCAGAAGTATGCAGAATCATCTAGATCGCTCTTTTCGAGCTATTTAATGCGAGAAACACGTTTTCTGGTGTTTTCACCACCGCACTGTGCGTGTGATATGCAGAACCGGCGACATCTTGGATTTCGTCGGGTCTCAAGCTGAGATATGCATTTACTGCGGCAATCTTGGTGAGACTTCAGTCAGAAGTATGCAGAATCATCTAGATCGCTTGTTTCGAGCTATTTCATGCGGGAAACACGTTATCTGGATGTTTTCACCACTCCACAGTGCGTTTGATATGCTGAGCCGCCGATAACGTGGTTTTCGTGGGGTTTCCAGCTGAGATATTCATTTTCGGCGATAATCTTGGTGTTTCATCTATGAGAAGTATGCAGAATCATCGAGAACGCTCTTTTCGAGCTATTTAATCCGAGAAACACGTTATCTGGTTGTTTTCAACACTCCACAGTGCGTTTGATATGCAGAACCGGCGACATCTTGATTTTCGCGAGGTTTCAAGCCTAGATATGCATTTTCTGCGATAATCTTGGTGAGACTTCAGTCAGAAGTATGCAGAATCATCTAGATCGCTCGTTTCGAGCTATTTAATGCGAGAAACACGTTATCTGGTTGTTTTCACCACTGCACAGGTCGTTTGATATGCAGAACCGGCGACATCTTGGTTTTCGTCGGGGTTCAAGCTGAGATATGCAATTTCTGCGATAATATTGGTGATACTTCAGTCAGAAGTATGCAGAATCATCTAGATCGCTCGTATCGAGCTATTTAATGCGAGAAACACGTTATCTGGTTGTTTTCACCACACCACAGGACGTTTGATATGCAGAACCGACGACATCTTGGTTTTCGTCGGGTTTCAAGCTGAGATATTCATTTTCTGCGATAATATTGGTGAGACTTCAGTCAGAAGTATGCAGAATCATCTAGATCGCTCGTTTCGAGCTATTTAATGCGAGAAACAGGTTATCTGGTTGTTTTCACCACTCCACAGGTCGTTTGATATGCAGAACCGGCGACATCTTGGTTTTCGTTGGGGTTCAAGCTGAGATATGCATTTTCTGGGATAATCTTGGTGAGACTTCAGTCCGGAGTATGCAGAATAATCGAGATCGCTCTTTTCGAGCTATTTAATGCGAGAAACAAGTTATCTGGTGTTTTCACCACTCCACAGGTCGTTTGATATGCAGAACCGGCGACATCTTGGTTTTCGTCGGGGTTCAAGCTGAGATATGCATTTTCTGCGATAATATTGGTGATACTTCAGTCAGAAGTATGCAGAATCATCTAGATCGCTCGTTTCGAGCTATTTGATGCGAGAAACACGTTATCTGGTTGTTTTCACCACTCCACAGGTCGTTTGATATGCAGAACCGGCGACATCTTGGTTATCGTCGGGGTTCAAGCTGAGATATGCATTTTCTGCGATAATATTGGTGATACTTCAGTCAGGAGTATGCAGAATCATCTAGATCGCTCGTTTCGAGCTAGTTAATACGAGTAACACGTTTTCTGGTGTTTTCACCACTCCACAGTGCGTCTGATATGCAGAACCTGCGATATCTTGGTTTTCGTGGGGTTTCCAGCTGAGATATGCATTTTCTGCGATAATCTTGGCGAGTCTTCTGTCAGAAGTATGCAGAATCATCTAGATCGCTCTTTTCGAGCTATTTAATGCGAGAAACACGTTTTCTGGTGTTTTCACCACCCCACTGTGCGTGCGATATGCAGAACCGGCGACATCTTGGATTTCGTCGGATCTCAAGCTGAGATATGCATTTACTGCGGCAATCTTGGTGAGACTTCAGTCAGAAGTATGCAGAATCATCTAGATCGCTCTTTTCGAGCTATTTAATCCGAGAAACACGTTATCTGGTTGTTTTCAACACTCCACAGTGCGTTTGATATGCAGAACCGGCGACATCTTGATTTTCGCGAGGTTTCAAGCCTAGATATGCATTTTCTGCGATAATGTTGGTGAGACTTCAGTCAGAAGTATGCAGAATCATCCAGAACGCTCTTTTCGAGCTAGTTAATGCGAGTAACACGTTTTCTGGAGTTTTGACCACTCCACAGTGCGTTTGATATGTAGAGCCGCCCATAACTTGGATTTCGTCGGGTCTCAAGCTGAGATATGCATTTACTGCGGCAATCTTGGTGAGACTTCAGTCAGAAGTATGCAGAATCATCTAGATCGCTCGTTTCGAGCTATTTCATGCGAGAAACACGTTTTCTGGTGTTTTCACCACCCCACTGTGCGTGTGTAATGCAGAACCGGCGACATCTTGGTTTTCGTCGGGTTTCAAGCTGAGATATGCATTTTCTGCGATAATCTTGGTGAGACTTCAGTCAGAAGTATGCAGAATCATCTAGATCGCTCGTTTCGAGCTATTTAATGCGAGAAACACGTTATCTGGTTGTTTTCACCACTGCACAGGTCGTTTGATATGCAGAACCGGCGACATCTTGGTTTTCGTCGGGGTTCAAGCTGAGATATGCAATTTCTGCGATAATATTGGTGATACTTCAGTCAGAAGTATGCAGAATCATCTAGATCGCTCGTATCGAGCTATTTAATGCGAGAAACACGTTATCTGGTTGTTTTCACCACTCCACAGGTCGTTTGATATGCAGAACCGGCGACATCTTGGTTTTCGTCGGGTTTCAAGCTGAGATATTCATTTTCTGCGATAATATTGGTGAGACTTCAGTCAGAAGTATGCAGAATCATCTAGATCGCTCGTTTCGAGCTATTTAATGCGAGAAACAGGTTATCTGGTTGTTTTCACCACTCCACAGGTCGTTTGATATGCAGAACCGGCGACATCTTGGTTTTCGTTGGGGTTCAAGCTGAGATATGCATTTTCTGGGATAATCTTGGTGAGACTTCAGTCCGGAGTATGCAGAATAATCGAGATCGCTCTTTTCGAGCTATTTAATGCGAGAAACAAGTTATCTGGTGTTTTCACCACTCCACAGGTCGTTTGATATGCAGAACCGGCGACATCTTGGTTTTCGTCGGGGTTCAAGCTGAGATATGCATTTTCTGCGATAATATTGGTGATACTTCAGTCAGAAGTATGCAGAATCATCTAGATCGCTCGTTTCGAGCTATTTGATGCGAGAAACACGTTATCTGGTTGTTTTCACCACTCCACAGGTCGTTTGATATGCAGAACCGGCGACATCTTGGTTATCGTCGGGGTTCAAGCTGAGATATGCATTTTCTGCGATAATATTGGTGATACTTCAGTCAGGAGTATGCAGAATCATCTAGATCGCTCGTTTCGAGCTAGTTAATACGAGTAACACGTTTTCTGGTGTTTTCACCACTCCACAGTGCGTCTGATATGCAGAACCTGCGATATCTTGGTTTTCGTGGGGTTTCCAGCTGAGATATGCATTTTCTGCGATAATCTTGGCGAGTCTTCTGTCAGAAGTATGCAGAATCATCTAGATCGCTCTTTTCGAGCTATTTAATGCGAGAAACACGTTTTCTGGTGTTTTCACCACCCCACTATGCGTGCGATATGCAGAACCGGCGACATCTTGGATTTCGTCGGGTCTCAAGCTGAGATATGCATTTACTGCGGCAATCTTGGTGAGACTTCAGTCAGAAGTATGCAGAATCATCTAGATCGCTCGTTTCGAGCTATTTCATGCGGGAAACACGTAATCTGGATGTTTTCACCACTCCACAGTGCGTTTGATATGCTGAGCCGCCGATAACGTGGTTTTCGTGGGGTTTCCAGCTGAGATATTCATTTTCGGCGATAATCTTGGTGTTTCATCTATGAGAAGTATGCAGAATCATCGAGAACGCTCTTTTCGAGCTATTTAATCCGAGAAACACGTTATCTGGTTGTTTTCACCACTCCACAGTGCGTTTGATATGCAGAACCGGCGACATCTTTATTTTCGCGAGGTTTCAAGCCTAGATATGCATTTTCTGCGATAATATTGGTGAGACTTCAGTCAGAAGTATGCAGAATCATCCAGAACGCACTTTTCGAGCTAGTTAATGCGAGTAACACGTTTTCTGGTGTTTTCACCACTCCACAGTGCGTCTGATATGCAGAACCTGCGATATCTTGGTTTTCGTGGGGTTTTCAGCTGAGATATGCATTTTCTGCGATAATATTGGTGAGACTTCAGTCAGAAGTATGCAGAATCATCTAGATCGCTCGTTTCGAGCTATCTAATGCGAAAAAACAAGTTTTCTGGTGTTTTGACCACTCCACAGTGCGTTTGATATGTAGAGCCGCCCATAACTTGGTTTACGTGGGGTTTCCAGCTGAAATATGCATTTTCTGCGATAATCTTGGTGTTTCATCTATGAGAAGTATGCAGAATCATCGAGATCGCTCTTTTCGATCTAGTTAATGCGAGAAACACGTTTTCTGGTGTTTTCACCACTCCACGGTGCGTTTGATATGCAGAACCGGCGACATCTTGGTTTTCGTTGGGTTTCAATCTGAGATATTCATTTTCTGCGATAATTTTTGTTTCATCTATGAGAAGTATGCAGAATCATCCAGAACGCTCTTTTCGATCTAGTTAATGCGAGTGACACGTTTTCTGGTGTTTTCACCACTCCACGCTGCATTTGATATGCAGAACCGGCGACATCTTTGTTTTCGTCGGGTTTCAAGCTGAGATATTCATTTTCTGCGATAATATTGGTGAGACTTCAGTCAGAAGTATGCAGAATCATCCAGAACGCTCTTTTCGAGCTAGTTAATGCGAGTAACACGTTTTCTGGTGTTTTCACCACTCCACAGTGCGTCTGATATGCAGAACCTGCGATATCTGGGTTTTCGTGGGGTTTCCAGCTGAGATATGCATTTTCTGCGATAATCTTGGCGAGTCTTCTGTCAGAAGTATGCAGAATCATCTAGATCGCTCTTTTCGAGCTATTTAATGCGAGAAACACGTTTTCTGGTGTTTTCACCACCGCACTGTGCGTGTGATATGCAGAACCGGCGACATCTTGGATTTCGTCGGGTCTCAAGCTGAGATATGCATTTACTGCGGCAATCTTGGTGAGACTTCAGTCAGAAGTATGCAGAATCATCTAGATCGCTTGTTTCGAGCTATTTCATGCGGGAAACACGTTATCTGGATGTTTTCACCACTCCACAGTGCGTTTGATATGCTGAGCCGCCGATAACGTGGTTTTCGTGGGGTTTCCAGCTGAGATATTCATTTTCGGCGATAATCTTGGTGTTTCATCTATGAGAAGTATGCAGAATCATCTAGATCGCTCGTTTCGAGCTATTTCATGCGAGAAACACGTTTTCTGGTGTTTTCACCACCCCACTGTGCGTGTGTAATGCAGAACCGGCGACATCTTGGTTTTCGTCGGGTTTCAAGCTGAGATATGCATTTTCTGCGATAATCTTGGTGAGACTTCAGTCAGAAGTATGCAGAATCATCTAGATCGCTCGTTGCGAGCTATTTAATGCGAGAAACACGTTATCTGGTTGTTTTCACCACTCCACAGGTCGTTTGATATGCAGAACCGGCGACATCTTGGTTTTCGTCGGGGTTCAAGCTGAGATATGCAATTTCTGCAATAATATTGGTGATACTTCAGTCAGAAGTATGCAGAATCATCTAGATCGCTCGTATCGAGCTATTTAATGCGAGAAACACGTTATCTGGTTGTTTTCACCACTCCACAGGTCGTTTGATATGCAGAACCGGCAACATCTTGGTTTTCGTCGGGTTTCAAGCTGAGATATTCATTTTCTGCGATAATATTGGTGAGACTTCAGTCAGAAGTATGCAGAATCATCTAGATCGCTCGTTTCGAGCTATTTAATGCGAGAAACAGGTTATCTGGTTGTTTTCACCACTCCACAGGTCGTTTGATATGCAGAACCGGCGACATCTTGGTTTTCGTTGGGGTTCAAGCTGAGATATGCATTTTCTGGGATAATCTTGGTGAGACTTCAGTCAGGAGTATGCAGAATAATCGAGATCGCTCTTTCCGAGCTATTTAATGCGAGAAACAAGTTATCTGGTGTTTTCACCACTCCACAGGTCGTTTGATATGCAGAACCGGCGACATCTTGGTTTTCGTCGGGGTTCAAGCTGAGATATGCACTTTCTGCGATAATATTGGTGAGACTTCAGTCAGAAGTATGCAGAATCATCTAGATCGCACGTTTCGAGCTATTTAATGCGAGAAACAAGTTATCTGGTGTTTTCACCACTCCACAGGTCGTTTGATATGCAGAACCGGCGACATCTTGGTTTTCGTCGGGGTTCAAGCTGAGATATGCATTTTCTGCGATAATATTGGTGATACTTCAGTCAGGAGTATGCAGAATCATCTAGATCGCTCGTTTCGAGCTATTTGATGCGAGAAACACGTTATCTGGTTGTTTTCACCACTCCACATGTCGTTTGATATGCAGAACCGGCGACATCTTGGTTTTCGTCGGGGTTCAAGCTGAGATATGCATTTTCTGCGATAATATTGGTGATAGTTCAGTCAGAAGTATGCAGAATCATCTAGATCGCTCGTTTCGAGCTATTTAATGCGAGAAACAGGTTATCTGGTTGTTTTCACCACTCCACAGGTCGTTTGATATGCAGAACCGGCGACATCTTTGTTTTCGTTGGGGTTCAAGCTGAGATATGCATTTTCTGAGATAATCATGGTGACACTTCAGTCAGGAGTATGCAGAATAATCGAGATCGCTCTTTTCGAGCTATTTAATGCGAGAAACGCGTTTTCTGGTGTATTCCCCACTCCACAGTACGTTTGACATGCAGAACCGGAGATATCTTGGTTTCGGCCGGGTTTCAAGCTGAGATATGCAATTTCTGCGATAATATTGGTGAGACTTCAGTCAGAAGTATGCAGAATCATCTAGATCGCACGTTTCGAGCTATTTAATGCGAGAAACAAGTTATCTGGTGTTTTCACCACTCCACAGGTCGTTTGATATGCAGAACCGGCGACATCTTGGTTTTCGTCGGGGTTCAAGCTGAGATATGCATTTTCTATGATAATCTTGGTGAGAATCTGTCAGAAGTATGCAGAATCATCGAGATCGCTCTTTTCGAGCTATTTAATGCTAAAAATACGTTATCTGCTGTATTGACCACTCCACAGTGCGTTTGATGTGCAGAACCGGCGACATCTTGATTTTAGTGAGGGTTCAAGCTGAGATATGCATTTTCTGCGGTAATCTTTGTGTTTCATCTATGAGAATTATGCAGAATCATCCAGAACGCTCTTTTCGAGCTAGTTAATGCGAGTGACACGTTTTCTGGTGTTTTCATCACTCCACGGTGCGTTTGATATGCAGAACCGGCGACATCTTGGTTTTCGTCGGGTTTCAATCTGAGATATTCATTTTCTGCGATAATATTGGTGAGACTTCAGTCAGAAGTATGCAGAATCATCCAGAACGCTCTTTTCGAGCTATTTAATGCGAGAAACACGTTTTCTGGTGTGTTCACCACCCCACTGTGCGTGTGATATGCAGAACCGGCGACATCTTGGTTTTCGTCGGGTTTCAAGCTGAGATATTCATTTTCTGCGATAATATTGGTGAGACTTCAGTCAGAAGTATGCAGAATCATCCAGAACGATCTTTTCGAGCTAGTTAATGCGAGTGACACGTTTTCTGGTGTTTTCACCACTCCACGGTGCGTTTGATATGCAGAACCGGCGACATCTTGGTTTTCGTCGGGTTTCAAGCTGAGATATACATTTTCTGCGATAATATTGGTGAGACTTCAGTCAGAAGTATGCAGAATCATCCAGAACGCTCTTTTCGAGCTAGTTAATGCGAGTAACACGTTTTCTGGTGTTTTCACCACTCCACAGTGCGTCTGATATGCAGAACCTGCGATATCTTGGTTTTCGTGGGGTTTCCAGCTGAGATATGCATTTTCTGCGATAATCTTGGCGAGTCTTCTGTCAGAAGTATGCAGAATCATCGAGATCGCTCTATTCGAGCTATTTAATGCGAGAAACACGTTATCTGGTGTTTTCATCACTCCACAGGGCGTTTGATATGCAGAACCGGCGATATCTTGGTTTTCGTGGGGTTTCCAGCTGAGATATGCATTTTCTGCGATAATGATGGTGAGACTTTAGTCAGAAGTATGCAGAATCATCTAGGTCGCTCGTTTCGAGCTATTTAATGCGAGAAACACTTTTTCTGGTGTTTCCACCACCCCACAGAGCGTTTGATATGCAGAACCGGCGACATCTTGGTTTTCGTCGGGTTTCAAGCTGAGATATGCATTTTCTGCGATAATATTGGTGAGACTTCAGTCAGAAGTATGCAGGGTCATCTAGTTTGCTCGTTTCGAGCTATTTAATGCGAGAAACACGTTATCTGGTAGTTTTCACCACTCCACAGTGCGTTTGATATGCAGAACCGGCGACATCTTGATTTTCGTGAGGTTTCAAGCTGAGATATGCATTTTCTGCGATAATATTGGTGAGACTTCTGTCCGAAGTATGCAGAATCATCTAGAACGCTCTTTTCGAGCTGTTTAATGCGAGAAACACGTTTTCTGGTGTATTCACCACTCCACAGTACGTTTGACATGCAGAAACGGAGATACCTTGGTTTCGGTCGGGTTTCCAGCTGAGATATGCATTTTCTGCGATAATCTTTGTTTCACCTATGAGAAGTATGCAGAATCATCCAGAACGCTCTTTTCGAGCTAGTTAATGCGAGTGACACGTTTTCTGGTGTTTTCACCGCTCCACGGTGCGTTTGATATGCAGAACCGGCGACATCTTGGTGTTCGTCGGGTTTCAAGCTGAGATATTCATTTTCTGCGATAATATTGGTGAGACTTCAGTCAGAAGTATGCAGAATCATCCAGAACGCTCTTTTCGAGCTATTTAATGCGAGAAACCCGTTTTCTGGTGTTTTCACCACCCCACTGTGCGTGCGATATGCAGAACCGGCGACATCTTGGATTTCGTCGGGTCTCAAGCTGAGATATGCATTTACTGCGGCAATCTTGGTGAGACTTCAGTCAGAAGTATGCAGAATCATCTAGATCGCTCGTTTCGAGCTATTTAATGCGAGAAACGCGTTTTCTGGTGTATTCCCCACTCCACAGTACGTTTGACATGCAGAACCGGAGATATCTTGGTTTCGGTCGGGTTTCAAGCTGAGATATGCATTTTCTGCGATAATATTGGTGAGACTTCAGACAGAAGTATGCAGAATCATCTAGATCGCACGTTTCGAGCTATTTAATGCGAGAAACAAGTTATCTGGTGTTTTCACCACTCCACAGGTCGTTTGATATGCAGAACCGGCGACATCTTGGTTTTCGTCGGGGTTCAAGCTGAGATATGCAATTTCTGCGATAATATTGGTGATAATTCAGTCAGAAGTATGCAGAATCATCTAGATCGCTCGTTTCGAGCTATTTAATGCGAGAAACACGTTATCTGGTTGTTTTCACCACTCCACAGGTCGTTTGATATGCAGAACCGGCGACATCTTGGTTTTCGTCGGGTTTCAAGCTGAGATATTCATTTTCTGCGATAATATTGGTGAGACTTCAGTCAGAAGTATGCAGAATCATCTAGGTCGCTCGTTTCGAGCTATTTAATTCGAGAAACACGTTTGCTTGTGTTTTCACCACCCCACAGTGCGCTTGATATGCAGAACCGGAGATTTCTTGGTTTCGATCGGGTTTCAAGCTGAGATATGCATTTTCTGCGGTAATCTTTGTGTTTCATCTATGAGAATTATGCAGAATCATCCAGAACGCTCTTTTCGAGCTAGTTAATGCGAGTGACACGTTTTCTGGTGTTTTCACCACTCCACGGTGCGTTTGATATGCAGAACCGGCGACATCTTGGTTTTCGTCGGGTTTCAATCTGAGATATTCATTTTCTGCGATAATATTGGTGAGACTTCAGTCAGAAGTATGCAGAATCATCCAGAACGCTCTTTTCGAGCTATTTAATGCGAGAAACGCGTTTTCTGGTGTATTCCCCACTCCACAGTACGTTTGACATGCAGAACCGGAGATATCTTGGTTTCGGTCGGGTTTCAAGCTGAGATATGCACTTTCTGCGATAATATTGGTGAGACTTCAGTCAGAAGTATGCAGAATCATCTAGATCGCACGTTTCGGGCTATTTAATGCGAGAAACAAGTTATCTGGTGTTTTCACCACTCCACAGGTCGTTTGATATGCAGAACCGGCGACATCTTGGTTTTCGGCGGGGTTCAAGCTGAGATATGCATTTTCTATGATAATCTTGGTGAGAATCTGTCAGAAGTATGCAGAATCATCGAGATCGCTCTTTTCGAGCTATTTAATGCTAAAAATACGTTATCTGCTGTATTGACCACTCCACAGTGCGTTTGATATGCAGAACCGGCGACATCTTGATTTTAGTGAGGTTTCAAGCTGAGATATGCATTTTCTGCGATAATATTGGTGATACTTCAGTCAGAAGTATGCAGAATCATCTAGATCGCTCGTTTCGAGCTATTTGATGCGAGAAACACGTTATCTGGTTGTTTTCACCACTCCACATGTCGTTTGATATGCAGAACCGGCGACATCATGGTTTTCGTCGGGGTTCAAGCTGAGATATGCATTTTCTGCGATAATATTGGTGATACTTCAGTCAGAAGTATGCAGAATCATCTAGATCGCTCGTTTCGAGCTATTTAATGCGAGAAACAGGTTATCTGGTTGTTTTCACCACTCCACAGGTCGTTTGATATGCAGAACCGGCGACATCTTGGTTTTCGTTGGGGTTCAAGCTGAGATATGCATTTTCTGAGATAATCTTGGTGACACTTCAGTCAGGAGTATGCAGAATAATCGAGATCGCTCTTTTCGAGCTATTTAATGCTAAAAATACGTTATCTGCTGTATTGACCACTCCACAGTGCGTTTGATGTGCAGAACCGGCGACATCTTGATTTTAGTGAGGTTTCAAGCTGAGATATGCATTTTCTACGGTAATCTTTGTGTTTCATCTATGAGAATTATGCAGAATCATCCAGAACGCTCTTTTCGAGCTAGTTAATGCGAGTGACACGTTTTCTGGTGTTTTCACCACTCCACGGTGCGTTTGATATGCAGAACCGGCGACATCTTGGTTTTCGTCGGGTTTCAATCTGAGATATTCATTTTCTGCGATAATATTGGTGAGACTTCAGTCAGAAGTATGCAGAATCATCCAGAACGCCCTTTTCGAGCTATTTAATGCGAGAAACACGTTTTCTGGTGTTTTCACCACCCCACTGTGCGTGTGATATGCAGAACCGGCGACATCTTGGTTTTCGTCGGGTTTCAAGCTGAGATATTCATTTTCTGCGATAATATTGGTGATACTTCAGTCAGAAGTATGCAGAATCATCCAGAACGATCTTTTCGAGCTAGTTAATGCGAGTGACACGTTTTCTGGTGTTTTCACCACTCCACGGTGCGTTTGATATGCAGAACCGGCGACATCTTGGTTTTCGTCGGGTTTCAAGCTGAGATATTCATTTTCTGCGATAATATTGGTGAGACTTCAGTCAGAAGTATGCAGAATCATCCAGAACGCTCTTTTCGAGCTAGTTAATGCGAGTAACACGTTTTCCGGTGTTTTCACCACTCCACAGTGCGTCTGATATGCAGAACCTGCGATATCTTGGTTTTCGTGGGGTTTCCAGCTGAGATATGCATTTTCTGCGATAATCTTGGCGAGTCTTCTGTCAGAAGTATGCAGAATCATCGAGATCGCTCTATTCGAGCTATTTAATGCGAGAAACACGTTATCTGGTGTTTTCATCACTCCACAGGGCGTTTGATATGCAGAACCGGCGATATCTTGGTTTTCGTGGGGTTTCCAGCTGGGATATGCATTTTCTGCGATAATGATGGTGAGACTTTAGTCAGAAGTATGCAGAATCATCTAGGTCGCTCGTTTCGAGCTATTTAATGCGAGAAACACTTTTTCTGGTGTTTCCACCACCCCACAGAGCGTTTGATATGCAGAACCGGCGACATCTTGGTTTTCGTCGGGTTTCAAGCTGAGATATGCATTTTCTGCGATAATATTGGTGTGACTTCAGTCAGAAGTATGCAGGGTCATCTAGTTTGCTCGTTTCGAGCTATTTAATGCGAGAAACACGTTATCTGGTTGTTTTCACCACTCCACAGTGCGTTTGATATGCAGAACCGGCGACATCTTGATTTTCGTGAGGTTTCAAGCTGAGATCTGCATTTTCTGCGATAATATTGGTGAGACATCTGTCCGAAGTATGCAGAATCATCTAGAACGCTCTTTTCGAGCTGTTTAATGCGAGAAACACGTTTTCTGGTGTATTCACCACTCCACAGTACGTTTGACATGCAGAAACGGAGATACCTTGGTTTCGGTCGGGTTTCCAGCTGAGATATGCATTTTCTGCGATAATCTTTGTTTCATCTATGAGAAGTATGCAGAATCATCCAGAACGCTCTTTTCGAGCTAGTTAATGCGAGTGACACGTTTTCTGGTGTTTTCACCGCTCCACGGTGCGTTTGATATGCAGAACCGGCGACATCTTGGTTTTCGTCGGGTTTCAAGCTGAGATATTCATTTTCTGCGATAATATTGGTGAGACTTCAGTCAGAAGTATGCAGAATCATCCAGAACGCTCTTTTCGAGCTAGCTAATTCGAGTAACACGTTTTCTGGTGTTTTCACCACTCCACAGTGCGTCTGATATGCAGAACCTGCGATATCTTGGTTTTCGTGGGGTTTCCAGCTGAGATATGCATTTTCTGCGATAATCTTGGCGAGTCTTCTGTCAGAAGTATGCAGAATCATCTAGATCGCTCTTTTCGAGCTATTTAATGCGAGAAACCCGTTTTCTGGTGTTTTCACCACCCCACTGTGCGTGCGATATGCAGAACCGGCGACATCTTGGATTTCGTCGGGTCTCAAGCTGAGATATGCATTTACTGCGGCAATCTTGGTGAGACTTCAGTCAGAAGTATGCAGAATCATCTAGATCGCTCGTTTCGAGCTATTTAATGCGAGAAACGCGTTTTCTGGTGTATTCCCCACTCCACAGTACGTTTGACATGCAGAACCAGAGATATCTTGGTTTCGGTCGGGTTTCAAGCTGAGATATGCACTTTCTGCGATAATATTGGTGAGACTTCAGTCAGAAGTATGCAGAATCATCTAGATCGCACGTTTCGAGCTATTTAATGCGAGAAACAAGTTATCTGGTGTTTTCATCACTCCACAAGTCGTTTGATATGCAGAACCGGCGACATCTTGGTTTTCGTCGGGGTTCAAGCTGAGATATGCATTTTCTATGATAATCTTGGTGAGAATCTGTCAGAAGTATGCAGAATCATCGAGATCGCTCTTTTCGAGCTATTTAATGCTAAAAATACGTTATCTGCTGTATTGACCACTCCACAGTGCGTTTGATATGCAGAACCGGCGACATCTTGATTTTAGTGAGGTTTCAAGCTGAGATATGCATTTTCTGCGATAATATTGGTGAGACTTCAGACAGAAGTATGCAGAATCATCTAGATCGCTCGTTTCGAGCTATTTAATGCGAGAAACACGTTATCTGGTTGTTTTCACCACTCCACAGGTCGTTTGATATGCAGAACCGGCGACATCTTGGTTTTCGTCGGGTTTCAAGCTGAGATATTCATTTTCTGCGATAATATTGGTGAGACTTCAGTCAGAAGTATGCAGAATCATCTAGGTCGCTCGTTTCGAGCTATTTAATTCGAGAAACACGTTTTCTTGTGTTTTCACCACCCCACAGTGCGCTTGATATGCAGAACCGGAGATTTCTTGGTTTCGATCGGGTTTCAAGCTGAGATATGCATTTTCTGCGGTAATCATTGTGTTTCATCTATGAGAATTATTCAGAATCATCCAGAACGCTCTTTTCGAGCTAGTTAATGCGAGTGACACGTTTTCTGGTGTTTTCACCACTCCACGGTGCGTTTGATATGCAGAACCAGCGATATCTTGGTTTTCGTGGGGTTTCCAGCTGAGATATGCATTTTCTGCGATAATCTTGGCGAGTCTTCTGTCAGAAGTATGCAGAATCATCGAGATCGCTCTATTCGAGCTATTTAATGCGAGAAACACGTTTTCTGGTGTTTTCACCACCCCACTGTGCGTGTGATATGCAGAACCGGCGACATCTTGGTTTTCGTCGGGTTTCAAGCTGAGATATTCATTTTCTGCGATAAAATTGGTGAGACTTCAGTCAGAAGTATGCAGAATCATCCAGAACGCTCTTTTCGAGCTAGTTAATGCGAGTAACACGTTTTCTGGTGTTTTCACCACTCCACAGTGAGTCTGATATGCAGAACCAGCGATATCTTGGTTTTCGTGGGGTTTCCAGCTGAGATATGCATTTTCTGCGATAATCTTGGCGAGTCTTCTGTCAGAAGTATGCAGAATCATCGAGATCGCTCTATTCGAGCTATTTAATGCGAGAAACACGTTATCTGGTGTTTTCATCACTCCACTGGTCGTTTGATATGCAGAACCGGCGATATCTTGGTTTTCGTGGGTTTTCCAGCTGAGATATGCATTTTCTGCGATAATGATGGTGAGACTTTAGTCAGAAGTATGCAGAATCATCTAGATCGCTCGTTTCGAGCTATTTAATGCGAGAAACACTTTTTCTGGTGTTTCCACCACCCCACAGAGCGTTTGATATGGAGAACTGGCGACATCTTGGTTTTCGTCGGGTTTCAAGCTGAGATATGCATTTTCTGCGATAATATTGGTGAGACTTCAGTCAGAAGTATGCAGGGTCATCTAGTTTGCTCGTTTCGAGCTATTTAATGCGAGAAACACGTTATCTGGTTGTTTTCACCACTCCACAGTGCGTTTGATATGCAGAACCGGCGACATCTTGATTTTCGTGAGGTTTCAAGCTGAGATATGCATTTTCTGCGATAATATTGGTGAGACTTCTGTCCGAAGTATGCAGAATCATCTAGAACGCTCTTTTCGAGCTGTTTAATGCGAGAAACACGTTTTCTGGTGTATTCACCACTCCACAGTACGTTTGACATGCAGAAACGGAGATACCTTGGTTTCGGTCGGGTTTCCAGCTGAGATATGCATTTTCTGCGATAATCTTTGTTTCATCTATGAGAAGTATGCAGAATCATCTAGATCGCTCTTTTCGAGCTATTTAATGCGAGAAACACGTTTTCTGGTGTTTTCACCACCCCACAGTGAGTCTGATATGCAGAACCTGCGATATCTTGGTTTTCGTGGGGTTTCCAGCTGAGATATGCATTTTCTGCGATAATCTTGGCGAGTCTTCTGTCAGAAGTATGCAGAATCATCGAGATCGCTCTATTCGAGCTATTTAATGCGAGAAACACGTTATCTGGTGTTTTCATCACTCCACAGGGCGTTTGATATGCAGAACCGGCGATATCTTGGTTTTCGTGGGGTTTCCAGCTGAGATATGCATTTTCTGCGATAATGATGGTGAGACTTTAGTCAGAAGTATGCAGAATCATCTAGATCGCTCGTTTCGAGCTATTTAATGCGAGAAACACTTTTTCTGGTGTTTCCACCACCCCACAGAGCGTCTGATATGCAGAACTGGCGACATCTAGGTTTTCGTCGGGTTTCAAGCTGAGATATGCATTTTCTGCGATAATATTGGTGAGACTTCAGTCAGAAGTATGCAGGGTCATCTAGTTTGCTCGTTTCGAGCTATTTAATGCGAGAAACACGTTATCTGGTTGTTTTCACCACTCCACAGTGCGTTTGATATGCAGAACCGGCGACATCTTGATTTTCGTGAGGTTTCAAGCTGAGATATGCATTTTCTGCGATAATATTGGTGAGACTTCTGTCCGAAGTATGCAGAAACATCTAGAACGCTCTTTTCGAGCTGTTTAATGCGAGAAACACGTTTTCTGGTGCATTCACCACTCCACAGTACGTTTGACATGCAGAAACGGAGATACCTTGGTTTCGGTCGGGTTTCCAGCTGAGATATGCATTTTCTGCGATAATATTTGTTTCATCTATGAGAAGTATTCAGAATCATCTAGATCGCTCTTTTCGAGCTATTTAATGCGAGAAACACGTTTTCTGGTGTTTTCACCACCCCACTGTGCGTGTGATATGCAGAACCGGCGGCATCTTGGATTTCGTCAGGTCTCAAGCTGAGATATGCATTTACTGCGGCAATCTAGGTGAGACTTCAGTCAGAAGTATGCAGAATCATCTAGATCGCTCGTATCGAGCTATTTCATGCGAGAAACATGTTATCTGGTTGTTTTCACCACTCCACAGTGCGTTTGATATGCAGAACCGGCGACATCTTGATTTTCGTGAGGTTTCAAGCTGGGATATGCATTTTCTGCGATAATATTGGTGAGACTTCAGTCCGAAGTATGCAGAATCATCTAGAACGCTCTTTTCGAGCTATTTAATGCGAGAAACACGTTTTCTGGTGTATTCACCACTCCACAGTACGTTTGACATGCAGAAACGGAGATACCTTGGTTTCGGTCGGTTTTTCCAGCTGAGATATGCATTTTCTGCGATAATCTTTGTTTCATCTATGAGAAGTATGCAGAATCATCCAGAACACTCTTTTCGAGCTAGTTAATGCGAGTGACACGTTTTCTGGTGTTTTCACCACTCCACGGTGCGTTTGATATGCAGAACCGGCGACATCTTGGTTTTCGTCGGGTTTCAAGCTGAGATATTCATTTTCTGCGATAATATTGGTGAGACTTCAGTCAGAAGTATGCAGAATCATCCAGAACGCTCTTTTCGAGCTAGTTAATGCGAGTAACACGTTTTCTGGTGTTTTCACCACTCCACAGTGCGTCTGATATGCAGAACCTGCGATATCTTGGTTTTCGTGGGGTTTCCAGCTGAGATATGCATTTTCTGCGATAATCTTGGCGAGTCTTCTGTCAGAAGTATGCAGAATCATCTAGATCGCTCTTTTCGAGCTATTTAATGCGAGAAACACGTTTTCTGGTGTTTTCACCACCCCACTGTGCGTGCGATATGCAGAACCGGAGATATCTTGGTTTTCGTGGGGTGTCAAGCTGAGATATGCATTTACTGCGGCAATGTTGGTGAGACTTCAGTCAGCAGTATGCAGAATCATCTAGATCGCTCGTTTCGAGCTATTTCATGCGGGAAACACGTTATCTGGATGTTTTCACCACTCCACAGTGCGTTTGATATGCTGAGCCGCCGATAACGTGGTTTTCGTGGGGTTTCCAGCTGAGATATTCATTTTCGGCGATAATCTTGGTGTTTCATCTATGAGAAGTATGCAGAATCATTGAGAACGCTCTTTTCGAGCTATTTAATCCGAGAAACACATTACCTGGTTGTTTTCACCACTCCACAGTGCGTTTGATATGCAGAACCGGCGACATCTTGATTTTCGCGAGGTTTCAAGCCTAGATATGCATTTTCTGCGATAATATTGTTGAGACTTCAGTCAGAAGAATGCAGAATCATCCAGAACGCTCTTTTCGAGCTAGCTAATGCGAGTAACACGTTTTCTGGTGTTTTCACCACTCCACAGTGCGTCTGATATGCAGAACCTGCGATATCTTGGTTTTCGTGGGGTTTTCAGCTGAGTTATGCAATTTCTGCGATAATATTGGTGAGACTTCAGTCAGAAGTATGCAGAATCATCTAGATCGCTCGTTTCGAGCTATTTAATGCGAAAAAACAAGTTTTCTGGTGTTTTGACCACTCCACAGTGCGTTTGATATGTAGAGCCGCCCATAACTTGATTTACGTGGGGTTTCCAGCTGAAATATGCATTTTCTGCGATAATCTTGGTGTTTCATCTATGAGAAGTATGCAGAATCATCGAGATCGCTCTTCTCGATCTAGTTAATGCGAGAAACACGTTTTCTGGTGTTTTCACCACCCCACAGTGCGCTTGATATGCAGAACCGGAGATTTCTTGGTTTCGATCGGGTTTCAAGCTGAGATATGCATTTTCTGCGGTAATCTTTGTGTTTCATCTATGAGAATTATGCAGAATCATCCAGAACGCTCTTTTCGAGCTATTTAATGCGAGAAACACGTTTTCTGGTGTTTTCACCACCCCACTGTGCGTGTGATATGCAGAACCGGCGACATCTTGGTTTTCGTCGGGTTTCAAGCTGAGATATTCATTTTCTGCGATAATATTGGTGAGACTTCAGTCAGAAGTATGCAGAATCATCCAGAACGCTCTTTTCGAGCTAGTTAATGCGAGTGACACGTTTTCTGGTGTTTTCACCACTCCACGGTGCGTTTGATATGCAGAACCGGCGACATCTTGGTTTTCGTCGGGTTTCAAGCTGAGATATTCATTTTCTGCGATAATATTGGTGAGACTTCAGTCAGAAGTATGCAGAATCATCCAGAACGCTCTTCTCGAGCTAGTTAATGCGAGTAACACGTTTTCTGGTGTTTTCACCACTCCACAGTGCGTCTGAAATGCAGAACCTGCGATATCTTGGTTTTCGTGGGGTTTCCAGCTGAGATATGCATTTTCTGCGATAATCTTGGCGAGTCTTCTGTCAGAAGTATGCAGAATCATCGAGATCGCTCTATTCGAGCTATTTAATGCGAGAAACACGTTATCTGGTGTTTTCATCACTCCACAGGGCGTTTGATATGCAGAACCGGCGATATCTTGGTTTTCGTGGGGTTTCCAGCTGAGATATGCATTTTCTGCGATAATCATGGTGAGACTTTAGTCAGAAGTATGCAGAATCATCTAGATCGCTCGTTTCGAGCTATTTAATGCGAGAAACACTTTTTCTGGTGTTTCCACCACCCCACAGAGCGTTTGATATGCAGAACTGGCGACATCTTGGTTTTCGTCGGGTTCCAAGCTGAGATATGCATTTTCTGCGATAATATTGGTGAGACTTCTGTCCGAAGTATGCAGAATCATCTAGAACGCTCTTTTCGAGCTGTTTAATGCGAGGAACACGTTTTCTGGTGTATTCGCCACTCCACAGTACGTTTGACATGCAGAAACGGAGATACCTTGGTTTCGGTCGGGTTTCCAGCTGAGATATGCATTTTCTGCGATAATCTTTGTTTCATCTATGAGAAGTATGCAGAATCATCTAGATCGCTCTTTTCGAGCTATTTAATGCGAGAAACACGTTTTCTGGTGTTGTCACCACCCCACAGTGAGTCTGATATGCAGAACCTGCGATATCTTGGTTTTCGTGGGGTTTCCAGCTGAGATATGCATTTTCTGCGATAATCTTGGCGAGTCTTCTGTCAGAAGTATGCAGAATCATCGAGATCGCTCTATTCGAGCTATTTAATGCGAGAAACACGTTATCTGGTGTTTTCATCACTCCACAGGGCGTTTGATATGCAGAACCGGCGATATCTTGGTATTCGTGGGGTTTCCAGCTGAGATATGCATTTTCTGCGATAATGATGGTGAGACTTTAGTCAGAAGTATGCAGAATCATCTAGATCGCTCGTTTCGAGCTATTTAATGCGAGAAACACGTTATCTGGTTGTTTTCACCACTCCACAGTGCGTTTGATATGCAGAACCGGCGACATCTTGATTTTCGTGAGGTTTCAAGCTGAGATATGCATTTTCTGCGATAATATTGGTGAGACTTCTGTCCGAAGTATGCAGAATCATCTAGAACGCTCTTTTCGAGCTGTTTAATGCGAGAAACACGTTTTCTGGTACATTCACCACTCCACAGTACGTTTGACATGCAGAAACGGAGATACCTTGATTTCGGTCGGGTTTCCAGCTGAGATATGCATTTTCTGCGATAATCTTTGTTTCATCTATGAGAAGTATGCAGAATCATCTAGATCGCTCTTTTCGAGCTATTTAATGCGAGAAACACGTTTTCTGGTGTTTTCACCACCCCACTGTGCGTGTGATATGCAGAACCGGCGGCATCTTGGATTTCGTCGGGTCTCAAGCTGAGATATTCATTTTCTGCGATAATATTGGTGAGACTTCAGTCAGAAGTATGCAGAATCATCGAGAACGCTCTTTTCGAGCTAGTTAATGCGAGTGAAACGTTTTCTGGTGTTTTCACCACTCCACGGTGCGTTTGATATGCAGAACCGGCGACATCTTGGTTTTCGTCGGGTTTCAAGCTGAGATATTCATTTTCTGCGATAATATTGGTGAGACTTCAGTCAGAAGTATGCAGAATCATCCAGAACGCTCTTTTCGAGCTAGTTAATGCGAGTGAAACGTTTTCTGGTGTTTTCACCACTCCACGGTGCGTTTGATATGCAGAACCGGCGACATCTTGGTTTTCGTCGGGTTTCAAGCTGAGATATTCATTTTCTGCGATAATATTGGTGAGACTTCAGTCAGAAGTATGCAGAATCATCCAGAACGCTCTTTTCGAGCTAGTTAATGCGAGTAACACGTTTTCTGGTGTTTTCACCACTCCACAGTGCGTCTGATATGCAGAACCTGCGATATCTTGGTTTTTGTGGGGTTTCCAGCTGAGATATGCATTTTCTGCGATAATCTTGGCGAGTCTTCTGTCAGAAGCATGCAGAATAATCTAGATCGCTCGTTTCGAGCTATTTAATGCGAGAAACACTTTTTCTGGTGTTTCCACCACCCCACAGAGCGTTTGATATGCAGAACTGGCGACATCTTGGTTTTCGTCGGGTTCCAAGCTGAGATATGCATTTTCTGCGATAATATTGGTGAGACTTCTGTCAGAAGTATGCAGGGTCATCTAGTTTGCTCGTTTCGAGCTATATAATGCGAGAAACACGTTATCTGGTTGTTTTCACCACTCCACAGTGCGTTTGATATGCAGAACCGGCGACATCTTGATTTTCGTGAGGTTTCAAGCTGAGATATGCATTTTCTGTGATATTATTGGTGAGACTTCTGTCCGAAGTATGCAGAATCATCTAGAACGCTGTTTTCGAGCTGTTTAATGCGAGAAACACGTTTTCTGGTGTATTCACCACTCCACAGTACGTTTGACATGCAGAAACGGAGATACCTTGGTTTCGGTCGGGTTTCCAGCTGAGATATGCATTTTCTGCGATAATCTTTGTTTCATCTATAAGAAGTATGCAGAATCATCTAGATCGCTCTTTTCGAGCTATTTAATGCGAGAAACACGTTTTCTGGTGTTTTCACCACCCCACTGTGCGTGTGATATGCAGAACCGGCGACATCTTGGATTTCGTCGGGTCTCAAGCTGAGATATGCATTTACTGCGGCAATCTTGGTGAGACTTCAGTCAGAAGTATGCAGAATCATCTTGAACGCTCTTTTCGAGCTATTTAATGCGAGAAACACGTTTTCTGGTGTATTCACCACTCCACAGTACGTTTGACATGCAGAAACGGAGATACCTTGGTTTCGGTCGGGTTTCCAGCTGAGATATGCATTTTCTGCGATAATTTTTGTTTCATCTATGAGAAGGATGCAGAATCATCCAGAACGCTCTTTTCGAGCTAGTTAATGCGAGTGACACGTTTTCTGGTGTTTTCACCACTCCACGGTGCGTTTGATATGCAGAACCGGCGACATCTTGGTTTTCGTCGGGTTTCAATCTGAGATATTCATTTTCTGCGATAATATTGGTGAGACTTCAGTCAGAAGTATGCAGAATCATCCAGAACGCTCTTTTCGAGCTAGTTAATGCGAGTAACACGTTTTCTGGTGTTTTCACCACTCAACAGTGCGTCTGATATGCAGAACCTGCGATATCTTGGTTTTCGTGGGGTTTCCAGCTGAGATATGCATTTTCTGCGATAATCTTGGCGAGTCTTCTGTCAGAAGTATGCAGAATAATCGAGATCGCTCGTTTCGAGCTATTTAATGCGAGAAACGCGTTTTCTGGTGTATTGACCACTCCACAGTGCGTTTAATATGCAGAACCGGCGACATCTTGATTTTAGTGAGGTTTCAAGCTGAGATATGCATTTTCTGCGATAATATTGTTGAGACTTTAGTCAGAAGTATGCAGAATCATCTAGATCGCTCGTTTCGAGCTATTTAATGCGAGAAACACGTTTTCTGGTGTTTTCACCACCCCACAGTGCGTTTGATATGCAGAACTGGCGACATCTTGGTTTTCGTCGGGTTTCAAGCTGAGATATGCATTTTCTGCGATAATCTTGGTGTTTCATCTATGAGAAATATGCAGAATCATCGAGAACGCTCTTTTCGAGCTATTTAATGCGAGAAACACGTTATCTGGCTGTTTTCACCACTCCACAGTGCGTTTGATATGCAGAACCGGCAACATCTTGATTTTCGCGAGGTTTGAACCCTAGATATGCATTTTCTGCGATAATATTGGTGAGACTTCTGTCAGAAGTATGCAGAATCACTTAGATCGCACTTTTCGAGCTATTTAATGCGAGAAAACAATTTTTCTGGTGTTTTGACCACTCCACAGCGCGTTTGATATGTAGATCCGCCGATAACTTGGTTTTCGTGGGGTTTCCATCTGAAATATGCATTTTCTGCGATAATCTTGGTGCTTCATCTATGAGAAGTATGCAGAAACATCGAGAACGCTCTTTTCGAGCTAGTTAATGCGAGAAACACGTTTTCTGGTGTTTTCACCACCCCACAGTGCGTTTGATATGCAGAACCGGCGACATCTTGGTTTTCGTGAGGTTTCTAGCTGAGATATGCATTTTCTGCGATAATATTGGTGATACTTCAGTCAGAAGTATGCAGAATCATCTAGATCGCTCGATTCGAGCTATTTAATGCGAGAAACGCGTTTCTGGTGTATTCCCCACTCCACAGTACGTTTGACATGCAGAACCGGAGATATCTTGGTTTCGGTCGGGTTTCAAGCTGAGATATGCATTTTCTATGATAATCTTGGTGAGAATCTGTCAGAAGTATGCAGAATCATCGAGATCGCTCTTTTCGAGCTACTTAATGCTAAAAATACGTTATCTGCTGTATTGACCACTCCACAGTGCGTTTGATATGCAGAACCGGCGACATCTTGATTTTAGTGAGGTTTCAAGCTGAGATATGCATTTTCTGCGATAATATTGGTGAGACTTCAGTCAGAAGTATGCAGAATCATCTAGATCGCACGTTTCGAGCTATTTAATGCGAGAAACAAGTTATCTGGTGTTTTCACAACTCCACAGGTCGTTTGATATGCAGAACCGGAGATATCTTGGCTTCGGTCGGGTTTCAAGCAGAGATATGCATTTTCTACGATTATGTTGGCGAGTCTTCTGTCAGTAGTATGCAGAATCATCTAGATCCCTCGTTTCGAGCTATTTTATGCGAAAAGCAAGTTTTCTGGTGCTTTGACCACTCCACAGTGCGTTTGTTATGTAGATCCGCCGATAACTTGGTTTTCGTGGGGTTTCCATCTGGAATATGCATTTTCTGCGATAATCTTGGTGTTTTATCTATGAGAAGTATGCAGAATCATCGAGAACGCTCTTTTCGAGCTAGTTAATGCGAGAAACACGTTTTCTGGTGTTTTCACCACCCCACAGTGCGCTTGATATGCAGAACCGGAGATTTCTTGGTTTCGGTCGGGTTTCAAGCTGAGATATGCATTTTCTGCGATAATCTTGGTGAGACTTCAGTCAAAAGTATGCAGAATAATCGAGATCGCTCTTTTCGAGCTATTTAATGCGAGAAACGCGTTTCTGGTGTATTCCCCACTCCACAGTACGTTTGACATGCAGAACCGGAGATATCTTGGTTTCGGTCGGGTTTCAAGCTGAGATATGCATTTTCTATGATAATCTTGGTGAGAATCTGTCAGAAGTATGCAGAATCATCGAGATCGCTCTTTTCGAGCTACTTAATGCTAAAAATACGTTATCTGCTGTATTGACCACTCCACAGTGCGTTTGATATGCAGAACCGGCGACATCTTGATTTTAGTGAGGTTTCAAGCTGAGATATGCATTTTCTGCGATAATATTGGTGAGACTTCAGTCAGAAGTATGCAGAAACATCTAGATCGCACGTTTCGAGCTATTTAATGCGAGAAACAAGTTATCTGGTGTTTTCACAACTCCACAGGTCGTTTGATATGCAGAACCGGAGATATCTTGGCTTCGGTCGGGTTTCAAGCAGAGATATGCATTTTCTACGATTATGTTGGTGAGTCTTCTGTCAGTAGTATGCAGAATCATCTAGATCCCTCGTTTCGAGCTATTTTATGCGAAAAGCAAGTTTTCTGGTGCTTTGACCACTCCACAGTGCGTTTGATATGTAGATCCGCCGATAACTTGGTTTTCGTGGGGTTTCCATCTGGAATATGCATTTTCTGCGATAATCTTGGTGTTTTATCTATGAGAAGTATGCAGAATCATCGAGAACGCACTTTTCGAGCTAGTTAATGCGAGAAACACGTTTTCTGGTGTTTTCACCACCCCACAGTGCGCTTGATATGCAGAACCGGAGATTTCTTGGTTTCGGTCGGGTTTCCAGCTGAGATATGCATTTTCTGCGATAATCTTGGTGAGACTTCAGCCAGAAGTATGCAGAATAATCGAGATCGCTCTTTTCGAGCTATTTAATGCGAGAAACGCGTTTCTGGTGTATTCCCCACTCCACAGTACGTTTGACATGCAGAACCGGAGATATCTTGGTTTCGGTCGGGTTTCAAGCTGAGATATGCATTTTCTATGATAATCTTGGTGAGAATCTGTCAGAAGTATGCAGAATCATCGAGATCGCTCTTTTCGAGCTACTTAATGCTAAAAATACGTTATCTGCTGTATTGACCACTCCACAGTGCGTTTGATATGCAGAACCGGCGACATCTTGATTTTAGTGAGGTTTCAAGCTGAGATATGCATTTTCTGCGATAATATTGGTGATACTTCAGTCAGAAGTATGCAGAATCATCCAGATCGCACGTTTGGAGCTATTTAATGCGAGAAACAAGTTATCTGGTGTTTTCACCACTCCACAGGTCGTTTGATATGCAGAACCGGCGGCATCTTGGTTTTCGTCGGGGTTCAAGCTGAGATATGCATTTTCTGCGATAATATTGGTGATACTTCAGTCAGAATTATGCAGAATCATTTAGATCGCTCTTTTCGAGCTAGTTAATGCGAGTAACACGTTTTCTAGTGGTTTCACCACTCCACAGTGCGTCTGATATGCAGAACCGGCGATATCTTGGTTTTCGTGGGGTTTCCAGCTGAGATATGCACTTTCTGCGATAATCTTGGTGAGTCTTCTGTCAGAAGTATGCAGCATCATCTAGATCGCTCTTTTCGAGCTATTTACTGCGAGAAACACGTTTTCTGGTGTATTCACCACTCCACAGTACGTTTGACATGCAGAACCGGAGATATCTTGGCTTCGGTCGGGTTTCAAGCAGAGATATGCATTTTCTACGATTATGTTGGTGAGTCTTCTGTCAGTAGTATGCAGAATCATTTAGATCCCTCGTTTCGAGCTATTTAATGCGAAAAGCAAGTTTTCTGGTGCTTTGACCACTCCACAGTGCGTCTGATATGCAGAACCGACGATATCTTGGTTTTCGTGGGGTTTCCAGCTGAGATATGCATTTTCTGCGATAATCTTGGTGAGACTGCAGTCAGAAGTATGCAGAATCATCTAGATCGCTCTTTTCGAGCTATTTAATGCGAGAAACACGTTGTCTTGTGTTTTCACCACCCCACAGTGCGCTTGATATGCAGAACCGGAGATTTCTTGGTTTCGATCGGGTTTCAAGCAGAGATATGCATTTTCTATGATAATCTTGGTGAGAATCTGTCAGAAGTATGCAGAATCATCGAGATCGCTCTTTTCGAGCTATTTAATGCGAAAAACTCGTTATCTGCAGTATTGACCACTCCACAGTGCGTGTGATATGCAGAACCGGCGACATCTTGATTTTAGTGAGGTTTCAAGCTGAGATATGCATTTTCTGCGATAATATTGTTGAGACTTCAGTCAGAAATATGCAGAATCATCTAGATCGCTTGTTTCGAGCTATTTAATGCGAGAAACAAGTTATCTGGTGTTTTCACCACTCCACAGGTCGTTTGATATGCAGAACCGGCGACATCTTGGTTTTCGTCGGGGTTCAAGCTCAGATATGCATTTTCTGCGATAATATTGGTGATACTTCAGTCAGAAGTATGCAGAATCATCTAGATCGCTCGTTTCGAGCTATTTAATGCGAGAAACACGTTATCTGGTTGTTTTCACCACTCCACAGGTCGTTTGATATGCAGAACCGGCGACATCTTGGTTTTCGTCGGGGTTCAAGCTGAGATATGCATTTTCTGCGATAATCTTGGTGAGACTTCAGTCAGAAGTATGCAGAATAATCGAGATCGCTCTTTTCGAGCTATTTAATGCGAGAAACGCGTTTTCTGGTGTATTCCCCACTCCACAGTACGTTTGACATGCAGAACCGGAGATATCTTGGTTTCGGTCGGGTTTCAAGCTGAGATATGCATTTTCTATGATAATCTTGGTAGGAATCTGTCAGAAGTATGCAGAATCATCGAGATCGCTCTATTCGAGCTATTTAATGCGAGAAACACGTTATCTGGTGGTTTTCACCACTCCACAATGCGTTTGATATGCAGAACCGGCGACATCTTGGTTTTCGTCGGGTTTCAAGCTGAGATATTCATTTTCTGCGATAATATTGGTGAGATTTCAGTCAGAAGTATGCAGAATCATCGAGATCGCTCTATTCGAGCTATTTAATGCGAGAAACACGTTATCTGGTGGTTTTCACCACTCCACAATGCGTTTGATATGCAGAACCGGCGACATCTTATTTTTCGTCGGGTTTCAAGCTGAGATATTCATTTTCTGCGATAATATTGGTGAGACTTCTGTCCGAAGTATGCAGAATCATCGAGATCGCACTTTTCGAGCTATTTAATGCGAGAAACACGTTTTCTGGTGTTTTCACCACCCCACTGTGCGTGTGATATGCAGAACCGGCGACATCTTGGATTTCGTCGGGTCTCAAGCTGAGATATGCATTTACTGCGGCAATCTTGGTGAGACTTCAGTCAGAAGTATGCAGAATCATCTTGAACGCTCTTTTCGAGCTATTTAATGCGAGAAACACGTTTTCTGGTGTATTCACCACTCCACAGTACGTTTGACATGCAGAAACGGAGATACCTTGGTTTCGGTCGGGTTTCCAGCTGAGATATGCATTTTCTGCGATAATTTTTGTTTCATCTATGAGAAGTATGCAGAATCATCCAGAACGCTCTTTTCGAGCTAGTTAATGCGAGTGACACGTTTTCTGGTGTTTTCACCACTCCACGGTGCGTTTGATATGCAGAACCGGCGACATCTTGGTTTTCGTCGGGTTTCAAGCTGAGATATTCATTTTCTGCGATAATATTGGTGAGACTTCAGTCAGAAGTATGCAGAATCATCCAGAACGCTCTTTTCGAGCTAGTTAATGCGAGTAACACGTTTTCTGGTGTGTTCACCACTCAACAGTGCGTCTGATATGCAGAACCTGCGATATCTTGGTTTTCGTGGGGTTTCCAGCTGAGATATGCATTTTCTGCGATAATCTTGGCGAGTCTTCTGTCAGAAGTATGCAGAATAATCGAGATCGCTCGTTTCGAGCTATTTAATGCGAGAAACGCGTTTTCTGGTGTATTGACCACTCCACAGTGCGTTTAATATGCAGAACCGGCGACATCTTGATTTTAGTGAGGTTTCAAGCTGAGATATGCATTTTCTGCGATAATATTGTTGAGACTTTAGTCAGAAGTATGCAGAATCATCTAGATCGCTCGTTTCGAGCTATTTAATGCGAGAAACACGTTTTCTGGTGTTTTCACCACCCCACAGTGCGTTTGATATGCAGAACTGGCGACATCTTGGTTTTCGTCGGGTTTCAAGCTGAGATATGCATTTTCTGCGATAATCTTGGTGTTTCATCTATGAGAAATATGAAGAATCATCGAGAACGCTCTTTTCGAGCTATTTAATGCGAGAAACACGTTATCTGGCTGTTTTCACCACTCCACAGTGCGTTTGATATGCAGAACCGGCGACATCTTGATTTTCGCGAGGTTTGAACCCTAGATATGCATTTTCTGCGATAATATTGGTGAGACTTCTGTCAGAAGAATGCAGAATCACTTAGATCGCACTTTTCGAGCTATTTAATGCGAGAAAACAATTTTTCTGGTGTTTTGACCACTCCACAGCGCGTTTGATATGTAGATCCGCCGATAACTTGGTTTTCGTGGGGTTTCCATCTGAAATATGCATTTTCTGCGATAATCTTGGTGCTTCATCTATGAGAAGTATGCAGAAACATCGAGAACGCTCTTTTCGAGCTAGTTAATGCGAGAAACACGTTTTCTGGTGTTTTCACCACCCCACAGTGCGTTTGATATGCAGAACCGGCGACATCTTGGTTTTCGTGAGGTTTCTAGCTGAGATATGCATTTTCTGCGATAATATTGGTGATACTTCAGTCAGAAGTATGCAGAATCATCTAGATCGCTCGATTCGAGCTATTTAATGCGAGAAACGCGTTTCTGGTGTATTCCCCACTCCACAGTACGTTTGACATGCAGAACCGGAGATATCTTGGTTTCGGTCGGGTTTCAAGCTGTGATATGCATTTTCTATGATAATCTTGGTGAGAATCTGTCAGAAGTATGCAGAATCATCGAGATCGCTCTTTTCGAGCTACTTAATGCTAAAAATACGTTATCTGCTGTATTGACCACTCCACAGTGCGTTTGATATGCAGAACCGGCGACATCTTGATTTTAGTGAGGTTTCAAGCTGAGATATGCATTTTCTGCGACAATATTGGTGAGACTTCAGTCAGAAGTATGCAGAATCATCTAGATCGCACGTTTCGAGCTATTTAATGCGAGAAACAAGTTATCTGGTGTTTTCACAACTCCACAGGTCGTTTGATATGCAGAACCGGAGATATCTTGGCTTCGGTCGGGTTTCAAGCAGAGATATGCATTTTCTACGATTATGTTGGTGAGTCTTCTGTCAGTAGTATGCAGAATCATCTAGATCCCTCGTTTCGAGCTATTTTATGCGAAAAGCAAGTTTTCTGGTGCTTTGACCACTCCACAGTGCGTTTGATATGTAGATCCGCCGATTACTTGGTTTTCGTGGGGTTTCCATCTGGAATATGCATTTTCTGCGATAATCTTGGTGTTTTATCTATGAGAAGTATGCAGAATCATCGAGAACGCTCTTTTCGAGCTAGTTAATGCGAGAAACACGTTTTCTGGTGTTTTCACCACCCCACAGTGCGCTTGATATGCAGAACCGGAGATTTCTTGGTTTCGGTCGGGTTTCCAGCTGAGATATGCATTTTCTGCGATAATCTTGGTGAGACTTCAGCCAGAAGTATGCAGAATAATCGAGATCGCTCTTTTCGAGCTATTTAATGCGAGAAACGCGTTTCTGGTGTATTCCCCACTCCACAGTACGTTTGACATGCAGAACCGGAGATATCTTGGTTTCGGTCGGGTTTCAAGCTGAGATATGCATTTTCTATGATAATCTTGGTGAGAATCTGTCAGAAGTATGCAGAATCATCGAGATCGCTCTTTTCGAGCTACTTAATGCTAAAAATACGTTATCTGCTGTATTGACCACTCCACAGTGCGTTTGATATGCAGAACCGGCGACATCTTGATTTTAGTGAGGTTTCAAGCTGAGATATGCATTTTCTGCGATAATATTGGTGATACTTCAATCAGAAGTATGCAGAATCATCTAGATCGCACGTTTGGAGCTATTTAATGCGAGAAACAAGTTATCTGGTGTTTTCACCACTCCACAGGTCGTTTGATATGCAGAACCGGCGGCATCTTGGTTTTCGTCGGGGTTCAAGCTGAGATATGCATTTTCTGCGATAATATTGGTGATACTTCAGTCAGAAGTATGCAGAATCATTTAGATCGCTCTTTTCGAGCTAGTTAATGCGAGTAACACGTTTTCTAGTGGTTTCACCACTCCACAGTGCGTCTGATATGCAGAACCGGCGATATCTTGGTTTTCGTGGGGTTTCCAGCTGAGATATGCATTTTCTGCGATAATCTTGGTGAGTCTTCTGTCAGAAGTATGCAGCATCATCTAGATCGCTCTTTTCGAGCTATTTACTGCGAGAAACACGTTTTCTGGTGTATTCACCACTCCACAGTACGTTTGACATGCAGAACCGGAGATATCTTGGCTTCGGTCGGGTTTCAAGCAGAGATATGCATTTTCTACGATTATGTTGGTGAGTCTTCTGTCAGTAGTATGCAGAATCATTTAGATCCCTCGTTTCGAGCTATTTAATGCGAAAAGCAAGTTTTCTGGTGCTTTGACCACTCCACAGTGCGTCTGATATGCAGAACCGGCGATATCTTGGTTTTCGTGGGGTTTCCAGCTGAGATATGCATTTTCTGCGATAATCTTGGTGAGACTGCAGTCAGAAGTATGCAGAATCATCTAGATCGCTCTTTTCGAGCTATTTAATGCGAGAAACACGTTGTCTTGTGTTTTCACCACCCCACAGTGCGCTTGATATGCAGAACCGGAGATTTCTTGGTTTCGATCGGGTTTCAAGCTGAGATATGCATTTTCTATGATAATCTTGGTGAGAATCTGTCAGAAGTATGCAGAATCATCGAGATCGCTCTTTTCGAGCTATTTAATGCGAAAAACTCGTTATCTGCAGTATTGACCACTCCACAGTGCGTGTGATATGCAGAACCGGCGACATCTTGATTTTAGTGAGGTTTCAAGCTGAGATATGCATTTTCTGCGATAATATTGTTGAGACTTCAGTCAGAAATATGCAGAATCATCTAGATCGCTTGTTTCGAGCTATTTAATGCGAGAAACAAGTTATCTGGTGTTTTCACCACTCCACAGGTCGTTTGATATGCAGAACCGGCGACATCTTGGTTTTCGTCGGGGTTCAAGCTCAGATATGCATTTTCTGCGATAATATTGGTGATACTTCAGTCAGAAGTATGCAGAATCATCTAGATCGCTCGTTTCGAGCTATTTAATGCGAGAAACACGTTATCTGGTTGTTTTCACCACTCCACAGGTCGTTTGATATGCAGAACCGGCGACATCTTGGTTTTCGTCGGGGTTCAAGCTGAGATATGCATTTTCTGCGATAATCTTGGTGAGACTTCAGTCAGAAGTATGCAGAATAATCGAGATCGCTCTTTTCGAGCTATTTAATGCGAGAAACGCGTTTTCTGGTGTATTCCCCACTCCACAGTACGTTTGACATGCAGAACCGGAGATATCTTGGTTTCGGTCGGGTTTCAAGCTGAGATATGCATTTTCTATGATAATCTTGGTAGGAATCTGTCAGAAGTATGCAGAATCATCCAGATCGCTCTTTTCGAGCTATTTAATGCTAAAAATACGTTATCTGCTGTATTGACCACTCCACAGTGCGTTTGATATGCAGAACCGGCGACATCTTGATTTTATTGAGGTTTCAAGCTGAGATATGCATTTTCTGCGATAATATTGGTGATACTTCAGTCAGAAGTATGCAGAATCATCTAGATCGCACGTTTCGAGCTATTTAATGCGAGAAACAAGTTATCTGGTGTTTTCACCACTCCACAGGTCGTTTGATATGCAGAACCGGCGACATCATGGTTTTCGTCGGGGTTCAAGCTGAGATATCCATTTTCTGCGATAATATTGGTGATACTTCAGTCAGAAGTATGCAGAATCATCTAGATCGCTCGTTTCGAGCTATTTAATGCGAGAAACACGTTATCTGGTTGTTTTCACCACTCCACAGGTCGTTTGATATGCAGAACCGGCGACATCTTGGTTTTCGTCGGGGTTCAAGCTGAGATATGCATTTTCTGCGATAATATTGGTGATACTTCAGTCAGAAGTATGCAGAATCATCTAGATCGCACCTTTCGAGCTATTTAATGCGAAAAAACAAGTTTTCAGGTGTTTTGACAACTCCACAGTGCGTTTGATATGTAGAGCCGCCGATAACTTGGTTTTCGTGGGGTTTCCAGCTGAATTATGCATTTTCTGCGATAATCTTGGTGAGTCTTCTGTCAGAAGTATGCAGAATAATCGAGATCGCTCTTTTCGAGCTATTTAATGCTAAAAATACGTTATCTGCTGTATTGACCACTCCACAGTGCGTTTGATATGCAGAACCGGCGACATCTTGATTTTAGTGAGGTTTCAAGCTGAGATATGCATTTTCTGCGATAATATTGGTGAGATTTCAGTCAGAAGTATGCAGAATCATCTAGATCGCACGTTTCGAGCTATTTAATGCGAGAAACACGTTTTCTTGTGTTTTCACCACCCCACAGTGCGCTTGATATGCAGAACCGGAGATTTCTTGGTTTCGATCGGGTTTCAAGCTGAGATATGCATTTTCTATGATAATCTAGGTGAGAATCTGTCAGAAGTATGCAGAATCATCGAGATCGCTCTTTTCGAGCTATTTAATGCTAAAAATACGTTATCTGCTGTATTGACCACTCCACAGTGCGTTTGATATGCAGAACCGGCGACATCTTGATTTTAGTGAGGTTTCAAGCTGAGATATGCATTTTCTGCGATAATATTGGTGAGACTTCAGTCAGAAGTATGCAGAATCATCTAGATCGCACGTTTCGAGCTATTTAATGCGAGAAACAAGTTATCTGGTGTTTTCACCACTCCACAGGTCGTTTGATATGCAGAACCGGCGATATCTTGGTTTTCGTCGGGGTTCAAGCTGAGATATGCAATTTCTGCGATAATATTGGTGATACTTCAGTCAGAAGTGTGCAGAATCATCTAGATCGCTCGTTTCGAGCTATTTAATGCGAGAAACACGTTATCTGGATGTTTTCACCACTCCACAGGTCGTTTGATATGCAGAACCGGCGACATCTTGGTTTTCGCCGGGTATCAAGCTGAGATATTCATTCTCTGCGATAATATTGGTGAGAATCTGTCAGAAGTGTGCAGAATCATCGAGATCGCTCTATTTGAGCTATTTAATGCGAGAAACACGTTATCTGGTGGTTTTCACCACTCCACAGTGCGTTTGATATGCAGAACCGGCGACATCTTCGTTTTCGTCGGGTTTCAAGCTGAGATATTCATTTTCTGCGATAATATTGGTGAGACTTCAGTCAGAAGTATGCAGAATCATCGAGATCGCTCTATTCGAGCTATTTAATGCGAGAAACACGTTATCTGGTGGTTTTCACCACTCCACAATGCGTTTGATATGCAGAACCGGCGACATCTTAGTTTTCGTCGGGTTTCAAGCTGAGATATTCATTTTCTGCGATAATATTGGTGAGACTTCTGTCCGAAGTATGCAGAATCATCGAGATCGCACTTTTCGAGCTATTTAATGCGAGAAACACGTTATCTGGTGTTTTCACCACTCCACAGTGCTGTGATATGCAGAACCGGCGATATCTTGGTTTTTGTGGGGTTTCAAGCTAGAATATGCATTTTTTACGTTAATCTTGGTGAGTCTTCAGTCAGAAGTATGCAGAATCATCTAGGTCGCTCGTTTCGGGCTATTTAATGCGAGAAATACGTTATCTGGTTGTTTTCACCACTCCACAGTGCGTTTGATATGCAGAACCGGCGACATCTTGGTTTTCGTGGTGTTTCAAGCTGAGATATGCATTTTCTGCGATAATCTTCGTGAGACTTCTGTCAGAAGGATGCAGAATCATCTAGATCGCTTGTTTCGAGCTATTTAATGCGAGAAACACGTTTTCTTGTGTTTTGACCACTCCACAGTGCGTTTGATATGTAGAGCCGCCGATAACTTGGTTTTCGTCGGGTTTCAAGCTGAGATATGCATTTTCTGCGATAATATTGGTGAGACTTCAGTCAGAAGTGTGCAGGGTCATCTAGTTTGCTCGTTTCGAGCTATTTAATGCGAGAAACACGTTATCTGGTTGTTTTCACCACTCCACAGTGCGTTTAATATGCAGAACCGGCGACATCTTGATTTTCGTGAGGTTTCAAGCTGAGATATGCATTTTCTGCGATAATATTGGTGAGACTTCTGTCCGAAGTATGCAGAATCATCTAGAACGCTCTTTTCAAGCTATTTAATGCGAGAAACACGTTTTCTGGTGTATTCACCACTCCACAGTACGTTTGACATGCAGAAACGGAGATACCTTGGTTTCGGTCGGGTTTCCAGCTGAGATATGCATTTTCTGCGATAATCTTTGTTTCATCTATGAGAAGTATGCAGAATCATCCAGAACGCTCTTTTCGAGCTAGTTAATGCGAGTGACACGTTTTCTGGTGTTTTCACCACTCCACAGTGCGTCTGATATGCAGAACCTGCGATATCTTGGATTTCGTCGGGTCTCAAGCTGAGATATGCATTTACTGCGGCAATCTTGGTGAGACTTCAGTCAGAAGTATGCAGAATCATCTAGATCGCTCGTTTCGAGCTATTTCATGCGAGAAACATGTTATCTGGTTGTTTTCACCACTCCACAGTGCGTTTGATATGCAGAACCGGCGACATCTTGATTTTCGTGAGGTTTCAAGCTGAGATATGCATTTTCTGCGATAATATTGGTGAGACTTCAGTCCGAAGTATGCATAATCATCCAGAACGCTCTTTTCGAGCTAGTTAATGCGAGTGACACGTTTTCTGGTGTTTTCACCACTCCACGGTGCGTTTGATATGCAGAACCGGCGACATCTTGGTTTTCGTCGGGTTTCAAGCTGAGATATTCATTTTCTGCGATAATATTGGTGAGACTTCAGTCAGAAGTATGCAGAATCATCCAGAACGCTCTTTTCGAGCTAGTTAATGCGAGTAACACGTTTTCTGGTGTTTTCACCACTCCACAGTGCGTCTGATATGCAGAACATGCGATATCTTGGTTTTCGTGGGGTTTCCAGCTGAGATATGCATTTTCTGCGATAATCTTTGTTTCATCTATGAGAAGTATGCAGAATCATCCAGAACGCTCTTTTCGAGCTAGTTAATGCGAGTGACACGTTTTCTGGTGTTTTCACCACTCCACAGTGCGTCTGATATGCAGAACCTGCGATATCTTGGTTTTCGTGGGGTTTCAAGCTGAGATATTCATTTTCTGCGATAATATTGATGAGACTTCAGTCAGAAGTATGCAGAATCATCTAGATCGCTCGTTTCGAGCTATTTAATGCGAGAAACACGTTTTCTTGTGTTTTCAGCACCCCACAGTGCGTTTTATATGCAGAACCGGCGACATCTTGATTTTCGTGAGGTTTCAAGCTGGGATATGCATTTTCTGCGATAATATTGGTGAGACTTCTGTCCGAAGTATGCAGAACCATCGATATCGCTATTTTCGAGCTATTTAATGCGAGACACACGTTATCTGGTGTTTTGACCACTCCACAGTGCGTTTGATATGTAGAGCCGCCGATAACTTGGTTTTCGTCGGGTTTCAAGCTGAGATATGCATTTTCTGCGATAATATTGGTGAGACTTCAGTCAGAAGTATGCAGGGTCATCTAGTTTGCTCGTTTCGAGCTATTTAATGCGAGAAACACGTTATCTGGTTGTTTTCACCACTCTACAGTGCGTTTAATATGCAGAACCGGCGACATCTTGATTTTCGTGAGGTTTCAAGCTGAGATATGCATTTTCTGCGATAATATTGGTGAGACTTCAGTCAGAAGTATGCAGAATCATCGAGATCGCTCTATTCGAGCTATTTAATGCGAGAAACACGTTATCTGGTGGTTTTCTCCACTCCACAATGCGTTTGATATGCAGAACCGGCGACATCTTGGTTTTCGTCGGGTTTCAGGCTGAGATATTCATTTTCTGCGATAATATTGGTGAGACTTCAGTCAGAAGTATGCAGAATCATCGAGATCGCTCTATTCGAGCCATTTAATGCGAGAAACACGTTATCTGGTGGTTTTCACCACTCCACAATGCGTTTGATGTGCAGAACCGGCGACATCTTGGTTTTCGTCGGGTTTCAAGCTGAGATATTCATTTTCTGCGATAATATTGGTGAGACTTCAGTCAGAAGTATGCAGAATCATCGAGATCGCTCTATTCGAGCTATTTAATGCGAAAAAACAAGTTTCCTGGTGTTTTTACCAATCCACAGTGCGTTTGATATGTAGAGCCGCCGATAACTTGGTTTTCGTCGGGTTTCAAGCTGAGATATTCATTTTCTGCGATAATATTGGTGAGACTTCAGTCAGAAGTATGCAGAATCATCGAGATCGCTCTATTCGAGCTATTTAATGCGAAAAAACAAGTTTCCTGGTGTTTTTACCAATCCACAGTGCGTTTGATATGTAGAGCCGCCGATAACTTGGTTTTCGTGGGGTTTCCAGCTGAGATATGCATTTTCTGCGATAATATTGGTGAGACTTCAGTCAGAAGTATGCAGAATCATCTAGATCGTTCGTTTCGAGCTATTTAATGCGAAAAAACAAGTTTCCTGGTGTTTTTACCAATCCACAGTGCGTTTGATATGTAGAGCCGCCGATAACTTGGTTTTCGTGGGGTTTCCAGCTGAGATATGCATTTTCTGCGATAATATTGGTGAGACTTCAGTCAGAAGTATGCAGAATCATAGAGATCGCTCTATTCGAGCTACTTAATGCGAAAAAACAAGTTTCCTGGTGTTTTTACCAATCCACAGTGCGTTTGATATGTAGAGCCGCCGATAACTTGGTTTTCGTGGGGTTTCCAGCTGAGATATGCATTTTCTGCGATAATATTGGTGAGACTTCAGTCAGAAGTATGCAGAATCATCTAGATCACTCTTTTCGAGCTATTTAATGCGAGAAATACGTTATCTGGTTGTTTTCACCACTCCACAGTGCGTTTGATATGCAGAACCGGCGACATCTTGGTTTTCGTGGTGTTTCAAGCTGAGATATGCATTTTCTGCGATAATCTTCGTGAGACTTCTGTCAGAAGGATGCAGAATCATCTAGATCGCTTGTTTCGAGCTATTTAATGCGAGAAACACGTTTTCTTGTGTTTTCAGCACCCCACAGTGCGTTTTATATGCAGAACCGGCGACATCTTGATTTTCGTGAGATTTCAAGCTGGGATATGCATTTTCTGCGATAATATTGGTGAGACTTCTGTCCGAAGTATGCAGAACCATCGATATCGCTATTTTCGAGCTATTTAATGCGAGACACACGTTATCTGGTGTTTTGACCACTCCACAGTGCGTTTGATATGTAGAGCCGCCGATAACTTGGTTTTCGTCGGGTTTCAAGCTGAGATATGCATTTTCTGCGATAATATTGGTGAGACTTCAGTCAGAAGTGTGCAGGGTCATCTAGTTTGCTCGTTTCGAGCTATTTAATGCGAGAAACACGTTATCTGGTTGTTTTCACCACTCCACAGTGCGTTTAATATGCAGAACCGGCGACATCTTGATTTTCGTGAGGTTTCAAGCTGAGATATGCATTTTCTGCGATAATATTGGTGAGACTTCTGTCCGAAGTATGCAGAATCATCTAGAACGCTCTTTTCAAGCTATTTAATGCGAGAAACACGTTTTCTGGTGTATTCACCACTCCACAGTACGTTTGACATGCAGAAACGGAGATACCTTGGTTTCGGTCGGGTTTCCAGCTGAGATATGCATTTTCTGCGATAATCTTTGTTTCATCTATGAGAAGTATGCAGAATCATCCAGAACGCTCTTTTCGAGCTAGTTAATGCGAGTGACACGTTTTCTGGTGTTTTCACCACTCCACAGTGCGTCTGATATGCAGAACCTGCGATATCTTGGATTTCGTCGGGTCTCAAGCTGAGATATGCATTTACTGCGGCAATCTTGGTGAGACTTCAGTCAGAAGTATGCAGAATCATCTAGATCGCTCGTTTCGAGCTATTTCATGCGAGAAACACGTTATCTGGTTGTTTTCACCACTCCACAGTGCGTCTGATATGCAGAACCTGCGATATCTTGGTTTTCGTGGGGTTTCCAGCTGAGATATGCATTTTCTGCGATAATTTTGGCGAGTCTTCTGTCAGAAGTATGCAGAATCATCTAGATCGCTCTTTTCGAGCTATTTAATGCGAGAAACACGTTTTCTGGTGTTTTCACCACCCCACTGTGCGTGTGATATGCAGAACCGGCGACATCTTGTATTTCGTCGGGTCTCAAGCTGAGATATGCATTTACTGCGGCAATCTTGGTGAGACTTCAGTCAGAAGTATGCAGAATCATCTAGATCGCTCGTTTCGAGCTATTTCATGCGAGAAACATGTTATCTGGTTGTTTTCACCACTCCACAGTGCGTTTGATATGCAGAACCGGCGACATCTTGATTTTCGTGAGGTTTCAAGCTGAGATATGCATTTTCTGCGATAATATTGGTGAGACTTCAGTCCGAAGTATGCAGAATCATCCAGAACGCTCTTTTCGAGCTAGTTAATGCGAGTGACACGTTTTCTGGTGTTTTCACCACTCCACGGTGCGTTTGATATGCAGAACCGGCGACATCTTGGTTTTCGTCGGGTTTCAAGCTGAGATATTCATTTTCTGCGATAATATTGGTGAGACTTCAGTCAGAAGTATGCAGAATCATCCAGAACGCTCTTTTCGAGCTAGTTAATGCGAGTAACACGTTTTCTGGTGTTTTCACCACTCCACAGTGCGTCTGATATGCAGAACCTGCGATATCTTGGTTTTCGTGGGGTTTCCAGCTGAGATATTCATTTTCTGCGATAATATTGGTGAGACTTCAGTCAGAAGTATGCAGAATCATCTAGATCACTCTTTTCGAGCTATTTAATGCGAGAAACACGTTATCTGGTTGTTTTCACCACTCCACAGTGCGTCTGATATGCAGAACCTGCGATATCTTGGTTTTCGTGGGGTTTCCAGCTGAGATATGCATTTTCTGCGATAATCTTGGCGAGTCTTCTGTCAGAAGTATGCAGAAACATCTATATCGCACCTTTCGAGCTATTTAATGCGAAAAAACAAGTTTTCAGGTGTTTTGACCACTCCACAGCGCGTTTGATATGTAGAGCCGCCATAACTTGGTTTTCGTGGGGCTTCCAGCTGAAATATGCATTTTCTGCGATAATCTTGGTGAGTCTTCTGTCAGAAGTATGCAGAATCATCTAGATCGCTCGTTTCGAGCTATTTAATGCGAAAAAACAAGTTTTCTGGTGTTCTGACCACTCCACAGTGCGTTTGATATGTAGAGCCGCCGATAACTTGGTTTTCGTGGGGTTTCCAGCTGAAATATGCATTTTCTGCGGTAATCTTTGTGTTTCATCTATGAGAATTATGCAGAATCATCCAGAACGCTCTTTTCGAGCTAGGTAATGCGAGTAACACGTTTTCTGGTGTTTTCACCACTCCACGGTGCGTTTGATATGCAGAACCGGCGACATCTTGGTTTTCGTCGGGATTCAAGCTGAGATATGCATTTTCTGCGATAATATTGGTGAGACTTCAGTCAGAAGTATGCAGAATCATCTAGATCGCTCGTTTCGAGCTATTTAATGCGAAAAAACTAGTTTTCTGGTGTTTTGACCACTCCACAGTGCGTTTGATATGCAGAACCGGCGACATCTTGGTTTTCGTCGGGTTTCAAACTGCGATATGCATTTTCTGCGGTAATATTGGTGATACTTCAGTCAGAAGTATGCAGAATCATCTAAATCGACCGTTTCGAGATATTTAATGCGAGAAACACGTTATCTGGTTGTTTTCACCACTCCACAGTGCGTTTGATATGAAGAACCGGCGACATCTTGATTTTCGTGAGGTTTCAAGCTGAGATATGCATTTTCTGCGATAATATTGGTGAGACTTCTGTCCGAAGTATGCAGAATCATCGATATCGCTCTTTTCGAGCTATTTAATCCGAGAAACACGTTATCTGGTGTTTTGACCACTCCACAGTGCGTTTGATATGCAGAACCGGAGATATCTTGGTTTCGGTCGGGTTTCAAGCTGAGATATGCATTTTCTACGATAATCTTTGTGTTTCATCTATGAGAAGTATGCAGAATCATCTAGATCGCTCGTTTCGATCTATTTAATGCGAGAAACACGTTATCTGGTTGTTTTCACCACTCCACAGTGCGTTTGATATGTAGAGCCGCCGATAACTTGGTTTTCGTGGGGTTTCCAGCTGAAATATGCATTTTCTGCGATAATCTTTGTGTTTCATCTATGAGAAGTATGCAGAATCATCTAGATTGCTCGTTTCGATCTATTTAATGCGAGAAACACGTTATCTGGTTGTTTTCACCACTCCACAGTGCGTTTGATATGCAGAACCGGCGACATCTTGGTTTTCGTCGGGTTTTAAGCTGATATATGCATTTTCTGCGATAATATTGGTGAGACTTCAGTCAGAAGGATGCAGAATCATCTGGATCGTCCGTTTCGAGCTATTTAATGCGAGAAACACGTTATCTGGTGTTTTCACCACTCCACAGTGCGGTGATATGCAGAACCGGCGATATCTTGGTTTTTGTGGGGTTTCAAGCTAGAATATGCATTTTTTACGTTAATCTTGGTGAGTCTTCAGTCAGAAGTATGCAGAATCATCTAGGTCGCTCGTTTCGGGCTATTTAATGCGAGAAATACGTTATCTGGTTGTTTTCACCACTCCACAGTGCGTTTGATATGCAGAACCGGCGACATCTTGGTTTTCGTGGTGTTTCAAGCTGAGATATGCATTTTCTGCGATAATCTTCGTGAGACTTCTGTCAGAAGGATGCAGAATCATCTAGATCGCTTGTTTCGAGCTATTTAATGCGAGAAACACGTTTTCTTGTGTTTTCAGCACCCCACAGTGCGTTTTATATGCAGAACCGGCGACATCTTGATTTTCGTGAGATTTCAAGCTGGGATATGCATTTTCTGCGATAATATTGGTGAGACTTCTGTCCGAAGTATGCAGAACCATCGATATCGCTATTTTCGAGCTATTTAATGCGAGACACACGTTATCTGGTGTTTTGACCACTCCACAGTGCGTTTGATATGTAGAGCCGCCGATAACTTGGTTTTCGTCGGGTTTCAAGCTGAGATATGCATTTTCTGCGATAATATTGGTGAGACTTCAGTCAGAAGTGTGCAGGGTCATCTAGTTTGCTCGTTTCGAGCTATTTAATGCGAGAAACACGTTATCTGGTTGTTTTCACCACTCCACAGTGCGTTTAATATGCAGAACCGGCGACATCTTGATTTTCGTGAGGTTTCAAGCTGAGATATGCATTTTCTGCGATAATATTGGTGAGACTTCTGTCCGAAGTATGCAGAATCATCTAGAACGCTCTTTTCAAGCTATTTAATGCGAGAAACACGTTTTCTGGTGTATTCACCACTCCACAGTACGTTTGACATGCAGAAACGGAGATACCTTGGTTTCGGTCGGGTTTCCAGCTGAGATATGCATTTTCTGCGATAATCTTTGTTTCATCTATGAGAAGTATGCAGAATCATCCAGAACGCTCTTTTCGAGCTAGTTAATGCGAGTGACACGTTTTCTGGTGTTTTCACCACTCCACAGTGCGTCTGATATGCAGAACCTGCGATATCTTGGATTTCGTCGGGTCTCAAGATGAGATATGCATTTACTGCGGCAATCTTGGTGAGACTTCAGTCAGAAGTATGCAGAATCATCTAGATCGCTCGTTTCGAGCTATTTCATGCGAGAAACACGTTATCTGGTTGTTTTCACCACTCCACAGTGCGTCTGATATGCAGAACCTGCGATATCTTGGTTTTCGTGGGGTTTCCAGCTGAGATATGCATTTTCTGCGATAATTTTGGCGAGTCTTCTGTCAGAAGTATGCAGAATCATCTAGATCGCTCTTTTCGAGCTATTTAATGCGAGAAACACGTTTTCTGGTGTTTTCACCACCCCACTGTGCGTGTGATATGCAGAACCGGCGACATCTTGTATTTCGTCGGGTCTCAAGCTGAGATATGCATTTACTGCGGCAATCTTGGTGAGACTTCAGTCAGAAGTATGCAGAATCATCTAGATCGCTCGTTTCGAGCTATTTCATGCGAGAAACATGTTATCTGGTTGTTTTCACCACTCCACAGTGCGTTTGATATGCAGAACCGGCGACATCTTGATTTTCGTGAGGTTTCAAGCTGAGATATGCATTTTCTGCGATAATATTGGTGGGACTTCAGTCCGAAGTATGCAGAATCATCCAGAACGCTCTTTTCGAGCTAGTTAATGCGAGTGACACGTTTTCTGGTGTTTTCACCACTCCACGGTGCGTTTGATATGCAGAACCGGCGACATCTTGGTTTTCGTCGGGTTTCAAGCTGAGATATTCATTTTCTGCGATAATATTGGTGAGACTTCAGTCAGAAGTATGCAGAATCATCCAGAACGCTCTTTTCGAGCTAGTTAATGCGAGTAACACGTTTTCTGGTGTTTTCACCACTCCACAGTGCGTCTGATATGCAGAACCTGCGATATCTTGGTTTTCGTGGGGTTTCCAGCTGAGATATGCATTTTCTGCGATAATCTTTGTTTCATCTATGAGAAGTATGCAGAATCATCCAGAGCGCTCTTTTCGAGCTAGTTAATGCGAGTGACACGTTTTCTGGTGTTTTCACCACTCCACAGTGCGTCTGATATGCAGAACCTGCGATATCTTGGTTTTCGTGGGGTTTCAAGCTGAGATATTCATTTTCTGCGATAATATTGATGAGACTTCAGTCAGAAGTATGCAGAATCATCTAGATCGCTCGTTTCGAGCTATTTAATGCGAGAAACACGTTTTCTTGTGTTTTCAGCACCCCACAGTGCGTTTTATATGCAGAACCGGCGACATCTTGATTTTCGTGAGGTTTCAAGCTGGGATATGCATTTTCTGCGATAATATTGGTGAGACTTCTGTCCGAAGTATGCAGAACCATCGATATCGCTATTTTCGAGCTATTTAATGCGAGACACACGTTATCTGGTGTTTTGACCACTCCACAGTGCGTTTGATATGTAGAGCCGCCGATAACTTGGTTTTCGTCGGGTTTCAAGCTGAGATATGCATTTTCTGCGATAATATTGGTGAGACTTCAGTCAGAAGTATGCAGGGTCATCTAGTTTGCTCGTTTCGAGCTATTTAATGCGAGAAACACGTTATCTGGTTGTTTTCACCACTCTACAGTGCGTTTAATATGCAGAACCGGCGACATCTTGATTTTCGTGAGGTTTCAAGCTGAGATATGCATTTTCTGCGATAATATTGGTGAGACTTCAGTCAGAAGTATGCAGAATCATCGAGATCGCTCTATTCGAGCTATTTAATGCGAGAAACACGTTATCTGGTGGTTTTCTCCACTCCACAATGCGTTTGATATGCAGAACCGGCGACATCTTGGTTTTCGTCGGGTTTCAGGCTGAGATATTCATTTTCTGCGATAATATTGGTGAGACTTCAGTCAGAAGTATGCAGAATCATCGAGATCGCTCTATTCGAGCCATTTAATGCGAGAAACACGTTATCTGGTGGTTTTCACCACTCCACAATGCGTTTGATATGCAGAACCGGCGACATCTTGGTTTTCGTCGGGTTTCAAGCTGAGATATTCATTTTCTGCGATAATATTGGTGAGACTTCAGTCAGAAGTATGCAGAATCATCGAGATCGCTCTATTCGAGCTATTTAATGCGAAAAAACAAGTTTCCTGGTGTTTTTACCAATCCACAGTGCGTTTGATATGTAGAGCCGCCGATAACTTGGTTTTCGTCGGGTTTCAAGCTGAGATATTCATTTTCTGCGATAATATTGGTGAGACTTCAGTCAGAAGTATGCAGAATCATCGAGATCGCTCTATTCGAGCTATTTAATGCGAAAAAACAAGTTTCCTGGTGTTTTTACCAATCCACAGTGCGTTTGATATGTAGAGCCGCCGATAACTTGGTTTTCGTGGGGTTTCCAGCTGAGATATGCATTTTCTGCGATAATATTGGTGAGACTTCAGTCAGAAGTATGCAGAATCATCTAGATCGTTCGTTTCGAGCTATTTAATGCGAAAAAACAAGTTTCCTGGTGTTTTTACCAATCCACAGTGCGTTTGATATGTAGAGCCGCCGATAACTTGGTTTTCGTGGGGTTTCCAGCTGAGATATGCATTTTCTGCGATAATATTGGTGAGACTTCAGTCAGAAGTATGCAGAATCATAGAGATCGCTCTATTCGAGCTACTTAATGCGAAAAAACAAGTTTCCTGGTGTTTTTACCAATCCACAGTGCGTTTGATATGTAGAGCCGCCGATAACTTGGTTTTCGTGGGGTTTCCAGCTGAGATATGCATTTTCTGCGATAATATTGGTGAGACTTCAGTCAGAAGTATGCAGAATCATCTAGATCACTCTTTTCGAGCTATTTAATGCGAGAAACACGTTATCTGGTTGTTTTCACCACTCCACAGTGCGTCTGATATGCAGAACCTGCGATATCTTGGTTTTCGTGGGGTTTCCAGCTGAGATATGCATTTTCTGCGATAATCTTGGCGAGTCTTCTGTCAGAAGTATGCAGAAACATCTATATCGCACCTTTCGAGCTATTTAATGCGAAAAAACAAGTTTTCAGGTGTTTTGACCACTCCACAGCGCGTTTGATATGTAGAGCCGCCATAACTTGGTTTTCGTGGGGCTTCCAGCTGAAATATGCATTTTCTGCGATAATCTTGGTGAGTCTTCTGTCAGAAGTATGCAGAATCATCTAGATCGCTCGTTTCGAGCTATTTAATGCGAAAAAACAAGTTTTCTGGTGTTCTGACCACTCCACAGTGCGTTTGATATGTAGAGCCGCCGATAACTTGGTTTTCGTGGGGTTTCCAGCTGAAATATGCATTTTCTGCGGTAATCTTTGTGTTTCATCTATGAGAATTATGCAGAATCATCCAGAACGCTCTTTTCGAGCTAGGTAATGCGAGTAACACGTTTTCTGGTGTTTTCACCACTCCACGGTGCGTTTGATATGCAGAACCGGCGACATCTTGGTTTTCGTCGGGATTCAAGCTGAGATATGCATTTTCTGCGATAATATTGGTGAGACTTCAGTCAGAAGTATGCAGAATCATCTAGATCGCTCGTTTCGAGCTATTTAATGCGAAAAAACTAGTTTTCTGGTGTTTTGACCACTCCACAGTGCGTTTGATATGCAGAACCGGCGACATCTTGGTTTTCGTCGGGTTTCAAACTGCGATATGCATTTTCTGCGGTAATATTGGTGATACTTCAGTCAGAAGTATGCAGAATCATCTAAATCGACCGTTTCGAGATATTTAATGCGAGAAACACGTTATCTGGTTGTTTTCACCACTCCACAGTGCGTTTGATATGCAGAACCGGCGACATCTTGATTTTCGTGAGGTTTCAAGCTGAGATATGCATTTTCTGCGATAATATTGGTGAGACTTCTGTCCGAAGTATGCAGAATCATCGATATCGCTCTTTTCGAGCTATTTAATCCGAGAAACACGTTATCTGGTGTTTTGACCACTCCACAGTGCGTTTGATATGCAGAACCGGAGATATCTTGGTTTCGGTCGGGTTTCAAGCTGAGATATGCATTTTCTACGATAATCTTTGTGTTTCATCTATGAGAAGTATGCAGAATCATCTAGATCGCTCGTTTCGATCTATTTAATGCGAGAAACACGTTATCTGGTTGTTTTCACCACTCCACAGTGCGTTTGATATGTAGAGCCGCCGATAACTTGGTTTTCGTGGGGTTTCCAGCTGAAATATGCATTTTCTGCGATAATCTTTGTGTTTCATCTATGAGAAGTATGCAGAATCATCTAGATCGCTCGTTTCGATCTATTTAATGCGAGAAACACGTTATCTGGTTGTTTTCACCACTCCACAGTGCGTTTGATATGCAGAACCGGCGACATCTTGGTTTTCGTCGGGTTTTAAGCTGATATATGCATTTTCTGCGATAATATTGGTGAGACTTCAGTCAGAAGGATGCAGAATCATCTGGATCGTCCGTTTCGAGCTATTTAATGCGAAAAAACAAGTTTTCTGGTGTTTTGACCACTCCACAGTGCGTTTGATATGTAGAGCCACCGACAACTTGGTTTTCGTGGGGTTTCCAGCTGAAATATGCATTTTCTGCGATAATCTTTGTGTTTCATCTATGAGAAGTATACAGAATCATCGAGATCGCTCTATTCGAGCTATTTAATGCGAGAAACACGTTATCTGGGTGTTTTCACCACTCCACAGTGCGTTTGATAAGCAGAACCGGCGACATCTTGATTTTCGTGAGGTTTCTAGCTAACATATGCATTTTCTGCGATAATATTGGTGAGACTTCAGTCAGAAGTATGCAGAATCATCTAGATCGCTCGTTTCGTGCTATTTAATGCGAAAAAACAAGTTTTCTGGTGTTTTGTCCACTGCACAGTGCGTTTGATATGTAGAGCCGCCGATAACTTGGTTTTCGTGGGGTTTCCAGCTGAAATTTGCATTTTCTGCGATAATCTTGGTGTTTCATCTATGAAAAGTATGCAGAATCATCGAGAACGCTCTTTTCGAGCTAGTTAATGCGAGAAACACGTTTTCTGGTGTTTTCACCACCCCACAGTGCGTTTGATATGCAGAACCGGCGACATCGTAGTTTTCGTCTGGTTTCAAGCTGAGATATGCATTTTCTGCGAAAATATTGGTGAGACTTCAGTCAGAAGTATGCAGAATCATCTATATCGCTCGTTTCGAGCTATTAAATGCGAGAAACACGTTATCTGGTTGTTGTCACCACTCCACAGTGCGTTTGATATGCAGAACCGGCGACATCTTGATTTTCGTGAGGTTTCAAGCTGAGATATGCATTTTCTGCGATAAGCTTGGTGAGTCTTCTGCCAGAAGTATGCAGAATCATCTAGATCGCTCTTTTCGAGCTATTTAATGCGAGAAACACGTTTTCTGTTGTATTCACCACTCCACAGTACGTTAGACATGCAGAACCGCAGATATCTTCGTTTCGGTCGGGTTTCAAGCTGAGATATGCATTTTCTACGATAATATTGGTGAGACTTCAGTCAGAAGTATGAAGAATCATCCAGATCGCTCGTTTCGAGCTATTTAATGCGAGAAACGCGTTTTCTGGTGTATTCCCCACTCCACAGTACGTTTGACATGCAGAACCGGAGATATCTTGGTTTCGGTCGGGTTAGGTTAAGTTAGGTTAGGTTAGGTTTTCCTCAGGGGGGAAGTTGGCCGCCTTCCGGCGGGAAGTTTTTGGCCGGGGGCAAAGAATGCGTCCGCCCAGCGCGCGGATAGCTGCAGCGCGTGCTGCCGCGCAGTCCGCCACAGAGGGGGAACGCAGTGACGCCACCCAAAGGAAGAGGAAGCAGAAGAAGAAGAAAGCTTCCAAAGGGGGCGTCACTGCGACGGAGACCGAGGAGGAGATGCCCCCACCACAGAGGCAAAAGCCCAGGGCCGCACCCCCGCGTGCTCCGGTCCCTGCGTCAGGGGCCGTGCAGCAGGAGTCCTGTGCCGCGGTGGTGGGGAAAAAGGCGGCGAGGAAGAAGGACGTCGCCACGCCCACCCAAAACCCCCAGATAAGGGGGCCAGAAAAGTGGGCGGGGCGAGCGGGAAGGCCGGGCCAAGGAAGGCCGCGCCCGTGCCGCCACGCTTGGGGCGCGTCCCCCGGACGGCGGCGGTCTCATTAACCGTCTCCCCCGGGGGCGGCGTCACCTACGCTGAGGCGATCCGCTCCGCCAAGGAGAAAGTAAACTTGGCGGAGGTAGGCATCGAGGCGGTGCGCTACAAGCGTGCGGTGACCGGGGCTCTGCTTATGCAGATCCCCGGTCCGGAGGGCGCGGCCAAGGCTGACACCTTGGCCGGCATACTGAGGGAGGCCCTTGAAGTGACGGGTGTTAAGGTAACCCGTCCCTGTAAAAGGGCGGAACTGAGGGTGACCGGTCTAGACGACTCGGTCACCCCTAAAGAGGTGGCAGATGCCATCGCGGCAGCGGGGGCGTGCCGGCCGCAGGAGGTGAGGTCGGGCCAGGTACGGACCTCCTCCTCCGGGCTGGGCACCCTGTGGTTATCCTGCCCCCTTTTGGCCGCCAGTACGGTGGCCAAGGTTGACGGGATCCGGGTGGGATGGTCCAGCGCCCGCGTTGAGGTGCTGGCCGCCCGCCCCCTGCAGTGTTACCGCTGCTTCCAAGTGGGGCACGTGAGGCAGCGGTGCACGGGGGATGTGGACCGGAGTGGCCGCTGCTACAACTGCGGCGCCTCCGGCCACACGGCGGGCAAGTGCCCCGCGGAGGCGCCAAATTGTCCGCTTTGTGCGGACTTAGGGCGACCCGCGGGGCACAGCCTGGGGAGCAAAGCCTGCTCCCCACCAACCCGGAAGAAAAAGGGGGCCAAGATGGGGGCCCCCGCTGCCGCAGCAGAGCCGGATAGGGGGCCGTCTAAGGCCCCGCCCAATCCCACTGGGCCAGACAAGGTCCTGGGGAGAGGGCGGGGCTTCCTCGCCGTCGAATGGGGGGAATACGCGGTGGTAGGGTGCTATGCCCCACCCTCTCGCAGTATCTCCGACTTTGAGGGGTACCTGGGCGAGGTTGGCGACATGATGCGCCAATGTCAGCCTCGCCCAGTATTGGTCCTGGGGGACTTCAACGCCCACGCCACTACATGGGCGTCCCCCAGGACCGATGCGAGGGGGGGGGGCAGTACTCGATTGGGCAGCGGAGCTGGAGCTCCGCCTAGTCAATAGGGGCTCCATAGCTACGTGCGTGCGGCCGCAGGGGTCGTCCATTGTGGACCTTACATGGGCGTCACCCTCGGCCGTACGACGTGTGGCGGGGTGGAGGGTGGTCGAGGAGGTGGAGACGCTAAGCGACCATCGCTATATAGTGTTCTCCGCCTCCGGAGCCGCCCAGCAGTCAGGGGCACCCCGCCCCCGCTGCCCGGATGGTGTCCTGCCACCGCGCTGGGCGCTTCGGCGCCTAGACGAGGACGCCCTGATGGCGGTTGTCCACGCCGTGGACTGGTTCGACACCGGAACCAGTCCCGTCGACGCAAGGGAGGGGGCTGAGTGGTTCCGGGGCATCATGACCAACGTCTGTGACGTGTCGATGCCCCGGTCCCAACCCCTCCCTAGGCGGGCCGCCCACTGGTGGTCTCGCGATATTGCGATGCTACGCAATCAATGCACCGTCGCGAGACGCCAGTGTCAGCGTGCCCGCAGGAGACGGCTGCGCGACGAGGCGTGGATAGCACAGCTGGAGGGAGCCTACAAGGCCAAGAGGGCGGCCCTCCGGCTTGCCATCAAGCAGGCCAAGGCCTAATCATGGGCGGAGCTCCTCGGCTCTCTGGACCGGGACCCTTGGGGGCGGCCCTACCGGCTCGTTTTGGGTCGGCTGCGCCCCTATGTTCCCCCGGTCACGGAGAGCCTGGACCCCCAGGTACTCGGGCGTGTGGTGGTCGCCCTATTCCCCTCCTTTGAGAGGGGTACGGCCCCACCACACGTACCCGAGGAGACGGCGGATCAAGCCTGGTCCGCCGAACTGGGGGTAACAGAGGCGGAGCTCGGGGATGCCATCAAGAAGATGGCGGCCAGGCACACTGCTCCTGGCCCCGATGGCATCCCCGGTAAGGTATGGGCCTTGGCCCTAGGCGTCCTCGGGCCCCAGCTGCGGCGGTTGTTTGACCGCTGCCAAGAGCTGGGGCAGTTCCCCCCGCAATGGCGGCGAGGTAGGATGGTCCTCCTCAAGAAGGAGGGCCGGCCCGCGGATTCTCCCTCCGCGTACCGGCCAATATGTTTGTTGGACGAGGCGGGAAAACTCTTCGAAAGAGTTTTGGCATCCCGCCTCGTCCACCACCTGTCGGCGGTGGGGCCCGACCTCTGCGAGGAGCAATATGGCTTCCGCAGGGGACGGTCGACCTTGGACGCGATTCGTCGCGTCCGTACCCTTGCGGAGGCGGCCGTCTCCGAGGGTGTGGTGGCGATAGCGGTATCGTTAGATATCGTAAACGCTTTCAATACCCTGCCCTGGGAGGCGGTCAGGGGGGCACTCCACGCCTACGGGGTGCCTCCCTACTTGCGGAGGGTAATCGGGTCCTACCTGTCCGACAGGTGGATCGAGTATCCGGGCCGGTACGGCGTACGGAGGGAGAGGCAGGTCCACTGCGGGGTCCCACAGGGCTCAGTCTTGGGCCCTATCCTGTGGGACCTCGCATACGACGTGGTCCTGAGGGCGGCCCTCCCCCCCGGGGTCAGCGTCATCTGTTACGCAGATGACACTCTAGTGCTGGCCTCGGGGGATGAGGATTGGAGGAGGACCATCCGCCTGGCGGAGGCAGGGGTGGCCTGTGTCGTCGCCCGCATCCGGGACCTTGGGCTAGATATAGCCCCCCGTAAGACCGAGGCCCTGTGGTTTCATGGGCCCCGGCGGGAGGGGCCTCCCAGGTCCTGGATGCGGGTAGGTGAGTCCAGTGTCAGGGTGGGGTCCCAGATGAAGTACCTGGGCCTCACCCTGGACAGCCACTGGCGCTTCGAGGAGCATTTCAAGCTCCTGGTTCCCCGAGTGGAACGAACAGCTGCGGCCTTGGGCCGCCTGCTGCCCAACCTCGGGGGACCGGGGCTGAGGGTGCGCCGCCTATACGTGGGGGTGGTGCGGTCAATGACCCTTTATGGGTCGCCCATTTGGTCGGGCGACCTGATGGTCAGCCGTCGAAGCAAAGCTTTGCTTCGACGCGTCGAAAGGCGGCTGGCCATCAGGTGTGTTAGGGGGTACCGCACCACCTCCCACGCGGCGGCGATGACCCTGGCGGGGCTGATCCCGCTGGAGTTGCAGGCGGAGGGCGACGCGGTAGTTTACGACCGCGTCAAGGCCCTCCGAGATAGCGGGATCTCCCCGCCGGAGGTCGCTAGATGGGCGGCCATCTCGAGGCGTCAGGCCCAGCGGCGCGCGCTAGCAAAATGGCGCTCTCAACTTAATGAGAGCGCCAGCAAGCGCGCCGTTGGGGCAGTCCTGCCCCATTTGGAAAGGTGGATGGGCAGGACTTGCGGCGGGCTCACCTACCGCATGGCGCAGGTGTTCACCGGGCATGGCTGCTTCGGTGAATACCTGCGCCGAATAGGCAAGGAGGCGACGGCACAGTGCCACCATTGTGGCGAAGCCGAGGACACGCCCCAGCGTACGCTGGAGGCGTGTCCTGCATGGTCCGCCCAAAGGCGGACCCTAAGGGCCGTGATTGGCCATGACCTCTCCCCTCCGGTCCTCATCCAGAGGATGCTGGAGGGGAGGGCCCAGTGGGATGCCGTGGCCTCCTTCTGCGAGGACGTCATGTCGCAGAAGGAGGCCGCGGAGCGGGTCCGCGAGCGGACGGATCCCGCGAGAAGGGCGTTGAGGCGCGGCCGCAGAAGGGGCGGGGCTTTGCTCGACCCCTCACGCCGCGCCCCGGACAACGCGAGTGGCGGCGGTGGCGGAGGGTCTTCTCCGCGCCGCCGCCCCCAAAGAGGCATGATGGCCTCCCACTCCCCGCCGATCTAGTGGGCGGGGGGTGAGGACCACGGGGTCGCGGGCGGCTGGGTGGGGGCCCAGCCGCCGAGCACGCGGCCCCGAGGTGGGGCGGAACCGGGCGCTACCCCCTGGTTCCGCCGAGAGAGGAGAAGAAGGGGAGGGGGGCGCCATAGTCCCCCCTCCCGAGGATCGGGTCGCGAGACGCCGCGCGGGGGGTTCCGGAGGCATGCCTCTGGCGATACCCGGAACCCCCCTCCCTAGTGGGGGGGGCGCGCGATGAGGGTAGCCGTGGGGGTTTTAGTGGGTATAGTCCCACACTACCTCGCCTCCTCCCCCCAGGGGGGGCGGGGTGTCCATGAGGATTTCCCCCACGTAAAAAAAAAAAAAAAAAAAAAAAAAAAAAAGGTTGGGGAGCAGCACAAGCCTCTCCGGGTCGTCTCGGGAATCTTCGGATTCCCTGAGGGCCCCCGATGGTGCTGATGAAGTGCCCGGTGAAAACCGGCCGCTTCTTCGGCTAAGTTGGGGGGACCTGGAGGGCTAAATCCTCTCGCTCCACCTCCACGTGGGGCTCCCTGGGTCTCCGTGGCCGTGGCCCGGTCACGGAGGGCGAACGGGGCGAGGGGTGACCGTGGACTGCCGGCGTCAGTTGCCAGGACCTCGAGCGGGGCTTCCCCGCCCGGGTACGCAAGCGTCGGATGGGTCCACGGAGGGGAAAAGGGGGGTAATCTTTTTGTTTATTTTATTTTGTGTGTGTGTGAATGTGTGTGTGAATGGGCTGCGGCCGGTGCCTGGTGGATATTCCCGGTAGACTAACCAAGGGGGGAGTAGTAAACCCCCCGACCGGGGCGTCTGGGTGAAGTCTGTACCTGACCTCTGGCCTAGTAAAAAGGGTAAGGGTAAGTCCTGAAATTATGGCAGAGGTCCCATGAACGGCTATGTTTAACGTGGAAAAACCGCTCCCCTGGCGTTGTCTGGAGCCTCTGCCGGGGTTGAACCCAGGTTACCGGGCGCAGGTGTGGAGGATTGCCTGGCCAGTATTTCCTCATATCCCGTGTCGCAGGGGATAGAATTCTGCGGCGGCGTCTAGCCCGAGGTTTGGGTTTGGCGTCGGATCGGATCCGGCGCCGCCCACTCGATAGGGGTGACGTAAAACCTTTAGCATCAATATGGCGCGGGCCTATCCCGTAACATCTTTTCTTAGAATCACCACGTGTCGATAGGGTTGGCCACCTGACAAACCCGCTTCTCGGGTTTCGGCACGCTTGAATAGGGGAAAATCTCTCCGGGGGAAGTAGCCCTACCGCGGTAGGGCTCCCATGATGGGCGAACCCGACGATTTCATTACCTGCCAAATATGTCTACCATTACAACAAAAAGCAACGTGAGGGAGGAGGCGGAGGTGGAGCGAGAGGTCGTGCAGCCACATCAAGAGCATGTACCTGGAGTCGGTATTGGAGAGAGCGCGTTTGCGTTACCGACCGTTGCGACGATCGGGGCGGCCGACAACAGTTTATCGGTTGTCGGTAATGTCGGGAGTGTAGCGGGCCGACAGAGCCGATCGAGTACCAGCGGCGTTTGTCGCTCAGTTGCAAGAAGAGGAAAAGCGCACCTGAGGACACGATCAGAGGGCGAGGCGTCGCGATTTGTCGTAGTCAGTGACGCTGAAGTATCTGACGGATTTTCGGAAGATTCCACGGAATCCCGCCCAGCGGTTAAACGCCTGCGGAAAAGAGGTAGACCGCCCACAACAGGTGAATATGTGGGCCTTAAGGAAGCGGCTCAAGAGGCCATAAACAAAATTAAAGAAAAGGAGGCTCTTGAGCGCCAAGTTGAAGCACTAAATTACGCAGGTGAACCTCCTGCGCCCTCCAGAGGCAGCGTACCATTGCCCGAGGAGGAGGTGCTCAATAGGCAGATGAGGGAACGCCCAACTGCCGACTTAGGCAGTGAGGTGCTGCAACACCTTAAAGAGGTTGAGATCGTTGCTGCCAAGTCGACAAACCTAAAAGGGGTATTTGTCCGAAAATTAAGGATGGCGGCCATGTCTGTCAGGGCCGCAGTGACTGAGCTGTCCAAGAGGACACAGATCACGGACTCCATTCAAATATTGGAGCGTGATAATGCAGATTTGAGGACGCGCGTTAATGATCTTGAAGCGCAAATCGAGCGGTTGAACGCTAGGCAACCCATGGCAGCAGCAATACCAGCTACATCAACCTCAGCGGCACCCAAATCCAAAGAACAGGTGGTGGATGTTATCGTACATCGGGCAGCCTCACCTGAGCTAAGCGTCGTACCTCCGGAAATCGAGGCGGCGCCCCGGAAGCAAAAGGGACCACCAGAAGAGAGACGGCAGCGACACCATATGGAAGATACGGAAGATATGCTCTTCCGAAAAATCGGAGAAATGGTGGACGCCAAATTGTCCAGGTTCCTGTCGGGTCTTACCTCCACGTTACCGACTGCTGGTAACATACCGACTGCAGACAAGCGAAGACGGGAAACCGATAACCTACCTACAGAGTCGGCAATGGTGGAAACACCGAAGAAGAGGAGGAAGCCAGCCGATAACGTCGCATGCGGTGTCGATAAACGTGAGGATAGCGCAGTCGGTAAGACCGCTGCTGATAAACGACCCGCCGGTAAGCGAGTTGCCGATAAGGTAGTTTCCGGTAATGCGACAGGTGGTAAGAGAGCAGAGGATGGTACCACACACTCTGTTGTTACCGACTCTGCTAATCCTGTGCAACAAGTTGCATGGAGCCAGGTGGTGGGCCGCAAGAGCAAGAAGAAGGTCCCAGGTGACGTTGCTACACCTGCACCTGTGCCTCCACGCTCTGGTGGTAAGGCAGATTCGCTGCCTAAACAGAAGAAGACCGGCCAAGCACAGGCACCTACACCTGCCAAAGTACGCTTGAGTCGGCCACCACGGACCTCGGCTGTAACGGTGACAATTACACCTGAGGCCAAGCTTACGTACGGCGAAGCCATGACCTTGGCAAGGCAAAAACTATCCCTGAAGGATATTGGCCTCGATGCAGTTCGTGCAAGGCGCGCCATAACAGGAGGATGGGTGTTGGAAGTCCCGGGGCCCGACAGTAGCATGAAGGCGGCTACATTGGCGTCCAAGATGTCGGAAGTTTTGGCTGACACGGGCGTGAAGGTGGCCAACCCCACTAAGAGTGCGGAAGTTCGACTTAGAGGGTTGGATGAGTCAGTGCAACCGCAAGAGGTGGTGTCAGCGGTTGCGGCGTTTGCTGGTTGTCCGGAGGCGGATGTCAGAGTTGGTAGCATCCGGTTCAGTTCCATCAGCATGGGCACCCTGTGGGTGCGGTGCCCATTGGCGGCGGCACGAAAGTTGGTGACGGCGGGACGGATAACAGTTGGCTGGTGTAGCGTACGCGTTGAACCATTGGCGCCGCGCCAGCTTCAGTGTTATAGGTGCCTGGAGTTTGGACATACGCGAAGCCGCTGTACAAGCGATATCGATAGAACGGGCAGGTGTTACAGGTGCGGCGAAACGTCGCACACCGCGGCAGCATGCACGGCAGTTCCAAAATGCCCAATTTGCGCAGATTTGGGAAGACCGGCGGATCACCGCCTTGGTGCACAGGGATGCGCACCAAAATCCGCAAGAAGAGGCAGGAAGAATCCGGCAGCGCCACCCAGCGGAAGGAAGAAACCGACGGTACCAGCACCAGGTCCTGCTGGCTCCCGTAAGATACCGGCGGCAGGTAAAGAAGGTACCCCTGCTGCCGCCGTGAGGTTACCGACAGAAAGTCATGTAGAGGGCGGTCTGGAGGAGGCCATGGTTATCGACCACATTCAATCTTAAGCTCCTCCAGACCAACCTCAACCACTCCCGCGGGGCGCAGGACCTCTTTGTGCATGCCCTGCGGGAGTGGGAGGTGGGATTGGCTGTTGCCGCCGAGCCGTACTCCATCCCGACCCACCCTAATTGGTTGGGGGACGAGTGCGGCTCGGTGGCCATAGTCTGGGGAGGAGCAAAGAACTCCCCAGCGTGCTCCCCCTTGGAAAAGGGGGAGGGATTTGTTGTAGCACAGTGGGGGGAATTCGTGGTGTTGGGCTGTTATGCCCCGCCCCGATGGCGTCTAGAGGCGTACGATAGGTTCCTGGGCGAGGTGGGCGTGTTGGTAAACAAGTACCTGCCTCGCCCGGTCCTGGTCCTGGGGGATTTTAACGCGCATTCGCTCGTTTGGGGTTCCCCCAGGACCGACGCCAGGGGCGGGGTGACGCTAGATTGGGCGGCGGGGGCGGAGCTTACATTGTTAAACCAAGGCTCCGCCCACACGTGCGTGCGGTGGCAGGGTGCATCGGTCGTAGACCTGTCTTGGGCCACCCCTGCTGCCGCTCGCCGTGTCACCGGGTGGAGAGTTTTGGAGGGGGTGGAGACCCTCTCAGACCATCTATACATCGCTATGGAGGTCTCCACCCCCCGGAGTAAGGAGGCACCCGGTGCCCGTCGCCATGTTGGCCCATCGCTACGATGGGCGCTTCGGCGCCTCGATCAGGACGCCCTGATGGCAGCCGTCACCGTCGCGGCCTGGTCCGCCGATGCTAGGACCGGGCCCGTCGACGCCAGGGAGGGGTCCGAGTGGTTCCGGGAGGCGATGTCCGACGCCTGCGACATCGCCATGCCCCGGGCTAGACCCCTCCCATCGCGGGCGGCGTACTGGTGGTCGCGGGAGATTGCAGATTTGAGGGCGGCATGCACTGCCGCGCGACGCCAGTACGCCAGAGCCCGTCGTAGACGGAGGCAAGACGAGACGGTGACGGCACAGCTGTACGAGGTCTACAAGGCCAAAAAGTTGGACCTCAAGCTGGCCATCAAGAGCGCCAAGGCCAGGGCCTGGAAGGAGTTATTGGACTCCCTGGATAGGGACCCATGGGGCCGCCCATATCGACTAGTCATGGGCAGGCTACGCCCCTGGGTCCCTCCAGTGACGGAGTCGCTCGACCCCCAGGTACTCGGGCGGGTCGTGGATGACCTATTCCCCTCCCGTTCTACGGAGAGGGGCGGGCTTCCACGGCCTTGTCCCGAGGAGCCGGCGAACCCAGCCTGGTCCGCCGAACTGGGGGTATCGGAGGAGGAGCTCGGGGATGCCATAAAGAAGATGGGGGCACGCAACACCGCCCCCGGCCCTGACGGCATCCCCGGGCGTGCCCTGGTCTTGGCGTTGGGCGTCCTGGGGCCCCGGTTGCGGGAGCTGTTTGACAGCTGCCTGCGATCGGGGCAATTCCCCCCACTGTGGAAGAGAGGGAGGCTTGTCCTCATAAAGAAGGAGGGCAAGCCGGAGAACTCTCCATCCACGTACCGGCCGATTTGCCTTCTCGACGAGGTGGGCAAACTTTTCGAGAGGATTTTGGCCGCCCGCCTCGTCGAGCACCTGTCCGGGGTAGGTCCCGATATAAGCGAGGAGCAATTTGGCTTCCGCAAGGGTCGTTCTACGCTCGACGCTATACGTCGAGTTCGCACCCTTGCGGGGGCGGCCGTCTCCCGGGGTGGGGTGGCGCTTGGCGTGTCCTTGGACATCGCCAATGCGTTCAACGCCCTGCCCTGGGGGGCGGTGAGGGAGGCCCTCGACCATCACGGGGTGCCTCCCTACCTACGGGATGTGATCGGGGCCTACCTGTCGGACAGGTGGATCGTCTATCCCGGACGTGGCGGTGCGTGGATGGAGAGGGAGGTGACGTGCGGGGTCCCGCAGGGGTCGGTGCTGGGGCCGCTCCTGTGGGACCTCGCGTATGACGCAGTCCTGCGTGTACCTCTCCCCCCCGGCGTCAGCATCACGTGCTACGCTGACGATACGTTGGTGCTGGCGACCGGGGGTGGGGGTGGGGACGGATCGCGGGTCGTCCGACTCGTCGAGTTGGGGGTGGCCTGCGTCGTCGCGGGCATCCGGGGGCTGGGCCTCCAGATCTCCCCCCTCAAGACCGAGGTCCTTTTATTTACGGGGCCTCGGGGGGGACATTTGGCCCAGACCCGGATGCGTGTAGGTGACTCCTTCGTCGGGGTGGGGTCCCGGATGCGTTATCTGGGCCTCACCCTGGACAGTGCTTGGCGCTTCGAGGTGCATTTTGACAGCCTGGCCCCGCGTTTGGAGAAGGCGGCGGCAGCCCTTGCTAGGCTGCTGCCGAACCTTGCGGGGCCAGGAGGGAGGGTTCGCCGCCTGTTCGTGGGGGTGGTGCGATCTATGGCCCTTTATGGGGCCCCGATCTGGGCTGGAGACCTGATGGCCAGCCGTCGAAGCAGAGCCTTGCTTCGACGCGTTGAGAGGCGGCTGGCCATCAGGTGTATTAGGGGGTATCGCACCACCTCCTACGCGGCGGCGATGTCTCTGGCGGGGTTGGTCCCCTTCGAGCTTCACGCGGAGGCGGCGGCAAAAGTCTACGACACAGCCCGCCGTCTTCGCGTCGAGGGGATCGCCCCGCCGGAGGCAGATAGGAGGCTTAGCACCTCGAGGCGTCGAGCCCGACGGTTAGCGCTGGCCAGCTGGTGTTCGACGCTACACGAACCGTCGAACGCCGGCCAGCGCGCCGTCGGGGCGGTCCTGCCAAATTTGAAGAAGTGGTACGGCAGGACCGCGGGAGGAGTCACCTACAGGATGGCACAGGTGCTCACCGGACATGGCTGTTTCGGGGAGTACCTGTGCCGAATCGGGAAGGAAGCGACGGCGCAGTGCCACCATTGTTAGGTTAGGTTAGGTTAGGTTAGGTTAGGTTAGGTTAGGTTAGGTTTTCCTCAGGGGCCGTAGTATTAGCTATGGTACGGGTTTCACGATCCCGAGGTGCCCGAGTTGGTGAGAATGGGACAGAATGAAAGTTGCTGAATGTGTTGTGATTGTACTTATATGGAGAATGCGTAGTCAAGCATTAGAGAAAGAGAGATCTAGCCGGGAGATAATAAATCGGTAATTGTATATATCTCGTAGGGGTGACTTGCTCGTGGTCATCCACCAAGATCTGCGAAAAGAAGAACCTCAAATAACGGAGTTAACTGCTTTGTGACTACAGTGAATGTTTATTAGTGTATTTCTTCGTGTTGTGATGTACTGGACTGTTTCTTTTATGACGAATATGGCTTTGGACCTGGACTATTCTAAACATAAAAACAACTATGGACAGCACAACGAAAGGGACAACGTTTACGGTGCAGGGGGCGTCGGATCCCCCAGTACCCGCCGGAGAGGGTGGTGAGCGAGCAGGCTCCCCCCGGCGGTTATCCAGCTACTGCTCAGTGCAGTCGGTGGCGAACCAGGCCGCTGCACTGGATACTGCGTCTGGTGAAGAGGTGACAATCTCAAGAAGAGGAAGCTTGGAGGACTTTGCGAGGAGACCAAGGCTGGCTCGCAGTCCGGTAAGGGAGAGTGATAGGACTCGGCCGAGTGTCGAGAAGATTTCAGTGGAAAGCCCCACGGTGACCCTCACTAGGATCGAGGAGAAAACTCCGGCGAGGGCCTTACCAAGGATAATTGAGGATCGGGCGGTCTCGATAGAGATTATCGAGACCCCCAGGAAGGCAATAAGGGATGCTCCCACGGAGGGGAAGGTCGAAGAGGGTGCCCCGACCTTCTCCTTCGAGGAGGAAATCGAGAAGAGGCTCGAAAAAGCCATGAGGGCGATTAATGTCGCCCTCATGGTAAACAAGAGGACTAGAGACTACATAGAGGCAAATGGAAATATTAAGGCGGAATTCAAGGATGGACCGGCTAACTTGGATAGGATCCTCCTGAAAACGCGAAAAATTATCGCCGAGGTTAAGGGAAAAGTGGAAGAGGAAGAACAGAGGAAAAAGATAGCCCTCGCCGAGAGAGAAAAGGCCGTGGGGCAAGAGTTAGACGAGATGACCATGTTAGTACTGGACAGCGGTGAGGAATCGGATACCAGTAGCTGCGGACGCGAAGAGGTGGGAGGTGCTAAGAGGAAGAGGGCCTCCTCCCCTGGAATGCCGCAGAAAAGGAAACTACGTAAAGGCGTGCAAAAGGAATCGCTGTATACCGAAGTCCTGAGGAAGAGCCTGTCAACTCTCCCTGCCAGGACAAGGGAAACAGCGGGTCCACGTGAAGAGGAGTGGGTCGAAGTAAAGAGGCCTGCGAGAAGAAAAGAGCCGCAAGTACTTCCGGCGAGACCGAAGCCTCCGGACAAGAAGAGCACCAATAGGAAAGAGGTCAAAGGACCGCGGGACAACGCGGTCCTGATCAAAAACAGAGGAAAAGAGGAACTGTCTTCGATGTACAGGGATGTCATCCAGGCCACAAAGGGCGACATCGGTGACATCAAGAAGGTGAGATCCACCAGGGATGGGGATCTCCTGATAGAATTGGGACGGGAGGGCAAGGTCGATGCCCTCGCCGAAAAGATTAAAAAGGCCTTTGGGGAAAATAGGGTGGTGCGCACCCTAATGCCAAGAGTCACGCTGGAGATCAGGGATCTTGAACCCATCGTCGATGAAGCCGATGTCGTCGATGGATTGATGAGCACGTATCCCTGTAACAGAGAGGACATCGCTGTCAAGTTGTTGAGGCCCGGGTTCGCCGGAATGATGAGGGCGATCGTCGACGTCCCGGCGAGGATCTTACCGGCCGTCAGAGCAAACGACCGTGTGAGAATCGGCAGGGTGAGCACTCGTGTGAGAATCCTGCCGAGGCTGGAGCGTTGTTTTAGATGCCAAGCGATGGGGCACAACAGCGCAAATTGCAAGGGACCGGAAGTGAACTTGACCCGGGACACTTGTAAAAAGTGTGGAGTGAAAGGGCACTGGGCAAGGGAATGTAGGGGGAAGCCCAGATGCCCGGTATGCGTGAGTGCGGGAATGAATGTAGTCGACCACGTTATGTGGTCGAAGGAATGTCGTGCCCCAAGGGGGGGATTGACGAGAGCAGTGCGCTAGTCTGCGCCTTGTGCAGATTAATTTGAACAGGTGCAGGTTGGCGCACAACCTGCTCGAGGTTAATTTAAAGGAATTGGACGCGGACGTGGTGGTAGTATCCGAGCCCTACAGGATCCCCGACGATTGGTTTGCCGACGTCGCGGGGGATGCTGCCATCATTGTCTTAGACGAAAATCTTAGAAATAGGTGTAAGGACAAATCGGCGAATGTGAGGGGGGTCGTGGCGGTCGACATCGTGGATTTCACGGTGGTCGGGTGCTACGTCTCCCCGAACACGAGCTTAGAGGCTTATGCGAGCTTCGTGGACGAGGTGGAGTGTGTATGTAGGATGGGGAAAGGCGAAGTCCTCGTCGCAGGCGACTTTAACGCCAAGGCCGCGGCATGGGGGGCCAGGATAACCGACCGCAGGGGTTTGGTTGTCCTGGAGGCTGTGCATAGGTTGGACTACGCGATAGTGGAGAGCGAAGGTGATTACACCTTTTGCCGCAGAAATGCCAGATCGAAGATCGATATTGCCTTCGGCAGTAGGAATACTGTCCGGAGAGTAAATAGTAGCTGGGTGTCCGACCTCTACACGGCCTCGGACCACCTTTACGTCGTCCACGAGCTTGGGAAGGGGCCAACCTGGGGACAACGGTTGGCACCCCACGGGCTCCTGCCTCGCTCCTGGAACGAGGAGAGGTTCCTGGAAAGGTACGAAGTACTTACCGGGAGCCTACAGGGGAGGGAGGGGCCCTGGGGCTATGACGAAGTGGTGTCGTGGTATCGGGCGACGTATGACGCTTGCCACGACACCATGGAAAAGAAAAAGCTGTATAATGGAAAGAACCGCCCTGTGGGGTGGTGGACCGCGGAGATAGCAGAAGCGAGAAGAGTAGTGATCCGGACGAGGCGTAAGCTTCATCGCCTACGGGGGAAGACATCGCCGGCCGTCCTGATCCTGGTAAAAGAGCTCCGCACAGCAAGAGCAAAGCTACAGGAGCTCATAAAGAAGAGCAAACAGAAACAGTGGCTGGAGTTCATCAGCACCTTGAACGAGGACCCTTGGGGAAAACCCTATAAGGTATTGACTAAGAGGTACAAGGCCAGGGGCACCGGCCAGCCCTTAGTGGAACAAGCCAGGAAGGCGATAAGGGAACTGTTTGTCACCGAGGACACAGGAGAAGAAGAGATGGACTTCAGCCACCTAGGTAAGGAAGACCTCTCGCTCGAGGATATTAGAAGACAGGATATCACCGACGTGGTCGGTGGAATTGCAAAGAAGAAGGCTACCGGCATGGACTGCATCCCAGGGGAGGCAGTCCATGCAATAGGAAAGATACATGGAGAGCACATAGGGAGTGCCATCTGCTCCCTATGGAACGGTACGCCGATGCCGAGCGAGTGGAAGAGAGCGAGATTGGTGCTGATACCGAAACCGGGGAAGAAAGCAGAAGAGCCGGGCGCGTTTCGGCCCATCTGCGTGCTTTCGCCCCTAAGTAAGATATGGGAGAAATTCCTTAAAATTAGAATAGAGGAGCGGATAGGGGCTGAAGGCCTCGCCCAAGAACAATATGGTTTCCGCAAGGGTAGGGCCACGGTAGATGCTATTCGGAGGGTGATCCAGCGGGCGGATTACATGAAGGCGAGAGACAGCGTGACTATTCTGGTCACGTTGGATGTGAAAAATGCTTTCAACTCCCTGAGATGGGATTCCATCATCGGGGAGTTGATAAGCAGAAATATGCCGTATAACATTGTCGCAGCCGTCCGGGGTTACCTTTCGGGCCGATCCGTGGTCTACGGTCAAGGGGTGGAGAGCGCGGAGATGCGCGTCTATGGCGGAGTCCCACAGGGTTCCATACTAGGGCCGTTATTATGGAACCTTGTATATGATGGGATATTGAAAATTGTCGTCCCAGGCGTAAGGCTTATTGCCTACGCGGACGACATTGCGGTTTTGGTGTCAAGCTATAGTTACGAGGGGGTCAGTAGGAACCTCAAGCAGACCATGGACAGGGTCCAGGAGTGGTTGCGGGGAAAAGGTCTGACGCTTGCGGTTGAGAAGACAGAGGTCATGCAGATCTCCGGGCCAAACTGCCCGGGGGTCACTGAATTGCAGATCATGGGCCTCTGGATCAAGATGAGCAGGGTGATTAAGTACCTGGGGGTCTGGTTAGAGAAAACCAGATCCTTCCACACCCACGTCAGGACCGTAACAGAGAAGGCAATCGCCTATTTGAACGCAATTAGTGATGCTCTCCCTAATATTGGCGGGGCAGGACAGGCCTGCCGTATCCTTTATTACAGCGTGTGGGAGAGCATCATTATGTATGCAGCTCCGATATGGGCAGACTCTGCCATGGCCGGCAGAAATAAAATTAAGTTAATTTCGTCGCAGAGATTGGTCCTGATCCGGGTGATCAGGGCCTATCGTACTGTTTCTGCGGAAGCGGTAGGAGTTATCGCAGGGATTGAGCCTATTGACCTCCGAGTGAAGCTAAGAGCACTTAAGTTTGCTGTGCGGACGGGTCAGGACGGTGATACGCCTCTGAAGAAGAAAGAAGAGGAGCTGGCCGAGGAATGGCAAAAGAGATGGGATGAGTCCACCAAAGGAGCATGGACAAAAAAGATGATTCCCTGTATCAAGACTTGGAAAACTAGAAGCAGGGATATGACTCTGAGCTTCCATCTTACACAGGCCCTTACAGGTCATGGAAGCTTCGGAGCATATCTCTGCCGTATGAAGAGAAGGGAAAACGCTAGCTGCTATCTCTGCGGGGAGGCGAACGACACGGTGGAACACGCAGTCTTTCGCTGCACCTTCTTTGAGCAGGAAAGACGCGAGGTCAAAGGCTTGGAGAGGAAAGACTTCGAGCCGGAGACGTTAGTTCCATACATGTTAAAGAGCCAGGAAAATTGGGACGAGATCAAGACGCATTTAGGTAGGATCATGCGGATAAGAGAGGACAAGGAAAGAGAGATGGAGAAAACAAAGAGAAAGGAGAGAAGGGATAACCCTCTCCTCAGTAAAAGAGTAAAAGATAGAGAATAGAGTCAAAAGAAGAAGCTAACACTTCCAGACCAAAATGAGGCCTGTGACTCTAACGCCTAAATGTCGTCTTGATGGGGCTAAACAGCACTTATTTATTTATTTATTATTATTGTTATTTATTAATTTATTGTTAATTTATCGGTGACGGGTATGCATGCACACCGTATTGACAGAGCGCGGGGTCGACGCGCGCGTACATAGAAGCCGGGTGAATGATTTGGATGGGAGGTATCCCCCCCCCAGGCCAGAGGGTAACGAATGAGTGAGTGAAAGTGTTGTGTACGAATGCAGCGGAAATGTATGCGCGCGCGGCCACGTGCGAGTGAATTGTATATATATACTTAAATTAAGGCATGGAGTGCATGTAGGCGGAGGTGTGGGCTTCGTCCCAGGTCCGCCGAAAGAGTGTTAGAGGTCTCGTCGCAGTCTTCAGCGACTGTCTGGTGCTCGAAGTAGAAATTTTCGAGTTCCGAGCACCAGTGGGACAGAGCGAGTGGATCGGGGAGGGTTTTTTTTTTTTTTTTTTTTTTTTTTTAGTGGGTAGCCTGAAACATTGGTAGTCCCACACTACCCAAGTTCATCTGGGTGTGCGTAATGCATTTTCCCCTCCTCGTTAACAAAAATAAAAAAAAAAAAAAAAAAAAAGGTTAGGTTAGGTTAGGTTAGGTTAGGTTAGGTTAGGTTAGGTTAGGTTAGGTTAGGTTGGGTTAGGTTAGGTTAGGTTAGGTTAGGTTAGGTTAGGTGGGGAGGGGAGCAGCACAAGCCTCTCCGGGTCGTCTCGGGATTTCTCTAGTCTTTTTAAAGAGAATCCCTGAGGGCCCCCGATGGCGCTGATGAAGTGCCCGGTGAAAACCGGCCGCTTCTTCGGCTAAGTTGGGGGGATCCGGAGGGGTAAATCCTCTCGTCCCACCTCCACGTGGGGCTCCCTGGGTCTCCGCGGCCGTGGCCCGGTCGCGGAGGGCGAACGGGGCGAGGGGTGACCCTAGTGCACCCCTACCAAAGGCGGATAGGGGTGCCCCACACCGTGGGCCGCCGGCGTAAGTTGCCAGGACCCTTGGCAGGGGATTCGGGGAATCGCCTGCTGAGGTACGCAAGCGCCGGGTTGGGCCTGCGGGGGGCTTGCCTTAAACGGCCGGCCCGCGAGGAGGAGAAACCTCACTAAAAAAGTCGTTAACCCTAAGCAGAGGTGCGCGGCGATGGGGTACGCTTTGACGGATGCGTCGGGCGTGGCAGGTGACATCATCTGTCCCAAGCGGCCAACCTCCGGTACCTGGCGCCCCCGGTTGTATATAGCCCTCCCCGGGTAAGGCGGCTCTGCCCGGGGTGACATCCTTTCCGACCACACTCGTGGGAACAATATGGATTCTTTACAAAAAACAAAAAAACCGGGGAAGGGGGGTAAAGCGGAGGAGGAGAGCAGGAGTGGTGAGGAGGGGAGAAGGGAGAGGAGCGAGGAAGAAAAGAGGGAGGATCTGGCTACGCCAGGTCCGAGCTCTGTGGAGGCAAGCGGAGAAGCTGGGCGGGCCGAAGCATCGGACTCGTCCGCCTCCGTACAGCGAAGAGCCAGGGTAAGGCTCGTGGATATCCTCGCGGAGGGGACCCGCGGTCGATGCGTGGCGCGGAGAGGGCGGTCGTCATCACGGTCTCGATCGTCCTCCCTACAAGAACGACGCGACCCCTCAGTGTGTCGCACAGAAGACGGCGACGCGGACACAGACGGGTCAGACACGCTGTTTGACCCTCTGCATCGGCGCAAAAGAGGAAGACCCCCGACAACAGGGGACTACGCAGGCCTGGCTGCGGCCAAGAGGCAGTACCTCGAACTGGCGGCGTCAGTGGAGAGGATGGAGAAGGCGGCGGAGGCGGAGAAAGTGACGGGCGAACCACCGGCCCCGTCCCGCGCGAGCAAGCCTCTACCAGAGGAGGCGGAGCTGGCAGAGGAGTTAAGACAGCTCCCCACTGGCGACATTGCCGCACAGGTAATGGAGCATTTGAAGGAGGTAGAGCGCATCGCGGGTTCCTCCCGAAACCTGCAAGGGGGCTTCGTGCGGCGCCTCAGAATCGCCGCTAGAACGGTTGCCGCCGCAACTACCGAGGTAGTCAAGAGGACGGAGGCTTCGGGCCCCGCCCCGCTTTTGGAGGCGGACAATATCCGCCTCCGGTGCAAGGTGGAAGATCTGGAGGCCCAGATAAGAAAATTACGGGCGGAGGCGGACTCTGTAAAAGTCCGAAAGGGGGCACAACCAACCCCCAGGGATGGATCGGCTTCGGAGACCACGCCCACGGGTATAGAGCCGATGGAGGTGGGCGTGGTCTCATCACCGCCAAGAACGCGCGGCTCCACTCAAAGAGCCGTGCAGCTAACAGAGGAAAGGGTGAAACGCCCCTCCCCTCGACCAGATTGGGACCGGTCGTTAATCGAAAAGATCGGCTCACTGGTCGAGGGGAAGTTGGAGGCGTTCCGGCGCGAAATTTTGGGCCGGAAGTCGGCGCTGCGACCTTTGGCCACGCAAAAGAGGGTCACACGGGCAACCACGTCCGCGACAGAAGGGGAGCGTAGTGACGCCCCCCAGAAAAATAAGAAGAAGAAGAAGAAGAAGAAAATTTCTGGGGGCGTCACTGCTACCGAGACGGAGGAGGAGCCTCCCCCACCAAGGAGGCAGCAGCGCACAGCAGCAACACCGCGTGCCCCGCCCTCGGGAGGCGCATCGGCCTCAGAGGGCGAGCCGCGGGAATCCTGGTCCACTGTGGTGGGACGGAAGGCGGCAAAGAAGGCCGTCGCCCCGCCCACAAGGAAAGCCCCAGTCAAGGGGGCTCAAAAAGCGGGCGGGGCAGCTGGAAAGGCTGGGCAGGCCAAGGCCGCGCCCACCAAGAAGAGCGTGGGGCGTGTCCCCCGGACCGCGGCGGTCTCGTTGACCGTCCCCCCGGGGGGCAGCTTCTCCTACGCCCAGGCGCTAGTCTCCGCCAGGCAGAAGATAGACCTGGCGGAGGTGGGAATTGAGGGCGTACGCTATAAGCGTGCTGTGACCGGGGCTTTGCTCATGCAAATCCCCGGTCCAGAGGGCGCGGCCAAGGCCGATGTCCTGGCCAGCAAGCTGAGGGAGGCTCTGGAGGGGACGGGCGTCAAAATAGCCCGCCCCTGCAAGAGGGCGGAACTTAGGGTGACGGGATTGGATGATTCCGTCACCCCTAAGGAGGTGGCTGCGGCCATCGCGGCAGCCGGGGCGTGCCCGCCGGAGGAAGTAAAAACGGGGCAGATTCGCTCCTCCCCCTCCGGATTGGGCACCCTCTGGCTGTCCTGCCCCATCATGGCCGCCAACACGGTGGCCAAAGCGGGCAGGATCCGGGTGGGGTGGTCTAGCGCCAGAGTGGAGGTGCTGGCAGCCCGCCCCCTCCAATGCTACCGTTGCCTCCAAGTAGGTCACGTGAGGCAGCGGTGCACGGAGGGAGTTGACCGGAGTGACCGGTGTTACAATTGCGGCAACTCCGGTCACACGGCGGGCAAATGCCCCGCGGAGGCGCCAAACTGTCCGCTCTGTGCGGACTTAGGGCGACCCGCGGGGCACAGGTTGGGCAGCAAAGCCTGCAGACCCCCCACCCGGAAGAAGACGAAGGCGGCGGAGAAGGCGCCGCCCACCGGCCAACCGGCGAAGAGGGCGGAGAAGAAGAAGCCGCGGGAGGGCACCCAAGGGCGGGCAACGCAGGAGCGGTGCCCGTCCGAGAAAAGTGCCAGACCCGCGGCCACAGCAGAAGAGGAGGCACGAAGGGGCCTACCAGGGCAGGCGGAGCCTGCCCGAGAAGAAGGCCCGGGGGAGGCCATGGTGATCGAATAAGTTCGCCATGCGCCTCCTCCAGGCCAACCTCAACCACTCCCGCGGGGCCCAGGACTTGTTCGTCCACACCCTGCGGGAGTGGGGGGTTGGGTTGGCGGTGGCGGCCGAACCCCACTCCGTCCCCGAACACCCTTCATGGTTCGGGGATGAGGGTGACTCGGTCGCCATCGTGAGAGGCGATTTGCCAGGCGCCCCGCCCGTTACACTCCTGGGGAGAGGGCGGGGCTTCCTCGCCGTCGAATGGGGGGAATACGCGGTGGTAGGGTGCTATGCCCCTCCCTCTCGCAGTATCTCCGACTTTGAGGGGTACCTGGGCGAGGTTGGCGACTTGATACGCCAATGTCAGCCTCGCCCAGTATTGGTCCTGGGGGACTTCAACGCCCACGCCACTACATGGGCGTCCCCCAGGACTGATGCGAGAGGGGGGGCGGTACTCGATTGGGCAGCGGAGCTGGAGCTCCGCCTAGTCAACAGGGGCTCCACAGCTACGTGCGTGCGGCCGCAGGGGTCGTCCATAGTTGACCTCACGTGGGCGTCACCCTCGGCCGTACGGCGTGTGGCGGGGTGGAGGGTGGCCGAGGAGGCGGAGACGTTGAGCGATCATCGTTACATCGTGTTCTCCGCCTCCGGAGCCGCCCAGCAGTCAGGGGCACCCCGCCCCCGCTGCCCGGATGGTGTCCTGCCACCGCGCTGGGCGCTTCGGCGCCTGGACGAGGACGTCTTGATGGCGGTTGTCCACGCCGTGGACTGGTTCGATGGCGGAACCAGTCCCGTCGACGCAAGGGAGGGGGCAGAGTGGTTCCGGGGCATCATGACCAACGTCTGTGACGTGTCGATGCCCCGGTCCCAACCCCTCCCTAGGCGTGCCGCCCACTGGTGGTCTCGCGACATTGCGGTGCGTCGCACCGAATGCACCGTCGCGAGACGCCAGTGTCAGCGTGCCCGCAGGAGACGGCTGCGTGACGAGGCGTGGATCGCCGAGCTGGAGGGGGCCTACAAAGCCAAGAAGGCGGCCCTCCGGCTTGCCATCAAGCAGGCCAAGGCCCAATCATGGGAGGAGCTCCTCGGCTCTCTGGACCGGGACCCTTGGGGGCGGCCCTACCGGCTCGTTTTGGGTCGGCTGCGCCCCTATGTTCCCCCGGTCACGGAGAGCCTGGACCCCCAGGTACTCGGGCGTGTGGTGGACGCCCTATTCCCCTCCTTTGAGAGGGGTACGGCCCCACCACACGTACCCGAGGAGACGGCGGATCAAGCCTGGTCCGCCGAACTGGGGGTAACAGAGGTGGAGCTAGGGGATGCCATCAAGAAGATGGCGGCCAGGAACACTGCTCCTGGCCCCGATGGCATCCCCGGCAAAGTATGGGCCTTGGCCCTAGGCGTCCTCGGGCCCCAGCTGCGGCGGTTGTTCGACCGCTGCCTGGAGCTGGGGCAATTCCCCCCGCAATGGCGGCGAGGTAGGATGGTCCTCCTCAAGAAGGAGGGCCGGCCCGCGGAGTCTCCCTCCGCGTACCGGCCAATATGTTTGTTGGACGAGGCGGGAAAACTCTTCGAAAGAGTTTTGGCATCCCGCCTCGTCCACCACCTGTCGGCGGTGGGGCCCGACCTCTGCGAGGAGCAATATGGCTTCCGCAGGGGACGGTCGACCTTGGACGCGATTCGTCGCGTCCGTACCCTTGCGGAGGCGGCCGTCTCCGAGGGTGGGGTGGCGATCGCGGTATCGTTAGATATCGTAAACGCCTTCAACACCCTGCCCTGGGAGGCGGTCAGGGGGGCACTCCACGCCTACGGGGTGCCTCCCTACTTGCGGAGGGTAATCGGGTCCTACCTGTCCGACAGGTGGATCGAGTATCCGGGCCGGTACGGCGTACGGTGGGAGAGGCAGGTCCACTGCGGGGTCCCACAGGGCTCAGTCTTGGGCCCTATCCTGTGGGACCTCGCATACGACGTGGTCCTGAGGGCGGCCCTCCCCCCCGGGGTCAGCGTCATCTGCTATGCAGATGACACCTTAGTGCTGGCCTCGGGGGATGACGAGTGGAGGAGGACCATCCGCCTGGCGGAGGCAGGGGTGGCCTGTGTCGTCGCCCGCATCCGGGACCTTGGGCTAGATATAGCCCCCCGTAAGACCGAGGCCCTATGGTTTCATGGGCCCCGGCGGGAGGGGCCTCCCAGGTCCTGGATGCGGGTAGGTGAGTCCAGTGTCAGGGTGGGGTCCCAGATGAAGTACCTGGGCCTCACCCTGGACAGCCACTGGCGCTTCGAGGAGCATTTCAAGCTCCTGGTTCCCCGAGTGGAACGAACAGCGGCGGCATTGGGCCGCCTGCTGCCCAACCTCGGGGGACCGGGGCTGAGGGTGCGCCGCCTATACATGGGGGTGGTGCGGTCAATGACCCTGTATGGGTCACCCATTTGGTCGGGTGACCTGATGGCCAGCCGTCGAAGCAAAGCTTTGCTTCGACGAGTCGAAAGGCGGCTGGCCATCAGGTGTGTTAGGGGGTACCGCACCACCTCCCACGCGGCGGCGATGTCCCTGGCGGGGCTGATCCCGCTAGAGTTGCAGGCGGAGGGCGACGCGGTGGTTTACGACCGCGTCAAGGCCCTCCGGGAGAGCGGGATCTCCCCGCCGGAGGTCGCTAGATGGGCGGCCATCTCGAGGCGTCAGGCCCAGCGGCGCGCGCTAGCAAAATGGCGCTCTCAGCTCTCTGAGAGCGCCAGTAAGCGCGCCGTTGGGGCAGTCCTGCCCCATTTGGAAAGGTGGATGGGCAGGACTTGCGGCGGGCTCACCTACCGCATGGCGCAGGTGTTCACCGGGCATGGCTGCTTCGGTGAATACCTGCGCCGAATAGGCAAGGAGGCGGCGGCACAGTGCCACCATTGTGGAGAAGCGGAGGACACGCCCCAGCACACGCTGGAGGCGTGTCCCGCATGGTCCGCCCAAAGGCGGACCCTGAGGGCCAGTGTTGGCCATGACCTCTCCCCTCCGGTCCTCATCCAGAGGATGCTGGAGGGGAGAGACAAATGGAGTGCCGTGGCCTCCTTCTGTGAGGACGTGATGTCCCAGAAGGAGGCCGCGGAGCGGGATCGGGAGAGGTCCGATCCCGCGAGGAGGGCGTTGGGGCGCGGCCGAAGAAGGGGCGGGGCACATCCCGACCCCTCACGCCGCGCCCCGGACAACGCGGGTGGCGGCGGCGGCGGAGGGTCTTCTCCGCGCCGCCGCCACCATAGAGGCACGGTGGCCTACCACCCCCCGCCGGCCAACAGGGCGGGGAGGTGAGGACCACGGGGTCGCGGGCGGCTGGGTGGGGGCCCAGCCGCCGAGCACGCGGCCCCGGGGTGGGGCGGAACCGGGCGCTACCCCCTGGTTCCGCCGAGAGAGGAGAAGAATGGGAGGGGGGCGCCATAGTCCCCTCTCCCGAGGATCGGGTCGCGAGACGCCGCGCGGGGGGTTCCGGAGGCATGCCTCTGGCGATACCCGGAACCCCCCTCCCTAGTCAGGGGGGCGCGCGATGAGGGTAGCCGTGGGGGTTTTAGTGGGTATAGTCCCACACTACCCCGCCTCCTCCCCCCAGGGGGGGCGGGGTGTCCATGAGGATTTCCCCCACGTAAAAAAAAAAAAAAAAAAAAAAAAAAAAAAAAAGGTTAGGTGGGGAGCAGCACAGGCTTCTCCGGGTCGTCTCGGGAATGTTCGGATTCCCTGAGGGCCCCCGATGGTGCTGATGAAGTGCCCGGTGAAAACCGGCCGCTTCTTCGGCTAAGTTGGGGGGACCTGGAGGGCTAAATCCTCTCGCTCCACCTCCACGTGGGGCTCCCTGGGTCTCCGCGGCCGTGGCCCGGTCGCGGAGGGCGAACGGGGCGAGGGGTGACCGTGGACTGCCGGCGTCAGTTGCCAGGACCTCGAGCGGGGCTTCCCCGCCCGGGTACGCAAGCGTCGGATGGGTCCACGGGGGGGAAAAGGGGGGTAATCTTTTTGTTTATTTTATTTTGTGTGTGTGTGTATGTGTGTGTGAATGGGCTGCGGCCGGTGCCTGGTGGATATTCCCGGTAGACTAACCAAGGGGGGAGTAGTAAACCCCCCGACCGGGGCGTCTGGGTGAAGTCTGTACCTGACCTCTGGCCTAGTAAAAAGGGTAAGGGTAAGTCCTGAAATTATGGCAGAGGTCCCATGAACGGCTATGTTTAACGTGGAAAAACCGCTCCCCAGGCGTTGTCTGGAGCCTCTGCCGGGGTTGAACCCAGGTTACCGGGCGCAGGTGTGGAGGATTACCTGGCCAGTATTTCCTCATATCCCGTGTCGCAGGGGATAGAATTCTGCGGCGACGTCTAGCCCGAGGTTTGGGTTTGGCGTCGGATCGGATCCGGCGCCGCCCACTCGATAGGGGTGACGTAAAACCTTTAGCATCAATATGGCGCGGGCCTATCCCGTAACATCTTTTTCTAGAGTCACTACGTGTCGATAGGGTTGGCCACCTGACAAACCCGCTTCTCGGGTTTCGGCACGCTTGAATAGGGTCTATTTCTACCCGGGGATAGATGCCCTACCGCGGTAGGGCTCCCATGATGGGCGAACCGGAGAAATTTAACTGTCTGCCAATATGTCTCTTCAAAAACAAAAATCTAACGAGGTGGTTGAGGAGGTGGAGCGTGAGGTTACGAGCGTACAGCAATCTCGTGAACCTGAGGACGCTGCAACGGAAGCCGTTTTCACCGTACCAGCTTCCGTTTCACGCGCGTCGAAAGAGAAGAATGCTTCCGCTTCCGGTGATGGAGTCAGCCGACCCCTCCGGTCAAGCACAAGCGGAGTCTGCCGATCGGTAGCCAGAAGAGGAGCCAAGTCGCACCAAAGAACGCGATCGGAAAGCGACATGTCGCGATTTGTTGTCGTAAGCGATGAGGAAGCATCCGACGGCTCAGTCGAGGACACAGCAGACAGTCAGCCTGCAGTAAAACGAAAAAGAGGCAGGCCACCCACAACGCACGAATACGTGGGTATGAGAGAAGCGGCACAGGAAGCCATCAAGAAGATGAAAGAAAAGCACGAGTTGGAACTGCAGGTCAAAGCGCTTACATATACAGGTGAAGCTCCTGCTCCCTCTCGTAGCAGCATGCCATTGCCAGAGGAGGAGGCGCTTATCCGCAAGATGCGAGAACGTCCAACGGCGGACCTAGGTTCCGAGGTGCTGGAACAAATGCGCGAGGTGGAAGTTGTAGCCGCAAAGTCCGCAAACCTGAAAGGACCATTCGTGCGCAAACTTAGAATTGCTGCCATGTCGGTCAGGGCTGCAGTCACGGAGTTATCCAAAAGGACTACCGTGACAGATTCAATACAAAAATTGGAACGAGACAACGTAGACTTGAGGTCGCGAATTGGCGACCTTGAAAAGCAGCTGGATGTGTTCAAGGTCAAGCAGTCGGTTGCCGTTGCAACGACGGCTGCTATATCACCTGTAACACTCCCAGCGCGTGATGAAGACATGGAGAGTTTCGCACCAAACGTTGCTTCTCCTATACTGACTGACGATAACAGGCTGTCGATAAAGAAGAGATCCTCCCCATTGGCAGAAACATTGCGCCGAAAAGAAGAGGATATGGAGGAAACGCTATTCCGCAGGATTGGCGACATGGTAGATGCCAAACTAAGTAGATTCTTGGCAGGCCTGCACCCTACTTTATCGACGGGTGATAAGGTACCGACGGAGGATAAGCGCCGCAAAACTACAGATAAGGCGCCTCCACATCCGAAGGAGCCAGCAACGGAGGAAATTCCTTCTAATAAAAGAAAGAGGACACCTGGTGTAGGACCAACGCGCACTGTCGGTAACAGCGAAACCGACAGTCGTGCCGCCGGTAAGCGCGTAATTGATACACGCGCTACCGAAAAGCGCTCCGTCAAAAGCAAGGACGTGGACGGTTTTACCATGCGAGCTGCCACCCAAACACCTGATCCGGCTCCACAAGTGGCGTGGAGCAAGGTGGTAGGCCGCAAAAGTAGCAAGAAGACAGCGGAATCCTCAACCACCGCATCATCTCAGCCGATCGGCACACCAGCTACGTTACCGACGGGCACGGCAAGAAGAGGCCAAACGCAAGCGCCAGGAAAGGTCCGACTAGCACGCGCTCCTAGGACCTCTGCTGTCACGGTTACCGTCACTCCGGAGGCTAAAATGTCGTACGCCGAAGCCATGACTATGGTTCGGCAGAAGATTAATTTAAGCGATATTGGTATTGAAGGAGTGCGCCACAGGCGCGCAATCACAGGAGGACACGTGCTTGAGATTCCTGGTCCGGAAAGCAGCACGAAAGCCGCGGCGTTGGCAGAGAAGATGTCGAGCCTCCTTGCACAATCGGGCGTGAAAATCGCCAACCCTACAAAACGGGCTGAAGTCAGGCTCCGAGGGTTGGACGAGTCGGTAAAGCCGCAGGAGGTTATAGCAGCAGTTGCCGCTATTACCGACTGTCGTGAGTCGGAGATTAGAGTCGGTCAAATCCGAACAACTCTGTCGAATATGGGCACACTTTGGGTCCAATGCCCTCTGATAGCGGCGCGAAAGCTTGTTGCTGTGGGCCGGATCACCATTGGATGGTACGGCGCAAGAGTCGAGGCGTTGGCACAGCGCAAACTTCAGTGCTACAGGTGTCTGGAGCTCGGTCACACACGGAGCCGCTGCACGAACGAAGTGGATCGCAGCGGAATGTGTTACCGATGCGGTGATACTTCACATACCGCGAGTAAATGTTCGGCGGAACCAAAATGTCCGCTATGTACGCACCTAGGAAGACCAGCGGCTCACCGGATAGGTGGTACAGGATGTGCCCCTGAGGGCGCAAGTAAACGCAAGAAGTTATCTGCGCCATCTTCCGGGAAGAAATCTTTACCGACTCCAGCTATAGGTCCTGCAGGAGCGGATAAGTTACCGACGCCAGGTACATCAAGAGAAGCACCTGGCGCCACTGGCAAGTTACCTGCAGTAGGTAAATCTGTGGAGGGGGGTCTGGAGGAGACCATGATAACCGACTAACTTCACCATTAGGCTCCTCCAGACGAACCTCAACCACTCCCGCGGGGCGCAGGACCTCTTTGTGCATGCCCTGCGGGAGTGGGAGTTGGGATTGGCGGTTACCGCCGAGCCGTACTCCGTCCCGACCCACGCTAATTGGTTGGGGGACGAGTGCGGCTCGGTGGCCATTGTCTGGGGAGGAACTAAAAACTCCCCAGCGTGCTCCCCCCTGGAGAGGGGGGAGGGATTTGTGGTCGCACAGTGGGGGGAATTCGTGGTGATGGGCTGTTATGCCCCGCCCCGATGGCGTCTGGAGGCGTATGATAGGTTCCTGGGCGAGGTGGGCGTGTTGATAAACAAGTACCTGCCTCGCCCGGTCCTGGTCCTGGGGGATTTTAACGCGCATTCGCTCGTTTGGGGTTCCCCCAGGACCGACGCTAGGGGCGGGGTGACGCTGGATTGGGCGGCGGGGGCGGGGCTGACTTTGCTCAATCATGGCCCCGCCCACACGTGCGTGCGGTGGCAGGGTGCATCGGTCGTCGATTTGTCGTGGGCCACCCCTGCTGCCGCTCGCCGTGTCACCGGGTGGAAAGTTTTGGAGGGGGTGGAGACTCTGTCGGATCATCGATACATCGTCATGGATGTCTCCACCCCCCGGAGTAGGCAGGCACCCGGTGCCCGTCGTCATGTTGGCCCATCACCGCGATGGGCGCTTCGGCGCCTCGATCAGGATGCCCTGATGGCAGCCGTCACCGTCATGGCCTGGTCCGCCGACGCACGGACCGGGCCCGTCGACGCCAGGGAGGGGTCCGAGTGGTTCCGGGAGGCGATGTCCGACGCCTGCGACATCGCCATGCCCCGGGCCAGACCCCTCCCATCACGGGCGGCGTACTGGTGGTCGCAAGAGATAGCAGATTTGAGGGCGGCCTGCACTGCCGCGCGACGCCAGTACGCCAGAGCCCGTCGTAGACGGAGGCAAGACGAGACGGTGACGGCACAGCTGTACGAGGTCTACAAGGCCAAAAAGTTAGACCTCAAGCTGGCCATCAAGGACGCCAAGGCCAGGGCTTGGAGCGAGTTGCTGGACTCGTTGGATAGGGACCCATGGGGCCGCCCTTACAGGCTTGTCATGGGCAGGCTACGCCCCTGGGTCCCTCCAGTGACGGAGTCGCTCGACCCCCAGGTACTCGGGCGGGTCGTGGATGACCTATTCCCCTCCCGTTCTACGGAGAGGGGCGGGCTTCCACGGCCTTGTCCCGAGGAGCCGGCGAACCCAGCCTGGTCCGCCGAACTGGGGGTATCGGAGGAGGAGCTCGGGGATGCCATAAAGAAGATGGGGGCACGCAACACCGCCCCCGGCCCTGACGGCATCCCCGGGCGTGCCCTGGTCTTGGCGTTGGGCGTCCTGGGGCCCCGGTTGCGGGAGCTGTTTGACAGCTGCCTGCGATCGGGGCAATTCCCCCCACTGTGGAAGAGAGGGAGGCTTGTCCTCATAAAGAAGGAGGGCAAGCCGGAGACCTCTCCATCCGCGTACCGGCCGATTTGCCTTCTCGACGAGGTGGGCAAACTTTTCGAGAGGATTTTGGCGGCCCGCCTCGTCGAGCACCTGTCCGGGGTAGGTCCCGATATTAGCGAGGAGCAATTTGGCTTCCGCAAGGGTCGCTCTACGCTCGACGCCATTCGTCGAGTTCGCACCCTTGCGGGGGCGGCCGTCTCTCGGGGTGGGGTGGCGCTTGGCGTGTCCTTGGACATCGCCAATGCGTTTAACGCCCTGCCCTGGGGGGCGGTGAGGGAGGCCCTCGTACGTCACGAGGTGCCTCCCTACCTACGGGAGGTGATCGGGGCCTACCTGTCGGACAGGTGGATCGTCTATCCCGGACGTGGCGGTGCGTGGATGGAGAGGGAGGTGACGTGCGGGGTCCCGCAGGGGTCGGTGCTGGGGCCGCTCCTGTGGGACCTCGCGTATGACGCAGTCCTGCGTGTACCCCTCCCCCCCGGCGTCAGCATCACGTGCTACGCTGACGATACGTTGGTGCTGGCGACCGGGGGTGGGGGTGGGGACGGATCGCGGGTCGTCCGACTCGCCGAGTTGGGGGTGGCCTGCGTCGTCGCGGGCATCCGGGGCCTGGGCCTCCAGATCTCCCCCCTCAAGACCGAGGTCCTTTTATTTACGGGGCCTCGGGGGGGACATTCGGCCCAGACCCGGATGCGTGTAGGTGACTCCTTCGTCGGGGTGGGGTCCCGGATGCGTTATCTGGGCCTCACCCTGGACAGTGCTTGGCGCTTCGAGGTGCATTTTGACAGCCTGGCACCGCGTTTGGAGAAGGCGGCGGCAGCCCTTGCTAGGCTGCTGCCGAACCTTGCGGGGCCAGGAGGGAGGGTTCGCCGCCTGTTCGTGGGGGTGGTGCGATCTATGGCCCTTTATGGGGCCCCGATCTGGGCTGGAGACCTGATGGCCAGCCGTCGAAGCAGAGCCTTGCTTCGACGCGTTGAGAGGCGGCTGGCCATCAGGTGTATTAGGGGGTATCGCACCACCTCCTACGCGGCGGCGATGTCTCTGGCGGGGTTGGTCCCCTTCGAGCTTCACGCGGAGGCGGCGGCAAAAGTCTACGACACAGCCCGCCGTCTTCGCGTCGAGGGGATTGCCCCGCCGGAGGCAGATAGGAGGCTTAGCACCTCGAGGCGTCGAGCCCGACGGTTAGCGCTGGCCAGCTGGTGTTCGACGCTACACGAACGGTCGAACGCCGGCCAGCGCGCCGTCGGGGCGGTCCTGCCAAATTTGAAGAAGTGGTACGGCAGGACCGCGGGAGGAGTCACCTACAGGATGGCACAGGTGCTCACCGGACATGGCTGTTTCGGGGAGTACCTGTGCCGAATCGGGAAGGAAGCGACGGCGCAGTGCCACCATTGTGGTGAGGAGGTGGACACCCCTCAGCACACGTTAGAGGGGTGTCCGGCGTTTGAGGGGGAGCGGCGCGTCCTCTCCGAAATTGTGGGAGGAGACCTCTCCCCTCCAGGTCTCGTCAAGGCCATGCTGGAGGGGGAGGTCAAGTGGAATGCCGCGGTCTCCTTCTGCGAGGCAGTTATGCACCAGAAGGAGGCCGCGGAGCGGGAGCGGGAGCGCGCCGCTCCCCCGGGAGGGCGCAGGGGCGCGGCAGCTAGGGGGGCGGAAGTTCAAACCCGTCCCTCAAGCCGCGCCCCGGGTCGAGCAGGCCGCGGCGGCGCTGGTGGGCTTTATTATCCTCTTTTTCACCCTTCCCTTAGCCCCCAGCGCCGCCGCTGCAACAGAGGCAGGGTGGCCTTCCACCCCCCCGCAAGGTCACAACGCGGGGGGGTGAGGACCGCGGGGTCGCAGACGGCTGGGTGGGGGCCCAGCCGTCCGATACGCGGCCCCGGGGTGGGGCGGAACCGGGCGCTGCCCCCTGGTTCCGCCGTGACGCAAGATGATGGGGAGGGGGGCGCCATAGACCCCCCTCCCCCGGGAAGAGTCGTGAGACAACGCGTGGGGGGTTCCGGAAGCATGCCGCAGGCGATTCCCGGGACCCCCCTCCCAAATAGGGGAAGCGCGCAGTGAGGGCAGCCGTGGGGGTTTTAGTGGGTCCAGTCCCACACTACCCCGCCCCCTCCCCCCAGGGGGGGCGGGGTGTCCATGAGGATTTCCCCCACGTTAAAAAAAAAAAAAAAAAAAAAAAAAAGGTTAGGTTAGGTAGGGGAGCAGCACAAGCCTCTCCGGGTCGTCTCGGGATTTCTCTAGTCTTTTTAAAGAGAATCCCTGAGGGCCCCCGATGGCGCTGATGAAGTGCCCGGTGGAAACCGGCCGCTTCTTCGGCTAAGTTGGGGGGATCCGGAGGGGTAAATCCTCTCGTCCCACCTCCACGTGGGGCTCCCTGGGTCTCCGCGGCCGTGGCCCGGTCGCGGAGGGCGAACGGGGCGAGGGGTAACCCTAGTGCACCCCTACCAAAGGCGGATAGGGGTGCCCCACACCGTGGGCCGCCGGCGTAAGTTGCCAGGACCCTTGGCAGGGGATTCGGGGAATCGCCTGCTGAGGTACGCAAGCGCCGGGTTGGGCCTGCGGGGGGCTTGCCTTAAACGGCCGGCCCGCGAGGAGGAGAAACCTCACTAAAAAAGTCGTTAACCCTAAGCAGAGGTGCGCGGCGATGGGGTACGCTTTGACGGATGCGTCGGGCGTGGCAGGTGACATCATCTGTCCCAAGCGGCCAACCTCCGGTACCTGGCGCCCCCGGTTGTATATAGCCCTCCCCGGGTAAGGCGGCTCTGCCCGGGGTGACTTCCTTTCCGACCACACTCGTGGGAACAATATGGAGTCACAACAATTTAAAAAACCGGGGAAGGGGGGTGAATTGGAGAGGGAGAAGATGAGTGAGGAGGAGGGAGTGGAAAGGAGAGGAGCGGAACAGGGGGAGGCTCTGGAAGTACCAGGGCCGAGCTCTGAGGTGAGAGGGGATGGTGGGCGTGGCGAGACGGCGGCCGAAAGGGCGTCCGACTCGTCCGCCTCAGTCTGCGGCCAGCCGAGGGTGCGGCTGGTTGATATACTGGCGGATGGCAGCCGCGGACGCAGCATAGCGCGGAGAGGGCGATCGTCGTCGAGATCGCGGTCGTCCTCTGTCCAAGGTCAACGCGACCCCTCGACCTGTCGCACGGAGGACGGCGACGCCGACACCGATGGCTCAGAGGCGCCATTCGACCCTCTCCATAAGAGGAAAAGGGGCAGACCCCCCACGACGGGGGAGTATTCGGGCCTGGCGGCAGCCAAAAGGCAGTACTTGGAACTGTCGGCTGCCGTCGAAAAGATGGAAAAGGCCCAGGAGGCGGAGCTTGCGGCGGAATCACCGAAACCGTCCCGTGGCAGCAAGCCCCTTCCAGAGGAGGCGGAGCTCGCCGAAGAGATACGGCAACTCCCAACGGGCGACATTGCGGCCCAGATTTTAGAACACCTCAAGGAGGTAGAGCGTATCGCAGGGTCATCGCGAAACCTCCAGGGGGTGTTCGTGCGGCGACTCCGCATCGCCGCTCGGACGGTAGCCGTCGCAACGACGGAAGTCGTTAAGAGGACGGAGTCCTCAGGCCCCGCCCCGCTGTTGGAGGCGGACAACATTCGCCTCCGCTGCAGGGTGGAGGACCTCGAAGCGCAGGTAGCAAAACTGCGAGTAGAGGCGGATCACGCGGTAGCCAAGAAGGGGTTACCGCGGAGTGCGAGAGAGAGCTCAAGGGAGACGACGCCCACGGCGGGGGTGGAGCCTATGGTGGTTGGAGGGGTCTCCACCCCGCCAAGGGCGCGCGTCTCCCTACCAAGGGCCACCAAAGCCCCAGAGGAGCGCGAGAAAAAGCGCGCCCCCCCTCGACCAGATAGGGACCAGATCCTCATAGAGAGGATAGGCTCCCTGGTCGAGGGGAAGTTGGCCGCCTTCCGGCGGGAGGTTCTTGGCCGGGGGCCGGTTTTGCGTCCGCCCAGTGCGCGGATAGCTGCTGCACGTGCTTCTGCGCAGTCGGCGACGGAAGGGGATCGCAGTGACGCCCCCCAAAGGAAGAAGAAGAAGAAGAAGAAGACAACTTCCCGAGGGGGCGTCACTGCGACCGAGACAGAGGAGGAGCCGCCCCCACCACCGAGGCAAAAGCCCAAGGCAGCACACCCGCGTGCTCCGGCCCCAGCGTCAGGGGCCGGACCGCAGGAGTCCTGGGCCACGGTGGTGGGGAGAAAGGCGGCGAAGAAGATGGCCGTCGCCCCGCCGAACCAAAAGCCCCCCGACAAGGGGACCAAGAAATCAGGCGGGGCGAGCGGAAAGGCCGGGCCGCGTAAGGCCGCGCCCGTGCCGCCACGCTTGGGGCGCGTCCCCCGGACGGCGGCGGTCTCACTTACCGTCCCCGTGGGGGGAAGTGTGACGTACGCGGAAGCGATCCGCTCCGCCAAGCAAAAAATTGACTTGGCGGACGTGGGTATAGAGGCCGTGCGCTACAAGCGGGCGGTGACCGGGGCACTGCTTATGCAGATCCCCGGTCCGGAGGGCGCGGCCAAGGCGGACACCTTGGCCCTCAGGTTGAGGGAGGCCCTAGAGGGGACGGGTGTGAAAGTTACCCGTCCCTGCAAGAGGGCGGAGCTGAGGGTGACGGGGTTAGACGACTCCGTCACCCCAGTGGAGGTGGCAGACGCCATCGCGGCAGCGGGGGCGTGCCGGCCGGAGGAGGTACGGACGGGCCAGGTGCGATCCTCCTCCTCCGGTCTGGGCACCCTTTGGGTGTCCTGCCCCCTTGTGGCCGCCAATATGGTGGCCAAGGTTGGGAGGATCCGGGTGGGCTGGACCAGCGCCCGCGTTGAGGTGCTGGCCGCCCGCCCCCTGCAGTGCTACCGCTGCCTCCAAGTGGGGCACGTGAGGCAGCGGTGCACGGGGGATGTGGACCGGAGTGGCCGCTGCTACAACTGCGGCGACTCCGGTCACACGGCGGGCAAGTGCCCCGCGGTGGCGCCAAATTGTCCGCTTTGTGCGGACTTAGGGCGACCCGCGGGGCACAGGCTGGGGAGCAAAGCCTGCTCCCCACCCACCCGGAAGAAGAAGGGGGCCAAGAAGGGGGCCCCCGCTGCCGCAGCAGAGCCGGACAGGGGGCCATCTAAGGCCCCGCCCAATCCCACTGGGCCAGAAAAGGTCGGAGGCCAGGGGGAGGCCATGGCGATAGAGTAAATTCGCCATGCGCCTCCTCCAGGCCAACCTCAACCACTCCCGCGGGGCACAGGACCTGTTCGTCCACACCCTGCGGGAGTGGGGGGTTGTGTTGGCGGTGGCGGCCGAGCCCCACTCCATCCCCGAACACCCTTCATGGTTCGGGGATGAGGGTGACTCGGTCGCCATCGTGAGAGGAGAGATGCCAGGCGCCCCGCCCGTTACACTCCTGGGGAGAGGGCGGGGCTTCCTCGCCGTGGAATGGGGGGAATATGCGGTGGTAGGGTGCTATGCACCCCCCTCTCGCACTATCTCCGAGTTGGAGGAGTACCTGGGCGAGGTTGGCGATATGATACGCCAATGCCAGCCTCGCCCGGTACTGGTCCTGGGGGACTTCAACGCCCACGCTACTGAGTGGGCGTCCCCCAGGACCGATGCGAGGGGGGGGGCAGTACTCGATTGGGCAGCGGAGCTGGAGCTCCGCCTAGTCAATAGGGGCTCCATAGCTACGTGCGTGCGGCCGCAGGGGTCGTCCATTGTGGACATTACATGGGCGTCACCCTCGGCCGTACGACGTGTGGCGGGGTGGAGGGTGGCCGAGGAGGCGGAGACGCTAAGCGACCATCGCTATATAGTGTTCTCCGCCTCCGGAGCCGCCCAGCAGTCAGGGGCACCCCGCCCCCGCTGCCCGGATGGTGTCCTGCCACCGCGCTGGGCGCTTCGGCGCCTAGACGAGGACGCCCTGATGGCGGTTGTCCACGCCGTGGACTGGTTCGACACCGGAACCAGTCCCGTCGACGCAAGGGAGGGGGCAGAATGGTTCCGGGGCATCATGACCAACGTCTGTGACGTGTCGATGCCCCGGTCCCAACCCCTCCCTAGGCGGGCCGCCCACTGGTGGTCTCGCGACATTGCGGTGCTACGCAACGAATGCACCGTCGCGAGACGCCAGTGTCAGCGTGCCCGCAGGAGACGGCTGCGCGACGAGACGTGGATAGCACAGCTGGAGGGAGCCTACAAGGCCAAGAGGGCGGCCCTTCGGCTGGCCATCAAAGAGGCCAAGGCCCAAGCATGGTTGGAGCTCCTTGGCTCTCTTGACCGGGACCCGTGGGGGCGGCCGTACCGGCTCGTGTTGGGCCGGCTACGCCCCTACGTACCCCCGGTCACGGAGAGCCTTGACCCCCGGGTACTCGGGGGTGTGGTGGATGCCTTATTCCCCTCCTTTGGGAGGGGTACGGCTTCACCACACCTACCCGAGGAGACGACGGACCAAGCCTGGTCCGTCGAACTGGGGGTAACAGAGGCGGAGCTAGGGGATGCCATCAGAAAGATGGCGGCCAGGGACACAGCCCCTGGCCCCGATGGCATCCCCGGCAAAGTATGGGCCTTGGCCCTAGGCGTCCTCGGGCCCCAGCTGCGGCGGTTGTTTGACCGCTGCCTAGAGCTGGGGCAGTTCCCCCCGCAATGGCGGCGAGGTAGGATGGTCCTCCTCAAGAAGGAGGGCCGGCCCGCGGACTCTCCCTCCGCGTACCGGCCAATATGTTTGTTGGACGAGGCGGGAAAACTCTTCGAAAGAGTTTTGGCATCCCGCCTCGTCCACCACCTGTCGGCGGTGGGGCCCGACCTCTGCGAGGAGCAATATGGCTTCCGCAGGGGACGGTCGACCTTGGACGCGATTCGTCGCGTCCGTACCCTTGCGGAGGCGGCCGTCTCCGAGGGTGGGGTGGCGATAGCGGTATCGTTAGATATCGTAAACGCTTTCAACACCCTGCCCTGGGAGGCGGTCAGGGGGGCACTCCACGCCTACGGGGTGCCTCCCTACTTGCGGAGGGTAATCGGGTCCTACCTGTCCGACAGGTGGATCGAGTATCCGGGCCGGTACGGCGTACGGAGGGAGAGGCAGGTCCACTGCGGGGTCCCACAGGGCTCAGTCTTGGGCCCTATCCTGTGGGACCTCGCATATGACGTGGTCCTGAGGGCGGCCCTCCCCCCCGGGGTCAGTGTCATCTGTTATGCAGATGACACGTTAATACTGGCCTCGGGGGATGAGGATAGGAGGAGGACCATCCGCCTGGCGGAGACAGGGGTGGCCTGTGTCGTCGCGCGCATCCGGGACCTAGGGTTGGAGATAGCTCCCCATAAGTCCGAGGCCCTTTGGTTCCTTGGGCCCCGGCGGGAGGGGCCTCCCAGGTCCTGGATGCGGGTAGGTGAGTCCAGTGTCAGGGTGGGGTCCCAGATGAAGTACCTGGGCCTCACCCTGGACAGCCACTGGCGCTTCGAGGAGCATTTCCGGCTCCTGGTTCCCCGGGTCGAGAGAACGGCCGCGGCGTTGGGCCGTCTATTGCCCAACCTCGGGGGACCAGGGTTGAGGGTGCGCCGCCTATACATGGGGGTGGTGCGGTCAATGACCCTTTATGGGTCACCCATCTGGTCGGGTGACCTGATGGCCAGCCGTCGAAGCAGAACTTTGCTTCGACGAGTTGAAAGGCGGCTGGCCATCAGGTGCGTGAGGGGTTACCGCACCACCTCCTATGCGGCGGCGATGGCTCTGGCGGGGTTGATCCCGCTGGAGCTACAGGCGGAGGTAGACGCGGTCGTCTATGACCGCGTCAAGTCCCTCCGCCGGAGCGGGATCTCCCCGCCAGAGGTTGCCAGATGGGCAACGCTCTCGAAGCGTCGGGCCCAGCGGCGCGCGCTAGTCAAGTGGCGCTCTCAGCTCACTGAGAGCGCCAGCAAGCGCGCCGTTGGGGCAGTCCTGCCCAATTTCGACAGGTGGATGGGCAGGACTTGCGGTGGGCTCACCTACCGAGCGGCGCAGGTGCTCACGGGGCATGGTTGCTTCGGGGAGTACCTGTGCCGCATCGGCAAGGAAGCGACGGCACAGTGTCACCACTGTGGCGAGGTAGAGGACACTCCCCAGCACACGCTGGAGGAGTGTCCGGCTTGGTCCGCCCAGAGGCGGACCTTGCGTAACACGGTCGGAGCGGACCTCTCCCCTCCGGTCCTCGTACAGAGGATGCTGGAGGGGAGGGCCCAGTGGGATGCTGTGGCCTCCTTCTGCGAGGACGTCATGTCGCAGAAGGAGGCCGCGGAGCGGGTCCGGGAAAGGACGGACCCGGCGAGAAGGGCGTTGCGGCGCGGCCGCAGGAGGGCAGGGGCATTGCCCGACCCCTCAGGCCGCGCCCCGGACAACGCGGGTGGCGGCGGTGGCGGAGGGTCTACTCCGCGCCGCCGCCCCCAAAGAGGCATGGTGGCCTCCCACCCACCCGCCAGCCAACAGGGCGGGGGGGTGAGGACCACGGGGTCGCGGGCGGCTGGGTGGGGGCCCAGCCGCCGAGCACGCGGCCCCGAGGTGGGGCGGAACCGGGCGCTACCCCCTGGTTCCGCCGAGAGAGGAGAAGAAGGGGAGGGGGGCGCCATAGTCCCCCCTCCCGAGGAAAGGGTCGCGAGACGCCGCGTGGGGGGTTCCGGAGGCATGCCTCTGGCGATACCCGGAACCCCCCTCCCTAGTCAAGGGGGCGCGCGATGAGGGTAGCCGTGGGGGTTTTAGTGGGTATAGTCCCACACTACCCTGCCTCCTCCCCCCAGGGGGGGCGGGGTGTCCATGAGGATTTCCCCCACGTAAAAAAAAAAAAAAAAAAAAAGGTTAGGTTAGGTACCCCCCGGAGTAGGGAGGCACCCGGTGCTCGACGCCATGTTGGCCCATCACCACGATGGGCGCTTCGGCGCCTCGATCAGGACGCCCTGATGGCTGCCGTCACCGTCGCGGCCTGGTCCGCCGATGCACGGACCGGGCCCGTCGACGCCAGGGAGGGGTCCGAGTGGTTCCGGGAGGCGATGTCCGACGCCTGCGACATCGCCATGCCCCGGGCCAGACCCCTCCCATCGCGGGCGGCGTACTGGTGGTCGCAGGAGATTGCAGATTTGAGGGCGGCATGCACTGCCGCGCGACGCCAGTACGCCAGAGCCCGTCGTAGAAGGAGGCAAGACGAGACGGTGACGGCACAGCTGTACGAGGTCTACAAGGCCAAAAAGTTGGACCTCAAGCTGGCCATCAAGAGCGCCAAGGCCAGGGCCTGGAAGGAGTTATTGGACTCCCTGGATAGGGACCCATGGGGCCGCCCATATCGTCTAGTCATGGGCAGGCTACGCCCCTGGGTCCCTCCAGTGACGGAGTCGCTTGACCCCCAGGTACTCGGGCGGGTCGTGGATGACCTATTCCCCTCCCGTTCTGCGGAGAGGGGCGGGCTTCCGCGGCCTTGTCCCGAGGAGCCGGCGAACCCAGCCTGGTCCGCCGAACTGGGGGTATCGGAGGAGGAGCTCGGGGATGCCATAAAGAAGATGGGGGCACGCAACACCGCCCCCGGCCCTGACGGCATTCCCGGGCGTACCCTGGTCTTGGCGTTGGGCGTCCTGGGGCCCCGGTTGCGGGAGCTGTTTGACAGCTGCCTGCGATCGGGGCAATTCCCCCCACTGTGGAAGAGAGGGAGGCTTGTCCTCATAAAGAAGGAGGGCAAGCCGGAGAACTCTCCATCCACGTACCGGCCGATTTGCCTTCTCGACGAGGTGGGCAAACTTTTCGAGAGGATTTTGGCGGCCCGCCTCGTCGAGCACCTGTCCGCGGTAGGTCCCAATATTAGCGAGGTACAATTTGGCTTCCGCAAGGGCCGTTCTACGCTCGACGCCATTCGTCGAGTTCGGACCCTTGCGGGGGCGGCCGTCTCTCGGGGTGGGGTGGCGCTTGGCGTGTCCTTGGACATCGCCAATGCGTTTAACACCCTGCCCTGGGGGGCGGTGAGGGAGGCCCTCGTACGTCACGAGGTGCCTCCCTACCTACGGGAGGTGATCGGGGCCTACCTGTCGGACAGGTGGATCGTCTATCCCGGACGTGGCGGTGCGTGGATGGAGAGGGAGGTGACGTGCGGGGTCCCGCAGGGGTCGGTGCTGGGGCCGCTCCTGTGGGACCTTGCGTATGACGCAGTCCTGCGTGTACCCCTCCCCCCCGGCGTCAGCATCACGTGCTACGCTGACGATACGTTGGTGCTGGCGACCGGGGGTGGGGGTGGGGACGGATCGCGGGTCGTCCGACTCGCCGAGTTGGGGGTGGCCTGCGTCGTCGCGGGCATCCGGGGGCTGGGCCTCCAGATCTCCCCCCTCAAGACCGAGGTCCTTTTATTTACGGGGCCTCGGGGGGGACATTCGGCCCAGACCCGGATGCGTGTAGGTGACTCCTTCGCCGGGGTGGGGTCCCGGATGCGTTATCTGGGCCTCACCCTGGACGGTGCTTGGCGCTTCGAGGTGCATTTCGACAGCCTGGCCCCGCGATTGGAGAAGGTGGCAGCAGCCCTTGCTAGGCTGCTGCCGAACCTTGGGGGGCCAGGAGGGAGGGTTCGCCGCCTGTTCGTGGGGGTGGTGCGATCTATGGCCCTGTATGGGGCCCCGATCTGGGCAGGGGACCTGATGGCCAGCCGTCGAAGCAGAGCCTTGCTTCGACGCGTTGAGAGGCGGCTGGCCATCAGGTGCATTAGGGGGTATCGCACCACCTCCTACGCGGCGGCGATGTCTCTGGCGGGGTTGGTCCCCTTCGAACTTCACGCGGAGGCGGCGGCACGAGCCTACGACACAGCCCGCCGTCTTCGCGTCGAGGGGATCGCCCCGCCGGAGGCAGATAGGAGGCTTAGCACCTCGAGGCGTCGAGCCCGACGGTTAGCGCTGGCCAGCTGGTGTTCGACGCTACACGAACCGCCGAACGCCGGCCAGCGCGCCGTCGGGGCGGTCCTGCCAAATTTGAAGAAGTGGTACGGCAGGACCGCGGGAGGAGTCACCTACAGATTGGCACAGGTGCTCACCGGACATGGTTGTTTCGGGGAGTACCTGTGCCGAATCGGGAAGGAAGCGACGGCGCAGTGCCACCATTGTTGTGCGGAGGTGGACACCCCTCAACACACTCTAGAGGGGTGTCCGGCGTTCGAGGGGGAGCGGCGCGTCCTCTCCGACATTGTGGGAGGTGACCTCTCCCCTCCAGGCCTCGTCAAGGCCATGCTGGAGGGGGAGGTCAAGTGGAATGCCGCGGTCTCCTTCTGCGAGGCAGTTATGCGCCAGAAGGAGGCCGCGGAGAGGGAGCGGGAGCGCGCCGCTCCCCCGGGAGGGCGCAGGGGCGCGGCAGCTGGGGGGGCGGGAGTCCAAACCCGCGCCTCACGCCGCGCCCCTGGTCGTGCAGGCCGCGGCGGCGCTGGTGGGCTTTATTTTCCTCTTTCTTACCCTTCCCTTAGCCCCCAGCGCCGCCGCCGCAATAGAGGCAGGGTGGCCTTCCACCCCCCCGCAAGGTTACAACGCGGGGGGGTGAGGACCGCGGGGTCGCAGACGGCAGGGTGGGGGCCCAGCCGTCCGATACGCGGCCCCGGGGTGGGGCGGAACCGGGCGCTGCCCCCTGGTTCTGCCGAGACGCAAGATGATGGGGAGGGGGGCGCCATAGACCCCCCTCCCCCGGGAAGAGTCGACAGACAACGCGTGGGGGGTTCCGGAAGCATGCCACAGGCGATTCCCGGGACCCCCCTCCCAAATAGGGGACGCGACCGATGAGGGCAGCCGTGGGGGTTTTAGTGGGTCCAGTCCCACACTACCCCGCCCCCTCCCCCCAGGGGGGGCGGGGTGTCCATGAGGATTTCCCCCACGTAAAAAAAAAAAAAAAAAAAAAAAAAGGTTAGGTTAGGTCAGTGGGGGGAATTCGTGGTGATGGGCTGTTATGCCCCGCCCCGATGGCGTCTTGAGGCGTATGATAGGTTCCTGGGCGAGGTGGGCGTGCTCATAAACAAGTACCTGCCTCGCCCGGTCCTGGTCCTGGGGGATTTTAACGCGCATTCGCTCGTTTGGGGTTCCCCCAGGACCGACGCTAGGGGCGGGGCGACGCTGGATTGGGCAGCGGGGGCGGGGCTAACATTGCTAAATCATGGCCCCGCCCACACGTGCGTGCGGTGGCAGGGTGCATCGGTCGTTGACCTGTCTTGGGCCACCCCTGCTGCCGCTCGCCGTGTCACCGGGTGGAAAGTTTTGGAGGGGGTGGAGACCCTCTCAGACCATCTATACATCGTTATGGAGGTCTCCACCCCCCGGAGTAGGGAGGCACCCGGTGCTCGTCGCCATGTTGGCCCGTCACCACGATGGGCGCTTCGGCGCCTCGATCAGGACGCCCTGATGGCTGCCGTCACCGTCGCGGCCTGGTCCGCCGATGCACGGACCGGGCCCGTCGAAGCCAGGGAGGGGTCCGAGTGGTTCCGGGAGGCTATGTCCGACGCTTGCGACATCGCCATGCCCCGGGCCAGACCCCTCCCATCACGGGCGGCGTACTGGTGGTCGCAAGAGATAGCAGATTTGAGGGCGGCCTGCACTGCCGCGCGACGCCAGTACGCCAGAGCCCGTCGTAGACGGAGGCAAGACGAGACGGTGACGGCACAGCTGTACGAGGTCTACAAGGCCAAAAAGTTAGACCTCAAGCTGGCCATCAAGGACGCCAAGGCCAGGGCTTGGAGCGAGTTGCTGGACTCGTTGGATAGGGACCCATGGGGCCGCCCTTACAGGCTTGTCATGGGCAGGCTACGCCCCTGGGTCCCTCCAGTGACGGAGTCGCTCGACCCCCAGGTACTCGGGCGGGTCGTGGATGACCTATTCCCCTCCCGTTCTACGGAGAGGGGCGGGCTTCCACGGCCTTGTCCCGAGGAGCCGGCGAACCCAGCCTGGTCCGCCGAACTGGGGGTATCGGAGGAGGAGCTCGGGGATGCCATAAAGAAGATGGGGGCACGCAACACCGCCCCCGGCCCTGACGGCATCCCCGGGCGTGCCCTGGTCTTGGCGTTGGGCGTCCTGGGGCCCCGGTTGCGGGAGCTGTTTGATAGCTGCCTGCGATCGGGGCAATTCCCCCCACTGTGGAAGAGAGGGAGGCTTGTCCTCATAAAGAAGGAGGGCAAGCCGGAGAACTCTCCATCCACGTACCGGCCGATTTGCCTTCTCGACGAGGTGGGCAAACTTTTCGAGAGGATTTTGGCGGCCCGCCTCGTCGAGCACCTGTCCGCGGTAGGTCCCAATATTAGCGAGGAACAATTTGGCTTCCGCAAGGGCCGTTCTACGCTCGACGCCATTCGTCGAGTTCGGACCCTTGCGGGGGCGGCCGTCTCTCGGGGTGGGGTGGCGCTTGGCGTGTCCTTGGACATCGCCAATGCGTTCAACACCCTGCCCTGGGGGGCGGTGAGGGAGGCCCTCGACCATCACGGGGTGCCTCCCTACTTACGGGAGGTGATCGGGGCCTACCTGTCGGACAGGTGGATCGTCTATCCTGGACGTGGCGGTGCGTGGATGGAGAGGGAGGTGACGTGCGGGGTCCCGCAGGGGTCGGTGCTAGGGCCGCTCCTGTGGGACCTCGCGTATGACGCAGTCCTGCGTGTACCTCTCCCCCCCGGCGTCAGCATCACGTGCTACGCTGACGATACGTTGGTGCTGGCGACCGGGGGTGGGGGTGGGGACGGATCGCGGGTCGTCCGACTCGTCGAGTTGGGGGTGGCCTGCGTCGTCGCGGGCATCCGGGGGCTGGGCCTCCAGATCTCCCCCCTCAAGACCGAGGTCCTTTTATTTACGGGGCCTCGGGGGGGACATTTGGCCCGGACCCGGATGCGTGTAGGTGACTCCTTCGTCGGGGTGGGGTCCCGGATGCGTTATCTGGGCCTCACCCTGGACAGTGCTTGGCGCTTCGAGGTGCATTTTGACAGCCTGGCCCCGCGTTTGGAGAAGGCGGCGGCAGCCCTTGCTAGGCTGCTGCCGAACCTTGCGGGGCCAGGAGGGAGGGTTCGCCGCCTGTTCGTGGGGGTGGTGCGATCTATGGCCCTTTATGGGGCCCCGATCTGGGCTGGAGACCTGATGGCCAGCCGTCGAAGCAGAGCCTTGCTTCGACGCGTTGAGAGGCGGCTGGCCATCAGGTGTATTAGGGGGTATCGCACCACCTCCTACGCGGCGGCGATGTCTCTGGCGGGGTTGGTCCCCTTCGAACTTCACGCGGAGGCGGCGGCACGAGTCTACGACACAGCCCGCCGTCTTCGCGTCGAGGGGATCGCCCCGCCGGAGGCAGATAGGAGGCTTAGCACCTCGAGGCGTCGAGCCCGACGGTTAGCGCTGGCCAGCTGGTGTTCGACGCTACACGAACCGTCGAACGCCGGCCAGCGCGCCGTCGGGGCGGTCCTGCCAAATTTGAAGAAGTGGTACGGCAGGACCGCGGGAGGAGTCACCTACAGGATGGCACAGGTGCTCACCGGACATGGCTGTTTCGGGGAGTACCTGTGCCGAATCGGGAAGGAAGCGACGGCGCAGTGCCACCATTGTGGTGAGGAGGTGGACACCCCTCAGCACACGTTAGAGGGGTGTCCGGCGTTTGAGGGGGAGCGGCGCGTCCTCTCCGAAATTGTGGGAGGAGACCTCTCCCCTCCAGGCCTCGTCAAGGCCATGCTGGAGGGGGAGGTCAAGTGGAATGCCGCGGTCGCCTTCTGCGAGGCAGTTATGCACCAGAAGGAGGCCGCGGAGCGGGAGCGGGAGCGCGCCGCTCCCCCGGGAGGGCGCAGGGGCGCGGCAGCTGGGGGGGCGGGAGTTCAAACCCGTCCCTCAAGCCGCGCCCCTGGTCGAGCAGGCCGCGGCGGCGCTGGTGGGCTTTATTATCCTCTTTTTCACCTTTCCCTTAGCCCCCAGCGCCGCCGCTGCAACAGAGGCAGGGTGGCCTTCCACCCCCCCGCAAGGTCACAACGCGGGGGGGTGAGGACCGCGGGGTCGCAGACGGCTGGGTGGGGGCCCAGCCGTCCGATACGCGGCCCCGGGGTGGGGCGGAACCGGGCGCTGCCCCCTGGTTCCGCCGAAACGCAAGATGATGGGGAGGGGGGCGCCATAGACCCCCCTCCCCCGGGAAGAGTCGATAGACAACGCGTGGGGGGTTCCGGAAGCATGCCGCAGGCGATTCCCGGGACCCCCCTCCCAAATAGGGGACGCGACCGATGAGGGCAGCCGTGGGGGTTTTAGTTGGTACAGTCCAACACTACCCCGCCTCCTCCCCCCAGGGGGGGCGGGGTGTCCATGAGGATTTCCCCCACGTAAAAAAAAAAAAAAAAAAAAAGGTTAGGTTAGGTTGGGGAGCAGCACAGGCTTCTCCGGGTCGTCTCGGGAACCTTCGGATTCCCTGAGGGCCCCCGATGGTGCTGATGAAGTGCCCGGTGAAAACCGGCCGCTTCTTCGGCTAAGTTGGGGGGACCTGGAGGGCTAAATCCTCTCGCTCCACCTCCACGTGGGGCTCCCTGGGTCTCCGCGGCCGTGGCCCGGTCGCGGAGGGCGAACGGGGCGAGGGGTGACCGTGGACTGCCGGCGTCAGTTGCCAGGACCTCGAGCGGGGCTTCCCCGCCCGGGTACGCAAGCGTCGGATGGGTCCACGGAGGGGAAAAGGGGGGTAATCTTTTTGTTTATTTTATTTTGTGTGTGTGTGAATGTGTGTGTGAATGTGCTGCGGCCGGTGCCTGGTGGATATTCCCGGTAGACTAACCAAGGGGGGAGTAGTAAACCCCCCGACCGGGGCGTCTGGGTGAAGTCTGTACCTGACCTCTGGCCTAGTAAAAAGGGTAAGGGTAAGTCCTGAAATTATGGCAGAGGTCCCATGAACGGCTATGTTTAACGTGGAAAAACCGCTCCCCAGGCGTTGTCTGGAGCCTCTGCCGGGGTTGAACCCAGGTTACCGGGCGCAGGTGTGGAGGATTACCTGGCCAGTATTTCCTCATATCCCGTGTCGCAGGGGATAGAATTCTGCGGCGACGTCTAGCCCGAGGTTTGGGTTTGGCGTCGGATCGGATCCGGCGTCGCCCACTCGATAGGGGTGACGTAAAACCTTTAGCATCAATATGGCGCGGGCCTATCCCGTAACATTTTTTCTTAGAATCACCACGTGTCGATAGGGTTGGCCACCTGACAAACCCGCTTCTCGGGTTTCGGCACGCTTGAATAGGGGAAAATCTCTCCGGGGGAAGTAGCCCTACCGCGGTAGGGCTCCCATGATGGGCGAACCCGACGATTTCATTACCTGCCAAATATGTCTACCATTACAACAAAAAGCAACGTGAGGGAGGAGGCGGAGGTGGAGCGAGAGGTCATGCAGCCACATCAAGAGCATGTACCTGGAGTCGGTATTGGAGATAGCGCGTTTGCGTTACCGACCGTTGCGACGATCGGGGCGGCCGACAACAGTTTATCGGTTGTCGGTAATGTCGGGAGTGTAGCGGGCCGACAGAGCCGATCGAGTACCAGCGGCGTTTGTCGCTCAGTTGCAAGAAGAGGAAAAGCGCACCTGAGGACACGATCAGAGGGCGAGGCGTCGCGATTTGTCGTAGTCAGTGACGCTGAAGTATCCGACGGATTTTCGGAAGATTCCACGGAATCCCGCCCAGCGGTTAAACGCCTGCGGAAAAGAGGTAGACCGCCCACAACAGGTGAATATGTGGGCCTTAAGGAAGCGGCTCAAGAGGCCATAAACAAAATTAAAGAAAAGGAGGCTCTTGAGCGCCAGGTTGAAGCACTAAATTACGCAGGTGAACCTCCTGCGCCCTCCAGAGGCAGCGTACCATTGCCCGAGGAGGAGGTGCTCAATAGGCAGATGAGGGAACGCCCAACTGCCGACTTAGGCAGTGAGGTGCTGCAACACCTTAAAGAGGTTGAGATCGTTGCTGCCAAGTCGACAAACCTAAAAGGGGTATTTGTCCGAAAATTAAGGATGGCGGCCATGTCTGTCAGGGCCGCAGTGACTGAGCTGTCCAAGAGGACACAGATCACGGACTCCATTCAAATATTGGAGCGTGATAATGCAGATTTGAGGACGCGCGTTAATGATCTTGAAGCGCAAATCGAGCGGTTGAACGCTAGGCAACCGATGGCAGCAGCAATACCAGCTACATCAACCTCAGCGGCACCCAAATCCAAAGAACAGGTGGTGGATGTTATCGTACATCGGGCAGCCTCACCTGAGCTAAGCGTCGTACCTCCGGAAATCGAGGCGGCGCCCCGGAAGCAAAAGGGACCACCAGAAGAGAGACGGCAGCGACACCATATAGAAGATACGGAAGATATGCTCTTCCGAAAAATCGGAGAAATGGTGGACGCCAAATTGTCCAGGTTCCTGTCGGGTCTTACCTCCACGTTACCGACTGCTGGTAACATACCGACTGCAGACAAGCGAAGACGGGAAACCGATAACCTACCTACAGAGTCGGCAATGGTGGAAACACCGAAGAAGAGGAGGAAGCCAGCCGATAACGTCGCATGCGGTGTCGATAAACGTGAGGATAGCGCAGTCGGTAAGACCGCTGCTGATAAACGACCCGCCGGTAAGCGAGTTGCCGATAAGGTAGTTTCCGGTAAGGCGACAGGTGGTAAGAGAGCAGAGGATGGTACCACACACTCTGTTGTTACCGACTCTGCTAATCCTGTGCAACAAGTTGCATGGAGCCAGGTGGTGGGCCGCAAGAGCAAGAAGAAGGTCCCAGGTGACGTTGCTACACCTGCACCTGTGCCTCCACGCTCTGGTGGTAAGGCAGATTCGCTGCCTAAACAGAAGAAGACCGGCCAAGCACAGGCACCTACACCTGCCAAAGTACGCTTGAGTCGGCCACCACGGACCTCGGCTGTAACGGTGACAATTACACCCGAGGCCAAGCTTACGTACGGCGAAGCCATGACCTTGGCAAGGCAAAAACTATCCCTGAAGGATATTGGCCTCGATGCAGTTCGTGCAAGGCGCGCCATAACAGGAGGATGGGTGTTGGAAGTCCCGGGGCCCGACAGTAGCATGAAGGCGGCTACATTGGCGTCCAAGATGTCGGAAGTTTTGGCTGACACGGGCGTGAAGGTGGCCAACCCCACTAAGAGTGCGGAAGTTCGACTTAGAGGGTTGGATGAGTCAGTGCAACCGCAAGAGGTGGTGTCAGCGGTTGCGGCGTTTGCTGGTTGTCCGGAGGCGGATGTCAGAGTGGGTAGCATCCGGTTCAGTTCCATCAGCATGGGCACCCTGTGGGTGCGGTGCCCATTGGCGGCGGCACGAAAGTTGGTGTCGGCGGGAAGAATTACGGTAGGCTGGTGTAGCGTGCGCGTTGAGGCATTGGCTCCGCGCCAGCTCCAATGTTATAGGTGCTTGGAGTTCGGCCATACTCGAAGCCGCTGCACAAGCGCAGTCGACCGAACGGGAAGGTGTTACAGGTGTGGCGAAACGACACACACAGCTGGAGCATGTACGGCAGTCCCAAAGTGCCCAGTTTGCGTGGATTTGGGGAGACCGGCGGATCACCGTCTTGGTGCACCAGGATGCGCACCGAAATCCGGCCGAAAAGGCAGGAAAATTCCGGCAGCGCCACCTAAAGGAAAGGAGAAATCGGCGATACCAGCATCAGGTCCAGCTGGCTCCCGTAAGTTACCGGCGGCAGGTAAAGAAGATTCCACTGCTGCCGCCGTGAGGATACCAACAGATGGTCAAGAGGGGGGCGGTCTGGAGGAGACCATGATTATCGACGAAATTCAACCTTAGGCTCCTCCAGACCAACCTCAACCACTCCCGCGGGGCGCAGGACCTCTTTGTGCATGCCCTGCGGGAGTGGGAGGTCGGATTGGCTGTCGCCGCCGAGCCGTACTCCATCCCGACCCACACTAATTGGTTGGGGGACGGGTGCGGCTCGGTGGCCATTGTCTGGGGAGGAGCTAAAAACTCCCCAGCGTGCTCCCCCCTGGAGAGGGGGGAGGGATATGTTGTCGCACAGTGGGGGGAATTCGTGGTGATGGGCTGTTATGCCCCGCCCCGATGGCGTCTGGAGGCGTACGATAGGTTCCTGGGCGAGGTGGGCGTGTTGATAAACAAGTACCTGCCTCGCCCGGTCCTGGTCCTGGGGGATTTTAACGCGCATTCGCTCGTTTGGGGTTCCCCCAGGACCGACGCTAGGGGCGGGGTGACGCTGGATTGGGCGGCGGGGGCGGAGCTTACGTTGCTAAACCAAGGCTCCGCCCACACGTGCGTGCGGTGGCAGGGTGCATCGGTCGTCGACTTGTCGTGGGCCACCCCTGCTGCCGCTCGCCGTGTCACCGGGTGGAAAGTTTTGGAGGGGGTGGAGACTCTATCGGATCATCGATACATCGTCATGGATGTCTCCACCCCCCGGAGTAGGCAGGCACCCGGTGCCCGTCGCCATGTTGGCCCATCACCGCGATGGGCGCTTCGGCGCCTCGATCAGGACGCCCTGATGGCAGCCGTCACCGTCGCGGCCTGGTCCGCCGACGCACGGACCGGGCCCGTCGACGCCCGGGAGGGGTCCGAGTGGTTCCGGGAGGCGATGTCCGACGCCTGCGACATCGCCATGCCCCGGGCCAGACCCCTCCCATCACGGGCGGCGTACTGGTGGTCGCAAGAGATAGCAGATTTGAGGGCGGCATGCACTGCCGCGCGACGCCAGTACGCCAGAGCCCGTCGTAGACGGAGGCAAGACGAGACGGTGACGGCACAGCTGTACGAGGTCTACAAGGCCAAAAAGTTAGACCTCAAGCTGGCCATCAAGGACGCCAAGGCCAGGGCTTGGAGCGAGTTGCTGGACTCGTTGGATAGGGACCCATGGGGCCGCCCTTACAGGCTTGTCATGGGCAGGCTACGCCCCTGGGTCCCTCCAGTGACGGAGTCGCTCGACCCCCAGGTACTCGGGCGGGTCGTGGATGACCTATTCCCCTCCCGTTCTACGGAGAGGGGCGGGCTTCCACGGCCTTGTCCCGAGGAGCCGGCGAACCCAGCCTGGTCCGCCGAACTGGGGGTATCGGAGGAGGAGCTCGGGGATGCCATAAAGAAGATGGGGGCACGCAACACCGCCCCCGGCCCTGACGGCATCCCCGGGCGTGCCCTGGTCTTGGCGTTGGGCGTCCTGGGGCCCCGGTTGCGGGAGCTGTTTGACAGCTGCCTGCGATCGGGGCAATTCCCCCCACTGTGGAAGAGAGGGAGGCTTGTCCTCATAAAGAAGGAGGGCAAGCCGGAGAACTCTCCATCCGCGTACCGGCCGATTTGCCTTCTCGACGAGGTGGGCAAACTTTTCGAGAGGATTTTGGCGGCCCGCCTCGTCGAGCACCTGTCCGGGGTAGGTCCCGATATTAGCGAGGAGCAATTTGGCTTCCGCAAGGGTCGCTCTACGCTCGACGCCATTCGTCGAGTTCGCACCCTTGCGGAGGCGGCCGTCTCTCGGGGTGGGGTGGCGCTTGGTGTGTCCTTGGACATCACCAATGCGTTCAACACCCTGCCCTGGGGGGCGGTGAGGGAGGCCCTCGACCATCACGGGGTGCCTCCCTACCTACGGGAGGTGATCGGGGCCTACCTGTCGGACAGGTGGATCGTCTATCCCGGACGTGGCGGTACGTGGATGGAGAGGGAGGTGACGTGCGGGGTCCCGCAGGGGTCGGTGCTGGGCCCGCTCCTGTGGGACCTAGCTTATGACGCAGTCTTGCGTGTGGCCCTCCCCCCCGGCGTCAGCATCACGTGCTACGCTGATGACACACTGGTGCTGGCGACCGGGGGTGGGTGTCGTGACGGATCGCGAGTCATTCGACTCGCCGAGTTTGGGGTGGCCTGCGTCGTCGCGGGCATCCGGGGGCTGGGCCTTCAGATCTCCCCCCTCAAGACCGAGGCACTCTTGTTTACGGGGCCTCGGGGGGGATGTTCGGCCCAGACCCGGATGCGTGTAGGTGACTCCTTCGTCGGGGTGGGGTCCCAGATGCGTTATCTGGGCCTCACCCTGGACAGTGCTTGGCGCTTCGAGGTGCATTTCGACAGCCTGGCCCCGCGTTTGGAGAAGGTGGCAGCAGCCCTTGCTAGGCTGCTGCCGAACCTTGCGGGGCCAGGAGGGAGGGTTCGCCGCCTGTTCGTGGGGGTGGTGCGATCTATGGCCCTGTATGGGGCCCCGATCTGGGCAGGTGACCTGATGGCCAGCCGCCGAAGCAGAGCCTTGCTTCGACGCGTTGAGAGGCGGCTGGCCATCAGGTGTATTAGGGGGTATCGCACCACCTCCTACGCGGCGGCGATGTCTCTGGCGGGGTTGGTCCCCTTCGAGCTTCACGCGGAGGCGGCGGCACGAGTCTACGACACAGCCCGCCGTCTTCGCGTCGAGGGGGTCGCCTCGCCGGAGGCAGATAGGAGGCTTAGCACCTCGAGGCGTCGAGCCCGACGGTTAGCGCTGGCCAGCTGGTGTTCGACTTTACACGAACCGTCGAACGCCGGCCAGCGCGCCGTCGGGGCGGTCCTGCCAAATTTGAAAAGGTGGTACGGCAGGACCGCGGGAGGAGTCACCTACAGATTGGCACAGGTGCTCACCGGACATGGGTGTTTCGGGGAGTACCTGTGCCGAATCGGGAAAGAAGCGACGGCGCAGTGCCACCATTGTGGCGCGGAGGTGGACACCCCTCAGCATACGCTAGAGGGGTGTCCGGCGTTCGAGGGGGAGCGGCGCGTCTTCTCCGAAATTGTGGGAGGAGACCTCTCCCCTCCAGGCCTCGTCAAGGCCATGCTTGAGGGGGAGGTCAAGTGGAATGCCGCGGTCTCCTTCTGCGAGGCAGTTATGCGCCAGAAGGAGGCCGCGGAGCGGGAGCGGGAGCGCGCCGCTCCCCCGGGAGGGCGCAGGGGCGCGGCAGCTAGGGGGGCGGGAGTTCAAACCCGTCCCTCAAGCCGCGCCCCTGGTCGAGCAGGCCGCGGCGGCGCTGGTGGGCTTTATTATCCTCTTTTTTCACCTTTCCCTTAGCCCCCAGCGCCGCGGCTGCAACAGAGGCAGGGTGGCCTTCCACCCCCCCGCAAGGTCACAACGCGGGGGGGTGAGGACCGCGGGGTCGCAGACGGCTGGGTGGGGGCCCAGCCGTCCGATACGCGGCCCCGGGGTGGGGCGGAACCGGGCGCTGCCCCCTGGTTCCGCCGAGACGCAAGAAGATGGGGAGGGGGGCGCCATAGACCCCCCTCCCCCGGGAAGAGTCGTGAGACAACGCGTGGGGGGTTCCGGAAGCATGCCACAGGCGATTCCCGGGACCCCCCTCCCAAATAGGGGAAGCGCGCAGTGAGGGCAGCCGTGGGGGTTTTAGTGGGTCCAGTCCCACACTACCCCGCCCCCTCCCCCCAGGGGGGGCGGGGTGTCCATGAGGATTTCCCCCACGTAAAAAAAAAAAAAAAAAAAAAAAAAAAAAGGTTAGGTTAGGTTAGGTTAGGTTAGGTTAGGTTAGGTTAGGTTAGGTTAGGTTAGGTTAGGTTAGGTTAGGTTAGGTTAGGTTAGGTTGGCAGGCTACGCCCCTGGGTCCCTCCAGTGACGGAGTCGCTCGACCCCCAGGTACTCGGGCGGGTCGTGGATGGCCTATTCCCCTCCCGTTCTACGGAGAGGGGCGGGCTTCCACGGCCTTGTCCCGAGGAGCCGGCGAACCCAGCCTGGTCCGCCGAACTGGGGGTATCGGAGGAGGAGCTCGGGGATGCCATAAAGAAGATGGGGGCACGCAACACCGCCCCCGGCCCTGACGGCATCCCCGGGCGTGCCCTGGTCTTGGCGTTGGGCGTCCTGGGGCCCCGGTTGCGGGAGCTGTTTGACAGCTGCCTGCGATCGGGGCAATTCCCCCCACTGTGGAAGAGAGGGAGGCTTGTCCTCATAAAGAAGGAGGGCAAGCCGGAGAACTCTCCATCCGCGTACCGGCCGATTTGCCTTCTCGACGAGGTGGGCAAACTTTTCGAGAGGATTTTGGCGGCCCGCCTCGTCGAGCACCTGTCCGGGGTAGGTCCCGATATTAGCGAGGAGCAATTTGGCTTCCGCAAGGGTCGCTCTACGCTCGACGCCATTCGTCGAGTTCGCACCCTTGCGGAGGCGGCCGTCTCTCGGGGTGGGGTGGCGCTTGGTGTGTCCTTGGACATCACCAATGCGTTCAACACCCTGCCCTGGGGGGCGGTGAGGGAGGCCCTCGACCATCACGGGGTGCCTCCCTACCTACGGGAGGTGATCGGGGCCTACCTGTCGGACAGGTGGATCGTCTATCCCGGACGTGGCGGTACGTGGATGGAGAGGGAGGTGACGTGCGGGGTCCCGCAGGGGTCGGTGCTGGGCCCGCTCCTGTGGGACCTAGCTTATGACGCAGTCTTGCGTGTGGCCCTCCCCCCCGGCGTCAGCATCACGTGCTACGCTGATGACACACTGGTGCTGGCGACCGGGGGTGGGGGTCGTGACGGATCGCGAGTCATTCGACTCGCCGAGTTTGGGGTGGCCTGCGTCGTCGCGGGCATCCGGGGGCTGGGCCTTCAGATCTCCCCCCTCAAGACCGAGGCACTCTTGTTTACGGGGCCTCGGGGGGGATGTTCGGCCCAGACCCGGATGCGTGTAGGTGACTCCTTCGTCGGGGTGGGGTCCCAGATGCGTTATCTGGGCCTCACCCTGGACAGTGCTTGGCGCTTCGAGGTGCATTTCGACAGCCTGGCCCCGCGTTTGGAGAAGGTGGCAGCAGCCCTTGCTAGGCTGCTGCCGAACCTTGCGGGGCCAGGAGGGAGGGTTCGCCGCCTGTTCGTGGGGGTGGTGCGATCTATGGCCCTGTATGGGGCCCCGATCTGGGCAGGTGACCTGATGGCCAGCCGCCGAAGCAGAGCCTTGCTTCGACGCGTTGAGAGGCGGCTGGCCATCAGGTGTATTAGGGGGTATCGCACCACCTCCTACGCGGCGGCGATGTCTCTGGCGGGGTTGGTCCCCTTCGAGCTTCACGCGGAGGCGGCGGCACGAGTCTACGACACAGCCCGCCGTCTTCGCGTCGAGGGGGTCGCCTCGCCGGAGGCAGATAGGAGGCTTAGCACCTCGAGGCGTCGAGCCCGACGGTTAGCGCTGGCCAGCTGGTGTTCGACTTTACACGAACCGTCGAACGCCGGCCAGCGCGCCGTCGGGGCGGTCCTGCCAAATTTGAAAAGGTGGTACGGCAGGACCGCGGGAGGAGTCACCTACAGATTGGCACAGGTGCTCACCGGACATGGTTGTTTCGGGGAGTACCTGTGCCGAATCGGGAAAGAAGCGGCGGCGCAGTGCCACCATTGTGGCGCGGAGGTGGACACCCCTCAGCATACGCTAGAGGGGTGTCCGGCGTTCGAGGGGGAGCGGCGCGTCTTCTCCGAAATTGTGGGAGGAGACCTCTCCCCTCCAGGCCTTGTCAAGGCCATGCTTGAGGGGGAGGTCAAGTGGAATGCCGCGGTCTCCTTCTGCGAGGCAGTTATGCGCCAGAAGGAGGCCGCGGAGCGGGAGCGGGAGCGCGCCGCTCCCCCGGGAGGGCGCAGGGGCGCGGCAGCTAGGGGGGCGGGAGTTCAAACCCGTCCCTCAAGCCGCGCCCCTGGTCGAGCAGGCCGCGGCGGCGCTGGTGGGCTTTATTATCCTCTTTTTTCACCTTTCCCTTAGCCCCCAGCGCCGCGGCTGCAACAGAGGCAGGGTGGCCTTCCACCCCCCCGCAAGGTCACAACGCGGGGGGGTGAGGACCGCGGGGTCGCAGACGGCTGGGTGGGGGCCCAGCCGTCCGATACGCGGCCCCGGGGTGGGGCGGAACCGGGCGCTGCCCCCTGGTTCCGCCGAGACGCAAGAAGATGGGGAGGGGGGCGCCATAGACCCCCCTCCCCCGGGAAGAGTCGTGAGACAACGCGTGGGGGGTTCCGGAAGCATGCCACAGGCGATTCCCGGGACCCCCCTCCCAAATAGGGGAAGCGCGCAGTGAGGGCAGCCGTGGGGGTTTTAGTGGGTCCAGTCCCACACTACCCCGCCCCCTCCCCCCAGGGGGGGCGGGGTGTCCATGAGGATTTCCCCCACGTAAAAAAATAAAAGGTTAGGTTAGGTTAGGTTAGGTTAGGTTGGGAGTACGAGGTTTGTCCGGGACTTCTCGGTTGTTTGACGTTATTTCTGATTGCTGCCTTGACGACACTACGATGGAGACGATATTGTGCTTGATTGCGTACTTGCTGTAAGGTAAGTGCGCGACGGCATGATTTCGTCGAAGTTGGCGGGCTCGGACGGACCAAATCCTCTCGTCTCACCTCCACGTGGTGCTCCTGGGCTTCTGGATCGGCTCCGGCCGGGACAGAAGGCGAACGAGATGAGAGGTGCCGTGTGAATGTATGTGTGTATATATGTATGTGTATGTACGTGTTTGTATACGTGTGAGTGAATGCGGCCGGGCGGGAAACTGGTGAAGGAGATCAGCGAGGGAGTAGGCAAGAGGAGGTGCGGTGGGAGGGAATGGAGAGAGGGCTGGAGAGGTGCGAGAAAGGATGGATCGAGTTTGAGGAACGGAACGCATGGCACTGGGATGCATGTGGTTTTTGGGTGTGTGAAGGGATCCAATGTTACGATCGTCGGGGTTCCCGACAAGTTTCCCGCACCCTCCCCCCGTCCAGACCCTCTGGCAGGCCCCCTCCGAAGACGCCGAAAGCCGCTGATCGGAGGATGGTGATGGTAACCCTCAAAGATCGAGTGGGAAAACCAAGGAGGGTGACTCGCGCCGACTTTCTTTCTTCCCTTTATTTTATTTTTGTTTATTTCCTATTTTGTTTAGTATCGGGCGAACCGGAACCGGCGTGAGCGAACGTGGTGTGAGAATGGGCTGCGGCCGGTGCCCGGTGGATATTCCTGGTAGACTGACCAAGGGGGGAGTAGTAAACCCCCCGACCGGGGCGTCTGGGTGATGTCTGTACCTGACCTCTGGCCTAGTAAAAAGGGTAAGCGTAAGTCCTGAAAATATGGCCGAGGTCCCATGAACGGCTACGTTAACGTGGGAAAACCGCTCCCCCGGCGTTGTCCGGAGCCTATGCCAGGGTTGAAGCTGGGATACCGGGCGCAGGTGTGGAGGATTACCTGGCCAGTGTTTCCTCGTATCTCGCGCCGCAGGGGATAGAATACTGCGGCGACGTCTAGCCCGAGGTTTGGGTTTGGCGTCGGATCGGATCCGGCGTCGCCCACTCGACAGGGGTGACGTAAAACCTCTTGCATCAATATGGCGCGGGCCTATCCCGTAACCCTTTTCGTAGAATCTCCACGTGTCGATAGGGGTGGCCTCCTGACAAACTCGCTTCTCGGGTTTCGGCACGCATAACTAGGGATAAAATTCACCGGGGGAAGTAGCCCTACCGCGGTAGGGCTCCCATGATGGGCGAACCCGAAGAAACAATCAACTGCCACAATGACAACAAAAACAAAAAACAACAATGGAAGGATGGAGGTGGAGGAGCGCGACGACCCTCAGGGTCACGCCACGGAGGTTACTGTGGTGGAGGCAGGTACTTCCGTCCCTGCGACGCAAGGAGGAACTAGAGAGGGCGCGCCTTGCTGCGTGGTGATTAGCGAATCAGACTCGGACAGTGCGTCCGATGTCTCGCACCACGCGGCCAAAAAGCGCAAGAGAAACAAGGCGAAGACCACCGGCAATCCCGTGGGATCCGAAGGTGCAGAAACAGCACGAGAAAGGATGGAGCTGCGCGACCTGGAGGAACAGGTAGAGGAGCTCCATTTCGGCGGGGACCCTCCTCGGCCGTCGCGTGGCTCCATGCCACTGCCAAGGGAGGAGGAAATCCTGCGGCACATGAGGGCTCGACCAACCGCGGAGATTGGAAGCGAGGTATTGGAGCACCTCAGGGAAGTGGAGGTAGTCGCGGCCAAGTCCGCAAATCTAAAGGGACCCTATGTGCGGCGACTACGACTGGCCGCGGTCTCGGTCAGGGCTGCGGTGACCGAACTGGCGAAGAGGACCACCGCCACGGGGCCTGCGCAGACCTTAGAGCAGGAAAATCTCGCCATGCGCTCGAGGATCTGCGATCTAGAGGCGCAGCTGGAGGCGCTGACCGCGGGGCGGTCGACCGCGACTACCCGCGCTCAGCCGCCGAAGGCTGCGGCTCCTGCTGCGAGTAGTAAAGTGATAAAGGAACCGGCGAGGACGCCGGAGCAGCGATTTCCGGCCGTGGCTGCCCAGAAGAGGGGGACCGCCCAGTCCTCCTCCGAAGGGCAGCGGAGGGAAGCCTGGGAGGAATCCCTATTTAGAAGAATCGGCGACCTGGTGGACGCCAAGCTGAATAGATTTCAGCTGGGCCTCTCCGCCAGGCCGGCGGGCGAGCCTCGCCCCGAAAAGGCGGAAAAGACGGCAACAGCCACCACAGCTGCAAGGGAGGCGATCGCACCCCCCCCTAAGGGGGTAACAACCGAAGAGACAGACGGATCGAAGCAAGAGAGCAGCTGGGCGAAGGTCGTGGGGCGGAAGGCCACGAGGAAACAGGCGACCGCTCCACCTCCCGCCCAGCTGCCAGCCCAAAGGAAGATGGGAACCACCGTAGCGGCCGCTCCAAGAGCACGCCTGGGACGCGTGCCCCGGACGGCGGCGGTGTCCGTGACGGTCCCGCCCGGCGCTGGCGTCACATACGCGGAGGCGGTGGTAACCGCGAAAACGAAGATCGACATCGAGGGGATGGGCATACCTGCGATGGTTATCAAGAGGGCGGTCACCGGGGGGCTGCTGTTGCAGGTGCCTGGCCCGGACAGTGCGTCCAAGGCGGACCAGCTGGCCGCAAAGTTGAGGGACGTACTCGGGGGAACGGGGGCCAAGGTGGCGCGCCCCTGCAAGAGAGCGGAACTCCGGATATCAGGGCTGGACGACTCCGTCACCGCGAAAGAGGTGGCCGAGGCGGTCGCAGCGGCAGGGGCGTGCGCCCCCGAGGAGGTGAAGACGGGGCCAATCCGAAGTTCCCCCAACGGGCTGGGCACCGTATGGGTATCCTGTCCCCTCAAGGCTGCCAGCGTCGTGGCAAAGAAGGGACGTGTGCGAGTGGGGTGGGCCAGTGCCAGAGTGGAGGCACTCACGGCCCGCCCGCTGCAGTGTTACCGCTGCCTGCAGGTGGGTCACGCTAGAGCCAAGTGCACGGCGGAGATCGACCGAAGCGGCCGCTGCTACAACTGCGGCGAGGACGGACACATGGCGGGGGGCTGCACCTCCAAGGCTCCGAGATGTCCACTGTGCTCCGACCTGGGACTCCCAGCGGAGCACAGATTGGGGGGTAAGGCCTGTTGTCCACCAACCCAGGCGAAGAAAGGGGCCAAGAAGGGGCCCCAGGCGTCCACCAGCGGCCAGGATGGGGAAGCGGCTGGGACACCGGCCGCACGGGACAGCGATCAGCGGGACGAAGGCCTGGGGGAGGCCATGGTGATTGCTTAAATTCACCATGCAACTCCTTCAGGCCAACCTGAACCATTCCCGGGGGGCGCAGGACTTGTTCTGTCAAGCCCTCCGGGAGTGGCGGGTTGCGTTGGCGGTGGCGGCCGAGCCCTACTCCGTCCCGGACCATCCTTCTTGGTTCGGAGACGCGGCGGGGTCGGTGGTCATCGTCGCGGGTGGGATTCCGGGGGCCCCGGCCGTCACGCTTCTGGAGAGCGGACGGGGCTACCTGGCCGTCGAGTGGGGTGAGTACGTGGTGGTGGGATGCTACATCCCCCCCTCGCGCACCCTCTGTGAGTTCGAGGAATACCTGGGCGGGGTTAGTGGCTGCATACGACGGCTGCTGCCTCGCCCGGTGCTGGTCCTGGGGGATTTCAACGCCCACGCCACTGCGTGGGCATCCCCGAGGACGGACGCGAGGGGGGGAACCCTGCTGGACTGGGCGGCGGAACTGGAGCTCCGGCTGTTGAACGTGGGCTCCGTCGCTACGTGCGTACGGCCGCAGGGCTCGTCCATCGTCGATCTGACGTGGGCGTCGCCCTCGGCAGTGCGGCGGGTGACGGGGTGGAGGGTGGCGGAGGAGGCGGAGACGCTGAGTGACCACAGGTACATAGTGTTCTCCGCCTCCTCCGCCGCCGCAAGGCCGGGCTCCGTCCGCCCCCGTCGCGGCGGGGGTGCTCTGCCACCGCGATGGGCGCTCACCCGGCTCGACGAGGACATGCTGATGGCCGCTGTCCACGCTGCGGACTGGGGGAGCCGTGGGGCGGCACCTGTGAGCGCGGAGGAAGGGGCGAAGTGGTTTCGGGGGGTGATGACGTCCATCTGCGACGTCGCCATGCCCCGATCCCGCCCGCCCCAAAGGAGAAGCGCCCATTGGTGGACCGCCGAGATCGCGGAGAAGCGGGAGGAGTGCATAGCGGCGAGGCGCCGGTGCACGCGAGCCCGCCGAAGATGGCCGCGAGACGAAGACGGGGTCGCTCGTGTGGAAGGAGCGTACAGGGAGAAGCGAGCAGCCCTCCGCCAGGCCATAAAGGAGGCAAAGGCGAACTCGTGGAAGGAGCTGATCGGCTCTCTGGACCGGGACCCGTGGGGGAGGCCGTACCGGCTCGTGCTGGGAAAGCTGCGCCCCTGCGCCCCCCCGGTTACGGAGAGCCTGGATCCCGCGGTTCTGCATCGGGTGGTAAGCACGCTGTTCCCCTCACCCGAGGGGACGCCACCCCTGACGGAGGAAACGGCGAGTCCGCCCTGGACTGAGGACCTGGCGGTAACGGAGGCGGAGCTGGGGGATGCCGTTCGGAGGATGGCGGCCAAGAACACCGCGCCGGGCCCGGACGGCATCCCCGGGAAGATATGGGCGGCGGCGCTCTGCGTGCTCGGCCCGCGGCTGCGGCGCCTCTTCGACCGGTGTCTGGAGCTGGGAGAGTTTCCGGAGCAGTGGCGGAGAGGGCGTATGGTCCTGCTCAGGAAGGAGGGACGACCGGTGGATTCTCCATCCGCGTACCGGCCGCTGTGCTTGCTGGACGAGGCGGGAAAGCTGTTCGAGCGTGTTTTGGCGTCCCGCCTCGCCTCTCACCTGTCGGCGGAGGGCCCGAACATCTCCGAGGAGCAATTTGGATTTCGCCGGGGTCGCTCGACCGTCGACGCGATTCGGAGGGTTCGGGCCCTTGCAGGGGAGGCTGTCTCGCGGGGGGGAGTGGCGCTAGCGGTGTCGCTTGACATCGTGAACGCGTTTAACTCCCTTCCGTGGGCGGCGGTTCGGGGGGCGCTCGAGTACCACGCAGTGCCTGCGTACCTGCGAAAGGTGCTCGGCGCCTACCTGGCCGGCAGGTGGATCGAGTACACCGGCCGGGGCGGTGTGCGGATGGAGAGGAGGGTCGGCTGCGGGGTTCCACAGGGCTCAGTTTTGGGCCCAATTTTGTGGGACCTCGCCTACGACGTCGTCCTTCGGGCGGCTCTCCCCCCCGGGGTCAGCATCACGTGCTACGCGGATGACACGTTGGTGCTGGCCACCGGGCGTGGCTGGGAGAGGACGGTTCGCCTCGCGAACTTGGGGGTGGCGTGCGTCGTCTCTCGCATCCGGGGCCTGGGTTTGGACGTGGCCCCGCAGAAGTCGGAGGCGCTCGGCTTTCTGGGGCCGAGGAGGAGGAAGATACCCAGGGCCTGGGTGCGGGTGGGCGACGCACACGTCCGGGTGGGGCACAGGATGAAATATCTTGGCCTCATCCTGGACAGCCACTGGAGGTTCGAGGCGCATTTTGAGGCGCTGGTTCCGCGGGTTGAGCGGGCGACGGCGGCGCTGGGGCGGCTGCTCCCAAATTTGGGTGGGCCCAACGTGGCGGTGCGGCGCCTATATGCGGGGGTGGCCAGGTCGATGGCCTTGTATGGGTCACCGGTCTGGTCCGGGGATCTGATGGTCAGCCGTCGAAGCAGAGACCTGCTTCGTCGAGTCGAGAGACGGCTGGCCATCAGATGCGTGAGGGGATACCGCACCGTTTCATACGCGGCGGCGATGGCCCTGGCGGGACTGATCCCGCTGGAGCTGCAGGCGGTCTGCGCGGCCTTCGTGTACGACCGCGGGAAGGAGCTGTGTGCGGGCGGTATCCCCTCACCTGAGGTGAGAGAGCGGGTGGTGGCCGTCAGGCGGCAGGCGCAGCGGCGCGCGGAGGAGAGGTGGCGGTCGCAGCTCAGCGAGCCAGCGATCGCTGCCAAACGCGGCGTGCGGGCGGTCCTTCCTGTTCTCGACCAGTGGGTCGAGGGGAGCAGGAGGGGCCTAACGTACCGGGTGACACAGGTGCTCACCGGGCATGGTTGCTTCGGTGAGTTCCTGTGTCGAATAGGCAGGGAGGCGACGCCGCTGTGCCACCACTGCGGCTACGGGGAGGATTCGGCACAGCACACGCTGGAGGCGTGCCCCTGTTGGGCCGCTGAAAGGCGTGTGCTGGTGTCCGTCGTGGGAGGGGATCTCTCCTGTCCAGCTATAGTTGAGCGGATGCTGGACGGGAGAGACAAATGGGATGCCGTCGCCTCCTTCTGCGAGCAAGTGATGCTGCAGAAGGAGGCGGCGGAGCGGGTTCGCGAGAACAGCGACCCCGCGAGAAGGCGGTCGGGCCGTGGTCGCAGGCGGGGTGGCTTGCCGCTCCCCCAGCCTGGCAGGCCGCGGCCCGACTAGCGGAGGTGGCGACGGCGCTGAGTTCTCTCTCTATCCTTTAATCTTTCTCTCTCTCTTTCCTATCTAGACTAGCTCTTCTTCTTTCTTCTTCTTCCCACAGCGCCGTCGCCGAAACGAGGAATGAGGCCTCGCCGCTCCCACAAGATCTGGGACGGCGACCATGGGGAGCGCAGGTGGCTGGGCGGGGGCCTACCACCGGTAACGTGCTCCCCAGGTGAGGCGGAAGAAGGCGCTGCCGCTTCTTCCGCCGGAAGAGAGACGGAAGGGGAGGAAGACCACCTCCCCTTGCCGAGGGTGGGCCGCAAGGCGTGGCGCACGGGGGTGCCCAGAAGGAGTACTTCCAGGCTTCCTGGGGCCCCCGGGGCGCATGAGGAGGCAGCCGTGGGGGGTTTAGTCGGTACAAGTCCGACACTCCCCCGTCTCCTCCCCCGGGGCGACGGGGCGTCCGATGAGGATTCCCCCCACGCAAAAAAAAAAAAAAAAAAAAAAGGTTGGGGGCGGAGGGTGTGTGAATGTGTGTGTGAATGGGCTGCGGCCGGTGCCTGGTGGATATTCCCGGTAGACTAACCAAGGGGGGAGTAGTAAACCCCCCGACCGGGGCGTCTGGGTGAAGTCTGTACCTGACCTCTGGCCTAGTAAAAAGGGTAAGGGTAAGTCCTGAAATTATGGCAGAGGTCCCATGAACGGCTATGTTTAACGTGGAAAAACCGCTCCCCAGGCGTTGTCTGGAGCCTCTGCCGGGGTTGAACCCAGGTTACCGGGCGCAGGTGTGGAGGATTACCTGGCCAGTATTTCCTCATATCCCGTGTCGCAGGGGATAGAATTCTGCGGCGGCGTCTAGCCCGAGGTTTGGGTTTGGCGTCGGATCGGATCCGGCGTCGCCCACTCGATAGGGGTGACGTAAAACCTTTAGCATCAATATGGCGCGGGCCTATCCCGTAACATCTTTTTCTAGAGTCACTACGTGTCGATAGGGTTGGCCACCTGACAAACCCGCTTCTCGGGTTTCGGCACGCTTGAATAGGGTAAAATTCAACCCGGGGATAGATGCCCTACTGCGGTAGGGCTCCCATGATGGGCGAACCGGAGAAATTTACAACTGCCGATATGTCTTCCTTAAAAACAAAATCTAACGAGGTGGTGGAAGTTGAAGAGCGAGAGGTCGCGAGTGAAGAACAATCTCGTGCACCGGAGGTACGTGACACGGTAGCTGAGTTTACAGCACCAGCTCCCGTTTCGCGAAACGTAGAGGAACGCGGAACATCCGTTTCCGGAACAAGCCGACCCAGTCGGTCGAGCACTAGCGGCGTGTGCCGATCCGTCGCTAGGAGAGGAGCAAAAACGCATGTAAGGTCACGCTCCGAAAGTGAGACGCTGCGTTTTGTATATATAAGTGACGCAGAGACCTCTGAAGACTCGGCAGAAGGCGGTGAATCATCCAAGCCTGCTGTTAAACGTAAGAGAGGAAGGCCACCTACTACCGGAGAGTACGTAGGGATGAGAGAAGCGGCTCAAGAGGCGATTGCAAAGATGAAGGAGAAGCTGAGCCTTGAGCGACAGGTGGAAGCTCTCACCTATACTGGGGACTCACCTGCACCCTCGAGAAGCAGCATTCCTCTGCCTGATGAAGAGGAGCTTCAGCGGCAGATGAGAGAACGGCCAACAGCAGATCTAGGATGCGAAGTCCTGGACCAGATGCGGGAAGTCGAAATTGTCGCGGCAAAGTCGGCTAATTTGAAAGGACCGTTTATACGGAAGTTGAGAGTGGCTGCCATGTCTGTCAGGGCCGCAGTCACGGAATTATCCAAGAGGACAACTGTCACGGATTCCATAGAAAAGTTGGAACGCGACAATGTCGAATTGAGGACACGCATCTGTGACCTAGAGAAGCAGCTGCTGGAGCTTAGCACCAGGCACGTAACAGGAACCGCCAAACTAATGGCCACAGTCCCAGTACAGGAAGAGGACGTGAAAGTGGTTGTGCACAAGGCAAACCCACATGCATTAGGTGCCGCAGCACCTAAGGCCGAAGAACGACAGCCGATAAGGCAGGAAGCAGCGTCGCCGATAAGGCAGGAAACATCGTTGCCGATATCAAGAGAGCATCGGTCGGTGGATGATATTGAAGGAATCCTGTTCCGCAAGATAGGCGACATGGTTGACGCCAAATTGAACAGCTTCCTCGCAAATCTGCACCCGCTTTTACCGACAGCCGATAAGTTACCGGCCCGAGGTACACGGCGTAAGGAAACCGAGAAGGTTGTCGCGAATACTGAAGAGTTTGCATCCACGGAATTCTCGGCCGGTAAAAGGAGAAAGTTATCTGTTGGGGATAAAACGAGTGGTGTCGGTAAACGCGATGTCGGTAATAAAGCAACCGATAAACGCAAGGTCGGTAAACTTACCACAGATGATCGCGACATCGAGAAGCAGGCTGCCGATAAACGCTCGGCAGATAAGAAGAGCACGGATAGCAGCGCTATAACAACGGCTGCACCCGCCGCACAACCACTGTGGAGCGAGGTAGTTGGCCGGAAGAACAAAAAGAAGACGGCGGAGCCTGCCGCAACCTCAACCACACGTCAGGCAAGAGCTCCAACAAATACGCAGATGAAAAAACCGCAACCGCAGACTACGCCGAAGGTACGCTTAGGACGTACTCCAAGAACAGCAGCGGTTACGGTGACCACCACCTCGGAGGCAAAGATGTCCTATGCCGAAGCCATAACTATGGCAAGGCAGAAGATCTCGCTTGAGGATATTGGAGTGCAAGCAGTCCGATACAGGCGCGCAATCACCGGAGGCCTCGTTCTCGAGGTCCCTGGGCCTGAAAGCAGCGAGAAGGCAGCCAAGTTGGCAGAAAAGTTGACAAATGTCTTCATTGACACCGGCGTCAAGGTAGCCAACCCTACCAAGCGAGCAGAGCTAAGGCTACGCGGACTGGACGAGTCGGTTCAGCAGTGTGAGGTAATATCGGCGGTCGGTAAAGCAGGAGGCTGCCCGGAATCCGATATCAGAGTCGGCAACATCCGATTTTCAACGGCGAATATGGGCACCCTATGGGTGCAATGTCCACTGGCGGCGGCACGCAAATTGGTCGCAGCCGGACGCATTACAATTGGATGGTGTAGCGCCAGAGTAGAGGCACTGGCGCAGAGGCAACTACAGTGCTACCGATGTTTGGAGTTTGGGCACACGCGTAGCCGTTGCACAAACGAAACCGACAGGACAGGGATGTGCTACCGATGCGGAGAGAAAACGCACGCCGCATATACATGTACGGCGGCGCCTAACTGCCCGCTATGCTCAAGCTTGGGGCGACCAGCGGCACATCGGATTGGTGGACCAGGATGTAACCCGAAAAGGACACGCCAGCGACCGAAGAGCGCTGCGTCATCTAGCGCGAAGGACACTTCATCGGCCCCAGCATCAGGTCCTGCTGGTGCAAAGAAGCTGACCGTGGTGAGTGCAGGGAAGAGCACCACAACGGCCGGGAAGTTACCGACAGCAAGTGCTGGGTTACCGACAGATGGTCAAGTAGAGGGCGGTCTGGAGGAGGCCATGGTTATCGACCACATTCAATCTTAAGCTCCTCCAGACCAACCTCAACCACTCCCGCGGGGCGCAGGACCTCTTTGTGCATGCCCTGCGGGAGTGGGAGGTGGGATTGGCTATTGCCGCCGAGCCGTACTCCATCCCGACCCACCCTAATTGGTTGGGGGACGAGTGCGGCTCGGTGGCCATTGTCTGGGGAGGAGCAAAGAACTCCCCAGCGTGCTCCCCCTTGGAAAAGGGGGAGGGATACGTTGTCGCACAGTGGGGGGAGTTCGTGGTGATGGGCTGTTATGCCCCGCCCCGATGGCGTCTGGAGGCGTATGATAGGTTCCTGGGCGAGGTGGGCGTGCTCATAAACAAGTACCTGCCTCGCCCGGTCCTGGTCCTGGGGGATTTTAACGCGCATTCTCTCGTTTGGGGATCCCCCAGGACCGACGCTAGGGGCGGGGCGACGCTGGATTGGGCGGCGGGGGCGGGGCTAACATTGCTCAATCATGGCCCCGCCCACACGTGCGTGCGGTGGCAGGGTGCATCGGTCGTAGACCTGTCTTGGGCCACCCCTGCTGCCGCTCGCCGTGTCACCGGGTGGAAAGTTTTGGAGGGGGTGGAGACCCTCTCAGACCATCTATACATCGTTATGGAGGTCTCCACCCCCCGGAGTAGGGAGGCACCCGGTGCTCGACGCCATGTTGGCCCATCACCACGATGGGCGCTTCGGCGCCTCGATCAGGACGCCCTGATGGCTGCCGTCACCGTCGCGGCCTGGTCCGCCGATGCACGGACCGGGCCCGTCGACGCCAGGGAGGGGTCCGAGTGGTTCCGGGAGGCGATGTCCGACGCCTGCGACATCGCCATGCCCCGGGCCAGACCCCTCCCATCGCGGGCGGCGTACTGGTGGTCGCAGGAGATTGCAGATTTGAGGGCGGCATGCACTGCCGCGCGACGCCAGTACGCCAGAGCCCGTCGTAGAAGGAGGCAAGACGAGACGGTGACGGCACAGCTGTACGAGGTCTACAAGGCCAAAAAGTTGGACCTCAAGCTGGCCATCAAGAGCGCCAAGGCCAGGGCCTGGAAGGAGTTATTGGACTCCCTGGATAGGGACCCATGGGGCCGCCCATATCGTCTAGTCATGGGCAGGCTACGCCCCTGGGTCCCTCCAGTGACGGAGTCGCTTGACCCCCAGGTACTCGGGCGGGTCGTGGATGACCTATTCCCCTCCCGTTCTGCGGAGAGGGGCGGGCTTCCGCGGCCTTGTCCCGAGGAGCCGGCGAACCCAGCCTGGTCCGCCGAACTGGGGGTATCGGAGGAGGAGCTCGGGGATGCCATAAAGAAGATGGGGGCACGCAACACCGCCCCCGGCCCTGACGGCATTCCCGGGCGTACCCTGGTCTTGGCGTTGGGCGTCCTGGGGCCCCGGTTGCGGGAGCTGTTTGACAGCTGCCTGCGATCGGGGCAATTCCCCCCACTGTGGAAGAGAGGGAGGCTTGTCCTCATAAAGAAGGAGGGCAAGCCGGAGAACTCTCCATCCACGTACCGGCCGATTTGCCTTCTCGACGAGGTGGGCAAACTTTTCGAGAGGATTTTGGCGGCCCGCCTCGTCGAGCACCTGTCCGCGGTAGGTCCCAATATTAGCGAGGTACAATTTGGCTTCCGCAAGGGCCGTTCTACGCTCGACGCCATTCGTCGAGTTCGGACCCTTGCGGGGGCGGCCGTCTCTCGGGGTGGGGTGGCGCTTGGCGTGTCCTTGGACATCGCCAATGCGTTTAACACCCTGCCCTGGGGGGCGGTGAGGGAGGCCCTCGTACGTCACGAGGTGCCTCCCTACCTACGGGAGGTGATCGGGGCCTACCTGTCGGACAGGTGGATCGTCTATCCCGGACGTGGCGGTGCGTGGATGGAGAGGGAGGTGACGTGCGGGGTCCCGCAGGGGTCGGTGCTGGGGCCGCTCCTGTGGGACCTCGCGTATGACGCAGTCCTGCGTGTACCCCTCCCCCCCGGCGTCAGCATCACGTGCTACGCTGACGATACGTTGGTGCTGGCGACCGGGGGTGGGGGTGGGGACGGATCGCGGGTCGTCCGACTCGCCGAGTTGGGGGTGGCCTGCGTCGTCGCGGGCATCCGGGGGCTGGGCCTCCAGATCTCCCCCCTCAAGACCGAGGTCCTTTTATTTACGGGGCCTCGGGGGGGACATTCGGCCCAGACCCGGATGCGTGTAGGTGACTCCTTCGCCGGGGTGGGGTCCCGGATGCGTTATCTGGGCCTCACCCTGGACGGTGCTTGGCGCTTCGAGGTGCATTTCGACAGCCTGGCCCCGCGATTGGAGAAGGTGGCAGCAGCCCTTGCTAGGCTGCTGCCGAACCTTGGGGGGCCAGGAGGGAGGGTTCGCCGCCTGTTCGTGGGGGTGGTGCGATCTATGGCCCTGTATGGGGCCCCGATCTGGGCAGGGGACCTGATGGCCAGCCGTCGAAGCAGAGCCTTGCTTCGACGCGTTGAGAGGCGGCTGGCCATCAGGTGCATTAGGGGGTATCGCACCACCTCCTACGCGGCGGCGATGTCTCTGGCGGGGTTGGTCCCCTTCGAACTTCACGCGGAGGCGGCGGCACGAGCCTACGACACAGCCCGCCGTCTTCGCGTCGAGGGGATCGCCCCGCCGGAGGCAGATAGGAGGCTTAGCACCTCGAGGCGTCGAGCCCGACGGTTAGCGCTGGCCAGCTGGTGTTCGACGCTACACGAACCGCCGAACGCCGGCCAGCGCGCCGTCGGGGCGGTCCTGCCAAATTTGAAGAAGTGGTACGGCAGGACCGCGGGAGGAGTCACCTACAGATTGGCACAGGTGCTCACCGGACATGGTTGTTTCGGGGAGTACCTGTGCCGAATCGGGAAGGAAGCGACGGCGCAGTGCCACCATTGTTGTGCGGAGGTGGACACCCCTCAACACACTCTAGAGGGGTGTCCGGCGTTCGAGGGGGAGCGGCGCGTCCTCTCCGACATTGTGGGAGGTGACCTCTCCCCTCCAGGCCTCGTCAAGGCCATGCTGGAGGGGGAGGTCAAGTGGAATGCCGCGGTCTCCTTCTGCGAGGCAGTTATGCGCCAGAAGGAGGCCGCGGAGAGGGAGCGGGAGCGCGCCGCTCCCCCGGGAGGGCGCAGGGGCGCGGCAGCTGGGGGGGCGGGAGTCCAAACCCGCGCCTCACGCCGCGCCCCTGGTCGTGCAGGCCGCGGCGGCGCTGGTGGGCTTTATTTTCCTCTTTCTTACCCTTCCCTTAGCCCCCAGCGCCGCCGCCGCAATAGAGGCAGGGTGGCCTTCCACCCCCCCGCAAGGTTACAACGCGGGGGGGTGAGGACCGCGGGGTCGCAGACGGCAGGGTGGGGGCCCAGCCGTCCGATACGCGGCCCCGGGGTGGGGCGGAACCGGGCGCTGCCCCCTGGTTCTGCCGAGACGCAAGATGATGGGGAGGGGTGCGCCATAGACCCCCCTCCCCCGGGAAGAGTCGACAGACAACGCGTGGGGGGTTCCGGAAGCATGCCACAGGCGATTCCCGGGACCCCCCTCCCAAATAGGGGACGCGACCGATGAGGGCAGCCGTGGGGGTTTTAGTGGGTCCAGTCCCACACTACCCCGCCCCCTCCCCCCAGGGGGGGCGGGGTGTCCATGAGGATTTCCCCCACGTAAAAAAAAAAAAAAAAAAAAAAAAAAAAAGGTTGGGGGCGGAGAAGGCGCCCCCCACCGGCCAACCGGCGAAGAGGCCGCGGGAGGGCACGCAAGGGCGGGCAACGCAGGAGCGGTGTCCGCCCGAGAAGAGTGCCCGTCCCGCGGCAGCAGCGGAAGAGGAGGCAGCAAGGGGCCTACCAGGGCAGGCTGCGCCTGCTCGAGAAGAAGGCCCGGGGGAGGCCATGGTGACGGAGTAAATTCGCCACCATGCGCCTCCTCCAGGCGAACCTCAACCACTCCCGCGGGGCCCAGGACTTGTTCGTCCACGCCCTGCGGGAGTGGGGGGTCGCTTTGGGGATGGCGGCCGAGCCCCATTCCTCCCCGGACCACCCTTCTTGGTTCGGGGACGTGGGTGGCTCGGTCGCCATCGTAAGAGGCGATATGCCAGGCGCCCCGCCCGTTACACTCCTGGGGAGAGGGCGGGGCTTCCTCGCCGTCGAATGGGGGGAGTACGCGGTGGTAGGGTGCTATGCACCCCCCTCTCGCAGTATCTCCGATTTTGAGGGGTACCTGGGCGAGGTTGGCGATTTGATACGCCAATGCCAGCCTCGCCCGGTGTTGGTCCTGGGGGACTTTAACGCCCACGCCACCGAGTGGGCGTCTCCCAGGACCGATGCGAGAGGGGGGGCGGTACTCGATTGGGCAGCGGAGCTGGAGCTCCGCCTAGTTAATAGGGGCTCCACAGCTACGTGCGTGCGGCCGCAGGGGTCGTCCATCGTGGACCTCACGTGGGCGTCATCCTCGGCCGTACGACGTGTGGCGGGGTGGAGGGTGGCCGAGGAGGCGGAGACACTAAGCGATCATCGCTACATAGTGTTCTCCGCCTCCGGAGCCGCCCAGCAGTCAGGGGTACCCCGCCCCCGCTGCCCGGAGGGAGTCCTCCCACCGCGCTGGGCGCTTCGGCGCCTAGACGAGGACGTCTTGATGGCGGTTGTCCACGCCGTGGACTGGTTCGATGGCGGAACCAGTCCCGTCGACGCAAGGGAGGGGGCAGAGTGGTTCCGGGGCATCATGACCAACGTCTGTGACGTGTCGATGCCCCGGTCCCAACCCCTCCCTAGGCGGGCCGCCCACTGGTGGTCTCGCGACATTGCGGTGCTTCGCACCGAATGCACCGTCGCGAGACGCCAGTGTCAGCGTGCCCGCAGAAGGAGGCAGCGCGACGAGGCGTGGATCGCCGAGCTGGAGGGGGCCTATAAAGCCAAGAAGGCGGCCCTCCGGCTTGCCATCAAGCAGGCCAAGGCCCAATCATGGGCGGAGCTCCTTGGCTCTCTGGACCGGGACCCTTGGGGGCGGCCGTACCGGCTCGTTTTGGGCCGGCTGCGCCCCTATCTTCCCCCGGTCACGGAGAGCCTGGACCCCCGGGTACTCGGGCGTGTGGTGGACGCCCTATTCCCCTCCTTTGAGAGGGGTACGGCCCCACCACACGTACCCGAGGAGACGGCGGATCAAGCCTGGTCCGCCGAACTGGGGGTAACAGAGGCGGAGCTAGGGGATGCCATCAAGAAGATGGCGGCCAGGAACACTGCTCCTGGCCCCGATGGCATCCCCGGCAAAGTATGGGCCTTGGCCCTAGGCGTCCTCGGGCCCCAGCTGCGGCGGTTGTTTGACCGCTGCCTAGAGCTGGGGCAGTTCCCCCCGCAATGGCGGCGAGGTAGGATGGTCCTCCTCAAGAAGGAGGGCCGGCCCGCGGACTCTCCCTCCGCGTACCGGCCAATATGTTTGTTGGACGAGGCGGGAAAACTCTTCGAAAGAGTTTTGGCATCCCGCCTCGTCCACCACCTGTCGGCGGTGGGGCCCGACCTCTGCGAGGAGCAATATGGCTTCCGCAGGGGACGGTCGACCTTGGACGCGATTCGTCGCGTCCGTACCCTTGCGGAGGCGGCCGTCTCCGAGGGTGGGGTGGCGATAGCGGTATCGTTAGATATCGTAAACGCTTTCAACACCCTGCCCTGGGAGGCGGTCAGGGGGGCACTCCACGCCTACGGGGTGCCTCCCTACTTGCGGAGGGTAATCGGGTCCTACCTGTCCGACAGGTGGATCGAGTATCCGGGCCGGTACGGCGTACGGAGGGAGAGGCAGGTCCACTGCGGGGTCCCACAGGGCTCAGTGTTGGGCCCTATCCTGTGGGACCTCGCATACGACGTGGTCCTGAGGGCGGCCCTCCCCCCCGGGGTCAGCGTCATCTGTTACGCAGATGACACTCTAGTGCTGGCCTCGGGGGATGAGGATTGGAGGAGGACCATCCGCCTGGCGGAGGCAGGGGTGGCCTGTGTCGTCGCCCGCATCCGGGACCTTGGGCTAGATATAGCCCCCCGTAAGACCGAGGCCCTATGGTTTCATGGGCCCCGGCGGGAGGGGCCTCCCAGGTCCTGGATGCGGGTAGGTGAGTCCAGTGTCAGGGTGGGGTCCCAGATGAAGTACCTGGGCCTCACCCTGGACAGCCACTGGCGCTTCGAGGAGCATTTCAAGCTCCTGGTTCCCCGAGTGGAACGAACAGCGGCGGCCTTGGGCCGCCTGCTGCCCAACCTCGGGGGACCGGGGCTGAGGGTGCGCCGCCTATACATGGGGGTGGTGCGGTCAATGACCCTTTATGGGTCGCCCATTTGGTCGGGCGACCTGATGGCCAGCCGTCGAAGCAAAGCCTTGCTTCGACGCGTCGAAAGGCGGCTGGCCATCAGGTGTGTAAGAGGTTACCGCACCACCTCCCACGCGGCGGCGATGACCCTGGCGGGGCTGATCCCGCTGGAGTTGCAGGCGGAGGGCGACGCGGTTGTGTACGACCGCGTCAAGGCCCTCCGGGAGAGCGGGATCTCCCCGCCGGAGGTCGCTAGATGGGCGGCCATCTCGAGGCGTCAGGCCCAGCGGCGCGCGCTAGCAAAATGGCGCTCTCAGCTCGCTGAGAGCGCCAGTAAGCGCGCCGTTGGGGCAGTCCTGCCCCATTTGGAAAGGTGGATGGGCAGGACTTGCGGCGGGCTCACCTACCGCATGGCGCAGGTGTTCACCGGGCATGGCTGCTTCGGTGAATACCTGCGCCGAATAGGCAAGGAGGCGACGGCACAGTGCCACCATTGTGGAGAAGTGGAGGACACGCCCCAGCATACGCTGGAGGCGTGTCCCGCATGGTCCGCCCAAAGGCGGACCCTGAGGGCCAAGGTGGGCCATGACCTCTCCCCTCCGGTCCTCATCCAGAGGATGCTGGAGGGGAGGGCCCAGTGGGATGCCGTGGCCTCCTTCTGCGAGGACGTCATGTCGCAGAAGGAGGCCGCGGAGCGGGATCGGGAGCGATCCGATCCCGCGAGGAGGGCGTTGGGGCGCGGCCGAAGAAGGGGCGGGGTACATCCCGACCCCTCACGCCGCGCCCCGGACAACGCGGGTGGCGGCGGTGGCGGAGGGTCTACTCCGCGCCGCCGCCACCAAAGAGGCACGGTGGCCTCCCACTCCCCGCCGGCCAACAGGGCGGGGAGGTGAGGACCACGGGGTCGCGGGCGGCTGGGTGGGGGCCCAGCCGCCGAGCACGCGGCCCCGGGGTGGGGCGGAACCGGGCGCTGCCCCCTGGTTCCGCCGAGACGCAAGATGATGGGGAGGGGGGCGCCATAGACCCCCCTCCCCCGAGAAGAGTCGTGAGACAACGCGTGGGGGGTTCCGGAAGCATGCCGCAGGCGATTCCCGGGACCCCCCTCCCAAATAGGGGAAGCGCGCAGTGAGGGCAGCCGTGGGGGTTTTAGTGGGTCCAGTCCCACACTACCCCGCCCCCTCCCCCCAGGGGGGGCGGGGTGTCCATGAGGATTTCCCCCACGTA